>OZ010579.1:24462871-24580371 GCA_963932145.1 Acanthosepion lycidas | reverse complement strand
AACAATTTGGCGTGAAGAATGCCTCTCCAATCCAGAATATACTCATTACCATATAACCAAGTTCTGGGTTTGACAATAAACTACATCCGTGTCCTGGTCAAGACGATAGACTACGTCAGACAGCAAGGCCTCTGATCAGGAGGTTTTGAGGAGCGTGGAACCTGACCCGGGATGGTAGCACCTTTTAGGGTCCCAGATATGGGAAAATAGTTAACCTCCAAACCCGGGTCAAAACACTATGAAAGTGTAAAAATAGATTTTAATACCAGAAATTCTTTGTAAAAACTTATAAACTTTTGAAGGAAAAAATTATAACCAGTAATACTTTATTACCAGCAATACTTAAAAAAAATACCCGCTATACATCTTTTAAAAAAAAATATTATCAGAAATAAAATCTTGTCGGCATTAAATAACCCATGGAGGTTAATATGTCGTAAACCAAACAAGTTCTTTTAGAAGCATTATCGTTTTTGTTTTTGCAAATGGCGTACGCATTTCTATGAATTCAATGAAAATATTTGTTTCTTTAATATTAAGTGCATACGACTTGAAGGGATTCATTTTGTTTTCAATCAGCTAAAAACGCCACAGAACGAAATAAATAGACAAACATAATAAAAATAACTATAATCACAGTTATGAGAAATACAAGTGGATATTTTCACGGTTTTTCTATGTGAATTTACTTGAATAAGATCCTAGCGAATTCTACCAGTAAAAATATATTGGGGAATATCCCCTAGTGTATCGTTAAATATTTGTGCTGAACAACTTAGTGCGACACAATATTGCAATAACAATCATAAATATGAATGAAGGTCATTATTAACAAGAGGGTTGAAAATAAGATAATTTGAAAGTTTTTCTATTTCACTGAGGTGGACATTACACATATTAGAGCATCATAACCACCTCTATCTTATTTCTTTCTTTCTTTCTTTATTTCTTTCGTTCTTTCTTTCTTTGTTGCATATTTTTCTCCCTAAAACCTAAGCAACATCTCTGATATGTCTCAAAACGGATTATGAAGTATGGATTGGACGTAACGTTCGCGCTAACTATTTAATCAACTAAGGAACGAGCAGATGTACAATATATTTGAGGTGACACATTTACAAAGAAAATCACAAGGACTATAAATAGCTGTGGCTATTACCCATGGGTGGTTGAGTGCATACTACTTCTGTGACACTGCACTGCAATGGCGTCGCCGATATCTAAAAAAGCGGCGAAAAATTATCGTTGGATAATTATGAGGACACACAAGCGTGGCTTAGGATTCTAGTAGCTAAAGCTAGAATAAGAAGCTGAAGGGTTTGAAATCAGTAGGGGGAAAACCAGATAATTGATCTCTTCTTGGCAACTGCTAGTTATGAGGCTATTATATAATTACCAGCAATTGCATGCTCAAGACAATTGGAGGAAATGGACTTCGACGATATAAGTCAAATAATATTGAGAAATATATCACCCAAGAAAAAAACAAAACAAACTAGCGAATGCAGAGAGAGTTCAGTCCATGAACATTTCACAAAAAGTTAATGAACCAGTTATTGAATATGTTCTTTGTTTGAAACATGCCGCTAAGTATTGTGAATTTGAGAAACTGGGAGCGGAAAACCAGCCAATTGAAGAGAATTTGATCAAAGTGAAATTGGTAAAAGGCCTTCAAAATGAGGAATATCGGCAAATGACTCTAATGCATTTAGAATTGAGGCAGTTGTCGCTAGAACAGTGTGCCAATTTTGTTCAGCAACAAAGAAGTGATTCGAAAATTTAATACAACAAAGGTTACGGATCCTTTAGAGGAAATGGACACATACGAGATAAAGAGAAAAGACAGAATAATATATACATGTTGTGGTTATCAACTTCAAACAAGAAAAATGTCCTACATATAAAAAAAAATGTGAAAACTGTTTCAAAATGAATCATTTTAAACGTATGTGTAAATCCAAAAAGGGAAACGTAGAGACGGTTCAACAAAATGTGTAAATTAGCTCAGTCTACTCAATTTCACTCACAAAGCTTAGGTCAACCCGTGGTATAGTTTTCAGGCACTTTCCAAAGGTGCCGCATGCTGGTATCGACCCCTCCAATCCAGGAATATCAGAAAGTTTCCTGAAAAGTCGACAACATTGAGATTCGAGCCCAAGTCTTATGGTCAGAATGCAAAAGTTGTATCCACTCGTCGACATTCCCAATATATAGCCCTCCCCGCCTTATATATTTTAGCTTAAAGGTGACATTAAGCTAAAAAAAAGCCAGGTGTCTAGAAAACATTTTTTTCATTTACTCAAAAGAAAACTGAGATAGGAAAAATACCTGGCTCCAGAAAATACCTGACTTTCCAAGTACAGGTGTCATTTGTGTTGTTCTAGCCGGAGAAGCTTTTGTTGTTTCCGAAGAATTTTGTTAGTATAAGCAGTCTTAATGCTGTTCTTGTGGAAAAGACAAATATAAATATTGATTGTAAGTAAATATACGGAAATAGACAAATAGAATAATTTATTTGGATTTAAAGGATAATTTTTACGATCTTATTCAGTTAAAGATAGAATAGAATTGGCGTGGATTTTTTTAATTAAAAAATCAAATGATTTAAATGACTTCTTTAAAGGATAGTTTTTAAGTTTTGTTCAGTAAACAATAAAATAGAATAGACACAGGAAAGGATTTTTAACCTTTCAGAAGTGGGAAGCCAACCAGGAAAATGTTTATAAATTTATCAGACATAAACCTGAAGCCTTGCATTGGTCAAAATTATTCAGTCTATCCCAAAATGGAATCTGTGAACGTGCAACCACTGAAGAATTTTCAGAAAATGAAATTCAACCATTTCTGTGTTATAAATAACATAGAAGTAGAGATGTCTGATTTTCTTTCACATTCTCCGAGTGTTGAAGAAGCAGTGAAATTAATATTTTGTTTACGAATTTGAAGCAAGACATACACATTTTGCAAAAATCTTATGTCGTCAACGAAGACCTTCCTTTGTTTCTGAAGGCTATTACACTGAAAAATTTGATGATATAATTATATAAATATTTGTTTTTAATAATTTTCATGCAGTAGAAAACTTATTTTTTCAAATAGCAGACATTTTTTATTTACCGTTGAAATAACAACATTTTTCAAATATTGCCAAAATGAAGAGCTTTTTAAACGCATTTTCTACGCCCATTTTTTACTAAAATTCATCAAGAGGTATTTAAAGGTATGAATCAAGAAATTACGTGTGGATTTTCATCTCGTTAAGTCTCAACTATCTAGAATTGTCCAATGTTTATTTGGGGGAAAAGCGTAAAATCGATCAACCCTAGTATTCAACAATGCCTGAAGTAATGTCATAAGACGAGAATGGCAAGAATATAACCTGTTATTTTTATTTTCAACTTCGTTTCAAGTTCTACAATCATGTCTGAAGAAAATTCGAATCTCTTATGAAATTAATTATGTCTTACAAATTCCTGTAGCATAATCTTTTAACAGACAAATAGACTGGTTGAAAATAGACCGTGACCGTAAATTTTCTGTCAGATGTTATTTCGGCTAGAGATGCTCGCTGCCTTAACCCTAGAACACTAACCATTGGTATATTGTACCCAGCATAAATTTTCCTATTTTTAATTACAATTTTCAGTAAGTGAGTTTCTTACCGAAATAACATTTTTCTTAGTTCCTTTTAATGGTAAATCTAAGTACAAAGTTTGAAGTGCCTGCATGTAAAATATTTCAAATAAAGATTTATATTTAATATTTTTTTTTTGATATTTTCAAAATCGGGTATGATGTACCCATGGTTAGTAGTGGTGTAACTTTAACTGATGGTTAGTGTTCTATGGTTAAGTGCCACCGAGGAATATTATATTCTGGTTAAATTTCAAGGTAAAAACTTTAAGGAAGAATATTTATAATTATATATCTCTGCAACCATTAAAAAAGATATCAATTGATGTTGAGTTCACAGACTGTATAATTTCTCTTGAATTTCGATTCGTTTCACTTGCAGAGGAGAAAGTCGAACGCTAAAGAAATTTCTCACCTTATATATGGCAAGATGCTTCAAGAAAAAGATTTTGCTAACGTTATCGCGTACTCTAAATAATCTTGAACCATTATCCGATTCACTTGCAGAGGAAAAATTTCAAAGACAAAGAAATTTTTCTCGAGATATATCAACAGCGGCGTCAAGAAATTTTTTTGTTGATATCAAACCTGTGCCAGGTGTAGTTTCACGCATCACCACAAATTTATAAGAAAACAAAACATTAATCTAAAAATAATTCATGTTCTTAAATAGTCTCGCCAGCTCGAGACTTTCATATGAATGCATGGTACCCAACTTTTTCAGAAATATCTAAAATGTCGGCTGTATACAATCACTTTCTCAGTTCAATGTGTAAAAATGTTTTCGAGAGAGTGAAGCTACTAGGTTGTGGAAAAAACGATGCTTCTCCGAACCAAGTGAATTGGCGCTACAGAATCACAAAAGAAACATTGTATCAAATAAGAGAAACAACATCGAGAACTTTCAGCAAGAAATAAGATCCATAGAACATGCAACTTAAAAAGAAAATATTGACCCAACTAAGATGTTGACGTTCCACTACTTCAAGTCAAAGTGTTTGGAATTTCGAATTGAACCCTTTATTTTCGTCCACCGAGGGTAGATTGTTCTAGTTCCACGTGTCATACCTCTTCCAGATGTCTCAGATATTTCCCTTTAATTCAACTTTCCAATTTTTTGTTTATCACTGCAGTAGACAGGTATTGACCTCACAACTCTTGGGGTCAAGTCGCTACATCCAACCAACGCCTTTATCCACTAGAACAATCTACCCCGGTAAACGAAATAAAGGGTTCAGTTCGGAATTCCAATCACCTGTTAAAGGCCGGAGCTTAAAAGGTTCGAAACGTCGTGAATATGGCAATAAAGATGAGGATAAAAGTCCGAACAATGTGAATAACGTAAATAATTACAATACCTCTTTTCAAAAATATAGACAGATATTCAAACAAATGTTTAGGAAGAAAATACCCATTAATACTGGAAAGAGCGATGACAGTTACTGGACTTGAGAAACGTATTTTCCTGAAAAAAAATGTTTTAATATAACATTTTTATGAATTCCCCCCAAAATTCGCATTGGCTGCTCTCTTAGTTAATGCCGTGTCTTATCAAACAGTTAATATTACCATTAGCATTTTACATCTTCTATATACTGTGTCTCTTATGGATTTTGTCGGTTATGGTCCTCCACAAAACCATGTCCATTGTAACCTTAATAACATTTGTCTTTTAGTCATCCTTTACAGAACCTTCAGCTCCACGCATTCACTCAAGCACACCAGGTAGGTTGTGCATTGCTTACCTGTCTTCTCTTACCTTCAATTTGGTTTGTGAGTATCACATTTTCCAAGCCCTCTTTCCTCATTATGATCCAAAAAAACTTCAGCTGTCTCTTTTTGGTGTGAAGTATAAATTTCCTTTTTGTTGCCATTTTCTTTAGAACTCATTACTGTCTATAAATTGCCTTCAGAATTTTAACCGATTTAACTGAAGAGGAAGAAGTCCAAAGCCAAATAAATCTGTCTTAATATATCTCAAAATATATATTAAAATAAGTACTGTCATTCACCATATATAATACACATTTTTTCTAAGAAATAATTAGCCAAATCAGCGGTGCGTATTATGAACAGGTGCAAAAAATCTTTAAAAAATATCTTTAAAATAAAATAAGTATTATCATAAAACTAAATTAGAATAATATTATTCGATGTTTAAAACCATTTTTTTAAAAATAAGAGTAGGAAACGCTGGCCGTAATGAAATTGTAGAGGTACAATTTATAGGGTTTTATTACCAAACAAGGGGTGCGTATTATGCGTGAGTAGAAGCATTTTCCCACACTTTTCAGCACAATTTTAGATGTGCATATTATGGATGAAGGCGTATAATACATGGATAATAACGGTATTTATGAATTGTTTGGAATCGCTACCTGAGTGAATTACAAAGCAAGATCCCCAAAGACAAAGAACTTTCTGGTGTTTAAGCAAATTAATAAAATCTTCACTTGAAAAATCCATTTTGACTTACAGTCATCATCATATATGTATCGTCTTCATTCAGGACGTTAATGACCATGACTCTTCACAACATCCCGTTCGTTGTAGTTGTAAGAAACTTTTGATAAATTACAATTGCTATTGGTCCCCGCTCGCTGTTTTCTAACATCAGTGTCTCGTGAGTGTTAAATTCTCCAAACCCTCTTTCTTCATATTTCCTAGAAATTTCAACTATCTCTTCTTGATTTTAAGTATGTGACATTTTCGTGCCCATTTTCTATAAAACGTCATCATTAGTCACATGTTCGTTTCATGGAATCCTCAGCATGCTTCTGTAGATCTAGCTCATTGAGAGTCTGCTCCATCTGTGAGGAAATTGTTTGTCTTGTGATTTACATTATTTGTTATGCTGTATAGAATGTATAAAATTTGAGTCCCCTTTTATTTATCAAAGATATTTTACTATGTCTTTCATCATTCCATTGAGACATACACTCGGTCTTTTCAATTAACCAACAACACTACTACAAAGAAAGTTGCGATTATTTCTCTTGAAAGAAAAAAGAACAAAAAATAAATCAAAGTAAACATTGTTAAGTGCTGTAATAGTTAATGCTTCAAACCAGAATGCCCCAACGGGGTTCGAATCCAGCGAAAAATAGTTATAATCATTTCCCTTGTGAGCTCTTATGAAATGCATGAATGAATAAATTCCCTGCCGTTTTTTAAAATTGCCGACATCTTGAACATTTCTTCATCAATGTCTACAGAAAGTGAGACAAAAAACATTGAAGTAGAAACTCGATCCACGCTTTCTGTATTGATTTATTTAGCTTGATATAAACAGCAAATGGCATTTAACAAATATAGTTTTAGTTTTAATGATATAGATTTTCATGGTGTAGGCGTTTCATGATAGAAACAGAAAATAATTTCAGCCCGTTATCAAATATGGTTTTAAGGATATCGATTTTCAAGGCGTAGGCGTTTCATGGGAGAAAGAGCAAATACCTTCTGCCCATTATAAAATATAGTTTTAATGACATGCATTTTCAAGGCTAAGCGTTTCATGGAAGAAACAGCAAATAATTACTGCCTGTTCTCAAATATAGTTTTAATGATATGGATCTTGAAGACGTAGGCATTTTATGGCAGAAACAGCAAATACCTCCCACCCGTTAGCAAATATGGTTTTAATGATATGGTTTGTCAAGGCGTGGGCGTTTCATGATAGAAACAGCAAATAATTTCTGCCCGTTATCAAATATAGTTTTAATGATATGGATTTTTATGGTCTTAGGTGTTTTATGGTACAAACAGCAAATAACTTTTTGCCCGTTATCAAATATATTTTTATTGACATGGATTTCCAAAACGTAGGCATTTTATTGTAAAGAGCAAATACCTAGAGTTTTAATATTGAGTTTTAATTATACGGATTTCAAAGACGTAGGCCTTTCATAGTGGAAACAGCAAATAGCTTCTGCACGTTCAAAAAATAATTTTTTAATGGCATGGATTTTCAAGGGGTTTCCGGCTTTCCATTGCTTTCGTTTCTAAATTATCTAGGATTTGCTGTCTACTTGGAAATATAGTGGTGTAGCTTTCTGCAGCCTTTTCCACGATTTTGAATTCAAAATATGAATCTCTCTAGACTGGTCACCATCCTTGGTTAAAGATCAGAATCTGGTCTACTATTTAACCCACATCTGGGAGAGAAAGAAGAAATGGTCTTCATGCATTTTCCAATGATATTAGTGCGAAAATTAATTCAAAATACTAGTTGGGAATGTGAGCTTGATTTGTAGTTTTCCCCTTTTGGCACCGAAGACCTTTTTTTCAACGAAAATACTACATCTTTTCCACCCTACAACTATTTTATCACAGACGAAATATCGTGAGGCTGTCGCTATTCTATCGTTATTTCCATGGCAAGTGTTGTGAAGAGTTTCTTAAATTCGCTCCCTGACCTTTGCCATTTTGAACCGCAGTAGCGGGTACATAATGGTGATCATCCTCATTCTATTCGTATTCCATAAGTAAGTAGTAAGTTTCACTCAAACATTATCTTACCAAGTACCGCTGCTTTTTGGAACAGATTCCCGGCAGGATATTTCCCCAATATCTACAATCATAACCTCTTGATGTTTAGGGGCAACAATTATATATCCTACATAGCTCCATAAACTTCACTTTTTGCTCTTTCTATAGCTCATACAAAACAAAATAGTAACCCTCCACTTTGAGTGGCTTTTGGGCGTTATATTTGCTGAACTTTAATATATATATATATATATATATATATATATATATATATATATATATATATATATATATATATATATATAGGAATAAGCGTATGAAAATCGGATACAGAAATAATCTTCAAACATGGCTCTACAAATTTTAAATAAATTTATCATTGAGTATTTGTTTTCTTTCAAGTTGAAATTCTTCAAAAATATTTTTGTTTTTGTTATTTACAAAGTCACAGAATTGTGTTAGTATGATAGAAGAAACAGAATGAATCTACATACGGTACGTGTCACGTACTTACATTGCTTTATGAATGGCTATACTTTTCCAGCAGTTTGTAGAGAGCCGTCAGTGAATGACAGCCGTACTTTGATTTGTACTTGACATTAAAAAAAAAAAAACACTCCATTTGCATGATTGTTGTACTACTTAATTTACTTTAAAATCACATTGCAATATGTGAAATGTTGAGTAATTAATTATAAGAAAATTGGGAGAATTCAGTTTTGTAGAAAAAAAAACAAAACCTGGTCACAGATTTACGGAAAGCTTAAAATTGAATACTAAACTTTATGTGGTTGTATTTATGACAAAGTAATAGGCTTCAGGGATCTAAATGTTAGATTTATTAAACTCAAAAGTTTATTGGTTAATTACTTTTCCAATTTTAAAATACGTATTTTTATTAGGGAAAATATTGATCATTTCCTATATATATATATACATATATATATATATATATATATATATATATATATATATATATATATATATATATATATATATATATCTGTATGCATGTATGTATAAAATAAGTGGTATTATAGACACAAAGTTTCAGCTTCAGATATCCATTGTTTGACTGATATATGTCTGTCATCAATATGTGGGGAATTGTACGAATGAAATAATAAAAAATTAATGTATCATCAAGATGAGAAGCATTGTTTCGAATAAAATAATAAGCTTCTTTTTTCAAAAATGAAATACAATATGTAATTATCAAAAGTGGTGCGAAACTATCTGACATTGAATTGTATTAGGTTGGGGCAAAAATAATATCGTTTTTTGACGTTAAAAATACGTCAAAAACGATATTATTTTTGTACCAACCTAATATTTAATCATTTCGCTGATGCAATGGAATAAATGCTACACGGACGCAGGGTGTTGCAGGCAGCGAAAGAAAAAGAAAAAAAAAACTTTAATGAGAAGAATTGAGCAAGCACAATAAACTAACAGCTCAGGAAAACAGAAAATGGCGAATGGCGTTGCATTTAAATTTTTGATGATTGAAGTTGATAGGCAAAAGCTTCTTATGTCTATATCCTGAAAGAAAAGATGACAGATGACCTAGCTATCACTGCAGGCATCTTTACCAAGGCCAACTACTGCTACATCAGCTGGAAAATGTGTGCCAATAATCTTGGACTCTATGCCATTGCGTCTAAAACTCAATTCATTGCATTTAATCAGCAAGGCAGAATACAAAATGTCTGAGGTAAATCAATAAAATCTGTCGAATCTTTTACATACCTAGGAAGTGAGATAAATTGAGTTGAAAATTTGCCTAGCTTAGGCTTTTTTCTTTAATAAAATGGATGTGAGCTGGAAATCTGATTTACCAGACAAACTCAAGTGGAGAGTCTTTGGAGCCAATGTAGAGACGGTGTTAATGTATGGTGCCACTAGCTGGATATAAACTAAAACCATACAGTCTAAACTTGATGGAACCTACACTCGGATGCTGAGAGCTATACTTAACATCTCCTGGAGAAAAAATCTATGAACCCATTCATGATAATTCTGCAATCTTACGAAAACGCCGAATCCACGTTGCCGGACACTGCTGGTGAGAAAAACAAGAACTTGAGTTTGGTTTACTCCTCTGGACAACTAGCCATGATGCAAGACGTATTGGTTGCCCACAACCACCTACATTGACCAGCTATGTTATGACACAGAATGCCTCCCTAATAACTTCCCGACCTTGCTGCAGGACCATGATTGTTGGCGTTGTAGACTCATGAACTCGACAGAATAAAAAAACAAAAAACAAAAAAAAAAAACAGTCAGGGAAGCAAGAGATCAGTCGGGAATTCCAGAGGTGAGAAGAACGAGAAAACAAAGTGTTAGAATAGAAGGGACATTTGCATCTTTCTGGTTCATTAGTCAAACGGTGAGATCTAATTGCCAATCTAGTAGCCCACTTCAATTCAAACTGCCAAGGCACCAAGGAAAAAAAAATCTTAGAAGAGTTACCATGAAAATATTTGTAGTATGGGCAAAGGGGAGCCATATGACGTCGCTGAAAATGTGAAGGAAGTCGATATAACATATCAGGATTGTGGGCGATGAATTACTTTGCACTCGACAACTTATTTCCAAGAGACGAAACGATGCGAGCCTCTGGCTAATCTATCGCTTTTTCCGTGTCATGTGTTCAGAAGTGTTATAGTGTTTGCTTTCACGAGCCCTCTCATTGAACCTGGAATCTGCTATGCCACGTACACAAAGACGAATCATCCGCTTTTCCTTCGTATTCGATTAATAAGTAGTAAGCATTCCTGGAACTGTCTCTTTCTGAGAACTGCTACTTTGCGGAAAATATCCTGACAGTATGTTTACCCAATCACTAAAATCTTAACCTCTTTAGCTCACCTGCAGAGCCCCATTAACTTCTTGACATCTCTTCCGCTCATAAAACACCGAACAGTAAAACTCTACATTGAGGAGCTCTTGGGCTTTTCACTGGATGAACATTAATATTGTAAAAAGGATGCACTATAATATCAGTCAGTTATGTGCCATGCGTGATAAACGCTTAGGCGATCATGTATCTTTCGATACATGAATGACGAGGTAGATTTTTTTCACCGCAGTAGGTTGCCATTTCTTTCTGTCATCGACCAGTTGCTATCCAAGGCTATAGAACCTGGTTTGTCCAGCTATTTATCCATAACTGAAAGGAGAAAAGAGTATGGTATTAGCACGTAAGTGAATGTAATCGATTCGACTGTAATTCGATCTCAGTTCTCTGATTCCTCAATCCAAGCCGCTATCCCTTAATCTACCGTGCCTATAAAATACATGAGCATAAAAAGTCAGTTATCAATACGGGGTGTTCGTAAATATTACTAGATACGATATTGAATGTTATTGCAACATTATCTGCCAATGTGAGTTCATTGCAAGAAAAAGGCATATTTTAAATTCTTTCTAATTACATTCATTTCTTAAACGCAAAGCTCCTTTTCACATTAGTTCAGCGGTTCTCTTGGGCTCTGTACTCTCGACATACGTTGTTTCTTATCTTCATCAACGACCGTCCTGATGTCAACAGATATCAACTAGATATTCAGATGATACTACTGTTTTCAATCGATCGTAGTAGCCCGACAGGTTCGTTGAACCAAAACTGGCAACTGATCTCGAAAAGTACCTCCAGTTTATAGTAATATATAATACTTATTAATAATACTTGGGTAAGTGATGGCTTGTAAAATTTGACAACTCCAAAATGAAACTGCTTTAATTAACACAGAGTGTCTTTACTGCCTGCCACCAACATGGCTGATAGTAAACTTCAGGAGAGGAACACTCTATACCTTCTTGGCTTCCCGCTTTTCTACTGACATCAAGTGGAATGACTGGACCGAATCAATTGTTACGTCTACAGCTAGGAAAGTTGCTTCATTGTTTCGTGCCAAAAGATTTTCCCGTAAGACTCCAACATGCACATCTATATATCTACCATTCGTCCATGCTTTGGATACTTTTGCCATGCGTGATGAAGAACTTCTGCTATATATCACAAGATTCTTAACAGAATTCAAAGAAGGCTCTGTAATGGAATCTATCCTGACCTAGCATCTCGACTTCAGCTACTTTCACACCGACATGACATGGCTTCCCTCTGTCTTTTCTACAAATATTTTCAGGGCAATTGCATGGATGAGCGTATTTCCCTGGTGTCTTGACTGCATGAAATTAGGCGTGATACTAGATTGTAATTAGGTCTCACTGTTTTAGTGTTGAACTAAATAGACGAAACTGACACTTTTATTATATAGCGGGTGTATATCCTTGAGTCTCTCTCTTCATCACTTCCAAACTAGGTTTCAACGTTTACTGTTAAACTAACTTGATGCAATAAACATTTTACTGTGACAGATTCTTTTCTTGTACTATCACATGTGAAATTCCATTCCGATTTCTTGATCCCTGCCAACTACAATTTATAAAAATGGAAATGCAACGTCAATCGCCATCTTGTCTTTCTTGACACTGTTCCCTTATTGTCCATTCTCAACTATTCATCACCAGAGTCTCTCAATTCTCTTTCAATTCATATAACCGCCTGCGTCCTAGCGGTATTATTGCCTTGCTTAGGGTTAAACGAATAAAAAAGAAGATATATTGATATTAACAGACTGAGATAGATAGATAGATAGATAGATAGATAGATACTAACAAACTGCGATAGTTAGATAGAGATTAACAGAGTGCGTTAGATATGAACAGATCTTAAGATGGATAAGAAAATACTGTTAAAGATAGATAAGACCGGGTATATATATATATATATATATATATATATATATATATATATATATATATATATATTTATATATATATATATATATAAGTATTTAGAGAGAAAGAGATGAATACACTATCACAGATAGATAGTCATGAACTGACTGATGTAGAATATATATAGGTAGATATTAACATATAGATAGATATGAAAAGATAGATCGATCGATGAATACAGAGATAAAAGATGAACCTACTGTTATATATAGATATAGATAATGAACGTACTGTTATATATATATATATATATATATATATATATATATATGAGTGCAAATTGATGCCAACACCTAGCGGTGATAATCTGTTTTATGCTTAAACGTATTTCTGAAGCCTAATCTTTAAGCATGAAACATACCGTCGCCTCATTATCCCTTATGTATTTAGCGCTTCAAAAAGCGTGGATGGTTCTGCACAAAAACTTCTCCACTATAATCACATCTCATGTTCTCAGGAACTAGGAACTACTTGGCCCTCCTACGTCGAATTCGATGAGGGAGTCGGGTATATATATATATATATATATATATATATATATATATATATATATATGATAATTATTTTTATTATGAGATATTATAATAAAAACATGTTGAAATCGCTACACAAATGCTTTCATGTTTCAATACATTGATTGTACTTCTTCAGGCGATGGTATGTAACTGGCGATTAAATGATTTTTAGAAAATATCTCATTTCTTGCTGACATAATTTCCGCATTTGTCAATGTTGCCTATGTTCCCTATTATCATGGCATGAAAAAATAACTTACCCACACCCACCCACTGAGCTTACATATTTATTTAACGTGGATCTGAAATTTAATTGGTTAATCAAGGCATACCCGCAAGTCTATTTTTAATTCTGACCTTATGTCCTCCTCCGACTTTAGCTTTCGGGAACGAGGTAATACTTTGTTTTCAAAGTTTTGTAAAAATCATTTCATTTATTATAATCTCTTATACTAAAAATAAAAATAATAATATATTGCTCCCATTTGTATTTAGCACTTATTAAAAAGTAAATGCAACGAACAGTGTAATTTTACTCAATCTTTTCTTTCTCTCATTTATATGTGTGTGTGTGTGTGTCTGTGTGGGTGTGTGTGTGTCAGTAGATACGAACACGCTGCGATAGATAGATAGATAGATAGATAGATAGATAGATAGATAATGGTAATAGATAGATAGGTAGGTACGAACACACTGAGATGGATAGATATATAGATAGATAAATAATGAAAATAGATAGATAGATAGATAGATAGACAGACAGACAGATAGATAGATAATGGTAATAGATAGATAGATATTGCAATACAGAAAATTAGAAAATGTTTTATATGGAATTTTCTTTATTTGTTTTTCACTTTTGTGTTTCTTCCTAATTTCCTTATCTCTGTCTGTTCTGCATTAACTTCAGCTTCACATTCCGCTAATAGATTCATTGCCCATCGAGAAAACCGAATGTCACGAATTTTGGCTAGCAATTTCTTATTAGATGACTCATCACATTTTTGTTCTTTGCTTTTTCTTTTCTGGTATTTTTTTCTCTCCACGATGTGTACTTCGTTACAGAGAGGGCGATGCTAATATAAATGTCAGTTCTTTACATTTATTCCCAAGAATGAATCTTTCAAAAGAAACTGTTCTTGCTTCGTGAAATCTAGTGCCTGGAATATGGTATGAGAAAAGAACAGAAGAAGAAAAAAAAAAAAAAAAAAGTCAAGTTCCTACTTTTCTTATTCGTTAGAAGCGTGAGATGGTTTTTACTCATTGGATGTCTGACATCGGCCAGTTAAAAAATGCTTCATTCGTAGTATATTGGGCTTAATTGAACGTTTATTTTTTTTAAACTCTTTTTCGATGAAGTACATGGACATAATTGGAAGGCAAGAATAAACGAAGACTGCATCGTACGAAAAAAAAAAAAATGGAAACTAATTGTTAGCTGATGTTCGTTTTTCTTTGTCCAAGCTTCCGAGCTTCTGGGTTGCGATTTTTCTTTCTTTCTTTCTTTCTTTCTTTCTTTCTTTTTGGATTAATTTGTAACTTAATACAGTAATAACGGAAATGTGAAAAATCCGCAGTCAATTACTGATATCTCCTGACGAGTGTACAGATCGATTACAAACAGTTCTGTGAAATCCCACAATCAATCAGCTGTCAAATTTTAATTGTATTAATGCTATATATATATATATATATATATATATATATATATATATATATATATATATATATATATATATATATGCGTGTGTGTGTTCGCCCATCTATAACCTCTTTAAATTATATTAATTATAATTTATAAACTTTACCCTAAGATCTACCTAACTCTCTTTCCATTAATCCCTGACATTATTTTTAAACCCGTTTTTATTCTTCTGCTAACACTATGGTCCGGCGTTGCCCGTGCTTGATTCAAAAATCATACGACTCACACTTAAAATATTTTTGCCCTTCCTTGCCTTTAAAGGAGTGCCCTTTGCCGTGCTGATGTTGCTACATGCCTTACTTCTTGCCTATCTCACACTGCGAATTTTTTCTAAGCTGTATACAAAACATTAAATCTGTTACGAAAAAAGAACTAAACAAAATGAACACAAAACGATCAGCTTTAAAAAAAGGACTCATAACCGAATGAAAAAAGAATGTTAGCAACAAAAACTTTTTCACACCAATCCAGTTCTGCGGAATCAGAACGTTGAGTTTAAGCAAGCGAATGAGCCAACTGGAGTAATGTGCCAGGCAGATTAAAAGTTTTCCCACTTGTGACGAATGCAGCTATCGATTTTTTTTTGCATGCTAGCATGCTAGTTAAAATTCGTGTCAGTCAGCTGTTGTCTCTTACGCTAGCCAATAGAATCTTCCTGACTCTTCGTGGCAGCAAGGTATAGGCTCTCACTCTGGCCAGTACAAAATGGCCGCAAACTACATGAAAACTGCCGTAGAAGCATAAAAAATCGATTATTTCCACTATCGATGGGAGTTGGGAAATGCAAAGTCGGTGTTGGCCTTTACACTAACTTGGAGCATGTGCATGTAAATTTTGGTGCAAATCCGTCGAAAATTGCGGCCTTGCATTCGGCACACACACACACACACACACACACACACACACACACACATCCTGCCTTTTATAGATAGAGATTGATTTGAAATTAATATTTCATTCTTCATAGAGCACCAAATTAATGCCATAAGATATTTGGGTTTAATTTTATAGTACTACTTCCTTTCATGACAAATAAATCCCACTATTCACTGACCTATTCCTCGTGCCTTTTGTCTGACTGAAACATTGAAACTTATAAATTCTGTATTATTTTTTAGACTGTATTTATGTCTTTTTTTTAGCTTTGACACATAAATTTCTATTTCCGGCGCGCAATCATTCCACACTGGGGTTGATAGGACAAACGACTTTGTCTGCCGAAATAGATTATTCCCAATATGAGGTGATTTTGGATTATATTATTTATTCATTATATTTCTCTGCAATAATAAATATATTGGGCTCTTTTTGTTTTAATATTATTATTACTAAGATCTATTTCGATTATATTTCAACGCATCTGTTACCTTCACCATATATATATATATATATATATATATATATATATATATATATATATATATATATATATATATATATACACCTAGTGAGCCAGACAAACCGACCTAGGTTTCACCTAGGTAGGTTTGTCTGGCTCACTAGGTGTTTTTTTTCTTTGGGCTTCAAACCTGCATCTGTGCGATTTTTTTTCGCCAGTAGTTCATGTTTGTAGCTCTTTCTTTTTTTTAAACTTTTTTTTCCTCGAGATTCATTTGATTATTGGCAAATTCAATAATTCGAGGGTTTTTCGAAACGAGTGTAGTTATCTATATTTGTATGTATATATATATATATATATATATATATATATATATATATATATATATATATATAGTCATCCACAGACTGTTTTGCTGTATCACATCTCCTCAGTGTGGCTAGACGCCCGATTGCTTCAATCTGTGATTGAACATCAATCAGATATCTTACCAATAGGCCATCGTCATACGGCAGAAAGGAAGGGAAATTTAACATTTTTATTCTACACGAAATACACCAGCGGCCTGGAGGACTCAGTTCGTACTTGAGGGGTAATGCTTAATAGATTTTAGAGCCGCTGTTTTTTTAAAAAACCTTTCCCTAGAGAGCTCAACTGGATTTCCTGGAGCATATATATATATATATATATATATATATATATATATATATATGTGTGTGTGTGTGTGTGTGTGTGTGTGTATGTATGTGTGTGTGTGTGTGTATATACCAGGTGTGGTAGAAAAACTGTCCATCTTTTAGATTAATCTTTGCGCCGTTGTATGTTAGAAATGATTAAAGATATCTTACTGGAATTACCCGTGGTTTTTTTATAACACTATTTGGATAACTTGAGCAATAAGGATGTATAATTACTCCCCCAGTTTAATAGAAGGATCGTGATAAAATCGATCATAAACCAACATCAGTAATTAATCTTAGGATCGTAAGCTCATGAAGGGTTGAAATTAAGTCCAAATATATATTTATTATTCCGGGACCATATCCTAACTTATTCAAGATGATCTTTGCCCTCTCTAACCTCACTAACTGTCATTGCTGGAGTAACAATGTCCTTAACAGGATTTTCGTACGCTTTGATTTTCAAGTCTTCTTTTTTTTCTCTGCTCTTTGGACTGTTACGGCTGACATTCCTCTCTCACGCGCCAAACGTCTTAGGGAGAGATTTGGATCTTTTCTAATTGATCCCTTTAGCTCTTGTGACCCCTGATTAAGTTTTCCTCTCCACTGCTCCTCCTTTTTAAAACTTATTCACCGTTATTTGAAGATGGAAACCAGTGTATGAATGTTGATACAATTACTGAATGCCTGACTCATTTTTTCGTCTCACCATTGCTCATTTGGGAAGACAGTAGGGCTGACACAAAACAATTTTAATCTGTTTCTTTTCTTGCTGAATTACTCAAAGACAAATGGTGTCAAGAGTGCTAAACGTCTTATCTGAAAACCTGAAAAAATGAATCAATTAGCTTAGTTGTTTTCGAGATATTAAACATTTTGTGGAATCGACAATTATACTGTTACACTATTTGGACAATTTTTTCTGTTACACCCGGCATATGTTTAATTGAAAACGAACGGTATGACATTGTTATTAAGCTTTTTATTAAATTTTTCTTGCATTCGGACAAGTGATTTCTTTTCTAGAAATAGGGTGTGTAAAACTGCCCAAACATTCTGTAGATCAGAGTGCATTTGCCTCGGATATACAGACTAGCCATTATCAATAATTTTTCTGTTTAAGTGAATATATAGAATTTTTTTATATATGTATATGTAGGATAGGGATATTTTTATTTCCGAATACGTTCAGTACGTTGTAGCAGTGTTCATAATTTATATTGAGAGATGGCTTCTTACTTTTTATTTTTAAGATTTCCGTTATTTTAACCGCATTTGAAGAGAACTTCGATTACAAATAGTGAAATCATTAATAAGTAAAAAAAAAGCCAATTCTCAATAATATCAGTTATAAAAACGGCCAAAATATGATGACCGTGTTCAGAAATCAGTATTGTTCTCATCTCTATATATTGGCACGTGAACTATGCTACATATTCAGTTAAACAAAAAGTCCTTGATAATTGTTAATGAATTAGCAGGATGCGGTCACATATACAGATCATTTTGAATGTATTTACACAGTGCAAGAAAACTAATAAAAAGTTTAATAGAAGTTCCTTGTTAGTCGACTTAAATTAAACCTATATAAAAGAGAGACTGTTGCACAAACAGCAAATTTTATATATATATATATATATATATATATATATATATATATATATATATATATTAGGTTGGTGCAAAAATGTTGTCGTTTTTTGATGTATTTTTTAACGTCAAAAAACGACAATATTTTTGCACCAACCTGATATATATATATATATATATATATATATATATATATATATATATATATATATATATATATATGTATATATTAGGATGGTGCAAAAATAATGACGTAATAATGTCGTTTTTTTACGTTAAAAATAGGTCAAAAAACGACATTATTACGTCATTATTTTTGCACCAACCTAATATATATCAGAATTAACTTGTAGAAAAAACAATATGTATAAAGGAAAAAGACAATAGGAAAACTATTGTTTTAGCTAACGCGATTCGTCCAATTTTCAAGGCAAAAAAATGAAATGAATTTATTGAAACAATGTATTTGTAAACAAGAAATAGAAGAATTTAGAAACGCTATGCTATATTCATATAATCAACTGAAAAATTATGTCAATTAGTTTCCGTTTTAAGAGTCGGAAATGGATTGTAAACTTTAATGACTCTAAAATGAAATTGTTCTCATTTACCCAGCATAAAGAATACTCCCTGCCTCCTATCAGCATGGACGATGCTCACCTCCAGAAGAGCGTCTCTCTGCACCTTCTTGGTCTCACGTTTTCCACTGACCTGAGGTGGAACAACTACATTGAATCAATAGCTTCTTCTACCGCAAAGAAAAGTTGATTCTCTGTGTCGCGCAAAAGAAGGTTTTTATCGCCCGTCCATTAAATCAACAAATCAACCATTTATCCTTGCGTTGAATTATCATAGATATAATAATGCCCATAATGGGGGAAATAAATCGGAGAATAAGGCCTTCTGACATAGCTTCCTCTCGTTGCAATATAAAATAAGAAAGAGAATTAGAAATACAAAGAAAATGAGGAGGAGTTATATAACGAGAAAAGAAGGCGTGTAGAATCTAACAGTCAAAGCGCATATTGAATACAAAAGTGGTAAAAACTGAGTAATCCTTTTCGAGATTTTCTGTAAATCCATGGAAGAACAAAAGTTACTTATATCAACAAAATACCCGAAATTGAAGCTTTGGTACTTAAATTGCTATGCTGTTTGGATACCACATCATCTGAGTGAAAATGATTTTTGTATCACATTTCATGTATTATTTGCTGTATAAACGCAATAAAAATGCAACCTTATTGAATCAACTTGTGATGGGTGATGAGAAATGGATCGTTTACAACAATGTTAAAAATCTCCGGGTATGCGACATGAACCAACTTTAGCTACCTCAAAAGCAGGTCTTCATCATCAGAAAGTCATGCTCTGCATCTGGTGAGAATCCTGTATTATGAGCTGATGCCAAGTAACCATTGAATTAATTCTGAAAAGTCTTTGATTCGATTTGTTTTTGTAACTGAATGTCAACTACTTATTGGTTATTTAATGAGGAAATGTAATTTTCTTGGGAGCTTTTAAACAAGAAATATACGTTATATGTTATTCAGCTTTCACAATTGAATACATGGTAGATGATACTCAGCTTTTGTCCATATACTTGCTTGTGAGGACATAATTACTAAAGGCGGTGATATGCGTGTTTCAAATTGTTGTTTACAGTTTGATTTCTTTAAGAAAATGTAAAATATGATATGGATTATTGTAAAGAAAGTATTCTTCCATGTTGGTTGTTTGGTAGCAGTATAAATATTGGATTATCCAGAAAGTTTATGCTGATTTTTAAGCGAAATTAAAATAAAAAATAAAATTATCCTAGTTAATATTTGTTCAACAAAACATGGATAACTTTTTTGCACAGCCTTTCACCATTTTTCTTCAACTTAATGATTCCATCTTCCCATAATTTCGGTGGTTTCTTGGCAAAGAACATATTAAGGTGGTTTTTTTTGTCATCGAAAGAATTAAAATTTCTACCAATCTGATTATTTTGCAAAGAACCTGAATAAATAACAATCTGAAGGCACAATGTCTGGTGACTATGGCAGGTGGGATAACACATCCCAGCCAAGCTGCAACAATTTTTGTTGGCAAAGAAACGTGAGGTCTGGCATTATCCTGGTTGAAAACTGTTATTGTCCGGTTCCTTGTACTACGGTGATAATCCAAGGTAGAACCAATAAAGAAGAACTCGAAGGCGGATATGGAATAACACAGATATATTACAAACAGGAATATATACAGAGAGGTAGAAAAAGTGTTAGTACGAACAATCAGGTTTAGTAGTAATTGTATGCATGTGACTCTGCTTGGACTGCCTCTGACTCGAGTGACTGACACGCTCGCTCTGACTCCTGACGGACTTCACTCCAGACTTCAGACTTCACTCCAGACTTCAGACTAAACTATAAACTTTAGAAGGAACGGTATTTAGTCACCCCTCACGATGGCATCATGTGGCACAAGGCCGGTTTAATGTAAGATCTCCCCTTTGAACCCGCATAAACGTGTTCAGGGTCGGTTTACCTCCCCGAAATAGACTCCGCCCTTCAGTGTAGCCTCGTTCGGGTTCCTCCCCGCCCGAAGGCAGAGGATTCAACCGATCAGCCGGTCAGCCGGTCGTCCGACTTCAGACTGAACAGTATTTAGACACCTCCCCACGAGGGTATCATGTGGCACAAGGCCCGTTTAACGTGGGATCTCCGAGCCCGTGGGCTTGGGCAAAAATATGCCCTTTGAACCCGTATAAACGGGTTCAGGGTCGGTTTACCTCCCCGAAAGAGACTCCGCCCTTCAGTGTATCCTCGTTCGGGTTCCTCCCCGCCCAAAGGCAGAGAGTTCAACCGATCAGCCGGTCGCCCGACTTCGGACTGAACGGTATTTAGTCACCCCCACCGACGAAGGCATCATGTTGCACAAGGCCGGTTTGACGTGGGGTTTCCGAGCCCGTGGGCTCGGGCAAAAATATGCCCTTTGAACCCGTATAAACGGATTCAGGGTTGGTCTACCACCCCGAAAGAGACTCCGCCCTTCGGCGTAGCCTCCTTCGGGTTCCTCCCCGCCCGTAGGCAGAGAGTTCAACCGATCAACCGGTCAGCCGGTCGCCTGACTTCGGACTGAACTCCCTGCTTCCTCTTGAGGCGCAGTATTTATTTCGTATGGAATAGTCCATTATGTTATTATGGGTAAGGTCCCATAACAAAAACAATAGCTTTCATGTTCGCCAATTCTGGGCATTTTTCTTGAATTACTGCCTTTAATCCGTCCAGTTGCGTGCAATACTTTTCAGAATTAATTCACTGGTTACTTGGCAGAAGCTCATAATGCAGGAGTCCTGCCAGATGCAGAGCATGACTTTCTTAAGATGAATACCTGCTTTTGAGGTGGCTAAAATTGGCTCATGTCACAGACCCCAGGATCTTTTTCCCTGAACATTGTTGTAAACGATCCATTTCTCATCACCCATCATAATTTGCTTCAAGTACGTTGCATTTTCATTGCGTTTATACAGCAAATAACATATATAATGCGATACAAAAAATTATTTTCACTCAGATCATGTGGTACCCAAACAGCATGGCGACTTGGGTACCCAAGCTTCACCATTGCTCATGGGTGGTGGATTTTGATAAATTTAATGCTTATACCAATTCCCGTATCAGTGTCTTGATTTGGTCGTTATGAATAGTGGGTGTGCATGAGTGTTATTCATCAATAAAGCTACAATCACCAACTCTAAACTTAGCGAACCACTTCTTTACAGTTCTATCAGCTAAAGTACTTTCACCCTACGCAGCACATGTATTTTTGTTCTTGCAAGAAATTTTTGCCCTTACGGTAAATAAAAGTATTAAGTGTCTAAAATGTACCTTAAAATCACACATTTTCATAGGGATGCAAAATTGACATGAATTAAATAATTTTAAACCTTCTTTCTCAAGACATAGTTTGAAGTGTACTCTAATCGGAAAAGTAAGCATATTGAGCATGAACGAATAACAATCGTCTTGAACATTACGGACTACCCAATATGTATTGTTGGTAATTTTTTAATCTCTTTAAACAAAAACGTGTTGCTAGTGTTCTCACTATGAAAATGTACATTTACATCTTCATAGCATTTTGTTTTTGTTTGAATGTTCACTATTTACTTATAGCAGGGACCCAATCGAGTGAAACCATTACTAGGTCAGGGAGGACCTGGGTGACAACCGCAGTTAAGAGATGGTTCTACGCTCTCAAAAACACCCAATCTTTCAATCAGAGGT
The DNA here is from genome assembly GCA_963932145.1 of Acanthosepion lycidas. NCBI lineage: Eukaryota > Metazoa > Mollusca > Cephalopoda > Sepiida > Sepiidae > Acanthosepion > Acanthosepion lycidas. Next base: position 24,557,341 of record OZ010579.1, on the reverse strand, counting down.
CTTGCTACCGGATGTAGTTTAGCGTAATACCCAGGACTAACTGGAAGTCGTAGAGAGACATTCCCTGCTAGGATATGTCCCATAAATGAATAAGATCATGTCATTGTTACGCATATGAACTTAGCTTATTGAAATCTTTGGTACTTTTTTTAAAATTGAGTGAATACTACTGATTTTACACGTACGTAACTGTAATACTAATGTATATACTAAAGTATATATGAATAGTCTAAAATATGAACGGATTTTAATTTATTCTGCAAGCATTGCTTTCAATTCGCTAATTTTTGAAATAAATGAGAGCAAAACACTGACAATTTTTAAATGGAGGCGTCATGATGAGGCCCATTATAAAAATTAAAAAAATGCGCAAAAGAAAGCGTTTGAAAAATAAATGATGGGCGAGATTTAAAAAAAAAAAAGGATACCACTTGACCTGATGACGTCATGCTTCGGTTGAAAACAAGACGAAATATGGCCTCCCTCTATTTAACATTGAAAAAAAAAATACAAAACCAAAAAACTATACTATGAAGGAAACAGTAATAAATTATACAAGCAATGAATCAAGGATGTTAACATAAAATTCCCATTAAGAAGAATTTTTCTCTCTCGTTTGCTTGTTCAATCAATGATGCACTTTACAAAATGTTGATAACATTTTCCTTCGCGGTATTTATTAGAAAATTATCATGATGGATCTCTACTCGTCCATCCTGAAAACATTTAATACCGACCCTTCCCAGCTTCACACAAAGTTTAACTACATTGATAGGAAAGTTAGTTTTATGAAATGTGAGTCAGGGTTCTTAGACCTGTAAAGAATATGGTGACTTCTTGAAAAAAAAATCATCAAAATAAATTCTTCTTTTTGTTATGTTTCGACACACTCATATATATATATATATATATATATATATATATATATATATATATATATATAGATAGATAGATAGATAGATAGATACACAGATAAATAGATAGATAGAGAGAGAGGGAGAGAGTGAGAGAGAGAAATAAAGTACAGCTTGAACTGTCTAAACATAAATAGAAACTAACAACACCAAAAACACCCCACCCCCTTCACAATGTCTAAAGAAATGGTCAAAAGCGCTTGGGACAATGAACATATGAAAAATTTTTGTACTCCCTGACTCCTACCACACGGACCAACGTAAGAACGCTGGAAAAATAAAATATAAATAAATAAAATTTTCCTTGTCTGCCATATTTAACGAAAGATTTTTAAAAGAAAGTTTGTTGCCCAAATATAAATTAATACACACATACACACACACACTCTCTCTCTCACACACACACACACACAAATATATATATATATATATATATATATATATATATATATATATATATATATATTTGGGCAGCAAGCTTTCATTTAAATAGCTTTCATTAAATACGCATATATATAAGCACCACCTTGAAAATGGCTAAAGAAGTCGCCGAAAGCGTTTGAAAATTATGAAATATTTGTCTACTCCCTTACACCTACAAAATGGAAAAAAAACATAAGTATGTTGGAAAGACTAAGTAAAAAGTGAATTATATATATATATTACGAAATGGACAAAGTCCGACAATTTATTTATTAAAGATATTTTTATGTTTAACGTTATAGATACAAGTATTTAAGTAAATGCTCTGTTTATAATAAACAGTATTAAATAACATTTACCGGCCTGAATGTCCGAGAAATTTTCATAGAAAATATTCGTTCTTTGACAGGATTCGAACCTGCATCCTATACGGAACCGTCATTTATGCTGACTTGCCTTACCGTTAGGCTACAAAGAAGCGTTCGGTAGACAAGGTCGAATTTACTGCTTATAAACTCAATCTTCCATGAAACTCGAATATTCATAACTGCTCATGGCGTATCAAATGTAAACAAATGACGTCATATATTACGAAATGGACAAAGTCCGACAATTTATTTATTAAAGATATTTTTATGTTTAACGTTATAGATACAAGTATTTAAGTAAATGCTCTGTTTATAATAAACAGTATTAAATAACATTTACCGTATAGGATGCAGGTTCGAATCCTGTCAAAGAACGAATATTTTCTATGAAAATTTCTCGGACATTCAGGCCGGTAAATGTTATTTAATACTGTTTATTATAAACAGAGAATTTACTTAAATACTTGTATCTATAACGTTAAACATAAAAATATCTTTAATAAATATATATATATATGTATGTGTGTGTGTAGAGAGAGAGAGAGAGAAAGAGAGAGAGTGAGAGAGAGAACAATTAGGAAACGCATTAATCAATCAAGCATATTTCACTTTTATTAAAGCTTCACCAAAGAATGAAATATGGACCAAAAAAAAAAAAAAAAAAAAGAAGACATTCTCTTATGTTTATTTTTGTGTCTGATTTTCATTCGTTATTTTTGATTTGACAAATGTCGCCCTAATTAAAAAAAAACCCAAAATCTTTAGTTTGAAATTACTTTGTGAGTAAAATATATACTAAATATTTACCAACTATAAGCACATGTCAAAAAACAACATTTTACATTATCGACCTTTACTGAATCCATTCTCAAAGAATCTAACGTATGTTTGCCTAAAACAAAAGTGTCTACGTAAAAACCTTGCCAAATTGACATACGAAAAACCATCAAACATAATGTTTACTAGACATAAACACACCCACGCGCGCATATACACACGCACGCACTTACGAATATATATAAGGTTGGTGCAAAAATAATGACGTAATAATGTCGTTTTTTGACGTATTTTTTAACGTCAAAAAACGACATTATTACGTCATTATTTTTGCACCAACCTAATATTATCATCTAAATCCTACATAGACAAATTAGAATTATACACTTACACATATTAATGACTATTTACGGTTTTTTTGCAATGCTTGGAATCTGTTAATTTCTTGGAGTTTCGAAAAGACGCGTCGTCTGCCCTTAAATACGGAACGCCATGAATTATACTAACGTTTGTTTAACAAGCCAAATGCAGGTGAAACCTGATTAACCAATGAAAATCAAGCCACACAAAAGTGAAAATACTAGAATTCCTTCAATAAAGAAAGCTTTAGTAAATTTAACCGACAAAGTTTCCTTGTTTATTTGTCCTTTTATTTTTCCAATTTCGGAATAAGTTATTTTAAGAAATCAAATTAATGAAGGGACGATACAAAACTTAGGCATTTGTTTGCCTATTTTCGGACATCTTTTGTGATTATCATGAATGTTGATGTTGTCGAGAGACATAGAAAAATAAAATTGGATGAAAAGAATATTACAAAATAATAACTCAAATAACCAATAGAAATACAATTACATTTTTTTTATCGTCCGCAGTTGCACTACAGATATGCATTAATTAAAAATTAAATCATATAAAGCAGGCTTAAAGACATCAATTAAAAAGTAAAGCCGTATTTATCCGGTACATACCGTATAATTAATGTATTCAATATTTAAAAAGAAATTATAAAAAATCTATATTAATTCTAATAACCCTGGATCTCACATCCAATATATATATATATATATATATATATATATATATATATATATATATATATAGTGACACTTTTCGTGCGGCCTGCCTCCGTCTCGGCCTTTTGGAAGACGACAGCCAGTGGGATGCCACAATGGCTGAGGGAGTTCTTTTAAAAATACCCTATGCTTTGCGCCACCTCTTCACCACAATCTTACAAATGTGCGAACCCAGTGATCCCAAATCATTTTAGGACAAATACAAGGACTTTTTGTCCGAAGACATACTCAGGGAAGCGCAACTGCTGTGTCCAATGGCTCTTACATTCAACGATGAAATTTACAACAAATTTACAATCATTAAAAACCTGTTTGTTGAAATGGGTGGGGGAATCTCTCGTCGCTATTGGGCTTCCAAAGCCAGATCGTGTGTCTTCCTCCAGTTTCTCCCCTGAGATTGTGCGCGAGACATCCTACTCTGTTTAGGAGCTCAACGCCTATGTCACAACAAATGAGCCAACTCTTCTCATAGACCAAAGGGCCACTTACGATGAGGTACTTGCATCCACCAGGCAGGATACAGGATCAATTTTCTTCCTGGATGCGCCTGGGGGAACGGGAAAAACGTTCGTAACAAAACTGCTCCTGGCAGAAATTCGGGGCCATAGCGAAGTGGCGCTAGCAGTAGCGTCTTCACGCATTGCAGCCACATTACTACCGGGTGGCCGAACAGTGCACTCAATGTTTAAACTTCCGCTAGACATGATTAAGGCAGAAACAGCTGTATGCAGTATAGACAAGCAATCAGGTCTAGCGGAGGTACTCAGGCAATATAAGCCCATCGTCTGGGATGAGTGCACTGTCAGTCCCAAAACTGCACTCGAGGCTGTAAACCGCTCTCTGAAGGATATTCAAAATTCGGATGACCTTATGGGAAGTATAACTGTCCTTCTATCCGGTGACTTTCGCCAGACCCTCCCCGTTGTACCTAAGGGGACAAGGGCCGACGCTATTCGAGCGTGCTTGAAATCGTCACAACTTTGACCCACTGTTAGACCATTGCACCTTATCACCAACATGCGTGCACACCTAACTGGCGATTTTGGTTCCGCCGAATTCATTATTAGCCCTTGGCGAAGGTATTATTTCAGCGGACACTAATGGATTTGTAAACGTCCGAGGGTTGTCTACAGTGGTCACAACGCCAGCAACACTCAGGGAATCAGTTTTTCCTGATCTTCAAACCAACTACAACAATATTGAGTGTCTTGCTGGGTGGGCAATTCTTGCCCCCCAAAACACAACTGTGACAACCCTTAATAGACAGCTTCTGGAAACTGTGCCAGGGGTGTTGCACGTTTACAAATCCATTGACAGAACTCCAGACCCCGCTGAAATGGCGAACTTTACATTGGAATTCTTAAACAGCCTCCGCCACGCTGGTCTCACTCCTCACTTTCTGGAACTTAAAGTTCGGATCCCGGTTATGTTGCTTAGAAACTTGCGCCCACCGAAACTATGTAATGGGACCAGGATGGTTATTCAGGCCCTACACCCAAACATTATTGAGGCCAAAATTATAACTGGCTGCGGTAAAGGGGAGCAAGTGCTTATCCTAAGGATGCATTTGTAGCCATCAAATGCCGATGTACCCTTCACTTTCAGAAGATCCCAATTCCCACTCGCACCCAGTTTTGCTATGAAAATAAGGCCCAAGGACAAACGCTGTATGTCACTGGTGTACACTTAGAGGAGCAGTGCTTCTCACACGGCCAACTTTACGTAGACTGCTCTAGAGTTGACCTCAATTTTCTTGCATGGAAAGGAAAAATGGAATGGAGTTTGCTGAGGACTGGATAAGGACTTCAGTGTAGACCACATTTTTAGCTTTTTGTGAGGGTGAATAAAGGAACACATTATCGCGCCTGCCGACTCGAGAGCAGGCTGCGTAAAGTTGGCCGTATGAGAAGCACTGCTCCTTTAAGTGTACACCAGTGACACAGTGTTTGTCCTTGGGCCTTATTAATTTTCAGCAAAACAGGGTGAGAATGGGAATGGGGATCTTCTGAAACTGAAGGGTACATCGGCATCTAATGGACACAAATGCACCCTTGGGATAAGCACTTGCTCCCATTTACCGCATTACTGAGAAGCATTGAACTCATCGCCAACTAATGTATTGTTACAAGCATCAATTGTCTCTCCTCACATCACCATACCATATGTACAGAAATGAATAACCCCGACCAGAATACGGGCCCTTTCAAAAATGCGTGCGATAACCCTTCGTGCAGCAAAAAATCGATAAAAAGCTCCGGTTCGACCCTGCCATCATCTGTCAGTTTTTGACTTCTTTTCACGCCCAGGCTGCAATTAACGTCAAATGCCGATTCAACTTCCGACATTTACGGCGTCAATTCGTAACGGAGACAGATTTTCAATTTGGACTCAGGCTTTCAAAAAATTGGTAAATCGGCTGATCGTCCGGTATTTGAGCGGATTACATTCTAAAATTTCGGGCGTTCTTTACAATTCAACCAGAAATTCATACGCGGCCCAGTTAGAGGTGCCTTGCATAGAATGCCGTGTGACCCCGTCGTGACACAAAAATCAATACAAACCTCCGTGTTGACCATGCCCTCAGCAGTCCATTTCCCACTTCTTTAAACTTTGTTCTTTCTGCTAGGCCGCATCGCAGATCCGATTTTTCAATTTACGTCATTGTGTCATGCCAGAGCCCGAATTTTTATTTGGGACTCAAACTTTGTAAAAAAAACGATTAACTCACAGGTGATACGGATTTTGGAGGTTTTAAGTTGAATGTTTCTTTCGCCTGCACTACGCGGCACAGTACATCTAAGCTGTTCACCTCATTTTGGACTCTGTGCAATTTTGACTTCGCGTTGTTAAACACTTTTGAGCTCTTTTTTATTTGAACTTAAAATCGGATCAATGTATGGTTTCCAAAGTATCGGGTTAACAAAACAAGGGCAACAACAACCCCGCCCAAGTAGTCTGACCAGTCTCAATATTTCAGGAAACTGGGTTTGGTGTGAAAAAGTAATTGTTGTTAACATTGTTTTTTCATTCGGTTTTTCCTGTTACGAGTCCTTTTTTTAAAGCTGATCGTTTTGTATTCATTTTTGATTAGTTCTTTTGTCGTAACATATTTAATGTTTAGTATAGAGCTTAGAAAAAATTCGCAGTGTGAGATAGGCAAGAAGTAAGGCATGTAGCAACACCAGCATGGCAAAGGGCACTCCTTTAAAAGCAAGGAAGGGCAAAAATATTTTAAGTTAAGTGATAGCGATGGCTGTATGAGTCGTACGATTTTTGATTCACGCACGGACAACGTCGGGACATGCTGCTAAGATATATATATATATATATATATATATATATATATATATATATATATATATATGTAGGATAGATATAATACACACATATATATATATATATATATATATATATATATATATATATGTAGGATATTTATATAATATATATATATAATATATATATAGGATATATATATATATATATATATATATATATATATAGGATATATATAATATATATATATAGGATATATATAATATATATATATGTATATATATATATAATATATATATAATATATATAATATATATATAGGATATATATAATATATATATATATAATATATATATAGGATATATAATATATACATATATATAATATATATAGGATATATATAATATATATATATATAATATATATAGGATATATATAATATATATATACATACATAATATATATATATATATATATATATATATATATATATATATATATATATATATATATATATATACAATCCAAATACTAAAACAGCACTGTTTCTGAATTCTCGTCGTATATGGAAGATTGCATTCACACAACCACCCACTATATAGTAAGATATGTTGAAATATGTTGTCACATCAGTTCTTGCACATATTGGCCATCACATAGCAAATACCAAAATACTAATATTAAGACAATACAAACATTAGCAGATCATAATACTATAATATATAGAACTTAACGTAACGAGAGAGTTAACACATCCAAAGCTATCGCTGATACAAAAGAAACCGCACATATTAAAATATCTTTTAATGCAGGTAACGACATTTTAAAATATTTAATATCTTCGTGTCTGGTTGAATTAAGTTCAGTGCACCTATTTAAAAGATAACGTCATTTTAATATATAACAATATCTAAATTTCAAAAGTAGCACTTCTAAAAATTACAGGATGATGATAAAAATAAATCTTTATGGCACTGTCAATATGAAATATCCTGATGATGACCAAAGATGGTGGGAAATACGGAATAATAAAAGCCTGTTCCTCTACAAATATCATACAATTTATTCGTAAACTGGAAAATTAGATAAAATATTACACATCCTCGCCTTATCGGTTGAATCGAATATCAGAAAAAATTCATAGACTGAACAACATATAAATGTCAAAAGACACACCCGTTGCTAGACTAAAAGACATGCGACTGTCCCAGAATACAACAACTGGCTGGCTGGCTGGCCAACTGTCATATTCTGGTCTACATGATGTTGCAGAAGAAATAATTAACTTCTCATTATTTAACAGCGATTCACCCAGGATTTTGCGATTTCTTGCTCCTCAATACTTAGGTAGTGTAATGCATTCATTAAAATATGTCTATTTTATTATTAATTAAACACATATAAAAACATAAAGTCTATTAACAGAACAAGTAGAAAAATACTAGAGAAAAAAAAGGAATATGATATTCCTTAGCTGCCATATTCAAAGGAATACACACACGCACATGTATACATATTATCTATCTATCTATCTATCTATATTTTTAACTATAATTACTTCGCATATATATATATGTACATATTATATATATATATATATATATATATATATATATATATATATATATATAAAATGCAGGATCTCTGTGTGTGTGTGTAACGAATGCACGGCCGCAATTTTCGACAGATTTGCACCAAAATTTACATGCACATGCTCCAAGTTAGTGGCAAGGCCAAGACCGACTTTGCATTTCCCAACTCCCATCGGTAGTGGAAATAATCGATTTTTTCATGCTTCTACGGAAGTTTTCGTGTAGTTTTCGGCCATTTTGACTTGCTGCTAGTATATATATATATATACATATATATATATATATATATATATATATATATATATATATATATATATATATATATATATATATGCGCGGTACTTATTGGGAAGCGCTCAATATCAATGATACAGATAAGTTGTATTTCACGCTTTTGCGATCATCAGGCAAACATGTTTGGGTGTGTGTTCATATAATTTACTCATTTAATTCGGAGTGTGCATATAAACACACGCGCACACATATACACACACTCGCACACGCATATTATATATACATATATATATATATATATATTGTGTATTTAGATAGCAATCCTTCTTTTATACATTTTTCATGAGAGATGACATACAAGGTACTGCGATTCAGCTCTTTATTAATTTTTCTTGTGTTCGAAATAGTGTTTTCTTTTTTGCACACAGAATGTTGTAGAAACTGTCCAAATGTTCTGTAATTCCGAGGCCTTTCAGGTATTCAGCCATTAGGAAGATTTATACTTTTTAACTGCATGTATGTTTTTTGTATGTATTTGGGAATATAGGGATGCTTTATTTTTCGAATACAGTCAACACGTTGTGGCCGTGTTCGTAGTTAATATTACTGAGTTTTGGCTTTTTCTTTTTATTATTAAGACTTCCATTATTTTTAAACGGCTTTTTATATGTGGATGAAGTTATTATGTTTATATTTTCTACTGATATGTTTCGAATGGAGTCCGGGGTGAGTTTGTGTGTTGATTAAATAGGTTCTAATGGAGCTGTGGTCGGACAGATGTGTCGTCAGTCGTCTCTATAGCCATGTAGTAGTGTGACCGATGTAATTATTTATGAGTTCGGTTTGATCAGGAACACAAGAACAAATAAATAAAAAGCTTAATCACAGTACCTTGTTTGCAGTCTGTAATGACACACACACACACACACACACACACACACACACACAGACACACACACACACACACTCACACAGACACACAGACACACACACACACAGACACACTGACACACACACACACACACACACGTATATATATATATATATATATATATATATATATAAAATTGAACTCAACACTTAGAGGCGACAGTCCGTTTCATGCTAGATGCAATTGTTAGGCCAAACTGACTTTTATATTTACACACGCTCTATCTCTGATATTGAGCACTTTATCCCATAAATATAGCACATCTTAAGACTATATTTCTTCATATATATATATATATATATATATATATATATAGATAGATAGATAGATAATATTAGTGGTAAATATACATATATATGCAAAATCCACAGGTGCATATATACACATGTATATTTTAGAAAAAAAATTCCGAGAGGATAGAATCCAGGTAGAACTCAATGTCTTTTTGAATTTGTAGGTCTGATGAATTGGATCGTATTTACGATTCCAATGGAATAAATTATGACCATGGAATATTAGTGTTTAAGCCTTTTTATTATATATATATATATATATATATATAAAGAAATATAGTCTTAAGGTGTGCTATATTTATGGAATAAAGTGCTCAATATCAGATATATATATATATATATATATATATATATATATATATATATATATATATATATATAGAACGGCACACATCTCTTTCTAAGTCTATAGCATTTCAGTTTCGTAGCTCCCTCTCCCTGTCGATCTACTTCAGTTTATTTCTTTCTTTCTATTTTCCAGTTTCTATCTATCTACGTATCTATCTAACTATATGCGTATGTGTGTGTGCACGCGCGTATGTGTGTGTGCACGCGCGTCCGTGTGTGTATATTTACATACTTATGTATATTTATGGTTGTAAGTGCTGCCTGGACTAAAGTTATGCTTTTCTTGTACTTAGCAAAAGTTAATTTTTATTATTAGTAACCACCAAATGTTTATTTAATTTGTTCTTGCTGTCATCCCTGTCATAATTCCCTTCTTCTCTTCTTCATTTCTTTCTTTCGTCCTTCATTTCTTTCCTTTTTTTTATGTCGTTCTCGCATTGGTTCGATGAACTTCTTCATTTTCTTTCTTTGTTTTTAGATTTTTCTCCTTGTTTATTTTCCATGTTCTTTTTTTTTTATATCTTTTTGTTCGAAGATATTGTCCGAATGTTTCATTCTTTATATTTTTATGAATTCTTTGATGCGATTAATTTGCTACGATTTCTTTGTATCTTTTATTCGTTTCTCTGTTTGTTTGTTTCGTCCATTCTTTCTTTCTTTCTTTCTTTTGTCTTTCTTTCTTAACTCTTCTAGGCAGTTTCTTCCTTTCTATCTTTTTATAGTCTCTTTTTATTTTTAGTACGATGTTTCTTTTTTCATTCTTTCTCTTTTCTCTGTTCTTTGTTTTTACAAGTATTTACATTTTTTTCTTTCTTCATTCTTTCTTTCTTTCATTCATTTTTTTCTTTATTTCCTTCTTCTAATTGGTTTTCTTTTTTTCCTCAAACATTTTCAATGGTTTTTCTTTCCTTTTTCTTTTTACTTCTCACATTTTCCTCATATTGTTTTATTAACTAATTCGTCTTATATTCCCTCTTTAATTTTTGTCTTTTTAATTCTCTTTTTTTTTTTTCGCTTTCCTTTCTTTATAAAATCAATTCTCAGTAATATTTCACCATTATTTAATGTTATTTGGTTCGTTTTCTCTTAGTTTTCTTTATTTTCATTTTTTTTCTTCCTCTATCTTTTTATTACCAGACGTTGTTTTACTTGGTCCATTTCTTGTCTAAAAATTAATGGCGACTCAAGTGCAAATTACACTCAGTAATATTTAAGTGCGACAATTTAATTGAACATCGGTGAAGTGGGACAGACGGCTCTTCTTAATTACAAAATCTATCTACGCCGAACAGCAGAAAACCGTTCAAGTTATGCTTCATCAAATTATATTTGTCAAAACAATTGAAACCGTTTCAACCACTGGAAAGAGACAATTGTATTGCAAAAACATTGGTAGCTCTGTTCTTACTTTCTTTTCGATAGCGACAAAACGATTCTTCAAAATAGAACAACCAATGATAAGGATGATGATGATGATGATGGTTACTGTCTGAATTGAAGAAATTCTATGGGAATTGAGAGTTAAGTTATCGTAATTACACGCACGTATATATTTCTGCTTTTGACCATATGAATATACACATACAGAATTAATAGTCTCGACAAAAATACAGCGTTAATATAGAAAAGAAAGAAAAAGGTGGGAATTCAAAGAAAGAAAGAAAGAAAGAAAGAAAGAAAGAAAGAAAGAATGAAAATGTGAGAGAAGATCATCGACACAAAGAAGTAAACAAAGAAAGAAAGAAAAGAAAATTGGGAAAGCTAATGAAAAAGGAAATTGATATAAAGAAAAACTGGAGAAAGAAAGAACAAATAAATAAACTAAAAAGACTGGAATAAAGAAAGAAAGAAAGACAGCGTGTAAGAAAATCATCCAATCAAAAAAAAAGGAAAGGAACGATGGTAAAAATGAATAGGAAAGGTAAAAGGAAGAAAGAAATAAAGACTATGTATGAGAGGATAATCGAATTAAAGAAAGAAAGTAAGAAAGATAGTAAAAAAGTCAGGAAAAAAGTAAAAATAGAATATATTAAAAAAGAAAGAAAGAAAGAAAGAAAGTGTGATTTATCATTGAATTAAAGAAAGAAAGAAAAAGTAAACATACAAGATACTAAGAAAGAAAGAGAGAAACAAATTAGAAAGAGATTTTTGAGAAAATAACCGAATCAAAGAAGAAGAAAAAAAGAAAAGAAAATTGGGAAAGCTAATAAAGAGAGAAAGAAGGAAAGTAAGAAAAAGAAAGACTGGAGAAAGAAAGAAAACATAAATAAATAAATAAATAAATAAAGAAAGAAAGAAAGAAAGAAAGAAAGAAAGGATGAAAGAAAAAAAGAAGGACAAAGTGTAGGAAAATCATCCAATTAAAGAAAAAGAAAAGAAGTAAAGAAGAATGAGGAATGCAAAAGAAATAAATAAAGGGAAACTGTGAGAGGATGATCGAATTAAACAAAGAAAGAAAGAAAGATAGTAAAAAAAGAGAGAAAGAAAGAAAAAAGTAAAAATAGAAGATATTAAGAAAGAAAGAAAACGTTATCGTGCATTGATTTATAGAAGAAAGAAAAAGTAAATTTACAGTACACTAAGAAAGAAAGGGAGAAAGAAATAAAGAAAAATAGGAAAATATAATAAAAAAGTAAGAAAATGTGTGAGTAGATCAACAAATTAAAGAAAGAAAAACGAATACAAGAAAAAGTAAACAATATTAATAAATATATTAATATTTTTAATAATTTTAATATATTAATATTTATATTAATATAGTAATATATTAAGTAAGAAAGAAAGAAAGAATTAAGATACGAATCAGGAGTCACTCTAGGAACATACAAATTTAGTGGTGTCGGTCGACTCACGCTTGTCGAGTTCAGTCCTGTTTGCCGGAAGTTTAAGGGAAGTGCGAAGAAAAAGGGCGCTTTTACTTAGAATCGAAAAGAGACAGCTGGAATTTCTGAGACCGATAAAGAAGAAAAATGTTTGAAGAATTTTACAACTCACAGAACACACTGAATTAAACAGCGAACAACCTGTCTAACGAACTTGTGTAAATAGATGGCAAATCAAGAATTGTCGGGTTATAAGATCACAAACATTGCTTAGAGTTACAACGTCAGCTCCTGAATGAGAATTGTCACAAAAGAAGTTGGAATTTTGAATAGATTAGATAACATTTGAAAGCAAGAGGGGTGCACAAGATACAGGTATGTAATTTAAATAAGTATGTCATGCTTTAGATAAGAAAGATGAAGCTCAGCTGTTGCATTAGATATCTTGAAGGCATTTTACAGGGTTTCATATCCTGTTATTCGACAAGCTTAAGGCTTATTTGTCTCTGGCCAAAGTTTTGACTTGATCCAATCCTTCTTAACCCTAGAACACTAACCATCAATTAAATGTATACCACTACTAACCATGGGTATATCATACCCGATTTTGAAAATATCAAAAAAATAAATAAATAAATATAAATCTTTATTTGAAATATTTTATATGCAGTCAATTCAAACTTTGAGTTAACAATAATAAGAACTGAAAAACATATTATTTAGGTAAGAAAATCAGGTACTGAAAATTGTAATTAAAAATAGGAAAATTTGCATTGGGTACTGTATACCCATGGTTAGTGTTCTAGGGTTAACCAATCGTGTCATAAAATCACATTGAATGGCCACTCCTATAGATCCTTACATGTTCTGGTGTCCCTCAGTGCACTATCCTTAAACATATTTTGTATCTTTTATTCACCAACTAACTTTCCAATCCTATTAGTTAATAACTCGATATTGAGTTGATTCTACAACTATTTACACCGGTCTTAATAGTAAGCACAATGGGTTTGATGAACGGAAACTAAGCACCTAAGCATATTTCCGTTATATTTTATACCTTTATAATGTTTGTAAATATATTTAGTGGCAGTGTATTTGGTTCAGACTTTCTGAGGCTGAACTTTAAGGTCAGATGGTAGACAAAATAGAGATGTCGATTTTGATTGGTTGAGCCGAACGTGGGAATGGTAGAAAAAAAGTGATTTGAGGGAGTTAAGAACTTACACGTTGATGAATGTAGACGTACTATTTTCTTGTATGGAAACTGCTCCCTAGTGGAAATGATAGGGCGACAATACTGGTTAGTCAGAAGATTTACACGTCAAGCTGTTTAATAATATAGATAAGTTTAAAATCCCTTTTTCTGAAGTTCTTATTCTACTACCGAACTAAAAAAAAAAAAAAAAACAACTAGCGATCACCCGGCCGAGAGAAGAAAGGAGAAAGTTGAGGCAGTTGAAAGTTGGAATTGACCTCGTCAACCAAGAGACACCCGGAACGAGGGGGTTATACAACATTTTGCTTATTTGGCGCAGTGTCCAAGACCTATCCAGACCTCAGAAGAGAGGGAGTATGCAACAATACCAGAATTTTTAGAAACCTATATTAATTAGCTTTCCTGGAATGCTTAATGCGACATTTAAACAGTATTTTTCTTCGCCTTTTTTTTTAAGTTTCAACTTAAATTCTAATAGATGTTGCGTGTAGAAAATAGTTTAATCAAGTTAGTGATTGTTAATTGTTACGTTTCTCTTTGAGTTGGACGGCTGACCAAATGATGTCCGATTGATAAAGTGGCCAGTGTCAGTTCAGTCGACGGATACCGAAAATATCCAAGTATTTCGTGGTTGGTCTCAATCACTCGGATGGACCTAGTCCAAATTAGCTTGGCAGGTACGCGATGAAAGACATAGACACAGTATAAATAAAGAGCCGTAATGTGTGTCACGAGCTTTGTGTAAATGGTGGGGAAATGGTTAGAATAAAGACGAAAACGAGGTTGCAGTGGTTGTAATCAAACATTGCCTGACATTGACTGATTTCCATTTATTTACTAATTTGCTTTTGATTTAGTTTTTGTTATTTTCTCAAAGTTATTCATTTCTTTTCGATAGTTCAGACAAAGTATAATGCTGAAAACCTAAATAGAGTGATCAGAACACAGAGGGTATTTTCGAATTCAGTGTATATATATATATATATATATATATATATATATATATATATATGAAGATACTGGTACGTTTTCATCAACGCTGCCTTCGGTCTCATTTATATATATATATATATATATATATATATATATATATATATATATATATAATATTTTTTGTTTATAAATATGATTCCTTCGCTACATCAGAGTTCTCATGCTTCAAAAACGACAGCGGAAATCATCCAAATAATTATTAAAATTAAGTTGAATTGAGGTGTTTAGTCTCGTTTCATCTACAAGCGAAATTTTAGGAATAAGCTATCTTTTGGATTACGTGTGTTTTTAGGCATGGTCCGTCATAACATTCGTTATTGTGGGAGTGGCTAGGCTAGTTTTCTTCGTTAAGTGGTCAGAGAGTTAATTCTTATCTATAGACAAGACAATATTATAATAAAGATGGACAATTATTATAATAAATCTCTACTTATGTATGGAGCACTGTCTTCTTAAAAATAAAAACAAAATAATAAGGAACTCCGGATTATGCACCGAACGTTTTCTTTGCTATTTTCTGCATACCTGCGCTTTTATATATGTATATATATATATATATATATATATATATATATATATATATATATATATATATATATATATATGGGGGTTCAAGCACAGACCGAAGGCAGCGTTGATGAAAACGTACCAGTATCTTCAGATGTCTGGGATAGACTACCCATGTCTCACATGAATATAGCAGAGATGACATAACGCAGGCATTATATATTTTAATTTTTTGGCTGCTTTTTTATGGACTTCTAGCTCCAGACACGGAACTTGAGGGCTGCAAATGCATCGGAGGCCTTCTTAATCTGTCATGCTGTCTAATCGTCAAGAGAGCAGTGGCAGTTGAGGGTGCTACCAAGGTATACAAATTTGTCAACTATCTCAAGTCGACTACCATCGACATAAATTGATGGCTCTATATGATGAATATCTCAGGCAAGTTGACACATCACCACTGTCTTGTCAAGGCCGATGCACGGTCCAAAGCCTTAAATGATTCTGATAGTCAATCCATGATCTCCTGTGCGTGATGAATTGTGTGTGCGATCAGATCACCGTCATCAGCATAGAGAAGGTTGCACACTAAACTAAAAAAGACTTGTCCTTGCCGCAAACCTACGTATGTTGAAAAGCATGCAAGTTGGCATATACCTCATCATAATACCATCATGTCAGTCCCCGAACGCATTAAGCACTACAAAGTAGATAGAAAACAAGTGACTCCATTTTCAAACTTGATGGGCTCCGTAAGCACACCACCAAAACAGACACAGGCTTACATGCCATCATGGAAGGACCTCATAATCTTGAAAAATTTCGAGAGGATCTTCCAGAGACCATTACGGTTAACAGTGTCAAAAGACTTCCTCAGATCTATAAATATTTGCTAAAAATCCATTTGTTGTTTACAGCTCTTTTCCTGGATTTGCCTTGCTGCGAAAATCATATCTGCGGTCCCTCTATGTTGAGGGAAATCACGCGGTGACTCAGGCAGTATGCTGTCAACTAGGAGAACATAGGTTAAGATCTTACGTAACGAAAAAAAGAGATCAATCCCTCTATAATTACCACATAATTCCTGGGTAACTTTACCCTTATATATAGGAAACATCATTGCATCCCTCCAATCTTTGCATAAGTTGACTTAAATGTGTTCCGCCATAACGGAATATCTCATCAGGAAGATCGTCAACCCCAACAGTCCTATCACGCAAAACCTACCAGTACGGGTTTTGGGGTATTTTCTCGAGTACCTCAGGATCCAGATTTGAAGGCCTGTTCAGTAGCCCATCAAAGTGTTTCATGTCATCCATGGCTGTGAGGAAATCCTTGCCATCTTCTGTCCCGAGAAGAGCGATCTTCGTGGAACTGGGGTCAAATACTTGTTTCATTAAGCAGTAAATTGAATCTTTCAATCAGGTTCTCGCTATCTTTCTTTCTCTCTCTCAATATATATATATATATATATATATATATATATATATATATATATATATATATATATATATATGTCTCGAGAGATAGAGAGAGCGATATATATATATATATACATACATACTATGTGCATTTATATATATATATATATATATATATATATATCGAGAGAGAGAGCGAGATATATATATATATATATATATATATATATTCATATATCTAGCTCTCTCTCTCTCGATATATATATATATATATATATATATATATATATATCGAGAGATAGAGAGACAGCGAGATATATAAATATATATATATATATATATATATATATATATATATATGTGTGTGTGTGTGTGTGTGAAGTAATTATTATGAAGTAATTATATATGTATATAGATAGATAGTTAATATGTATATATGTGAAATAATTACAGTTAATATATATATATAGAGAGAGATATGGATTGATAGTTAATATGTATATACATGTGAAGTAATTGCAGGCACGGTGGAGGAATCAGAGACCCGAGTTCGAATTGCAGTCGTATCCGTTACATTCACTTACATGCTAATACCCTTGGGAAATGTACGAATCCTCTTCTTCTCTCCTCAGCTAAGGGTAAAATAGTAGGACAGAGCGGGTTCTATAGATTAGGGTGGCAACTGGTCTACCTCAGACAGAAATGGCAGTCTACTGCGAGAAGAAATCTGCCTCGTCAGTCATGTATCGAAATATACATGATCGCTTAAGCGTGTATCACACATGACACATACTTGTAGTTATATATATATATATATATATATATATATATATATATATATATATATAATATGTACATATATATATGTGAAGTAATTATAGTTAATATATGTATATAATATATATATATATATATATATATATATATATATATATATATATATATATATATATATATATATAATATGTATACATTACTTCAAACTTTCATTTTATGCGCAGATATTGCGCACAAGAATGCATCTTCAGTGAATGTCTGTGCTGGGGTTATAGAAAGTTTTATATCTTTCTTACATCAAATTTTCTTATACAATGAGCCCAGCCGAGAGCGATCATTTCTCATAGCATTCTTTAATAGTTTCTCATATGATTTCAATAATTCTAAACAATATTTGTTGCTATGAAAAAGGGATCCTTTTATGCAAACGAGATTCTTTTATGCAAATGAGATTCTTTTATGCAAATGAGATTCTTTTATTCAGTCCAGTAATATGAAGGAATTCTGACCAATCCGGTTTGGTTTAATGTTTTCTCCCGACTGTTGGTGTTATCTGGCTTATCAGAGTGTTTTATAACATGTACTAAATTATTTAAACATTTACCTAATTCCCTAAAATATATATTTAAAAGAAAGCTTTTTACTTTAAGAAAACTAAATTGTAACTATTAGTAACACTAAGTATTTGGTCACTAAATGCCAATGTTTTCAGTATTGAAATGGCTACAATTTATTATTACTAATTAATGCCCGTCGCATTATCATATAAGCTTCTTTTTGTATCTGGTATTTTAAATTTAGCTCTTTGCTCAATCCGCCAGAAGAGACTGCTTTCTTGACGCTACATCAGAAGATCACACTGCCATTAACCAAGTATCAATTCATTTTGGACGCATTTTGTGTTGAATTCTTTATAAGTTTTTTATTTAATTACAGAAAAAGTGTTGAAATTTCTCATTCTCTCTTTCTTGGTGCACCAATGAAAAATTATTGAATATTGTATTTAAATTTGAAATCCACGCCGTAATGAGTATTGAAACTTACGTTTTTGACCAGAACAATACAATTCAGACGCTGAAAGAGAGCTTTGCTGTGGATAAATGCTAGTGAATGATGGCAGAGATGGAAAATACAAGAGAAAGATTTTCCTCATGATTACTGAAGAAAATAATCAGAAAATTCTTATTAGCTTGTTTACTGAGATTATCTTCATTTTGGGGTCCTAAAAATGTTCGTAAAAATACTGGCCAACACTTTTTGGTTATTAACGTCAAAAACAGTTTTCATTCTACTCGAGTTTATTGGTAAACATTCGTCTGGCATATATTTGAGTTTACAGGTTTCTAATGATCCGTTTTATATATGTATCTACACATACCTAGTCCAGGCAAAAAAAAAAAAAAAATGTAGGCTTTAAACCTACGTCTATATATCGACATTTGTTGGGTTTATTAATGTGTTTATAGTTAACCATGGTCGAGTACAAGTTGCTAAAGCCGATAATTGAGGCTACAGGGAAACTATTAAGATTATACTTGACTATAGGCATATATTTTTTACCATATTTTCCGAGGGTGTGTTAAAAAAATAAGCCGCCATTTTTTACGGCACCTATATATTAGGTTGGTGCAAAAATAATGACGTAATAATGTCGTTTTTTGACGTTAAAAATACGTCAAAAAACAACATTATTGCGTCATTATTTTTGCACCAACCTAATATTAGTTTGAAAATAATACAAGAAAAAAAGTTCCTGCATTAAAATGTTCTAATTATAATTAACGGTTTTTTTTTTTAAAATAATTTGGACTCGACCGTTTGACTGTTATTTGTATATGAAAGCTAAATGATGTTTGAAACAAGTATTAAATCCATGAAAATAAATGACATGTATAATAAAGTATGAAAGAAAAATAGATGAGACGAAAACCGAAAAAGAAATACATTAATGGCAAAGGAGGGAAAAATTGGCACGAGACAAAAATCTAAAAAGAAAAAAAAAATAATAATCTTACAAAAACTCGAGCAAAGAAAAAAGAAGGAAGAAGAAAATAAATGAGATGGAAAAAGAAAGAAAGACAAATGTCACGTAAAAGAAAAGTAAGACTGAAAAGATAAGACGTGAAATGACATGGAGAAGATGGAAAAAAAAAATCCAAAAAAACGTCTGCATTATGAATAAAACGAATGAACTGAAATATTTAATTAATTTATCTCAAAAGAAACCTTTTTCTTTCAATATTGAAATTATCTTGAATTCTTTATAAACTCTACGATAAGCGCTGGAAAAAAAAAACACCGAAGACGTATCTTGAAATACAGACATCGTATGACTGATGAAATATTTTGATAGCGGGGCAACTTGAGCATCGCCAACTTTTTTTTTTTATTTAAATTATTATTCTTCTTCACTCAGACATCTATTTCTGATTTTCACCTGGAATCCAACTAAAATATGTGGGTAGGAACAGCAATTCTTAGCATCTCTTAAGCGAAATTCAAAGACAATATTTAGATATTTTTACATTGGTGTATTAAACCAGTGGTCACCAACCGATGGTCCAGGGACCACTGTTGGTCCGTAAAAAATTTTCGGTGGTTACCAGAAAAATTTGAACATTATTTCATTTTTTTATGAAGCTTCAAATTCAAAAATGACGAGTAACAAAGCGTATTATCAATGGTATATATGTTAAAAACCTTATGTAATCTCGAAATAAACACGAATACACAAGTACACAAATATGACATCATCCAGACCTTGTATAAGTTTACATGATTTGCAAAATCATGTTCATTACTTGTTACTGAATAGTTTCTTATCATTACTGTTGATAACTAGTTACTAGATAGTTTACTAGTATAATTTTCTACAAACACGAGATAGTAACGGAGTAATAGAAGGATCTTCAAGAATTGGTTTAGGCACCAGATACAAATTCATAAGCATTCGTACTCAAAAACTATTTTTGAAAAATATTTAAAAAGAAAGCAAACGAAATTTTTAGTGGACTTTGAAAACTGTAAATCGCCACACAAAGAAATCGAATGAATATCACTAAAATGTGTAAGACTTGAATAAACTTCAAATTTTCAATTTGTTTTATTTAAATAATTACACTATAACTTTGTTACCTTTAATGGATGCATTTCATATTAATAAAATAAAAGTTTTCCGATTATTATTATATAAATGTATTATATACATGTATTATATACATGTATTATATACATGTATTATATAAATGTATTTACCTTTTTTTTCTAAATTCATATTAGTGGTCCGTCAAATTTAGAATTATACATTTAGTGGTCCATGAAGTTCAAAACGTTGGCGACCGCTGTATTAAACCACATATATATAATTTTATCCCGTTACCTTTACCTATCTTTGAGGAATCTTCAGGATTTCATACTCCTAGAGCTAGGCATCAGTCCGGATGCTGAACTGATTGAAGGGATATTTCACAGGTTTCCAGAAAATTGTCATTTTCCTCATTAAGATAATTTTGTAGGGATTTTGTTCAACTAACTTTCGCGATCTCTGAAGCGGTTTCATAGTTCTATTCATTCAGAACATAATATCTGGTCCGGGTGATAAACTGGTCCAAGGGTTTTTAAAGACTGTCAGCGAATTGAAGTTTTTAGCACTAAAATAATATTTTAGGACTAAAAATCCGAAGTGGCAAAAGGTGAATAAGGCTGTATTATTTTCTGTCGGAAATTCAAAGACATGCGAGAAATGGTGTTGTCCTGATGGAAGACGAAAGACCTTTTTATCATTTCACCCCAGGAAAGGCGATAATGCCTCTAAGAGCAAAGGGGAGTAAAGGAAAATGAGAAGATATTAGCGAGGAGAAAGGAGAACAAAGAAACAGGATTCAGGTATATAGATGATTGCCATTAGCGTTGCGTTTAAATTTTTAAGATTGTTGGAGGATAGATGGTTGTTAGCAAAAGAACAATCTAAATTCCAAATTCCAAATTCCAAATTCCAAATTGGGGATACTAAAATCAAACAAATAAAAAAATTTAAATATCTGGGAAATGTTTTAACATAGGACGGAAAGGGTGATAGTGAAATCTGAAATTGCCTTTGTAATAGCCAAATATGCTTTCGAAAAGCTAAGCAAACTACTAAAAACAGGAAAACAAAGAGTACTGCACTGTTATGTGATAGCTCCCTCCCACTGGAGTATCACTGCGATATCCTGTGTCATGCTACATGGATTATCTAGAATCAGTGTTTTTGTTTGTTTATCAACAAAAACTGCAGACTTACCGGAAAGTCCTGCGTCTTCCAGATAAAAATTTAAACTTTCGAACCAAGCGAACCACCTTTGAAGAATACTCTCAGCTATAGCACTGACACCATAAAAGGGACATATACTTTTGCTGTTTATAAAGCGTTTCCTTTTTCGAGAATAATCGAGCATCAAACAAGAAAAATGCATCTCATTATCTCTTTTCCTTTCAAGGAAATATGTGACATTCATTGACCGAGCAAACAGCATTCCTTTCGGTTTAAATTCATAAAAAAATTTGTTCAAAAAATTATATCAGAAAAACATGTTTCTCAAAGTCCAGTAGCTGTTATTGGTCTTTTCAGTATTCCTAGAATTTCCCTCTCTAACCTTTTTATTTGAAGTTGTATGCAATGCTAAATTCAAAAACCAGTTACAGACGTGTTTATACGTCGATTCTATTTATGCCCTTCTGAGCTTGAAACGAGTCCAGTCACAACTCATACGTCTGGTAGAGGTTTTAGCCATCGCTCGGGTACTTCAAGATGCCTCAGTTTCTTAAAAAAACAAATAAAGTAATTCATCTGAAGATGAAACGTTTTACCCTAAATAATTGGCGAGGAATGGATTTAAAGTAAGAAGACAATGTATTGTTGTCAGAAAGAGAGCGAGAGAGATAAAGAGAGAGAGAGTGTGTGAGAGAGAGACAAGGTTACGACCTACGAGCTAGACATCTGCATCAAACAGGTGCATCAATTTAGTACACAAACAAGCAACGCAAAATGACTCAGACGTCCGAAGTCCCATCAGACCAGCGAAAGATGCCTTCCAGAAGCTGAACAACGTATTAAGAGATAGGAAAATTTCGTGAGAAACAAAGGGTAATGTTTAACTGCAATGAAGTGACTTGAAGCAACAGAGATATGAGTCTACAGAACCATTATGAAAATACCATATTGAGGAAGGAACACTTGCAGAATTTAACACTCACATCATATATAGAGATTCCAAGGGAAACAGCGAGTAATACATTGTAACAATTTTATGTAAGCGAATGGCAAAGAATGAACTAGGAGTGAGATTTATCAACAATATTACGAACGGAATTACGATGTGGAACAGGTGTATCAGAAAATTTATCAGTAAAACTCTGCCGCAACCAAATCTATATATCTACCACCTTCTCGAAATGCGTGTTGGACGAGAAATACACGTTCTTCAGTTGTTAAAACAATACTGGGGTGAAATCTGAAATATAAAAAAATACGATCAGTAAAGTTGACAGTAAATTTCCGAACACTCTGTATATTGTATGTATGTATATAGCTGGCCACTCTTATTCGAAGATACCCTTCTACTACGGCGGCTAGCCAATCCCTATTGCAGACGCTTCCCCAGGCGCATTTGTGTTTATTCAACACCCGCTGAGCCCACCTGTGGTTTATATTTATGCTGAGCAGACCATAGAGTTCCCGGGAAAGAGCGTGTTATCAATTTTAACAAGGCCAGCACGCTCAAGCCCTCGGTCACGATGACTTGTCCCTTTGTGATAGCACATCTATCGACAGCACCTAATTTCACTCATAAGTTTTGGGTCAACCGGTTGTATGATTTTCCGGTCCAGTAACATCAGGAAGTCTCCTTCCTGACAAATCGAACCCGGGTTTCATGGTCAGAATGCAAACGTTCTAACCACACAGCCACGTGGCCGTACCCTGTATATGAAAACAAATGTAAAAAAAAAAAAAAAAAAATGAAGGTTGTTGTCTTATCTACGTCCCATTTTTACTTTCAGGAATTTCACACGAGAAAATATTGTTTAATTATTTATTTATTTATATACTGGTAAAATAAGGAAATTTTGGTGGTGATGGTGGGATCGGAGTTAAAAATAGTAAAAACAAAAAAACAAGACAAAGTAGCGTTTTTAAGATAATCGATACCTTGCAGCTAATGACTTGATTGATCTTAATCTAACAGCACAATAGGTAACGTGTAACTTTTAATAACCTCCAAAACCAAATCGTTATTATGTCTGTATGAATTTCTGGGATGAGAATTTGAAAATTTTTATCTATATTTACTTTATATTCACGACGCTTCGGTCGTTATGCCATCTGGCATTCATCAGATAGATGCCGATCCAGGTAACCTACATTGAAACTATCACTGTAACAGAGTTTTTACTCCTATTTTGTTGAAAACACTCCCGCGTGAGTGCTTACCTGAAAACTACAATGACTACTATTTTGTTGGAAATGGTCGCACATGGATGCTTTCCAGAACACGACAATTTTAACCTCTTCAAGTTAAATATCAGTCGTTATCCCTATATTTACCCAGCCTTCAACAGATATATGTCAATCCAGGCACGCTACAGGGGAACTTAAAATTACACCGGTTAGCTCTCTCTCGGCAAGCTGTTTCTCTACGACTTTGTGGGACAGACTCCCGCGGGGATACTTCATTAAACCGTACAATCTTCAACTTTCCAAGTCACTCGTTATCCTTGTCCTCATAACCTTCACTTCCTAACATCACCTTTTCCATTCATATAAGACACACCATTCAGCAACTATTAATCTTAAGTGGTTATCATACCTTGCATTGGGAACAAAGTTTTATCGATATCATTTCGGTGATAGGCTGCCCTGGTCGCTTGTGATGTGTTAACACAGTTCAGTACTTTCCCATACTTCAATGATTCAATACAGTCATCTCATTATGTACTATGGCGGCTTGGCGATGCCGCTGGCCAGGGAATTTATCGCAAATCTTCCACAACCACAATCATATGGAGGGTGTTGTCAAGCTGAAATATCCCATCTCTTCCAGCTGGCTGAAAAACGGTTTAAACAATCTTCTAAACGTCGATTGTTCTGTTCAGTGTTTCCTCTGCCAAGGACGAGCGAGGATTGTCTCAGATTGCATCTTTCGAAATCCATACTATGATGTTGGAACTGTTTCTTGTGGACGGACACATTTAAGTCTACGGTGTACATACTAACAAATGTCATTTGAATAACGCTAGGCTCTAAACATTGAAGATTACAAAGCGTCATTTCATTTAACGGTGGAAGATCTGATACGTCTAAAGTATTCTTTACGGTTCGTGTTGACTCGGACGGATCCAAATACGTTGGCTTACTGTCATGATCAGTTATGTTATGTTAATGAGCCTTTCTCTGGTCCTTTTCGAAGCGTGCCTTAGTCGTAGCAAAGGGCCAGAAGTATGGGCCACCCAAATGAGAATCAAATTCACTACTCAATCGTCATTGTCCTCAAGAGACAAGCTTGATAACCATTACACCATGCCGGGAGAGTGATTTTCTAAGCGTAGCTTACATTTCCTAAGTGTGGATGATATTCGAGGCATTTTCAAGGAAATGTTTACATGAAAAAAAAAGAAAAAAAAAACTTTTTTGGGCTCGTTTATCGGAGTAAGCGCGAACGTAAACATCACGTTTATAAATATTATGCCCGAATCAGCCATATTTTGGGAGATCGCAAAGGCCAATCCAACCAGAGTACAATGGATGTGCCTCGCTCTAGGAAATTTGGTGTGAATTTCAGTAAATATAAATTATTTTTATTTTCTGGTGAATTAATATTTTGGGGTGATTTAACAGAAGAGATCCCAAAATACCCACCCCACAGTTTGATAAACCGTTAAAACAAATCAATAGATATATAGCGTAGGTCTCTGGGATTTAGACGTTGATAGAGTTCCCTGAAGTTAAACAGTCCTATACAAACTGTTGGCACATCGAGGAGAAGCATTTATGTTTTTTTCTTCTTCTGTTAAAGAATTTTTGTTTGGGTCCGGACTATGGGGTTTCAAAAAGCAGGATACTTATTTACATGACGATTATATACTGTTTCGATTTTAACAGCAATTATCTATTTCTATCAACATAGAACAGTCCAAACGCCCATTAAAAGACAAAATAATGTGACACTATCAGACTGAATGGAATTTTACGTTACAGCTAACGATATCACATTTAGTTGGTTGATTGACTGATTCGTTTATACGGCTTGTCAGCCCTTTGGAGGTTATTTAAAGCCAGGAAATATTTTTAGAGTGTAAAATTAGCTAGGTGTGGGGGCAATGGTGGATTCATATCTAATCCGTAGTACATCCCCCAAGATATTTATCATCCAAATTTATTTCTGGCTTTAAATAAGGTTGATAAACCGCAAAGAAAAACAAATCAATCACTCAAACCTTGATTCTTACTACAATTTGTAATTTTTTGGTATTGTAGTGGATGTGTTAATTATAATGGGTCAATACTTGTTGAGAATAGGCTGCGTGAAAATTAACGATTTCCACTAACATTAAATCTCTATATTCATACATAGAATAAGATACAAAACTCAACGGAATGATTTCAAAACACAACAATTAGATTTATTAATGTTTGATGTACAAGCATGCGAGCTGAAAAGGTAGGAAAGAGTCGTGTCCCTTTGATTTGGTAATAGTTGTACCGGAGTTCATATTAAGAAGAAGTAATATTGAACTTGTAATTTAGAAGAATAAAATTTTGAATTGTGAGTTCTAAAGTTGGTAAAAGTTCAGGAGTGATTTCAGAGTTCGTGAATGTTGGTAATTATCTTTAACGTCTGGACAGCAAATGACTAAGACGGGAGTTCCTGATGGTTACATCTTAGCACTTGGTAGCAAGGAATGAGAAGTACTACTCAAAAAGTTCACACGTGTTCGGTTTATATAATGGCCGTGTACCACGTGAGAGGATTAAAGCATATGAGCGGGAAAATAGATTGGTCGCGTGCAGGTGGTTTGATTAGTCGAAACTGACCAATCAGCAAGCAAGATTAAAGATGATTGACCAATGAATACTTATATTTATGTGAAAGTAGGATGTTACTTACCAGATAGGAAGAGTGCATTTCGTAAAAAGAGGTAAGGGTGGTTTGTTGTGGAAGATTCCACAGTATTTACATACTTAGAAACAAGCAAGATAATTAATGCCAGCTCAAGCGTATCAAATGTAAAGAGGGATTTCAAAACTATACCAAAAACTTTACAAAGCATGTTTTGCGCCTTACAAAGAAACGATCGCTGACTTTTTATGTATAATGATGAACAGTGTCTAAAATTCCAGAATGAAAGATTGTCATTATTTCCTGAATATCAGACAGGCTTGTAAAACCATACTGCCGTGTTGAAGTTAGTTTTCTAAACAACTTGATGTAAAAACCTAGCGACTGAAGAATAAAATTCATTAGCATCTTTTTATAAATCTGCATACTATCTCTCTCTTAGTGATATATATATATATATATATATATATATATATATATATATATATATATATATATATATATATATATATCATAATTTTCTTTGGAGTACAGATCTTTATTATGGAAATAAAAGAGGTAAGACCAATTTTACCAATCATGATAAAAAAAAAACAAATAAAAAACAATCGACCTGTTTTATATATATATATATATATATATACATATATACAGTGTAACCCGGATATAAGAGACCCGGACCCGGATATAAGATAAATCTGGATATAATTGAGACTTTCTCTGCTCCCAAATTAGAGCATGTGTTAATGTAAACAAAATAGACCAAACCCTGATATAAGAGAAACCCGGATATAAGAGACTTCTCCGATTCCGACAACTCTGTTATATACCGGCTACACTGTATATGAAAAGGCAAAAATGCCAACCAATCTCACAACCCGGGTTTCGACCGTAAGGTTCCTTCAGGCAATTAGAAATATGTACATCAGTGGTTCGCAACCGATTTGGGGCCATGCCCCACTCTGCTATTTCTAAATTTCTGCTGCTCCCCTTGTAATATTTAATTCTTACATATTCAAAATTTTACTGCAATTCACGTGAAGGAAGCTTAAAATCCCATTAACTTGGTCTCTAAACAAGCTTCCAAAGACCATGGTGTCCAGAAAAATTTAATAAAAAAAACAAGAAGACAGTTAAATATATATAGTTTCAAAACATATAATAGAGAACTGAAAGGCAAAAATATAACATATTTGAATGAAAGCTTACTCTGTAATATACTTTGATCATTTTAATGATGAAATAATGAAATTTGAGATCATGTTGGTATAGGAAGCCGAAGGGTGTACATCCTACGCACATCCCACCAAAATATTACCATGCCCCACCGGTGTGGTATGCGCCCCACGTTGGGAATCATTGATGTACATCCTTCCACTTGCCTGAGAAGACATTGTGGTCGAAACCAGGGTTGCGAGGTTGGTTGGCACTTTAACCTTTTCTTAAATATATTAGCTCTACATATTCGATTTGAAGTTTGTATTGAGCACATTCTGTTGTCTATACATTTTAGGAACGACCGTTTTGAGTCTTCATTTTACATATGTGTGTGTGTGTGTGTGTGAAATAGATAGGTTTGTTAATAAAATGAAGGATAAACGAAGAGATATAAATATAGTTAGTATGATAAATATTTAACTATCAACCAGGAATTTGACAGGAATGAAGCAAGCAGAGAAAGGTTTGAACTTTGGAAGTTTCGGTCATCTTTGTCTTTTATCAACGATTCGAGGAAAAAAGAGAAAAATGACAATTACTCTCAGACAGATGTTTTTTGTAGATAAGGTATTTTCGAATAAAAATAGTATTACGAGAAAATATCTGTATAATCACTTAGTTTGCGAATCCTTTTATGAAAATAAACTTGATTTTAGATCAGTGGAAAAATGCTCGGAAAATCAATTGTTACTTATGTGTATCAAAGGTGGGAGTGAGATTGTAAACATTGATGAAGCGTGTTATAGGTTGTGGAGGGAGGGAGGGAGACATTTCTGGTGTGGTAAGTTGTAGCAAAAATTGACAGATCACGTGGTGGATTGTAAGGGAATGATAGTTGGAATATGTTGTGATGAAAGGGGGAAGAAAGAGAAAGTGAGATAAAGTAAAAAAAAAAAGGGAAAAAGGAGATATATAATAATAACGTTATTCTTTTATTTCTTCCATAAAATTCCCCTTCTTGCATTTGTGACAGATCTGTACATATAAGAGATGGAACTGTCGCAGCTCAAAGACAGCGTGAGTGCGGGTGGATGTAAATGTGAGTGATATGTTTGCAATCAAGACACCGAGGTTTGAGGTAGGTGACCTTTCCTTGATGAGGTGATAAGTTGCATATGTTGAATGATGTTGAAGTCTGAAGAGGTTGTAGGGGTGGTGCCGTATTTCGTTTTGGGGGTTATTGCTAAACGTTTTTCTAATTGTATTGTCTAGTTTTAAATGCTGGTAATCTTTGGTTAAGGTATGGGGAAGTTTGTGGATGTTGTAATTAAAATGAAAGGGCCTGGAGATTCTGAATTATTTTTCTTTTAGTTTCATAGTTAAGGAGGGTATTTCTGTGAACAGATTTGCTTTATGAGCAAGCATTGGCAGAAGCATATAAATTTTTCAGGTAGGTGAGGTGGCAGCTATTGAAATTGAAGGAGCAATGACCATCAGTAGGTTTGGTGTTTCGTGTAGTGGAGATATGCTTATTTTTGAGACGTACCACTGTATTCAGAAACTGAATGGAAGTAGTAGAATATTCTATAGGAAATTTGACAATGTGGTGGAAACCATTAAGATGTATTTTAAAGTCTAGGATAGTTTTTAAAGTGTGACCATATGAACAATATTTTATATATGTTTATGCACTTGTGTTAGTGCAGGGATGTTAAGTGGTATCTATTAAACACAACTTGTTCAAGGCCATCCATGAAAATGCTATTATAGCTGGGGTCATTATCATTCCCATCACTATGCTTCTAACTTGTGGAGTATAAAATGTATAATGTCTGAAATATCTTGTACATAGGGCTCTTGGAAGCATCCGGTGCTAAAAAAAATGCAAGCTAATATTTCCTCGTGTGGAATTTTAGAATATAAGGATGACACATACATGGTCAAGAAGAGTGCGCTTTCAGGAAAACTATGTATATTGCTCAGTAGCCTGGGTAGTGACTTTGATATAGCTAGGAATATAAGGTAGCAGAGGTTTAAGGATTTGGTAAATGTACCCAGAAATGTGTTGTGTAAGGGTGCCTATACCAGAAACTATTGAACGGCAGGGCGGATGGATATTTATAGACGTCTTTATAACATCATGCATCTTGTGTGGTTTTCCTTTATGTAGAGGTTGGTGTTGGCGTGTGTGATTATTTTAGGGAGTTTATGTAATTTAGGGATGGTGTAGAATGTGCCGGAATTGGGGCTTTCCGGGACTTAAAGGCATGGCCGATGCCTGTATGAAGTGGTCTAGATGACTAATTAGAGAATGGAGTTCTGACGTAAAATATTTGGTTGGATCTAGGGAGAGTTTTTTTTTAAACAAACGTGGATCATTGAGCTGATATTCTGCCTCAGTGATGTATTTGCTTTTTTCCCATGATGCCGGTTTGTTTGATACTTTCGTCTTTGTTTCCTTTGATGGATTTTATAGCTGACCGTTGCTGCCAGGTGTTGTTGTTGCTGTTGTTTCGGTGGAGGGTACGTTGCATGAATCTGTCTAGGGGGTTCTTGCACAATTTATATACGAATCTATGGGGTGGTTGCGTCCATTGGATGGACTTCAGAGTGTAGAATTGTTTGGTTTAGTAGAGGTTTATCATAAGTGGTAGAAGATCCGTGGTTGTTGTAGGTGGTAGAAAACTATTCCATTTTTTAATGATATGGAGAAAGTCGTAACATAAATCCACGGGATATATATATATATATATATATATATATATATATATATATGATCGATTTCACCCCTTGCAAGGCAGTAAAGGCACTAAGACACAAAGGGTTACTGGGCGTGGAAGAATTAAAAAAGATAAACAGTACTAATGAGCGGGAAAAAAAAAAAGATTACTCATGAGGACAGTAGATAGCGATTGACATTTCATTTAAATTCTTGCAGATTAAAATTAACTGGTAAGAATGGGGCTCGAAAGGAGTTTCACAAACGAAAAGCCCGAGAAAAGAAACTGTTAGAATAGAACTTACGGCTACATCTAGCCATCTCTACTGATTGATGAGATCTCGACGCCAATCAAGTACTGCGCTTAAGTTCTAAAAGTCTAGGTACCACTTGTGATATATATATATATATATATATATATATATATATATATATATATATGTATGTATAATGTGGCACAAGGCCAAAAGTAGTAATGGGGTGACATCTTCAGACTTTAATTTAAACTTAGCGAGCCACAAGCACAGACTGAAATATACCACAATATTCATTACACCAAAACGACGCATTCTTACTTACCATTCTTGTAACAGTCACCACAATACATTAGTGTATCTATGAAAGTCCTAACTAGTATCCATATATACAATTCTTGTTTCTGGGTGAAGGGGAATAAATCAACAATTTAAAAATCTAAACCCCAAAATATATTTACATTATGAAAAATCTATTCACAAGAAATCAAATAAAATATTATTAGTAATACAATTCGCATAATCCTTAAAGGTAGCAGAAACATTAGCTAAAAATCAATATGGGGTTTTAATAATATAAAGCAGTCATTCTTTCCAACCATTCACTCAAACACACACATTTAAAAATAACAGCAAGTACCAAAATTCCACACAAAACGAAAGTCGCCCGTATCCACCAGAGAATTGACATCACTGACCACTTAAATGGGGTAATGATGTGGAAAAAATAACGAAAATGTGGACAGAAATAAAAGAGGTCAATGAGCATACATCCCCTAGTTAAATTAACTGGAAGGAAAAAAACTAAAGACAAAAGCGACCCTAAACTAACCTAATTTCGGGCGTGATTGCCAATATTCAGTAATGTTAGGGAAATATCCTAAAGATCTAAAATGCATCAAAGTGCCACTCTAAGTCGTCGCCTCTTACTCGACACAAACACGCACGACTTATCCAGCTTTTACCAAATTCCGTTGGAGGGAGCCGCCGCCTTTCCGTCCTAATCTTGAATTTAAGCTGATGTTTAAAGTACAATTTCGAAAAAGTGAACTTTTAGCCCGCATAGAATCCCTTCTGACGAGCTGTCCAAATCACGACACTCATAAACCCTAGCAAGCAAAAGAACATGTAGTGTTCAGCCTTTGTCAACGATGTTACCTTATTGCTACAGTCAAAACCTCGAGGACGAAGAACTATCTGCGCAGTATGGGAACAATGATACCTCCAACAAAATTGTCCAACAACACTACGACCCTGCAGTGAAATAAGGTGTGATCTAGGATCTCGGACTCCCCATCAAAGCGAACACGGTTTGGAAATTTCTCCAAGACCACCGAACAAAGCTTTTGCCGATCCAGAGGGCCCTGCGAATCACCAGCCAGGTGAGTGATGCTTCATCGTTATTGAGGCATTTCAACCCGACCATATTGAGTGAGAATCCTGCTTTCTAAAACCGAGCTCGTTATTCATATCATTTCGTACAGACCCCGTAAGTAATACATGATATAATGCCCTTCGAGACATTCTGTAAGAGATGTTTCCGAGCAATACGACATTCACGATTGAAGGAGCACTTGCCTCGGTGTAAGCGGCGGGCTTCATCCGCACAAAGTGCATACTTCTCAGGGCGTCCTCCTTCCATAAGGTGCCCACCTCATCGAAATCGCGACACATTCGATCTAGGAACGCGATGCGATGAGTATGTTGACGAATATCAATGCTAGGCATAACACTCTGTAGAGGTAGCTAGAACGAACCTTCGTAGCCGATCCCCCCACTATACGTCAAATTCCCTACTACCTCCCGAAGTTGTGCAATCCAGTACTTATCGTCAAGATCAAACTTGACAACAAAATCCCGAAATGATTTCGTGTCAGGGTTGTTAGTACCCGATCTTGTCCCTATAAATTTATGTTGGGATCAAGGACGGAATTCCAATCGCCCACTAAATCTATCCGACGAGATATCAGAAAAGGCTCGATCCGCCGAAACAAATCAGGCCGCTCAGAATGATTATTTGGCGCATAACCCCCAATGAGACGAAGAGCCTTATCCTTTATGGTAACATCCAGCACAGCTGCGTAAACAAGAGAACAAGCAGCCTTCAAAGACATGCTCAACAGCCAGGAGACAAGTCATCAAGAGACAGGCTACCAATGTCCCCAGGAAACGTTAATTTTAAACCCCTATACAGGGATGGGTGAACATAAACGGGGACTCTCCCTGTACAAAACTGCTTCAGATCTGTCAATTACTCATAATGAAAATGAGCTTTTGGAGGCACTGACTTAAGAGAACTGTTCGTCTATTCTTTGATGGCCCATATCTGCCGCGTATCCGGTCCGGAACTCAAAACTGTCAGAAGTCTTTTCGCTTTTTAAAAATTGTCCTTAATTTCAACGTCTTTTCCTTTTATCCACTAAAAATTCCAGATGTATTTTAAATCTTTGGGATTCCGAGTTTGGGTGAAAAGTCGTCCCGCTTGTTCCATAGATAGGCGGCAGACGTCTTCCCCAGCTAAATAAGGCGGTTTTGATTTTTTTTTCCTATTGTCTGCTATAGCTGGGGTTATTGTCTTCTATTTCTTTTGTAGTCTCAGCTTTTCTGGGGAGACTGATACGGAGTGTGGGTAGGTGTTCAGAATAGAGTTGTTCTGGATGTTTGGACAGGTGTACATTTAAAAGCTAATGGTGGTGGCAATGGTATATCTTTAACAGGTGTTTTTGTTTTGGTAGGTGTATTTGTCAGAGATTTGGGCGGAGGTGATTGACTGAATGATTTCTTGGATGTTGGGGAAGATGGGCCAGAGGGATGAGAAGCAAGACATCGTCAGCAGATCTGGTTTATTCAACTGCTTAGCGTTCAAATCCTCTTTTAGTTTCCTTAGTTTTTCAATCTTTTCTCAGCTGGGCTCCTTTCTTTTTTTGATTTCCTGTCGATTTTGCATACAACACCGCAGCATCGCCCTTAGAGCTGATAGAGGGGATGTAGCTGCAAGTGCCATTGTCTTTAGCGTTATGATGGGACTGAGACCCATCTGTTCGGCTCTTCCCTCTGCCCTACCAACGACACGACACGACACAACGTTCCCCTTCTTCCTCTTCCCTACTTGCGGAAGGCGTCGTTTTTTTTCGTGGAATGTGTGAGACGACCCAACTGAGGGATTATCCTCACCAGTCCGTGACGCTGGTAGGCCAATTACAGGCGCCGCGGAACTAAAAGTATCGGCCTGAAGAGGATTTTGGTCACCTGCGGGTGAAAGTCCAGAGGCCTTTTTCCCTGAACAACGAGTAGGTCTTCTCCAACAAGTAGGTCTTCTTTGGGTCATTCTGACGGGCATTTTCCGGCTGCAAAAGTCGAAACAGCTGGGAACGGAGACGAAGGCCAAACGACCGAGCATAATGTCAAAACTCCATGTACCGCTTTGATTGTCGGAGGTCGCACATAAAACTTGGCTGTACTGCAGCCAGGGGCTCTCCCAACACCTGAGTATGCACCTCGAATACCACTACGGGCCTTCGTCGACTATGATACTCTGTTCTTAAAATGAGGTCATTTGTAATTAACTCTCTTCTGGCCAATTCCCAGAAATCTTCAGTTATGGGTAGAAGTACACCCAACATGAAAAAACACGTACATTTGATTACTTTTTGGGGTTTAACTACCAGGGATATGAGTGATTTAATGTCTGTGTCTTTCAGTCTCTTTGTCCACCACGAAGACCGACACTATTCTCTTTTCAAACATCTTTAATTCTTGGTCATTGTCTTTTACAAGATGTGCGTGCTTTTAACCTTTTCCTAAAATTCCGTGACGTTTATTATGCCTCTCAATGGTGACTTCCAGGCTGAGGGCGTTTCCACGGCTGTCGTATTCAATGGTGCCCTTCATTTTACGCCACATTCTTGTCATTAGTTTTACTTGAACTCAAAACGGTCTTTCCAATTTCTGTGCTTCTTGCAGCTCGCACATTTGATTCATGTACTGGTGTTTTAGAGGTTGCTTTCCTCCGCTTAATAGATTTCATTTTATCTGTGGGTTTGCCTTGGAGGCAACCCCAGAAAAGGTTCTTTTTCACAGATCGACTATTTTCGTCGGCCATTTTGAGAGAAAATAATCCACCTCACCAAGCGGGTCTATTTATGTACAGCGTAACCCGGATATAAGATACCCGGATATAAGATACCCGGATATAAGAGAAACCCGGATATAAGAGAGATTTTATCTGGTCCCAAATTAGAACCATACGCACCTAAACAAAATAGACCTAACCCGGATATAAGATAAACCCGGATATAAGAGACCTCCTCTCTGGTCCCGACAACTCTCTTATATTCGGGTTACATTGTATATATTTTAATCCTTGTGAAGATAAAACGGAGTAAGGGAAGTGGAGGAGGGAAAAATAAAACAGACCAACAGATAATAAAAAAACTGCAAAATAAAAATTGATTTCTTCTGTCCAATGGAAGAAGTTAAGTAAAAAGAAGCAATACAAACAGGAGAGGGGGAGTAAATTACGAAAAAATGGAATAAAAAGAAAAGCTGGTTAAACAAGTGTAAAAAAAAATTAAATTAACACCTATATGAACTAATTTATAATTAAAATTGAAAATAAAAAATAAAATTAATCCGAAAACGGTTTAAATTAAAAAAAAGAGATTTAACTGATAGCAATAAAGTTTTCGGAAATAAATCTGAGTAAAAACAGACGTCTGGGAAAACTAAACGTTAACACCCCACAAAAAAAAAATAAAAAAAATTAAAAAAAAATAAAATATGTCGGCCGAAACTGAGAAGGGTAAGCTAAGAAATCAAAGACTGATAAAATAAAGATAAACTGAATAATTATCAAGAAAAACAGAATAGGATTTAGATTAAATAAGCTAGCTCAAATAAGTAGTTAACAGATAAAAAGACAAAAAAACAAAAAAAAAAAACAAAAAAACAAACAAAAAAAGATTGAAATAAGTAATCTGGTAAGACTTAACTAAAACGAAATTAAAATAAAGATGGCGTCCAAAAGCCAGCCGCCGAGAAAACTGAAAAAAAAAAAAAAAACTAGTTCGATAAGAAGAAAAAAATTAAAACGTTCAAAATTTAAAAATAAAAACAGTTAACAAAAATGGATTCCTTTTTTTTTTCTTTTTTGGCGGGGAAGTTTCACAAGTCTTGTCAAAAATTTAAAATAAACTATAAATTAAATGCAAAGGCAAAATGAAAAAAAAAGTACAGAAGTTTGGTTTAGCTAAAGTTAAAACAATTAAATAAAAAGTAAAGATTCGCGGTTAAAGCTGACGGGAAAAAATGCAAATAAAGACTGAAAGAAAAAATAAAAAATAAATTCAAACAGGAATGAATAAAAGAATGAAGAATACGTTAAATCATCTTATAAAAATATCTAACACCTAATGGAATTAGGTGTAAAAAGATAAACTAACAAGCGGGGAAAGGTGAAACCTGAAAAAGAAAATTCAAACCTTTTTTTCTTTCAGTAAATAGTCAATAAATAAAGTAAGAAAAAAATAAAAAAAAGGAACTAAACGTGAGGACAGAAATACTAATTTAAAAATAACGTTCCAAAACGTGTTAAAAACGCGTCAAGTGCTCACCACTGGTCGTACTGACAGCAAGATTCTAAGTATGGACGAATGGTAGACTTATAGATATCTAAAATAGATTAAGGAGAGAAAACTTGGATGAAAACGACAGAATTTAAAATAGAAAAAAATTCTATGCTATGTTTAATTGCCATGTTTAGTTAAGTTTGGTGCAAGTTGCGCTTAGTGGAAGATTCAAGTTACTTCTTTAGCGAACTGGTAAGGAAAATACAGTAGCTAGCTTCTTTTGCATATATTTGTAAATAAAAACAATTTCTAATTTTGTGGCATTTTCTTATGATAATTAATATTAATTTCATAAAAGATGTATTTTCTGCTTGGAAATCAACTGAAAGGATTTAATTTGCAAATGGACCTAAAATGTATCTGTAAGTTGCTACATTAAAACTATAAAGATCACTAAACGGTTTTCGATTGTTGAGGAAGATTTCCTAATATGTTTCAAAATGGCATTTTATTTCCAGATGACTTAAAATATAAAACGAAATGCTCTGATCCTTCGTAACGTAGGGTTTACGGTTATATCACGTCGAAACACCAGTCCTCCTACGGCCACCTAAGTTAAGCAACGTCGATCCTCGTCAGTACCTATATGAATGAACACTTGGGAATACCAGGTGTTGTGATATTGGATCTGTGAGTGCTGTAATGGATAATGGCTCAGAGAACCGAGTTCCGAATCCAGTTGTATTCGTTATAATCCATTAGGCGTAAAATACCATTGGGAAAGTTATCAATCCACCTTTCCTTCCATCCATGGGTTAATTAATAGGACTTGTATCACTAAATAATTATCTAAAAAATAAATATAATTACAATCTAAAAATGTTTTATGGCTATAAATAACCTGTAAATGCTTGATAAATCGTAGAAAATGAATCACAAAACCTTCATAACCTAAGCGATCATGGCTATTCAAAATCTCAATTTACTTTGTTATTTGCATTATTTCCATTGGGAATAACGTCCTCATTTTTTTTTCTTTTGTTATTATACCTCCAGTCTTCTTCAGATGTCTATCAAACCTGGTAACATCCGAGAAATTTCGGATGGAATCCGTCTTTTATTCTATGAAAGTAAATAATTCTCATTTTCCTATATACGTCTCGCGAGATTTCGGCTTTTTACTATTTTCGTTCATCTGTTGCCACCGAGTCTAAATCTGAAGTACCCGGTCCAGGTGTTGAACTCATAAATACTATGTAATCCAAATTATAAATCGACGCATTAATCCATAAGATTATTTAATACAGATTCTTGTTTTAGAATAATCTTTATAATGTCTGACATTTTGACATTCTGAATGAAAAAACGATGATAAAAAAAGCTCGTTAATTCTGTTGAGTGAAGGGATTTGCACAGGAAGACTATAATTTTGAATGTTGTTTAGTTTCAAGGGTAAAGTGGGATTTGTAATTGATAGGAAATATTAAAAAAATGACTGATGTACAAAATAAGATACGATTTGTTCAATTAAAGAAATGAATGACGGAAATGCAATAAATTGTAACTTCTAGAATACTTTAAATTTCTTGTAGAATTTATTTGATTCTTAGTTGGTTCCGTGCAAAATGTACGAACGAAAAGAAAAATAAAGATGCCGGTTTAAATAAAGATAAGAAAAAAGAAAAATGTAAAAACTAACAAAGGAAGGAAGACTTGGAATTGAAAGATACAGATATGAACAATTTGAATAGAAAGAATAAAAAAGAAAAGAAAAAATAACAAGAAATTAAAAGTAAAAAAATAAGAGAAATTAAAAGTAAAAAAAATATCTTGACAAAAATTACAAGACTAAAGAAAATATGACAACATAAAAATAAGAACAATTATGAAAATAAACAATTAGAAAAAGGAGAATTATTTGGAAAAACAAAAAGAATAAAAAAATAGGTAACGAAGAATTAGAAGACCAAAGAAGAAAAAATGAGAAATGAAAAGAGTATTAAAAAATAAAAAAGAAAGGAAGATAAATAAAATGAAAGAAAAATAGAATAGATAAATAATTCGAAATATATTGATAGCAGCGAGACAGGGAAGAGAAAAAGAAACAGAAAATATAAAAAAAAAAATAGTATGTAACAATATATCAATCGCTCACTTCAATCATTTAAAGATCGTCTGTATCAAAGTTCGATTTTTATAACGCTGTTTAATGATAACATTTCTTTGAAAAGCTACCGAGAGTTGTTGGAGATTGCTTCTTAAGGTTTTAAAGATAAAGTGCTGGTGCACTGCCAACAAAGAAAGAATTATAAAAGTTTTAAAAAAATCAGTTGAATATGAATGAAAACGGACCTATAAATAAAATAAAAGAATTCTTTAAAAGAAAATTCAAAATCTAGACGATTAAGATAAAAATAGAAAATTAAAAAAATGGAAGAAGCAGACGACAACTGCTCCATAAAAAAAAAAAAGAAAAGAAACGAAATTATCCATAAACTCTTTTTCTTTCCTTGCTGCGGTTTTGTCTTTCTTTTTCTGCAACTGTCGGGTAATTTTCTTTGATTTCAGGGCTCAGAAATATTTCGCTTTTTTCTGAAAAAAGGAAAAAATCGGGAAACCGACAAACAAAACTTTAATCTGCTATTCTCAATTCATACATAAAATATAATAGCAACATAAAAGGAAAAGAACATAGATAAATGTAAAAAAAAAAATAGAGCTTTTTAAAATATCAGATAGATTAAAAAAAAAAAGAAAGAAAAGGAAATGAAAATAAAACGAACAAACGCAGATAGAATATTCCCCAAGGCCGACCAAATTTAATTTTCATAAAACGTTTCTACGCATACACGTACAGGATTTTCACAAAATGTGTGATCACTTTGCGTCTAAGTGTCAGTCTAGCTAATTATTTCAAAGTTCGTAAAATATGAATTATAAAATAGACATTATGGTAAGATTTCAAATTTTAAACACACAAGTTTTACACAGTTCAGAAAAATATGTTACAAGATTTTACACCGATGAATTATACATCCCTTTTCAAACACATTACGGCACATTTAAAAGATGACACATAGATCATTTTGATATCTTCTAGGTTACCCAGGTAGTCAAAAAAAAAAAAAAAAAAAAAAATCAAAGTATTATTTAATTTTAATTGATTGTATGGGTACAATTAAATTAAAAATTACTATCCATTTCTGACCAAGCTCAAATTGAACTCTGTAATGAAAAAATAATTTAAGTTTTCGAAAATTTTATTAGATTCTGGTTTAAAATAACAAATTGATTTTGACGTCATCAAAACAGTCTCTTGCAGACACATATACACGGGCGTAAGTACGCGCACACACGCACACACGCACGCATATATATTCGTATATATATATATATATATATATATATATATATATATATATTGTATTTAGACGTTACCAGGAAATTCAGAAGAGTTCTGAAAAATGGACTATTACCTTTTTTTTTACACACACGCACCCAGACACTGTGTTAAATATGTATTTGTACTAGGTGCCATACCCAGCTGTCGATCAGAAAAAAATTAGAATGAAGCAAGAACGACATCATGTAACAGAGTCTATCTTCTTGGATTACTTTAAAGTACTTTCATTAAAAGTGTTGAATTAATGTAGTTACTGATATAACAGAAGTATTCTGTGTTCATTCAAGCGAGGACATGAAGGGGTTAAAGCAGGCAACATGAAGACCCACTTCAGACCAAAATTATTTGGGAGTTTTGGAAATTCAATTTATCAGTGTGCTACCAGGGATGTAAAATGTATACATTTATAAAACAATTGTTAAGTTTGATAAAAATTGGTTGAAAGATCAAAGAAAAATAAGAAAGCAATCAGTAAAAATCGCCATTTTTCGCTATTTATGCGAGTTTTCACTATATGAGTGGACTCAGTTATCAAGTTAAATGACTATTAAACAATCAACTTATTGTTGGCTACAAATTAAGTGAGTTTGTATTAGATTGCTTGAAAATTCAGGGAGTTTTAGTTTAAAATTTGTGTTGAAATCTATTTGTATTGAAATCGATTTGTGTTGAAATCAATTTTTAGTTTTTCTCTGTTTTTCGCAAAACACAGTGGCGTAGAAAGAAAAATGAGGCATCGTTGAGCTCATCATGATGTAAGTAACCTACATATCGAGTTTGAATAAAATCGGAGGAAAAAGTTGAATTTATCAATATTTGATCGCCTTTATCAATTATTAATTTAAAAAAAATATCGATTTTTACGCTAAGAACCTATCTCTTCACATTGTACAATTTATGTGCCAAGTTCGGTCAAAATCGTTGCATGGATCTCGAGTAAAAAGGTATCATACCGACAGACACACAGACATCCTCTGTTTTATATATAGAGATAACTCTGCCATAAAAAAACGTCAATTGTTAGAAAGTTTTAATAGTGAGATGCAATGAAACAAAAGTCTTGGAACAGTGTATTGAGATTAAACTAAAATAGAAGTTAATGAAGCGTTTAATTAATTCATTACCTTTATTTCTTTTTAAACATTCAATGTTATCAATGATTCATTGATTACTCTTGGTGTTATATAGATCGCTTTTTGTTCAATATATTTTCAAGTTAAAAAAATTGTGTTTAATATGACAGTGAAAGGAAAATATGGGAAGAAATAGATTAGCAACAGAAGGACAAAGGCACCGACGACAAATCCTATTTCAAGATTAATTTTGAAGCAAGACTAACACTTAACTGAGGACTTCACATAAAAGGCTTGAACAAATAAGACTGCAGTTGAATAAACGTTAGAGTAAAGGAACTGATTAATTAAATGGTTAATTTTGCTAGGGAACTAATTTTGTTTAATGCAGAAAGATATTTTATTCGTATAGATTATTAAAACGACTTTGGGAAGTAACCACTCAAAAATTTACTAACTTAAGTAAATTTACTACTCTTGTCACTACAGATGAAACAGGAGATATATAAATAATTGATAATTATTATATGGTTTGATAAATATATTTCTTTGTTCCTGTGAGACTTATAGGATTATCATTTATTCAAATGTATTTCCCGGCTAAGAGTCTTCATTTACTATTTTTAATTGAGCGAATAAAATACATATATAAGGAGAAAAACATAAAAATAAGCAAAAAAAAAAAAAAAAGAAAAAAAAAGAAAAAAGAAAACGATTAGAAATGAAAATGGAAATGGAAAACAAGAAAATAAATTAAAAGAGAAAAAGAAAAGGAATAAAAATGCAAAAAGAAGTAAAAGAAAGAAACACTTATAGCTACAGCACATAGAAAAATAGAGTCCCGTATGATTACTGATGTTAAGCAACGTCAAGCCTGGTCAGTATCAAGATGGGTGGTCGCTTAGAAATCCCAGCTGCAGGAAGCCGGGATATACGGGTGGTGTAAGGGATAATAGCTCATTATTGTTAATCGTAGGCCGATTTCCAGTTCAAGTTGAGTTCATTATATTCACTTGACCTTGGGAAAGTAACGAATCTATCTCTTCTACCCTACACTATGTGTTAATTAGTAAAACTTTTGTCATTCTACCATTATTATTTGCAAAACAACAACATATCCTACCTTTTACCATTTTGCAAATAAATTGTCCTTATCAAATGGAAATTCTTGACTTAAACAAAAATACCTAGGATTATTTTGCAGTGTACAAGCAAATAAGCACTAGCTTGCTAAACATGTTCCATACAAAATAGGCATTTAAAATTGATATATTTGGCATATATATATAAACTGGATTTGGCATTAAATAACCCACAGTGGTTGATATGCCATAAAACCCAAACAAACAAACAAACAAACAAACAAACAAACAAACAAACAAACAAACAAACCAAAAAATAAATATTTTCTAGCTTTAAATAAGGAGTTGCAAAGCCACATGAAACGAATCAATCAAACGAATGGAAGAAGTAAAAAGAAGGAAAAAAAGAGTAAGAAAGAATACGAATAAATAAATGAAGCCCTTATATTATTCAGTTTTAGTGTGGGTGCCACAAATTCTCTTGCAAAGAAGGAAGTAGAATTGGAAGACCAAAGAATCGAAGTAACACAGAAGATAATTTGGAAACCATTTCAAATACTGAGAAAACTGTTGAAGTATTGATGTGTCTTGATATCCCTTGATATTCCGTGAATGCTGTCAGTTACGATTGGTGCGAAAAATAGAATGAATACAAATAATACATGAATATGTGGGTAGAACGAAAGGAGATACGAATTATTTTTATTATTTTTATTATTTAACTTGTGTGTCAAGGGAAATAACTTTTCCAATGCGAGCGAGATTAGATATCGAATCAGAAGGAATAGTTTTTAGATTGACCGTGACTTATTTCTCTTTTCGCTTGCTGTGTGTTTGATTTGATTTAAGATTACACTTTGTGCCCGGGCTTGACTTTTAGTGAGCATGGCTTATTTCTCTTTATCCACACAAGAAGCAGAGAGTGTGTTTGTACAATAAAGCTGATAAAAACGGTAATAAAAACAGAATTGTTGAGTTAGAACTCTCCTGCTTTGAAAGACTGTTATCTGTAATAAATAATGGCTGATGACACATTTCACCCGTCTTCAAGGGCGGCTAGCTGATCCCCGCTTCGGGCGCATGATCAGGCACGTTTAGTGTTTTAGTGTTTATTTAACACTCACGGAGTCCACCCACAACTATTCTGAGCGGACCTTTTGCATAGGGAATAGATTGAAGACGGTTTCCAATCTCACACCATCGGTTATGCTTGTAAAAGGATCGACGACTTCCAAACACTTTTGTTTATCTAATATAACTCACAAAGCTTGAGTAACTCTATGGTATGGGTTTTAAACACTTCCAAAGTTTACGGACGCTAGGCTCACCCTCTTCAGGCCACTCGCGCCAAGAAATTACTTTCCTGGTCTTATTGACATTCGAAGACGGATTTCGAAAAATGAACGTCCTAATTCCTTGGCCGTGCCCCCATACACACATACATACACATATTTCGAGTAATGCCGTCACTTGATTCATCATCAGTTATGTAAAGCGCGGATGAGGCATTTTTATTCCTTCCAGGAACTTACATTCTCTTGCGCAGACGTACCAGTGTAGGCACCTCTGGTAGCACTTGTTACATTAATATTCTAGTGAATATTCATAAGACGTTTTAGTCCACCAACTGAGGCACATTATTTCCAACAAGTAGACGTATAACGCAAAGTGAATGACAGTTTGTAGAATCTTTGATGTTTTTTTTAGGTCTGTCCTATTTGACGCGAACACATTCATTTTTCTTTCTTTTTACGTGCCATGTCCTTTCAGGACGTAGGCAATCATGGCTCTTCATTTCCCTCTATAACTTGCAGCTCTCAGCAGGTTCCTTCCCTATGCTTCCTCCCCCAGACAACGTTCTTTCATCCACCTGCTCAATCTTGTCAGATATGTCATGCGATGCTTTCCCTTGTCTCTCTTTCCCTCTAATCGACCCGTGTGTATCAGATTCTCCAGGCCTTCCTTTCTCATTATGTGTCACAGAAACATCAGCTGCCTGTTTCTGATGTTAACCTCTCTAAGACCTCATCGTTGCTCACATATTCGGTCCATGATATCCTTAGCATCTTTCTGTCAAGATGCTTCCCTAATATTTAATCTTCTGCGTCTGCTTGATTCTTGAGTTCCAGACCTGCAAATTGCATTTCGGGATCATCGTGTTACTGATGACCATGCATTCTGTCTTGTAGATCATGCTTAGTCCTTTC
Organism: Acanthosepion lycidas; assembly: GCA_963932145.1. Classification (NCBI taxonomy): domain Eukaryota; kingdom Metazoa; phylum Mollusca; class Cephalopoda; order Sepiida; family Sepiidae; genus Acanthosepion; species Acanthosepion lycidas. The sequence continues at coordinate 24,512,815 of OZ010579.1, read as the reverse complement.
TTCTCACTCTCCGTCGCTATCTTCTGTAGGAGATTTTCTAATTTCTTTTCTGTGTCTGCTATCAGTACTGTGTCATCTGCGTATCTTATGTTGTTACGGCTGTGGCTGCCAATGTTAAATCGCGGTAGGGTTTCCAATTCTCGCAGAAGGCCCTCGCTGTATAGCTTGAACAGGTCGGGTGAGAAGACACATCCTTGCTTTACGCTCCTTTCTATTTTGTATATTAACTGAACTCCTTCCCTATACATATGCATGCTGTTTGCTGTCAGTATAGGTTCTTGATTATTCTGATATCACTCCCGAATATATCAAGGTTGGTGAGCAGTTCCATCAGATAGTTGTGGCGTACTTTGTCTAAGATCTTTGCGTAGTTTATGAAACATAGGTCCTTCTGCTTCTGTATTGCTCTTTCCGATAACATTCTGAGCATGAATATCGTGTTCCATGTCCCGGTGTCTTGAACAGACTTGTCCTATCTTTAACCTGATTCTGCTGCGCACTCTATTCAACAGAATACAGGTGATGTGTTTTGTCATGTGGCTCATTAGGTTTACTGTTCGGTGGAGTTCGCATTCGTTTGCGTCATGTTTCTTAGGCATAGCTATGAAGGTAGATCAGAGGAAGTCTTCTGGTATATCCCCGGTATTGTATATTTAATTTGATATTTCGATGATCTTATCTACGCAAAAGTAATCTAAGGCTGTCAGCATTTCTGTTACAATTCCGTCTGGCCCAGCTGCCTTGTTTCGGTTCAATTTGATCAGTGCGGCTTTTAATTCGGTTTTCTGGTTTGCAGGTCCGTCAGTAGTTCGGTGTATGACTTGTTGTCCCCTTTCGTCGTGGAAGAGTTCTCCATCGTTGAAGAATTTTTCCTTCTCTAATATGAGTGTTCCATCCTTTGATTTTAAGTAGCCTGTTGGCGAGAATGCCTTTTGTCCTTTCAGTTGTCTTATTTGTTTGTGCATGTCTCTTTTGTTGGTGGTACTCAATCTTTCTATTTCTGCACATTTTTCGTTTAGCCATTCTTCTTTAGCTTTCCTGCATTTGGTCCTTATTTCATTGTGTAATTTTCTGTACTCCATTCTGTATCTTGGCAGAGTTTTCTGTCTCCTTTCAATCATGTCAAGAATCTCATCAGTCATCCAATCGTTTTTCCTTCTTCGTCTTGTCTCCTTTCGGGTGATATCGTTTGCTGATATCACTAAAGCGTCTCACAGAGCATTCATTACGCGTTATATAACCTCTTTACCAACCCAACATTCACAGGGATGTACATACATACAAGCACACACAAACAGACAAACATATTATATATATATATATATATATATATATATATATATATATATATATATATGTATTATACAATACAATCCCAAATTACCTCATATTGGGAATAGACCAATATGAGGTAATTTTGGATTTTATTGTGTGCTACATTTGCTCTGTAATAATAAATATTTTGAGTACTATTTGTGGATCAGTTTTAATATTTTATATTACTAGGATCCACTTGGATTATATACCAACGGAATATTAAATTTACTAAATATATATATATATATATATATATATATATATATATATATATATATATATATATATATATATACACGCAGTGGTGGAAATTATTCGTACACATACAAATTTGTAACTTAGTTTTCATATAATTAACTGTACATAAATGCATATTAACTATATATGCATAGAAAACAAAAGATATTTGAGTTAATAAATATAAATCCTATTTATACATTTTAATGGGGAAAATTTTACATTTTAAAACTTTTAAATTGCTTTAATACTCTAGATTATTTAAGTGAAATATTGTTGTATGTTTCAATAATGTTATCATTAGTTATTTTTAGCCTGAAAGATACAAACAAAACATTCTATAATTGATATTCATGTAAGAATGTTTTCATCATGGCAAGACGTAAAGAATTGACAATTTGGCAAAAAGAACAGACAAACTCTGGTAAGATGGTAAAAGTTAGATGAAAATCTCAAACAATATGAATATTCCATTACTACCAGTAGTTCATTCATTGCAAGGTATAAAAACTCAAAACAGTTGAAAACCAAAGAAGAACAGATGATCCACGGAAGATTTCTGCAATATCTTTGAAGAAATTAATGCGTCAAATTAAACAAAATTCAATGCTTACTCTTCAAGAAATGCAGGATGATTTACTGTATCCATTCTTAAAGAATCTAAGATATGTTTATCTAAAACAAAACGGTATGTACATAAAAATGCTTCAAAATCAACATTTGAAAAAAAACCCCAAAAAACAAAACAACAACAATAAAAAAAAACAATCATAATGTCTACTACTATTACAACTAGTATTATTATATTCTTAAATGTCGAAAGCAATATTTACGGTGTTTCCATTAGGTTTGGAATCCGTTAATTTCTTGAAACTTCAAATGGACGAGTCGCCTCTCCGTGATTTCGGAACGCTGCAAATTATACTAACGTTAGTATAACACGCCGAATGCACATGATACAAAATTAACTAATGAAAATCAAAGAAGAGAAAAGTAAAAATAACAAAATGTCTTCTTCTTCCTCATATCTCATTCTGTGATGAAGCTTAAAAAAAAAGAAGTTATGTACAAATTTCCTATTTGTTTTCATCTTATCATTCTCTCTAATTCCGATCTATATTTCATACCAACTCACCCCCTCTCCACACACACATATATATTTCTTGTGTTCATACAAGTGTTTTCTTTTCTGGAGACAAATTGCATAAAAATTCTCCAAATGGTTCAAAATCCTGAGCAAACCAAACTAATAAATAATTACATCGGTCACACTACTACATGCCTCTCCAGACGATTTACGTTACACCTATTCGACCACAGCACCAGTAGACCTCATTTAACCACACGCACAAACCTACCAGACTCCATCCAAAACACACTAGTAGAAAATACAGTTATGCACATGTAAAAAAAAAATGGAAGCCCTAATAATAAAAAAGAAAAAAGACAACGCTCAATAATATTAACTATGAACACGGCCACAATGTGCTGGCTGTGTTTGGAAAATAAAACATCCCTTATAACTCTAGATACATACACAAAACACATACTTTCAGTTAAAAAGTAAAAATAAAATAATCTTTGATAATGGTTAAAAGTATAGTCGAAAGTGCTCGGAAATGCAGATTTGTACAGTTTTTAAACACTTTGTGTCCAGAAAACATGTGTACGAACACTAGAAAAATAAAAGACTTAATTGCAATACTTTGTCAGCTGTCTTTAACCACGCACACACACACACACACACACACAAATATATATATATATATATATATATATATATATATATGAAAATATATAAACAAAAATAAAAAGAATTCAAGTTAAAATAAGGCAATTATTTTTCTTTAAAACCTTTTTCTCTCTCTCTCCCTCTCTCTCCCTACTTCTCTCTCAATTAACAAGAAAGCAATCTTCATATAAAAAGAAGAAAAAAAATGACTGAATCCAAGCCTACTTATTTATGACTGTAATCTACCAAAATAAGACAGGCTCCATGAAATGACAGACTCCAGTGAAATGGGAACAAATCAAATATAAATTCAAACGTTCACAGCATTAATTTGAAAATAGTGCTCAATACAATAGTAGTGCGATAATTCTTTATTATATATTACATTCGAACATATGTAAAACCAGTACATAAATGCATTCATGTTTCAACGCATATCATCGCATCTCATTTAATAATATATATATATATATATATATATATATATATATATATATATATATATATATATACATGCATATATATATATATATATATATATATATATATATATATATATATATATATATATATACTCCTTATTATACATTCACGAAAAAACTTTATAGACAAATTTTGATTAGCACTAAACAGAACATAACCCTACACACGGCATGCACATATGATGGCCAGATACACTGGTCAGAGCGCGCACATGCATACAGGTACGCACGCGTAAACAGGTGAAAAAATATGTAGATATACATTGGTAAAAACAGATAGTCTACTCAGGGGCACACAAATGAGACCTACGCAACACAAGAAGAATGTGCATATGTGTGTCTGTGTGTGTCGGGGTGTGTGTGTGGGGGTGTGTATGTGTGTGCGCGCGTGTATATACATATTTTTTTAAAAATCTCTTCACCCCAAGCAAGGCGGGGGTGCCACTAGCACGTAAGGGGTTACACAGAGTGGGAGCAAGAGTAAAAAGGCGTGAGGGAGGAAAGGATGAAGAGAAAGACGGGTAATTAGATCACGGCTTCGGGAGATGTCGATTGACAATGCATTTGAATACTTGGAGATTCTAGATATCAGAAAAGCAAGTAAGAGGAAGAGAGTTCCACATACTGGAAGTGTGAGACATGGAAGTATTGGAGTAAAAGGGAAGTGCTTGGTAAGCAAATTCATTTACAGCCGTGAGCGCATCAGCTGTAGACCGATCAAAGCGGAAACCATATTGCTTGTCTGAAAGAAGATCATGGGATGTAAGGTGCTTAACCACTTCAGCGTTGATTAAAGCTTCAAAGGCTTTACTGAAGAGTTTTAGGAGACTGATAGAATTGTAGCTAGATGGGTCAGAAGTGTCGCCAGAGATATAAAGACAAGTACAACAGATAAAGATTTCCAACAGGATTAAGGCAATAGTTGTATAGTAAGGAGTTTGGAGTGTACAGGAGCCAGTTCAGGAGCAGAAGCCAGTTCAGGAACACACACATATATATATATATATATATATATATATATATATATATATATATATATATATATATATATATATGTTATATTTTCGTAAAAAAAAAGAATAAAAAAAAGAAACTAGCTTTCTTGTCCACGTGACTTTTCACACGTTCCCTTTCCTCTTTAAAAGCTGCGTTCTTCCTTTTCATTCTGAATTCTTTCCTTTGTTGATTACTGACTGCTGTGAATTAAGTTCAGTAAAGCCTTAAGTAAAGGTTATTCTATCCTTGCTTTCTTCTCTTTACTACGTAACAATTCTATTCTAGCTTTCTTCTCTGTACTACGTAACAATTTACTGAACTTAATTCCTCATGGACAAGATTATTCGTCTGGACAAGTTTGATATATATTCTGCAGACCCTCAGGCTAGCAAGCTCTGGAGACTATGGTACCGTAATTTTAATTATTACTTATCAACTATTGCTTCTTTAAACCCGGACAAACTCCTTTATTTAAACATCGGTGCTACCGTTGCTGATGTTATCGAGGGTTGTTCTGGATTTGAACATGCTGTTGAATTGCTGAAAAGTGTTTATGACAAGTCTCCAGGTGTTATTCATGCTAGGCATTTCTTGTCTACACGTCTGCAGCAGGAAAATGAGTCTGTAGACCAATACCTTCAGGCCTTGAATCGACTTGCTGCTGACTGTTGCTTCCAAGATGTTACTGCTACTACTTACAGGGATGAATCTGTCCGTGATGCATTTATACGTGGTCTCCGGTCCCCCGTAATACGTGCCAGACTACTTGAAAATGATACGATGACTCTCAAGGAGGCTACTCAATGTGCTTACTTAGAACAGGCTCACTTCCGTGTTGAACATACGCTTCTCAGATTGGATCAGCCGCTGCTACTACCACTAGGACTAAAAATGTGTTTACTGATTCTGACGAGGAGGCCACTTCCACTACTATTACTAAAAATATGCTTTCTGACTTAACTGATTCTCGTAGGGAGTGTAACTCTGTACAATTGTCTGCTGCCCTTGCTCGTGGCAAGTGCTACAACTGTCACTTTAAGGATAATCGTCGCTATTGTCCTGCCCGTGATAAGATATGTCGAAACTGTGGCAAACTCGGTCATTTTTCTACCATCCCGGCACCTTCACGTTCTACCTCAGCTATTATAGTAGCCCGTGCTAAAGACGACGATAGGTTTCCTCCAGTTACTAAAACTTTAGAATTAACAGGAAAGAGATTAACTGCCCTCATAGACACCGGTAGTTTTGATAACTTTATCAGTGCCCGTATTGTTAAAACAATGAAACTGTCTACTTCTAAACGGAATACCGTAATTTCTATGGCATCATCTGCCATTTCCCTCAAACTATCTGAATATTGTACTGAGGACATTATCTTCAATGGTTAGGAATATAAACAAATTGACTTTACAGTACTTCCTGATTCCTGTATGGATATTATATTATAGCAACAGTCAGTTGATATTATTATGCCTTTCTTAAAACTACACCAGATTATCACAATTTCTTTTGGTGGATCTCAGGATATTCTAAAAATCTGCGCTTTAACCAAGATCAGTTGTGCTCCTAATAAGTTGTTCCGAAACTTGACCCCTGACTGCAAACCTATTGCTACTAAATCCCGAAATTACCGTGCAGAGGATGCCCGGTTCATTGAAAAAGAAATTCTACAACTGCTTGAGGATGATATAATTGAAACAAGTTACTCTCCGTGGTGTGCTCAAATTGTTGTAACTTCGTCACCTAATAAAAAGAAACGATTGGTAGTCGATTTCTCTCAGACTATTAATCGGTTCACCTTACTTGATGCCTACCCTTTGCCTCGAATTGAAGATCTCGTAAACCAAATAGCCCAGTATCGTATTTATAGTATAATTGACTTGTCCAAAGCGTACTATCAGGTTGAAATTTGCCCCGAAGATCGCCACAATACGGCCTTTCAAGCTGGAAATCGTCTGTACCAATTCAAACCAATACCCATGGGTGTTACTAACGGGGTTTCTGCCTTTCAGCGATTTATGAATTCTTTCATTTCTGATAACAAATTATCTGTAACCTTTTCGTATATAGATGATATAACTGTTTGCGGTAAAACCCAGGAGGAGCACGACGTCAATTTGGAATGTTTCTTAAAGGCTGCCTCGAAATAAACCGGGAAAAATCAGAGTTTTCACTCAGTTCTATTAACGTGCTTGGATATCAAATTTGTAACGGAACTATCCAACCCGATCCTGAGCGTTTGAAGCCACTTTTGCAAATGCCTCCTCCTTCCGACTCAAATTCGTTAAAAAGGTGCCTTGGCATGTTTGCTTACTATGCGAAATGGATACCTAAATATTCACACAAAATCCGTCCACTGGTCGAAAATAAACAATTCCCCATGCCTCCTATAGTTATAAATTCTTTCGAAAAACTTAAGACATTGCCGAGTCATCTGTAAAAGTTATTGATGATGAATTGCCATTTACTATTGAAACCGATGCTTCAGAAAAGGCTATTGGAGGCACTCTTTTACAAGCTGAGCGACCTGTAACATTCTTTTCTCGGTCGCTAGACCCCTCTGAAATACGACTTCATATAGTCGAAAAAGAAGCATATGCCATAGTCGAATGCGTTCGTAAATGGAGAGACCTTCTTGCTGGGAAACATTTTACTATTATTACTGATCAACAAGCCGTATCTTTTATGTTTAAACCTGCTAATCGCGGAAAAATTAAAAACGATAAAATTATACGGTGGAAAATGGAACTTCTTCCCTTTTCATACGACATAAAACACCGTCCTGGAAATGAAAACACAGTTGCGGATACGTTATCCAGAGTATGTGGTGCTGCTGCTTCTTCCGTGAAGGAACGTAAATCGACACACGACTCCTTAATACATCCTGGGGTACAGCGCTTTTGGAATTTTGTAAGGTCTCAGAATATGCCGTATTCGCTTGATGAAGTCCGACGTGTGACTTCTGAATGTACGACCTGTGCCAAAATAAAACCCCAATTCTTCGATTCTGCTAGTAATGTTCTGATCCGTTCTACTGCGCCATTTCAGCGTTTTTCCATAGACTACAAAGGTCCTGTCCCGGTATCTCCGACAGGTTACCGATATATATTTACTGTTGTCGACGAATATAGTCGATTTCCCTTTGCCTTTCCTTGCCGCGATTGCTCTTCGCAAACTGCTATTCAGTGCCTGACAAGTATTTTCTCCATTTTCGGGCTTCCCTCGTTCATTCACTCCGATCGAGGAATTTCGTTTATGTCGGGAGAATTTAAACAATTTCCAACACGACTTGGAATTGAATGCAGTAATACTACTGCTTATAACCCTAGAGGCAATAGCCAATGCGAACGTTACAACGGTATAATTTGGAATACCATATTATTGGCCCTGGAATCGAAACAGTTACCAATTAGTGCTTGGCAGGATGTTCTACATGATGTGTTAAATGCTATCCGCTCCCTGCTATGCACCACTACAAATGCAACCCCCCACGAACGAATGTTCAATTTTGAAAGGCGGTCCTCCACCGGTACTGCGTTGCCTGTTTGGCTCTGTGAGCCTGGGGTGGTATTATTAAAACGATTCGGTAGCAGAGTTAAATATGACCCTATCTTTGAGGTGGTGGAACTCCTTGAGGCCAACACTACGCACGCCAAAATACGTCACAATGATGAACGGGAAGATTCGGTGGCGCTGAGGCGGTTGGCACGTTTTCCACGCCCGGATGGACCTCAAAATGGAAAATACCCATAACCCTTTTGCCTGATGCAGGTACCGTTAATATTTCTTCACCTTATACAGAAAATGAATCTGTGAATAATAGCCAGAATCCTGAAAGTCAGCCTTCTCAGAGGTCTGGCTCTTCCAGTGGTGAACTACCTCCACGCCGGTCTAGCAGGATTCGTAGACCAATCCAACGACTGGATTTATAAAACTTTTTCAATTACAATCTCTTTTGCAAGTGGGGGAGAATGTTATATTTTCATGAAAAAAAAAAATAATAAAAAAAGGAAACTAACTTTCTTGTCCACGTGACTTTTCACACGTTCCCTTTCCTCTTTAAAAGCTGCGTTCTTCTTCCTTTTATTCTGAATTTTTTCCTTTGTTGATTACTGACTGCTGTGAATTAAGTTCAGTAAAGCCTTAAGTAAAGGTTATTCTATCCTTGCTTTCTTCTCTTTACTACGTAACAATTCTATTCTAGCTTTCTTCTCTGTACTACGTAACAATATATATATACACACACACACACACACACACACATATATATATATATATATATATATATATATATATATATATATATATATATATATATATATATAGTTTATGCAAACTTAGGTAATCCGTATGGGTAGGATGATATCCGGAGAGCTCAATGTAAAATTCAGAGCAGATATGTTTGAATAAAAACAGACCACTTTAAGGTTCCATGTAATAAATTATTTCACCATAACCCCTTTAACAGGGCTCTGGATCATCAGACTTTACTTCCAAAACTTAAAATGGAAAATGAAAAGAAATTCACACATTTTTGACGGACCTCATCAAGTATACGTAAAATTAACGAAGTGAGGAAGTGAGGTGGGAAAGAGGATATGAATGTGTCATATGTAGCATTTCAAATTCTTATTTTTAATTTTTAACTCCAATGTGTCGGCTGGATGTTGTTCGAATTTATTGTGTCTAGTCTCAAGATATAGATGGCTAAGGAGTGGAGGTGTGGAGACCGACTTTAAAGGAAGAAGCTACACTACTTTCACGAGGACAGTTTTTCTTTCAAATTTTTTAGACGCTGTTAATTCGCGTTACTTTAACGGGCATGTTTGGGAGGTTAAAGTTTTTTCTGTATCTATTAGGTTGGTGCAAAAATAATTTCGTTTTCTAACATATGTTACTATAAGAGAAAACGAAATTATTTTTGCACCAACCTAATAAATGTTTAAACAATCTACGGAGAAATTAATTTGAAATTCGGTGGAGTTTTTTGTTATTTTCTATGAAACAGTCGATTAGAAAAATTCACAGATAGTACATTGAAAGAGTAATCTATTTTATATAGGTACCTCTACGAAATCGCTAAAAAAAAAGAGCATATTCTGATGAAAAAGACGCCAAACTTTATGAAAAAAAAATTTTATCGTCTAAATGCTTATGTTTTTATGAAGAGGATAGACCAAATTTTTTTTTAATTATTTTTCAAAATTTTTTCCATCTTTTTAGAATATTCTAAATTTTGATTTAAAAACTTTGTTTATCTTTGTTGTAACAAGGGGTAGTAAATAGCATAGATAATTTTAGCGCGTTTTTTTGTATTTACACACATTAATTTGGAAAATCTTGCAAAAATAAAAATAATTGTCAGATGTTAATGAAACTTTCAGAAACTATTCACAGATGATCAAAATTATTATAAATGTGTTGTTTTTTATAAAAGTCATGGCATAAATATTTTTTCATTTTTATTAACACCCCATAACTAATTTTATGAAAAACTCTAGAAATTAGATCGCGCCGCCCCCTACAGATTGCAATAGTTAAAAGCACAAGGCTTTGAAGAATGCAAATCATGTATTTTTTTTTTAAATTGTGGCCAACGTAACTGAAAATCAGCTCTGAATTGTAACATACAAAACTCAATAAAACAAATATATTATTTAATTTCAAATGCTTTTATTTGCTTTTATTTGTTTTTATGAATATGGACAATATTTTCTGAAAGCAAAACATTTTTTCAATGAAAATTGAATTTTTAATACAATTATTTGTTATTTCTTTTAATTATAATAGATTTTTACATTAAGTATTTAAAAATATTATAAAATTAGTTAAAAGCAGCACCGAGCTTTCAATTCTGTCCAGATGAGACCGCCATTGTCTAGCGCTTTGAAAATTGTATCGTTTGGACCAATCGAATTAGCCAACGTAATTAAAAAATGTAACTTTTATGCTTATAATAGAGCGGTAATTATAAAGTACGGAAGATCAACCAGGATACAATTTAGTTGCATTATTTGAGTTCAGCATTGTTCTCCGCTCTTAAGGCCTTTACTTTTGCGAAACACGTATGGAGAAGTTAATTTGATTTTTCAATTTCAACTGAGAAGGGTACCTATAAGTATCAGTATCATCTTATGAAATTTAACTACTGCTAAACTTTAATTTATATGATCTTATTTTGATTTTAATCTCAGTTATGTCATTTTTCCATAAATGAAATATCAAAATTAATAACAAAATAAATGGAAATACAAATAACAATAAAATGTAATAAATGTAGATAAAATTATAGTGTTTTATGTACACTTCTGAAAAAAATTCACAAGCTACGTATAAATTAATAGATACCTCTTTCTTATGGAATTTAATCTCACTCTTAACAGTCTTATTTTTTAATTTCTTTATATTTTCCATAAAGCATCGTAAACGTAAAGATGAAAGCTAAGTACAAAAAAAAAAAAAAAATGAAAAATTAGAGCGCTGAAAGTTTTTCTTAAAAGTAACGAGGTAAATAATTTGTTCATTTAAATCTAAATAATTTCACTTCCTTCCATCCGTAGAAAGAATTATCCTCCCGTAAGTTATCTAAAAGTCATGAATCATAGCTGTCATCAGCTGTCAACGACGCGAAAGGTTATGACCTGCTTTGTTTTATTTTCAAATTACATTTTTTCGGCGCAGAAGCTAAGTTAAGCTTGGTTCAAAATATTTTAAATAAACATTATAATTTCTGATTTTATTAAAATCAGTTTTGAAAAAATGAGAATTGATTTTTAAAAGAATATCAAAGTCAGATTTTCATCTTTTTATCAAATGTTTGAAAATGATTGATTATCTGTCCTTTTTTTGTGACAAAAAAAAAACAAAATTTGTAACGTAAATTTCGGACGTGCTAGGAACGATTAAAAAATGTAAAAAAATACCCCAAAAATACTTTGATCTTTCCTCTTTAATAATAATATGAACATTAGACGATAAAAAATTGTTTTCGTCAAGTTCGGCGTCTTTTTCATCATGCTATCTCTGTTTACATTTTCGTAGAGGTACCTAATTTTATATTTAGTAATCTTATTAATTAATTTATTTTATCTTTTATTAATTAGCAAAAAAAAAAAACCTCTGTATATTCCCATATTTACACATACATCTGCAGAGAAAACGCATATTCATATATCTTCATACCTATCTCCACATACACTTATACTTACATATATATACATATACATTTAAAGACACCTGTATATCCATATACATCTACATATATACATATATATGTATTTTTTCACACATATACGTATATACACATACACATATACACATACATATGCATACATACATACACACATGCATAAATATACAAACACATACATTCATATATACATAATATGCAGCATATCCATATACACACATATACTTTAATTTGCACTTACACATATCTACACACCTACATGTCTCTATCCTCATGTTCACCCATGCACCCACTTATGCCTGCGTTCGAATACTCTCTCAGTATTTAATTACATAATCCATATCTTTACACATATAATATTACCCGTTCTTTCATATTTATGGCAAAATATATAGGTACCTATCTAAATGTACACCCCCACACTAAAAAAACAAAAACAAAAAAAAACTGCTTCTTATTCCATATAAAAATATATACATGTACATATCAACAGGTGCCTCAGTGTTCAAACATATTACCATAGTTGTATACATATAGTTATGTGTTGGTGTTCACGTGTGCATCGTATTATTTCTAAAAACAAAGGGAATAAAAACACTCAAAATTGCTCTTATTATATGATTATTTTTCAATGTATCTGCTTAGGTTGAGATTGTTTTTGTGCCGGAATTTAAAAATTAGTTCACTGTGTTTATTCAGTAGTATGTCTGGATCTTTATGTTTGATTATGAAGATTTTCTCCTTTAAACATATGCTGCATCTGTCTCTGAAGTTTTTGGGAGTTCTGGCTCTTGATATTATTTTCCACTTTATTTGTGGGGTTAGGCCACTCTCCAACAGATTCCAATAATGAATAGATAGTGCCGTTTGGTTCTTTTTGCACTTATCCAAAACAAAATCAGGATACAACCAGAATAGAAAAATCAAAATGCAACTGCAGAACAGAAACAGAGTACCCAGTTGAAGGAATATGCATAGCAGAGAACACAATATATGAAGCGACAATTTTCCCCAAAGAAAAAGTTGAGGAGAAAAAGATATATTTAGGAATATCGGCGGGAAATTGGAAGCACTGACTATACAACCATCGCCAATCCTTCAAAAATAAGTGCATGTGAATTTCTTTTCATTTTTCATTTTTCATTTCAATTTTTGGAAGTAAAGTCTGATGATCCAGAGCCCTGTTAAAGGGGTTATGGTGAAATAATTTATTACATGGAACCTTAACGTGGTCTGTTTTTATTCAAACAAAAAAAAATATATATATATATATATATATATAAGTGTGTGTATGTAAGTGTGTGCGCGTGTGTGTATGCTGATTCATGTGCAAGCTAGCGGAGACACGCACTCTCACATGCATGCACGAATACACAGAAATTGATATACATTTGACAATCTCAGCGGTGATATGTGCATAGGCGGCAACTATCATTAAAACATCTGTTATCGCTACCAGCAACACGAAACTTAATAATTTTATAACCACTTAGGCAAAAAGTCACTTTTGCCAATAGTCGAAAAAATGAAATCAAGGCTCACTACAAATACAGTAAATAAACAATGAAATATTAAAAGAACATAAGGCTTTTTTTATTCCTTTAAAAACTGATTCCTTTAATTTGCCTGAAGAAGGTCACCAGACCGGAAACGCATGTAGCAAAAATATGAAGAATAAAATATAACATATACACTAAAACAAATTATAAACAAAAACGTTTGAGGTTTCTGTCTTTTTTTAAATATACATTTTTCTCTCGTTAGATAAAAAATAACCATTTCCCTCCCTCTCTCTCTCTTTCTCTCTCTCTCTCTCTCTCTCTCTATATATATATATATATATATATATATATATATATATATATATATATATATATATATATGTGTGTGTGTGTGTGTGTGTGTGTGTGAATAAAAATTAAATAACGTGGCATGAGTACCTGTATAAGCGTACGATACCGTGCATACGCAGATAAGCAAATAAATATTTATTTTATGGTACCTAATTAAACTTAGCTTTGAAGTATATATTAATAAATACATATATACCTACGTTTGTAGTGCAACTTAACGTTTCATGGTTTCACAATTCGTCAAGCACACACACACACACACACACACACACACACACATATATATATATATATATATATATATATATATATATATATATATATATAAAGAAATATAGTTTTAAGGTATGATATATTTATGGAATAAAGTGATCAATATAAGATACATATAAAATATACATACATACATACATACATACATATATATATATATATATATAATAAACTACCCACAAATATATCTACGTTAGACAATATAAAACTGATAATTTAAATATTACTTTAATATTTTAAGTTCAAGTGAATAAATTTATATTAAATTTAAAATAAAGGGATTATTTAATGGAGATGTAAATATCGATGAATAAACAGGAAATAAAAATAAAGAATTTTGACGACTGTATTCCTATAAATCAGTAGTTCCCAAACGTTTCTGACAATTCCCTACCGAAGCATCTATAAATTTCTGTTGCCCACCCGCTTGACATATAATTCTTATTAGTTAAAAATGAACTTCTATTCACGTGTAGGAAGCTTAAAATAGCCATTAACTTAACTTTCCCTATGCACTTGAGACTGTATATATGCACTAGTATTATCATTTAAATTTCTGCAGTGTTTACAAAAATATTATTTTAGTAATTTAAATATACATATATGGAGGCACGGTGGAGTAATGGGCAGCGGCTCGGATTGAAGAATCGGAGAACCGAGTTCGAATTCCAGTCTACGAAAAAATATCCGTGGGAAAGGTATGAATCATCATCTTCTCCTATGGGTAAATAGCAGGACAGACTAGGTCTAGAAGAAGGACAAATCTGAATTCTAAACATGCAGAAGATCGTTTGGGGATCTTGTGTCACACGTTGCACCAGTTCTCTATTCGGCCCATCAAAAAGTGTGGTTGGTTCTGCACAAAACCTTCACCACTATAATTAAATTATATGTGCAGGTTGACTGGCTGTCGGTTCCTACGAACCGATGTTCCTGACCCTCATTCGTTATAAAAAAGGGACCTCGGTCGGCGCGGGTCAACAGCCCGCGTCGATCAAAGACGGGCGAGTCTACGATATACATGCGTAATGGACTTTCCCGTCGATTTCCATGTATGACGATCTTACAACTTAATTGATTCAGTTATGGAATTTTGTGCGATAAACTTAAGTAAATACTATACATACATAATAAGTATAGTAGTTACTATATTTATGTATAATATTATTAAGTAAATAATATATATATATATTTTTTTTTTTTGTCAACGTTATCAAATAGCTGGAAGTATTTGATGGTGATTCTACAGCAGTAGCAAAAATTAAAACACTCGTTAATGTTTCTTAATAGCCAATAGGGATTGTTTAGCTGGCATGCAGACGGGCTATGTACAAAAGTGAGTAGCCAGTCATAATTAACCTCTACTGTCTGACGAAACCTTATCGCAGGAAACTGTGGTAGAATATATGGTTAATATTCCTTCAATTGAAACTTTAACAGCTCTACGCTCGATTTTTTTGCACCATGTAATCACCATTATTATATTAGTTTGGTGCAAAAATAATGACGTTTTTGACGTATTTTTTAACGTCAAAAAACGTCAGTATTTTTGCACCAACCTAATATATAACCGTTTTCTGGGCAAGGCGAGAATTTGACCGGATGAAACTGCTTTGTTGTTCTCTCTCTCTCTCTCTCTCTCTCTCTCTCTGTAACATATATATATATATATATATATATATATATATATATATATATATGAAGAAATATAGTTTTAAGTTGTGCTATATTTATGGCATAAATTCCTCAATGTCAGAGATGGAACGTATGTAAATATAACGATAAAAGTGAAAATTGAAGTCAGCACTCAGAGGCGACATGCTGTTTCATGCTAGATGCAATCATCAGGCGGCCTGAAGATTGCCATCTAGCATGAAACATTTTATATTTTATTTATATAATATATTTATTTATTTTAAGACATTTTTTATATTTATACATTCTTTATTTATAAAATATTTATATTTATATTATATATAAACTATACATATTTATATATATTTATATATGTAAATATATATATATATTTACACATATATATATATTTATTTTATATGTTTATAATATATATTATATATATTTATTTATATAATATTTTAGTTTATATTTATATTATATATATATATACATATACATATATATATATATATATATATATATATATATATATATATATATATACATACGTATGAGATAACGATATGTATATTATATATCAAAAACATTATTATTACTTGTGACGCTGTAGCAGAGAATTGGGTCTGCCCGATAAAAGACTCAGAGTTTATTGTATGTGATGCTGTAAGCACGAGGAGATGCGTCCTTTTCCAAAATGGGCTGTTGAGAGAAGACCTTCTACTTAGAGTAGGTGGCGCTGACTATTTGCATATGAACGATACTGGGCATATATTAGCCAATAGTCCGTAGAAGGTTTTGTCTCAAAAGTCCATTGTGGAAGTGGACACAACTCCTAGTGCTTACAAAACCACAATACAACCAACTTGTATGTTTTAGTGGGCTGACCCGATTCTCCGCTACTGATGCGTTTCGTCCGATAAAGTCTTGAAGGACGAAATCTCGGAACAAGTAAATTTTTCCATCTTGTCATACAATTTCCTAGCAGATATTGACACATTTAAACGGTTAACTTAACGGAATTTATATATTGATATCGAAGGGGTAAAGAAGAAAAACCCATAGAGAGAAAAATAGAGAAGGAAGTTATGAGAGAAGATGTCACTAATTTTCTTTGTAAAAAAATGGCTAGAAACAGACGCTGTTATTTTGCTTATTTTGGGGGTCATAAAGGTTATAATGTTTGATATAAATTTGAATGACTCTAGACTGTCTACAAATAATTTAATTTGATGTATGTTAGTGATTTAAATTTTTTTTATTAAATTTTGGGAATTTTCTGTGAAATAGTCAATTAGAAAAATATTCATAGAAAGTACATTAAAAGAATAACATTTTATTTTAAAATATAAGTTTACTTCTAGTAATCTTTTTTTAATCTCTTTAAAAAATTTTATTATTGATTATTAAGTTGACATCTCTATCCGTTTGAATTTTGTTCATGAATTTAACTCGTGAGTGTTACTAGATAAGTAATCTCTTTTACTTAAATTTAGTTAAGTTAATATAGGGTAATATTTGAAGGTAATATTAAAGATCTTGTTCTGTCATATACTGTATACACACCCATGCAAATATCACATATAAACACGTTCCTTTACATGTTCAATCACTCATACAGGTACCCATGTGCCTAAATACACAGGTAACTTCATGTATTAACATATACCTAAATATCCTGTGCGTGCATGAAAAAAACATATCAAAATCCATACTTAATTACCTTATTATATTTATATTCTACCATATTATATATATATGAACTCACAACTACTTATATTTATACATACATACATACAGTATCTATGGAACGACATACATGGACCCATCTATATATACACACCCACACTCACACATACATATATAAAAATAATAAAAAATTGTATACATACACATACACACATATACATGTACCCATATGCCCACACATACACATATATACACCCATATATACATATAACTACCTATATATATAAAAAAAGGTAACCTATATACATACAAGTATATATACATACATATCCATAACCATACCCACCCACTCCAAAAAAGTGCCCACAATACACAAAAAATAACACATGCATGACTATCTTTCCATATAAACGCATATACATATACATATCAAAAGACGTATCAATGTTCAATTTCAATTACATAGTTATATACATGCAGTTATGTGTTCGCACTTATGTGTGCATAGCAACATTTCCAAAAACAAAAAAAAACTAAGATCATGTAATATTAGTCTTCCTATATAGTTATTACTAAATTTTTTTTGTTAGATTTAGGTTGTTCTTATGTCGGCATTTAAAAATTAGTTCATTATATTTGTTTAGTAATAAATAATATCTTTATGTTTTATTATGAGAATTTTTTTTTCTTTTAAGCATAAGTCGCATCTATCTCTGAAATTTATTAGAGTTCTGGCTCTCGAGCTTATCTTCCACTTTATTTGTGGGGTTAAGCCACCATCCAACAACTCCCAATAATGCTTTGACAGTGCCGTTTGGTTCTTTTTACATTTATCTTTCAAAGACTGGCGATGGTTATAAAGTCGATGTTTCCAACTTCCCGCCGATATTCCTATGTATATTCTTTTCTGCTCAAAATTCTCTTTGGTGAAAATTGTTGCCTCATAAATTACATTTTCCGTCATGCATACTCCTTCAACTGGGCAATCTCATCCTGTCCTGCAATTACATGTTGAGCAATCTGATCCTGTAAAGTATGATGATCCGCAGTGCTTTAAAAGAGCTGTGGTGAAATAATTTATTACATGGAAACTTAAAGTGGTCTGTTTTTATTTTATATATATATATATATATATATATATATATATATATATATATATATATATATAATCATTTCACGCACAGGCAAGGCCACAAAGTCATTAGCATGCAGTAGGTTACTGAGTATGAAAGAATATAAGAAAAACATTAAGGAAAGAGAACAATAAAAGAACATATATGTATGTATGTGTGTGTGTGTGAGAGAGATAGAGAGTGAGAGAGAGAGAGAGAGAGAGATCTTATCTGAATTCAGTTCTTGTCTCTTTTATAAATATGAAAGCTACGATGAGAAGATATTGTCTGATATGCTATAACTGGTTCAAAGATCAAAACAGCTAGGCATACGCATTCAGATCTATATAATATATTAGATAAATGCTGCAATTAGGAAACCATTTTGTTTAATAGGCGAAAAGGTTGAATGCGGCGGCTAAGTGAATTTCTGTGCCATGAATAGAGATCTATTTACAAACTTGTTAGCAGAGTAATCTTCCCTTTACTTGACGAATCATGTAAAATTAATGAAGCCGATTTAATGAATTTATCGATCAGCTCTTCCAAGTCTTTCACGCGGTGTCTTCTTCTACGAGGAGATACGCGTTTACCCAGCAATAGAGGGTTATTTATAGCTTGCTGGTTTTGTGAAGTTTTATCTTTTAAATATGGATTTTCAACGTGAGTTGCAAGATGTATTTCGTCACGCCTGCGTTTTTGTTATATTTTCTGGAATATTTTATTTTTGTTTTTTTTAATTTTATAATCAGTATCACCCCCATGCATGGCAGTAAAGCCGCTAAGACACAAGGGATTACAGTGTGTGGAAGAATTAGGAACAGAAACATCAATAATAAGCTGGAATACGAAAGAGTAATCAGGAAGACAGAAGATAGCGATTGATACTGCACTTAAATTTTTGCAGATTATAGTTAGTTGGAAAGCATTGAGCCGAAAAGGAGTTTCAAAATCGAGAATTGCGAGAAATATTAGAATGTATGGTTATATCTAGCCATCTCATTGATGAGATGACGATGCCAGTCTAGTGCTGCACTTAAATTAAAAAAAAAAAACGTTTAGGTATCATAGCAAAACCATTACCATGAAAGTATTTAGTACAATTACCATGAAAGTATGTGTAGAAAAGAGTGTATTAGGTTGGTGCAAAAATAATGACGTAATAATGTCGTTCTTTGACGTATTTTTAACGTCAAAAAACATCATTATTACGTCATTATTTTTGCACCAACCTAATACTTTTCGTGGGTGAGCAAGTAACCGATCCGAGCCACCACATCAAGACTAATAATATTGTTGATTCTTCATTTGAGCTCATCAAGGAGCTCAAGGTAAATAGCAGGGTCACAGAAACGATATATGGCAGTAATATCCTAAGCCTGGACGGATTGTAGACATAAATATGTAAGACAGATTCTGTAGAGCAAAATTGTTTCACACGGCACATTGAACCGGCTTTCAGTGTAACTGTAATGGATTCAATACAGTCTTTCCGCTTCCCTCCACTGAATGCGTGAGCCCGAGAAGGAACATCAAGTCACTTTCCTGGAGGTTAGCATCAGTCATGCTGATGGAAGGCAGCAAGGCGTCTCTCAGATGATTAATGCAGAGAAATTTAGTTTTTGAGGCGTTAAAATTAACAAGCCATCTTTTGCCTCACTTAACGACAGACTTAAAGACGTTTGGGATATCTACTGCCAGTTTGACGTTGGCGAACTCATCTGCCTTACTATCGAGGCAGCAGTAAATGCTTATGTCATCAGCGTAGATCACAAGTTGAGAGTTGATCACACCAGAAAGGTCACTTAAAAACAAAGTAGGACAAAGGATGGAGTCATGAGGAACATCTGCGTCAGTACGAAAGGATCTAGACGAGTGGCCGATCAGGGTATCTTTCCTTACACGATTTGATAGCAAAGACTGGATCAATTCAAAATGTGTCTGCAGGTACCGTAACTTTTCAGCTTGTGGAGAAGACATGATTGCAAGACACTTTCAACGACTTTCGAGATGTGCAATACAGGGTTGCATAATTTATCTGTACAGTTTTAAAAATTCAAACTGAAAAAGTCGAAGATGACTCTATAGCGTTCATTGAAAAACATATGTAAACAAATAAGGTTTGTTTGATCACATCAGAACCCTTCCACAGAGTCTCCTTTGGTTACACGCAACATAGACAATGCTCAGTATCTGAGTTTTTGCTAGGCACTTTCTGATTTCGTGTCAAAGATGAACCCTAAGACGACTTTTTTTTATTGTAATGGTTCGAGTATCTGATTTGAGCTCCATCCGTGCTTCTCAACCTTTTTAAGCAACGGCAGACCTAGGAACAAATAAAAATATAACA
Source organism: Acanthosepion lycidas (assembly GCA_963932145.1). Taxonomy (NCBI): domain Eukaryota; kingdom Metazoa; phylum Mollusca; class Cephalopoda; order Sepiida; family Sepiidae; genus Acanthosepion; species Acanthosepion lycidas. The sequence continues at coordinate 24,491,950 of OZ010579.1, read as the reverse complement.
GCACACTTAGCAAAATCTATAAAGGGTTATACGTTTTCAATGTTATGAAATAAAACTATATATATATATATATATATATATATATATATATATATATTAGAATCGGCATTAACTTTGCTAAGAAAGAAATATTCTAACAACACAGTAATTTTATAACGCAGCCCTAAAAAATAGTGGATGCAAAAATGCTAACATCAATTATAGAAACAATTGTACTAACCAGAAGAAAAAAAACAGGAAAAGAAAAATCATTTGGTATATCCCTCCGTTCAACCAAATGGTTAGTATTAACCTCGGACATAAATTCCTACCTTTAATTGAAAAACACTTTCCTACAAATAGTAGACTAAGTAAAATATTTAATAAAAACACCCTAAAATTAAGTTACAGTTGCACTGAAAATCTAGAAAATATAATAAAAAAAACAATAATAAAATCCTGAATAACCCCCATGCCAGACTAATTATTAATAAAAACTCTACACTTAAATTAGACAAAAATAGTGAAAAATGATGTGATTGTAGAAACCGAGAAGACTGGCCATTGGACAATATATGCCGCGTAAAATCTGTGGTATGCCAATGTACTCCACTGAGAGTCCAAATATCATACTAATATATATATAGGGGTCTACGAAGAATTAATTTAAAACCAGGTGGAGGCAGCATAAGTGTTCCTTCAACAATATTAATAAAAGAAATCAGACATCTCTATCTAAATATTTTTGGCATTTGAAGGAAATGAATAAAACTCTAAAAGTAAAATGGAAAATTATAAACAAAACTAGAACTTGTAAAACTTGGGATGACCCATACCCTTTATGCCAACATGAAAAACTAAACATTATCAAATTTCTAAATAATGAAAATTTATTAAACAATAGACATGAGTTAACGGTTTTTGTCAACATCATCAAATTTTCGCATTGAATAATTAGCATAAAAAACAAAGAAACAATAAAATAATAAATACAAATTTTAAACTCCATAGTCTAAATAAAAAGTTTAAATGCCCTACCCAATAAAAAAAAAACCTTTATGAAGTCGTCAAAAAACAAATGTTAGCGAATTATGACAGTTTTTTATATACACAAAACCCTTTCAGGAAAAAATAAAAATAAAATAAATAAATAAATAAATCTCCATAGACACTTAACCAGACTAGATGATGTCATCTTCCGCTTTGAATTTAGACACCCCAACCCTGACCCTGACTTGACCTCTTTGAATGTAACTGAAATATTGATACAAATTATTAACCCTTACGCCCCATTTTTAAAATAATTGCTCTAGCCGTTACCATAGTAATTTTAATTTTAATAATGAATATGCTTATAAAACGCGTAAATAACTGATATATCCGGAAGTGGTATGGCACGTGGAAGTAGAACAATCTACCCCGATCGATAAAAAACAGTGTTTAGTTCGAAATTCCAATCAGCGGAAGAAGTCCGGAGCGATCTGTCCTCGAAACTTCGTGAAATTATATATATATATATATACTATTATTATTATTATTAATTAAAGAATATCAAGCACTTAAAATCTCATAAGTATTTGATATTAATAATAATTTTGCTCTGAGGCCTTGACATAGAACCCTCCCAGGATCTATATCCTCCTGGAAATTCCATACGTTTTCCCATATTGTATCATTACTATATATATATATATATATATATATATATATATATATATATATATATATATGTATGTGTGTGTGTGTGTGTGTGTGTGTGTGCATGCATGTGTGTGTGTATACATATATATGTATAAATATAGACGTTATTTACATTTACTGTTGTCCTTATTTTTACTGCCATATATATAATATGTATATATTTGTGTGTGTGGACAATATATATATATATATATATATATATATATATATATATATATATATATATATATATATATATATATATAGTGCACTTAGGCATGTTTCATTAAAGACGACAGACAAAGTACTTCGATTAAGCTTTTTTCTTTTGTTTCAAACAAGTGTTTTCTTTTCTGAATACGGTGTCTAGAAACTAATCAAATTTCCCATAATTCCGAGCGCTTTCTGCTATGATTTTATCCATTATCAAGAATGATTTTATTTTTACTTTTTAACTGGATGCATGGCTTGTGTGTATGTTTCTAGAGTTATAGAGATACCTTATTTTGCTAACATAGTAGATCTTGAACGTCTGATAATTCGACAGTTGACATATTTACTATGCTGACAAATAAATCTGCCAAATATTTTAATTATTTCATCACTGAAAACGAAACACAAACGTTTTTACTGTTTATATTCAGGTATGTACACTTTTTAGGGAATAACTGTGAAACTGACAATTTATAAATTATTGACAGCAGAAAAAGTGAAAGAATCAATGGCAATTATTTATAAATTAAGCTGTCAACTACAAAGCGAGTAATAATAATAATGATGCATATGACCAATTGCAGATGTCTTCCCTGACATTATCTAATGCAAGTATTTCATTTGCAGTGAAATGTATATCCTGAAAGTAGGCGAGAAGAGACGTAAGTGTGACTGTCCCTAATCAACATGTAAATATCTTAAAATATATTTTCAAATATTATTCTATCATGAAGTAAAACAATGAATACAGATTAACCATTTTTAACTTTAATAAATTAATGTCTTGAAAATAAATATTTAACTATTTTCAGCCAACGGGTTGCGTTCTCGTCAGCAATAAATAAAATAAAAACATGCTTCGTGATGCTTTGAAAGGTATTTAAGCAAAGTTTCTAGGAACAACAGGAAGGAGAGACTGACGGCAACAGAGAACAACAATCAACGGCGCCCGGCTTAAAAGAAATTCACTTACTCATTCACTCATCTACTTAACCCAGCTACGTGACACTTACGCCTACCTCCTAACTTTCTCCAATGCCGCATCTTTTTCACACATAAACGCGAGAAAATCACATTTGTTTTCATCTTAACAAATAACTACAAACGAAAACTGTAAGAACTTTAAAACTCATACACGCTGAGAATAATTTAGTTGTAAAAACGCAAATATTGTGGGTTGATTCAAATCCACAAAACCTGATACCATCTACAAAACCCTTATAAATCAAAGTAAGTACTTCTAAGGTTATAACGCGTTATCCCCTATTAGTATTTTATGTATATTTATATATTCTCTACAAGAGTGTCAACAACAGCAAATCCTCAATCACTCTTCTATTCAATCAATTTGAAACCCTGTTATCTACTGCAGCTGATACTGATTGCTTTGATCAGAAGTTCTCTTTCAACTTCACAATAGACTCATCTGGAGTACACACACCTGATTTACCCTAGAGAGGCTGTCTCTACTGAGTGATATATGCATAGTCACTTCACTGGTTTTGGACATCATTTCCAAACTAGATTCCCACAAGGCAAGCAGAGTTGGCGGGATTCCAGCCGTCGTCCTAAAGAAATGTGCTGCAAGGCTGGCTCCAATTCTCTCCACACTCTACAACAAATGCTTCACTCTTTTCTGCTTTCCAGCTTGCTGAAAGTCATCCACTGTAGTTATTAAGAACTCTGTAGAACCCTCTAACCGCTCAAATTATCGCTCTATTAGTCTCTTACCTCTTTTCGACAAATTATTACTGCTCAAATCACTGTTGATGTGGTTAAGCGTTTTACTTTTCATGAGTTCCATTCGGACAAACAATATAGCTCCCATCTGCTGATGTGCTAATGTATATCTAGCTATTGAAAATGACGGTGAAATTCAAGCTGCGGATCTAGATATCTCGAAAGCGTTTGACAGCTCAAGACAAACGGGTCTTCTACGCAACTCCAGGGCCACGGTATTACTCGACGAATGCTTCATTCATTCCAATCATTTCCCTAAAATTGTGAAATGCAGATAGTTTTGAATAGGCTCGATTCCAGGTATTTTTACATGTCCGCGGGTTTACCCTAATGCTCTAGTTTGGATCCTACACTGTTTCTGATCTTCATCAATGGTTTTCATGTTGTCATCTGTTCACATGTTTGCATTTATAAAAATAATGCTATCATTTACTCTTGTTTCAATAGCAAATCCGTCAGAAGTGATAAAGTAAATCTGGCTGCTGCTCTTGAAAAGGACCTCTAATCAGTGGTTAATAATGACAGGAAATGACTTGTAATTTCTACATTGAATCAATCACTGCACTAATGCAAGGAAATTTGGGTCATTGTGTCGTGCTAGAAATCTTTTCTCGTCAAATTCCATCTTGCACATTTACAAATCTAACATTTGCTCGTGCATTGAATAATGCTGCCATATCTAGTCTGGCGTTGCTGTTATTCATTTCGAGGTTCTAGACAAAATTCCGAAGAAGGAATTTAATCGATCATGACATGGCATCTCGATTGATGTTATATTCACCATTTCGACTGTAGTTTCGTAGATGAACCTTTGTAATTGTTCAGTCCACTTTCCTGGAGATTAAAAAAAATCTAAAATCCCCAGCACTTCACGTTTGTGCGCATGTGTAGTCCTACCAACCTAACAAAATTAATCCGATGAACCCTGAAGGACAAAATGCGTCACAAGTAAACTTTTCCATTTTGTCATAAAATTTTCTCAACACTTTTCTTCATATATATATATATATGAAAGACCCTGTCGCCTCTGACTGGTGACTCCAATGTTGACTTTTATATTTATATTTAAAAATGCACTATTTCTGATATTGAGCACTTTATCCAATAAATGTAGCACACCTTAAAACTATATTTCTTCATTCATATATATATATATATATATATATATATATATATAAATGAACATTGAAGTCAAGACTCAGAGAGGACAGACTGTTTCATGCTAAATGCAATCGTCTGCTTCTGACTGTTGACTTCAATGCCCACTTTTATATTTACTTACATACGGTCTATCTCTGATATTGATCACTTTATCCCATAAAAATAGTATATCTTAAAACTAAATTTCCTGATATATATATATATATATATATATCTGTTCACTTATGTTACATCCACATTTTGTTCTTGTTTTCCCTCCTACTCTCTTTCAAAATTATAATTCTGACTGCAGCTTCCGACTGGTCGTTAGTAGCCTGAACTTTTTGGTGGCGCTTAAAAAGGTTGCTCCGATCAACAATCCCATAATATTAGAGTATGTGTAGTACTATGTCGCGCATGGATTGGTGTTCCTGTATGTACTTTTGGTGGAAAACACTGAGGCCACATTATGCCATACTCTCAGCTACGCACTGGCTGTTCTGTATTGCCATTGACGATATATAATGTCACTTATGGTGGACTTTTTTTTCTCTCCCATCCAATCATATCTCATGGAAATCACAACAAAAGGAACTAAACACCTAGCCCTCACAATCTATCTTTTTCACATATTTGTGGTATCCGTTGCAACTTCTGCAACTTAGAATCTTTTCTGCTGGAAGGGTCTCCAGATTTCAAACCTTTTGTGAAACCAATTTGTATTCTTCCATTGCGATCTCAGGGTGTCTTCCCCTTTGCTGAATGATTCCAGCATTCACATGCATGGCCTTGGTGTTTACAACCGGGATAATCTTCCGGTGGTCAGGGAACTGTCCCATAAGCTCCCTGACTAATCTTTCATGTGATTCTGTCTTTCGCTACTAAACCTCTATTAGCTGTCTCTCTTTTTCCTTTCTCGCTCCCCCTCTTCCCAAGACTGCAGTATATTAGACACAATAGTTGATAGTATAGATAAGGTACTTTCTCTCCATCTATCTGCGAACATCTCTTTCTTCGTTGATTTTAATGCTCACCACGACATGTTGAAGCATTATAAAAGGTACTGATGTTGCTGGTATACAAACATGAATTTTTTCCATTACACAAATCCTCACTCAAATCATGGACATCGTTATTCATTTCTCTGTATCAGGCTTCTCTACTAGATGCATATCTTACGGCCTCTCCTCGCTTTTGCCGAACTTTGCAATTGGTAACTCGGACCAATGTGTAGTAATTATTGATATCTCCTTCCAAACATCCGATAAACAGGAACCCACTACTTATAAGACCTCTTTTCATTACCAGCATGTTGACTGGGACTCATCCCGGGTTTTTCTTCGTGGCGCCCCTTGGACCTCGTGAACCTCCCAATTGAAAATTGTGCCACTGATGTTTCTTCTTGACTCAAAGCCGGCATGGACAGTTTCATCCCTTCTCTGAATTACCAGGTGAAACAGCAAGCCCCTCTATGTTTCACACCAGGAACCACTATTTCCGGCTATACCAGCATGACAGCTCTCGTCATAACAGGTGCCTCTTTGCTACTGTCCGTAATAAATATAAGCGACTCATCGAAGGAGCAAAGTCTCTGTTTGCTGAGAGAATAAGGCACCACATTGCCTCTAAAAACGTTGGTTCTCGTGATTACTGGCGTCTCCATAATAGGGCACTAAATAACGTCTCTATTTCTCCCTCTTCAATCGATTTGAGTTGTTGTTATTCTATGCTGATAAAGCTGAATGTTTTACCTGTAAATTCTTCTCAATTATACTCTTCAATGATCTGGAGTATCCCTGCATAACTTTCCACTTACAACAGATAATCTGTCGATTGATACGTATATAACCCATTGTTTCTGCTATCATCTCTAACCTTGATCCCTACAAAGCCTGTGGACCGGATGGTATCTTGCAATAGTCATTAAGAAGTATGCTCCGGAACTGGCTCTTGTTCTCTCGAAACTGCATAAAACATGCCCCGCTGCTTCCTGTTTTCCTGGTTGTTGGAAGTCATCGTATGTTGCACCAGTGTTTAAGAACTCTAGTGATAAGTTCGACTCATCGAATTATCAGATTGTTAGCCTTCTACCTATTTGAGAAAAATCCTAGAAGCCCCCAATCAACGCTGAATTAGTTCATCATCTCTCAACGCAGGGTCTTTTCTCAGACTGGCAATACAGATTGCCTTTCTCTAGGTCAACTTCTGATGTACTAAAGATAATTGCGGAAAGTGTCTATCATGCTCTAGATAAAAACGGTGTATATCATCGTCTGAAGCATTGGAAATCTCGAAACTCTTTCATAGGGTTTGGCATTTGGGTCTTCTCAAAAAGTTGTATAGTTACGGTATCTGCGGACATATATTAGATCGTGTAATGTTGTCCTGAACGAACACTAGCCTACATCCTTTCGTACTGACGCGGATGTCCCCCAGGGCTCAATCTTTGGTCCTACGCTGTTTTTAATCTTCATTAACGACATTCCCGATGACATCAACTCTCAACTTGGCATCTACCCTGACGACATTACCATTTACTCCTGACTCGATACTAAGGCAGATCAGTCACAATTGCAACTGATGTACAAAACGACCTCAAGATTGCCGTTAACTGTGGCAAAATACGGTGTGTCAATTTTACCGCCTCCCAAAGCTAAACTCAGTTTTACCGCCTCCCAAATCGAAACCTCTCCCTATTAATCATCTGAGAGAATCCTATATGCTTTCCATTAGTATGGCTGATGCTATCTTAGTGACTCATTGTTCCTTCTCGGGTTCATGGATGACATGAAGTGGAAAGACTATTGATTGGTCAGCTGCTACGAAATTCAGTTATTGTGTCAGGTGAGAAAATTTCCCTTCCGTAATCGAGATCTATAAGTCTACCATTCGTCCATGCTTAGAATATTGCTGCCATATATGGTCCGATACCCCTACTATTTACCCTGAGCTCTTTGAAAAAATTCGATAAGAATCAGCAATATTATTGGTACTGATCTGCCTGCTCGGAATCAGTTACTTGGACACCGCTGTAATGTTGCTTATCTGTGTCTTTTTTCTAAATACTTTCATTGCTTGAAAAAGCTCTTCGCTGTGGTACCTAGATTGTAGCTGATTTTAAGCACAATAATAAACTAGCGGCGAGATCACATGAATATAAAGTCGAGCTAGCTATATGTAGCCGTAACGTCTATAATATCAATTTCTTTTCTCGTACTTATTACTTTTGGAATTTTCCAGCCAACTTTAATATGCAAAAATTTAAATGCAATGTCAATCTCTATCGACTGTCCTCCTCATTGCTCTTTTCACTTTCTACTCATTACTACTGTTTCTGTTCCTAATTATTCAACAGCCTGTATCCCCTTGCGTATTAGTGTCTGTTCTGCATGCTTGGGGTTACACAAGATGTCTGGGTATAAAGCTTATCACTTCAAGTCACCCTATTCGTTCAAGACTAACTAGGGAAAAACTAAGCAGGCAACCGAAGGCGACCGGGTGTGCCAGCGTGGCTGAAGTCTGTCGCCTATTATCTGTGTCTGACCACACTACTAGTATCCCTTTTCTGGTGGAAAGTGGCACACAAATGTCGATAATACCTGCTTATAAAGAGGACAGATTAAAAGTGCCTCATAAACTTACAATTCAGGCCGTGTACAAGTCGCTTATACAGAATTACGGCCATAGGCAACTGACATTGAATTTAGCCCTATAAAGAAATTTCGCGTATTTTTTTTATTATAGCGGATGTAGAAAAATCTATATCGTGAGCCGTGTTCTAGCTAAATATGGCCTCCTTACTGATATCAACAGACACAGGAAAACATGCAAGACAACCCTGAATTTTGCGAACTTTTAAAAAATTTCGAAAGTATCACAAAGCCGTTCTTCCACGTGGAAACATTACCTACACAGTTAAACATAATATTGCCACCAGTGACCTCACAATTCACAGCCGCCCACTGCAACTAGCATCTGAAAAACTGAGGGGAGCAAAAATGGAATTTAGCCAAATGCTAGAATTAGGAATAATACACCATCAAAAAGTAGATGGACTTTGCCATTGCACCTTTTACCCCATGATAGCGGAAATTGGCGTGCATGTGTTGATTATAAGGCACTAAATGTCGTTACAAAACCAGATCGTCATCCTATGCTCCATATACACCAAATAACAGCCATTGAACAAGGGAAAATATATTTACTAAATTAGAACTTATTACAGCATACTATCAAATCTCCGTCAAGCTTGAGCATATTTCAAAGACTGTGATAGCAATATATTTCAAGTTGTTCGATTTCTCATTCGGTTTAAGGAACCATGCACAATCCTTCCAGAGATTTATTGATAATGTATTGCATGGCCTACATTTTACATGTGCCTACATTGATGATACACTTAGCCATTTCCTCCATGGAGGAACATATACAGCATTTAAAGCTCGTTTTCGAGAAAATTTGGGGTAGTTATCAACCCTGAGAAGTCTGAATTGGGAAAACTGGAAATGATTTAATTATGCCACCACTTCAGCTCTGATAGAATCTTCTCTTCCACGTCTAAAGTGGAACTATTTCATAATTCTCCGCACCTGATAGCATGAGAAAATTGCGTCATTTTTTAGTGATGCTAAATTTGTTCTGTCGATTTCTGCCCAGCTGTGTGGAGATAATGAAACATTTGACGGATATTTTAACAAATGTCAAAAATTGTGACATAGTTCTATTGGAGCCTGCCGTGAGAGTATTTAAAAAAGTAAATCTGTATTATCCCACGCAGCGAAATTATCACATATTGTTTCAGGCAAGGAGTTGGGTTTGGATGTTAACGCCTCTTCCATTGGTGTTGGTGCCGTATTGCAGCAGAAAATCTATGGCTACTGGAACAAAAAAATACAGATACAGCACATTTGAACGGAGGTACTGTCGTGGCAGCTTATTCAGCGTTTCGCTATTTTTCGATATTTATTGGAGGGGTGAACTTTCCACATACTCACAGACTATAAAACCTTACTCGGGGCGTTTCAGCTAACATCAGATAAATATGCACTATGTGGAACCAGACATCTGGATTATCTGATGCAGTTTACATCAGGTATACCTTCGGTCAAAGGAACCGGAAACACCCATTCAGACACCATGTCCCGCAGCATTAACGCTTTTCTGCTAGACCGATTCATAGAATACCAGTCAATTGTGAAAGAACAATCAAAGGACCAAAACCTTTTTCAGAACAACTCAATATCTTTCAAATTTTTGAAGATAAGGGTTCCGAATACTTATTTCGAGATTGTGCGTGACATCAGCACCGAGAGATTACACCACTTCATTCCATAAACCTTGCGACGGACAGTCTTCTTCACTCTGCATAATTTGTCTTGTCTTAGATCTAATGCATCAATCAAGCTAGTTACAGGCAGATTTGTGTAGCCTCAAAGGAAGTTTGATATTCGATTTTTGTCAAACACACGTGTATCATGTCAAAAGGATAAAGTCAGAAAACAAATTCGTTCATCTCCGGGTGAACGGTTTGCTCATGTACATACAGACATAATTGGACCGTTACACTTCTGCGAGAGGCATACATATGTATTGACATGTCTCAATCGATTCTATCACTGCTATGAACCTCTTCCCATGTCAGACATTAGAGTAGAAACTACAGTAAAAAATTTTATATCCGGGCGGGTAGCCCGTTTCGGTGTTCCTGCTATCATAACTACAGACAAGGTTCGACAATTTGAGTCTGATCTATTCAAACAGCCGATAAAACTTTTATGGTGCAAGAGAATTAGGACGATTGCATATCATCCAGATGCCAATGGATTGTTGGAAAGGTTTCACCGAACATTAAAATCCGCCCTGAGAATATTGATAGACCAATCAAAATGGTGGGAGAATCTACCGCTAGTTCTCCTTGAACTACATACAACTGTAAAAGATGGAATGTTCATAAGGTGAAATGCTGTATGGCACAAAACTAAGATTCCCTGGAAAGTTTTTTCTTCCACGTCCACATCACCTCCTTTGTTGAATGGTTAAATTTTGCCTATAAATCACCTACACATAGAAGAAACTACTATATTCATGTCTAAAACACTGCAATTTTGATAAAAATGCTACTGGAACCAAAAGAAAAACGTCTTGAGAGTTTTTTTGATCGAAAAATCATTTACAGTAAATTTGCGCCCTGGATCTTACAACATTTCATCATTCCTGGCAGATCTTCTGTTATTTGTGTTGGGTACCATCTGACAAATGTGATGGGAGGAAAAAGACTCGAAATTCATTCGGCTAGATATTAAAAAACAAATTCTAAAAAAAAAAATTCTAAAATTCCCAGCACCTCTCGTTAGTGCACATGCCTGGTCCTACCAACAAGACAAAATTAGTTCGCTGAAGTCTCAAAGGACGAAAAAAGTCGCAAGTAAACATTTTCCACTTTGTCATAAAGTTTCCGCAATATATATATGATCTCAGCTTATTACACACAATTGAGAAAGACGTGATGAGAATGAGATGGAAGTTATTTTTCATCAAAATGAAACACCACAAGGAATGTGAATCTTTGGATTTAAGTCCCTGAAAATCCTACGAAGCGATGACCTTCTCCTAGAATTTGAAAAAAATATTATTCTCTGTAATAAATAGGATTAAATGCACAACCAAATATAAGAATCTACAAAAGAAATATGAAAAAAGACATTGCCAAGATTCGTATTACTAATACAATCATAATGAAATCTGATAAAACTGTCAATCTTTATAGCTACAACGTCGACGATTAAGACAAAGCTATTTGTAAAGAAGTTAAAAAAATATATAAGAAAGACACAGCTGAATGTTAAAATGGTATTAACGACGAGGCACGAATTACAGCCACTAAACGTAAGATCGACGACATGGTCCATGAACTGCATAAGCAACAGGCATTATTACCGTTAAGGACCGTAAAGATAATTTCCCCAACAACCCGCAGTTCCGATTGCTTAAAATCTTCCAAGAATAATATAGGCAAAATCAGCAAGGCTATAAAAGACGAGACTACAAATACACTAAGAATGCAACAGGGGTTAACTAATGGGAGAAACTAAATATGCTATCAATTGGTTCTCTAAAAAAATAAAAACGAATGCACCTTCATGCAATTTGACATCGCCAAATTTTAATCGTCGATCGCAGAAGACCTGTTAATGGCTGCTATAACCCTGGACAAAAATTATTGCACCATCATCGACCCGGAAATCAACATCATTAAGCAAGCCCAAAAAGCCATTCTATATAACGATGGATCTGTGTAGACCAAAAAAAAAAAAAACAATCAAAACTTCTCTATAGCTATGAGAGCGTTCGATTCCACAGAAGCTTGTGAATTGGTTGGCATTCTGTTACTGTGAAGACTTAGTTATACTTTCGATAGTAAGAACACTGAGACGAACGAGTTATCCTCCTACGTAACATCAATCGACAGCAAAAAGATCGATTTACGAAACTTATTATTAGGTTGGTGCAAAAATAATGTCGGTTTTTGACGTAATATTTGACATCATTTTTGCACCAACCTAATAAATTTTTCAAGGACTAAATATCACTACTAACACCAACGGCATTACTTTCGTCCTATCTAGAGGCTTACACATGCCTTATACTATATGTAGGATTAATACAAATAAAATTGGTCATTTGGATGATTGATGTTATATTTAATCATATTAACGTTTGTAATTGTTCAGACCACTTCTCGGGAGATTGACAATGTATAAATACGACTCACTTTTGTATGGTATCTGTTCGTTTTTAAAACCACTCTATCTCCGATATCAAATTTTAAATTATATATAGATAAACATAGGTACATGGGGTACCTCGACGTGGTGAAATTGTTAGCAAGTTTATCTCTCTAGAATCATTATAAGTGAGTAGTTAGTTTAATCCTCACTGGATGCCCCATACTTTAGGCCTTGTGTCACATCTAAACTATTGTTTAAAAATCACCATATATATATATATATATATATGTGTGTGTGTGTGTGGGGGGGTGTATGTAGAGAGAGAGAGAGAGAGAGAGAGAAACATATGCCTGTCTGTGTCCGTGTAACGGATCCTCCGGTTGTAATACTACTCATCTGATTATGTTGTCCGACAATGTCAGGGACGGATGTTACTAATATGTCAGTAGAAGTTCAAACATGCTTGCCGTTTGTTCATTATGTTCATTTTTTCTAATTAGTAAAATAAGGGATAAAAATCCCTTAGGATGTTTACGTACAATTGTATTTGTACTAACCCTTGCAGTGCCTTAAGAAACATAATATCAGCAGCAGCCCTGACGGTATAACACAAGGGAACCCTTAAGTAACTCTCTTCCTGTTTTCCTATTTTCGAAATGTATGCCATCGCCGTATCACACCGAACTTAAAAGGGCTTCGAACACTTCACACTAAAACACACCTACACAGGCAAGTGACATTCTGATACATTCATTGAAATTTTCGTTGTCTATGTAATTCATTTCTATGAAAATGAACTTTTAAACTTTGTTTTGTTATTTAATATAAAATAAATCTTGCATTGCAAATCAATCGGTCTCTGTTATTTTGTGCATGCATTTTGTCACCTTTATTATTTCATGTAAAATATTTTAGTAGAGACCTTACTTTAAATACAAGAGTTGTCAACACGCTAAACCCCAAAGATATATATTAGCAAGTGTGCGATCTGTATAAAAAGAGAGAAGACATATGAATAACAAAAAATTGTAAGTAAATGCAACGATTTTGCTTTTTGGTCGAGTTTATTGAAGTTAGTTTATTTATCAAACACAATAATCTAAAATTCTGTATTAGCCATTCTATATAGAATCTACTGTTGGCTTGTAAAATTCGTCTGCTCCTATATAGAGAGATTGTTCACATGATATTAGGGGGTCTCTCATTGGTTAATAAAACCACGTGGGTTTAGAAAAAGCTGACCACCACCAGAAAAGGGACCGGACCTGCTTCACAGTAACGCTGAAGAAATTATCTCCGCCGCTAATGGTACCAATTGGCTAGGGTTTTAAAGGTACAAGCTACCTAACCTTATTTCACTCACCAGATTGGTAAGTCTGTCTGATATATTCTCTCTGTATAAAAAAAGGACATTTTACTATTCTCTCGAATTTATTAAAGTTTGTTTAGGTATCAAAAGAGAATAACCTAAAATGTTATTTTAGCCATTTGTATAGCATCTACCTGAAGGAATCATTTCTCTTCTCTAACGGATATGTGTTTACAGAGTTTTGAAAAAGCCGCACGACATCGTGCCAGACAATAGCGAATATTGGAAATTTCTGACAGGATGAAGTAGAGAAAACAATTAATATAGAATTCGAGTTTCGTATAGCCTTGCTTATAGACAAGGAAAAGAAAATATGACTTGTTAAATTTTAATGAAACATCTTCGAAGTTGATAGGAACGTCAAGTGAACACCTATCGGCTATTAAGGACCTATAACACACATACACGCACATCCCCACACACAGAGAGTGGGAAGGCGACAGAATGAAATATTGATTGAAAAAATCTGCACTAACATTTTATGTTTATGCGCATGGCTTATATATATATATATATATATATATATATATATATATATATATATATATATATATATATATATATATATACCCAAGTATATGATTGGTGTATATGGAATGAATTCCAATAACCAACAATTACTATTCTTAAAAGAGTGCTCAATACAAAGTGGAGCAGATATAATTATTTATTTAAAAAAAAATTTGTAACAAAAATATGTTATAAAATCACTACAAAAATAGCCATTTGGTTTCAACACCCTCGGTGTCTTATCAAGTGATGACGTTGAATGTAAAATAAATGGTTTTAGAAAATTTGCTCCAAATCTTCTGTTACCCCTTGCGGCCTAGTGGCTTCTCGCCTTGCTTGGGGTAAAACGCTTAAAAAAAATGTGGATGAATGAACAAAAGTAACTAAACATAACTGATGTTAGTAGAGCCCTTCCAACCCTCAAAAATGGGAAGCCGCTCTATTCTGCCCATTTGGACAAAATCAAGAAGCTTTCTCGCTAAGGGAGTAGGAGAAGGATAAAAAATTATACCGCCATAGGAAAATATAAAGCTGACCCAGTCGAGATAAAAGGGGCCAAAGACAAAGTGGGAAGGTTGGGAATTTCAATCTGGATCATAACCAAAGATGTGGCCGGGGACAGGCCGGGAACAACACTTACTCACATAAACTAGGTACACACATGCTTGTCTAACCTAACCAAGAGGAGGTCTCCACAGGAAACCACCCCCAACCTTATGGACTCAGGATAAAATCCATTACTAAAGACTTAGAGATTATATTGTCAAACGTAGAAGAAACAACCGTAGCCAGTATTCCAACATAGACAATCAAACAACTGGAAGTTTTTCTAGAATTAAATAAACTCCCTAAACAAATCACTCACAATACATGACAGGTTTCAGAGCATATTGGAAAACTACTTTAACCTTTCACCCACACGAGTCAAACTGTGAGGAAAAAGACAAGATGTGCAGCAATGAAACAAAATATTACAAAAAGTATCTCCTAAAGGGAAAGCTCTATTTTCACTCAGGAGGCAAGATATCTACCTCTCAACATTATAACAGAGAACAAGAAAATCTTCTTAATTTTTTCTGAATCATTATCCGTATTAATGTCATTGAAGGAAAAATCCAACAACCCGCTCATTATGAAACTATTATGCAAAAAGCTTACTACTAGCGAATATAAAGACATCAAACTATGTTTGATTCCTAGCCACATAGGAGTGGAATGTAACAAGAAAGCAGACCAGGCCGCCAAATCAGATTTAGACATAAATGTATAGACAAAGTCTAAACTCCTAGACAACGACTTTAAAGAGGTTATTAACAAATATATTCGAAAGGAATGGCAATGGTTCTGGGACGATAAACCGCACAATAAGCTCTTCCCAATTCAGACCAAAATAGGAGAATAGAAGTCGGTTTTCGGAAACTCTCTAAAAGAAGAAGTGGTACTGGCCCGCTGACGCATTAGCCACACGAAAATACCTCACTCCGACTTGCTAAACTATGAAGATCAACCGGTATGCGAAGTACTTGAAATTGCATATAATATTAAACATATATTAACCCAGTGTCCAGACCTTGATCTTTCAAGATAAATATGCTATAAAATAAACAAAATGTATGAGATCTTTGAGAAAGCAAAAGTGGATGACATAATATAATTTTTTGAATTTGGCCTCTACCAAAATTATAAACCAAACAAGAATGTCAATATAATCAATTTCTCTAAAAACTCTCTCTCTCTCTCTCTCTCTCTCTCTCTCTATATATATATATATATATATATATATATATATATATATATATATATATATATATATATCTGAAAACAATGCATCAATGAAATAGAATTCTCGACAAAGACCCTTTTCACAAGAATTTACTAATTCAGGCATAAATCCAAACAAAATTAATATTTTTTGTATTAGATATATCGAATGGAAAATTTATTCAAACCAGTATTGTAATTATGAAGAATTACACGAAGAATATTCTATTTTCTACTGTATTTGATAAATAAAAAACTGTATTAGAAAATTGTAAAAGATTACAAAAATTCTGCTCATTGAATGAAAAGATTTGTTAGATCATAATTAATAAAAAAAAAAAAAATAGGAAAATATTATATAACACCATAATACTGCTGGGGACAAATTATGACACAAAATGTTTTATATTTTCATTGTTTATTAAAAATCCCACTAAAACAACTGCACTGTGTAACATATTATATTATAATATATGTAAATTGTTCAGTAAAATTTCCCTTTGAAGTAAATGAAGGTTTTATTTGTTTTACTAATGATTTGCTTGCGTCATGCATTTTGTCCATATACAATTTGTAAAGCTTCAGTAAATTATAAATTTTATAAGTTTTCGCTGATCATTGCAATAAAATTTCAACGATATCATTTTGAACCTAAACTTAATCTTTAAACTCGCTTCCTCCTAAAAGCGTTAGCGATGTGGAAAAATATTTGGTGTCTTTATTTATCATGTCAAACCCCAATTTTCAAATTGAGTGCAATACAGCGATTCCAAAATTGACCTGCCGTAGTAATCCAAACATACAAGTTAGGAGCACTCAGATTGAACTTTCTATTCAGCCATAATTGATCCGGCAAAACAAGCATGTTAACCATTATACCACATCAAACTGATCATTATAGAGACTTAATAAATGTTGTTAATTATCCAGCGTTTCATATATTTTACTAGATTACTCGTGACCTCTTGGGTCACTGACGTTTCAGGTTATAAAACATTGAAGTTGATTTCAATATTCTATTGAAATTAAAGTTAATTTTATTATGATTCAGTTAAATATTTCAATTCGTTCGTGTGGTTTATAAGTCCATGTTTAACCTTTTACTGTTTCCTGCATTTAATAAGAATAGAACGTCTTGGATAAACTTGAACTTTAAATTAGACTAAATTAAAAATATTTTTAATATGCCAAAAAAATATTTAAAAATTCTATTCACGTGAAAATATTTTTTAAATATGTCAAAAAAAATTTTTTTTAAATATTCAAAATATTGTTTGTTTAAAGAAAGCTGAAATAAATAATTACTTTACAAACTATTGAACGAAACAGCGAATCTGAATCTCTTTGTGTCTCTTTAACTTAAAATATTTTAATTAAAAAATTGTCTCCTTGAAGAAACTTAAAATGAAAATACATATTGTAAAGCAACTCGTATTTTTAAATCTTATTCAATACAAATATTTTTTAAATGAGATCTGAAAAAATATTTTACTCTACAAACAACTGGACGAAACAGCCAAGCGAAATCTCTTTGCGTCTGTCTTTAACTTAAAAATATTTTGATTAAAAAATTCTGTTTGAAGAAAGTTAGCATAAAAATACTTACTATTACCAACATTTTAAATCTTATTCATTTAAATCAGATTAACTTAAAACATAATGTGTTTGACGGACGCACCTTAAAAACAAGCAAGCACGCACGTACGAAATCACAGACTTTTCGTATTATACTCGATTACCAAACGTTTATTTATTCTGTGTTATTTATTTTTAATTCAGATAAAAAACAACAACATATAAGCAATGTTTATGTTAATAAATTTTTCTTTGTAAAATTCACCGTCTCTTTATATGACCGGTTTATATCTGCATTGACAAAATTCTGTCATACGTTAGGAAACCTACAGCATTTGTAAGACGTATCGTTGTCGTCTACTATTTCACATTACAACAAATTCGTTGAATGGAGCCGACAAACATGGAATTATTTAAAGAAATCAAAATAATCTGTTAAATTTGATTTTGTTAATACTGCCGGATTATTTAAATTGAGAAGAAAAACTTAGTTTCATGAATTTATTTATTTATTATTATTATCTTTATTATTATTATTATTTTTATTATTATTATTATTATTATTAACATAATCATTATCAATTTATTGAAATGTTTCTCTTACAATCTACAAAAGTTTTCTGGCTTTAAATAACCTACAACGGTTCGATGACTGATTGATTTTTTTTCTATGGTTATCGAACCGTTGTAGGTTATTTAAAGCCAGAAAACTTTTGTAGATTGTAAGAGTTGTTTTGTTTTGGGTGGTGGGTAATAATGATTTATTGATACAAGTAGCGCTAATTTAACCCATAGGTTGGTGGACGGTAAAAGTTGGATTCATACTTTCCACAAGAATATTTGCGTGTAAGTGAATATAACGAACCCAATAGGAATTGAATCTCGTCTTTCTGATTAACAATTGCGAGCCAATATCCATTAAACCACACACTGATCCAAGCTTACAGAACTTGGTATTCCCAAACGATCACCCATCTAGGTACTGACCAGGATTGGCCTTGCCTAACTTCGATGATCGTACAGGAACCAGTGTTTCAATGAGTAAAGAGATTAAGTAAATAATAAACAAAGTAGCAAACTACGAAAGCACGCATAAACACAAGTAAACGTAACAATAACCGCCAGCAAAAAATACTAATAAATAACGAGTAAAAAGGTTAAGAAAAATCAGCATAAAATAGCAACAAAACTGCATCCGGATCCACTATTATTTCCATTAAAATACATTAATTTGAAACATAACCATTGCCTCCCAACAATATATATATATATATATATATATATATATATATATATATATATATATATAGAGAGAGAGAGAGAGAGAGAGACAGAGATAATATTAGTAGTAAATATATATATATATATATATATATATATATATATATAGGAGATGTGTCAGGAAAGATACTTCTTGATGTTATTGGACTGAAGGGGTCGATCCCAGTGTGCAGCACCTTTGGAAAACCATACCACCGGTTGACCCAAACCTTGTCAGTGAAATTGGGTAGAGGGAGCCCTTGGGGGCCGTCGATGGCTGTGGTAGCACGAAGTCATCGCTTGACCGTGCTGGCCTTGTCCAAATTGTTGATCACGCTAGGTAAGAAAGTTGCATAGTTGCAGTATAAACCACAGGTCTGTGGGTGTTAAGTAAACACAAAGTGCCTGAGGAAGCGTCTGCAATAAGAATTGGCTACCCCCCCCTAATAGACAGGTATTCTCGAATACAAGTGGCGGGCTACACACACACACACACACACATACACACACACACACATATATATATATATATTGAAATGTAATTGTCATCTTTGATAAAGGCTTAGGAAAGCCAAAAGCTTAGATTGGATTTAAACATGTATCAATATGGTGATTTCCTTTCGTCCTTCAATGATAATGTTATTAAGCTTATCAGACAATATGAAAGGAATTTACTTAAAATAAATAGACAAACTTTTCTATATTATTTAATGAAACATGCATTAATGACAAATTGATGCCTAAATATACACAATATATATATAGTCTTAAGGTGTGCTATATTTATGGGATATAGTGCTCAATATCAGAGATAGAGCGTGTGGAAATATAAAAGTGACATAGAAATCAACACAGGCCTGACGATTGCATATAGCATGAAACAGACTGTCGCCTCTAAGTGTTGACTTCTACGTTCACTTTTATATATATATATATATATATATATATATATATATATATATATATATATATATATATTTGGAGAGACTTATCCGTTAACTGACTTGTAATGTCTTCACACTTTATGGCTATTGGGTTTTCTGCTGCTACTTCTCAGCCTTCTCCTATTTATGTATAGTTCAGTTTAATTTGATATTTTGGGGTGGGTTTTTGATTTTTTTACACTTAATGCGTGTTTTTATTTTTTATTTTTTATTTTTTTGCTGTTTCTTAAGTAGAGCTTCTTGGTAATTGTTTGCTTTTTATTGTGCTGAACTCTTTTGACCAAGGTTTATATATTAATATATGCTCCCTTCATTCCTTTATGTAGAATTGGCCTCTTTTTACTCTGTTCAATCGAACCTTTTTTACAGTGTCAGTATATACGGCACCTCGAAGTGGTGTAATGGTTAGCAAGCTTTACAGTTATGACTGAGTAGTGAGTTCGATCCTCTGTGGGTGTCCCATACTTTCGGCCTTGTGCCACTTCTAAGCTACGCTTTGAAAATCACTATATGGCCGCTTGATTTTATTATCATTTTTAGATCACAGTAAATTATTTGTATTTGTGTGTGTGCCTGCGTGTGTATGTATGCTGTTTTTCCTAATTGCTGATATTTCTATGTATATTCCTTTGTGTGTCTCTGTGTGTGTTTGTCTTTTTTTAGGAGTGTTGCATTACCTAGTTTATTATTTATATAGTGAGTAATGTGTTGAGAAATGTGTTATCTAGTAGGTTATCAAATTTCTAAATTGTCCAAGTCTTTGCCTCCGGGCGGGGAGTAACTCAGACAAGGCTATGCCACGGGCAGAGTCCCGTGTGGGGTGGTAGACAGCCACCCGACCCCGTGTATGCGGGGTCTACGTGGAATTTTTACCCGAACAAAAGTCCAACGTTAAACCAGTCTTGTGCCTCATTCCGCTTTATGGGGGAGCTTTGGCAAATACCAAGAAACCACTAGTCCTGAAGAGTGAAGGCATTACAAAAATGCGCCCAGGAAACTTCGAAGTCGGCATGACTGAAATAACACCATTCAGTTAAGTGACAATTTTATCCACATTAAGTCTATTAACGCTATGTCCTTATTGTTTGATATCAAGCACTTTATGGCAATAATCTGCCTGCCTGCCTGCCTGCCTGCCTGACTAAAATGCCTTCCAACCAGTAAACTATGGAAGAACTGAACCATCAGTTTTGACACCAAGTACTTTAAAATTTGATACTATACTATATATATATATATATATATATATATATATATATATATATATATATATATATATAGTATAGTATACTATTAAAATTTAAAGTATTGTATGTAAGATGTTCACTTTTTGCATAGAACGGGTATTTGTCTAGTTAGATAAAATTTACGTCCAGCAATATCAGCACAATTTATAAACGTTTCAATAAAGAATGTCTGACTCAATTTTAAGTTAATCGTGGTTTATTAGTGATAACACAAGTTTCTGTCTATGCACGTTGCCTGAAAACATTAAAATTGGTGTTGCTTTTTATGCGATGACGTGTAGACTAACATAGACAGAAAAAATAAATTATAAAAAAATTGCTTTTGTAGTGAGTAGAAACACGCACTCGGCACAAAAGCAAAGAGCGAAGCAATAATAATGAATTAACAAAAGATGATAAAAAAACGGAAAAGAAAGCAAAAAAACATTGTTGAATCAAAACATCGAATATAATCACGTTAACACGGACGAGACTGTCACGAGAGGTGGTTGAAACAGATGTGGACTGGAGGCCATTTTGTAGCAACGCAGTCTTCGGTTCGATACGCCAGAAGAAATTTAAAAAGGGTGGAAGAAACCAAACGCAAATGATGTAATACGTGGTTACGAAAAGTAAAATCAAGCCGAAAAGTTGTAAAAAAAAAAACGGAAGTGGCTGAAAAAAAGATTTAGAACAACGGGAGTGAAGGCGAAATCAAGAAGAAAAAGAAGCGGAAGAAGAAGCCGTAGCAGCAGAAACAGAAACAGCAGCAGCTGCAACAGTGGCTTGAAAAGAAAAAGTAGAAGAAACGCAGCCGCAGGAGCAGCAGCAGCGATAGATCAACAACACATGGCACAATAATAATAATAATAATAATAATAATAATAATAATACAGTGTAACCCGGATATAAGAGAGTTGTCGGGGCCGGAGAAGAAGTATCTTATATCCGGGCTTCTCTTATATCCGGGTTTGGTCTATTTTGTTTAGGTAAGTATGGCTCTAATTTGGGACCAGATAAAATCTCTCTTATATCGGGGTTTCTCGTATATCCAGGTTTCTTATGTCCGGTTTACACTAATAATAATAATGAAGAAGAAGAAGAAGAAGAAGAAGAAGAAGAAGAAGAAGAAGAAGAAGAAGAAACATACAACATAATTATTATATAAAGAAAAAAAATGAAAAAAAAAAAGGTTGAATGTAGACAAATGTAGAAAAAAAATAAAATAATATAAAGAAAAAAGAACAAAAATTGTTAGGAAGAAACAGAAAATTAGAAACGAAGAAAAAAACAAAACAAAGATATTTGGAGGAAGAGGATGAAAATAAAGGAAAAGAGAAACTGTAGATGAAAAAAAAAAAAAAGAAAAAGACAAAAAGAACAGAAGACAAATGCAAATATTATTATTATTACCAGTACTCGTAGCAAGAATAATAATAATGATGATGATGATAATGGTGATGAAATGATATTTGCTGGATTTCTGCTGGGCAATAGTTCAGCAATAGAAATAATCGCTGGACTGTTGCAAGAAAAAGGTATTAATAATAAAGGAAATGGTTGAAGAGGAATCAGAAATGAAATTGAGAAAAAGAAGAAGAAGAAGAAGAAGAAGAAGAAGAAAAATTGAAAAAGACAAAATAAAGAAGAAAACAAATGAAAGTAAGGTAGACTGAAAGAGAAAGAAAAAATAAAAAAATAAAGAAAATCTAAATAAAGAAGAAGGGAAATCGAATGCAGAGAGAATAAAAAAGAATGAAACGTGATGAAAGAAGAACAAGAAGAACAAGAAGGATGGGAAGGAGGAGAAGGAGGTAAAGAAGAAAAGGTGAGGTAGAAAAGAAGAAAAAGTTAGAGTAGAAGAAAGAGTTAGAGAAGAAGAAGAAGAAGAAGGAGGAGGAGGAAGAGGAGGAGGGGGATGAAGAGATAAAGAAGAACAACAACAACATAAAGGAGTTAGAGAAGAAGAAGAAGAAGAACAAGAACAACAACAACAACAGCAACAAAAACAACAACAACAAGGAGGAGTAGATAAAGAAGGAGAAGGAAGAGGAGGAGGAGGACGACGCGTAGATAAAAATGAAGAATAACAAGAAGAAGAAGAAGAAGAAGAGCAACAAGAAGGAGGAGTAGATAAAGAAGGAGAAGGAGGAGGACGACGACGACGACGACGCGTAGAAGAAGAAGAAGAAGAAGAAGAAGAAGAAGAAGAAGAAGAAGAAGAAGAAGGAAACAAATCTACTGACATGAAGAGGAATGATTATATTGAATCAAATGCACAATCTGCAGTGAGGAGAGATTTTTCGCACTGACTCTCCAACTAATTGCCGAAGCAAGAATATTTGCCAACCAGCCCACGCGGTCAGATGTGGTGCAAGGCCGAATTTAACGTTGGGGATCCAAGCAAAAATACCACCCCAGACGAGACTCTGCCCTTCGGCATAGCCTCGTTTGGGTTCCTCTCTGCCCGAAGGCAGAGGGTTCAACTAACACAGGTGGAGACGAATCTCCAACTAATTTCCGTAGCAAGCACTCAGGTATATCCTGTGCTCACTATATATAGTGACTGGTACAGTCAATCCACATAGCCGATAGGGTGCCTGGGACATTTCATTACAACACTCTGCATAACCTATGTAACGAGTTCCAGTAAATGGATGACAGAACAACGTTTATAAAGATGGCAGATGGGTTGAATTTGCTAAACACAGGAGGGTCAAGATCGCTAATGACCTGAAGGAGTATGACACATAGAATAAGAATGATAAGCTTAATGTAAGGACCACGTGGGGTCTGTAATAAATAATGTCGTTTTCTCGCATAGTAACATATGTGAGAAAACGACATTATTTTTTCACCAACCTAATAGAAGGAAATGGTCTGCACTTATAATATATCAGCTATACCCCCAAATCCCTTATAACGATGAGAACCACAAACCGAATAAATACAGGGTGTCCGAAAAAAATTCGCAGGCCAATAATTTTGACAATTCTTGTTGAAATAACCTTACATTTTCTGAGAATGCATAGAAACAGACCAAGATTTCATATTAAATGTTTTATTTTTGTTATCTTAATGAGAATCTGCCAGAGAGATGGATCAGGTGTGGTGGAGATGAAATGGCCGCCGTGTAGTTTATTTTTATAGGAATATGTGAAGGGACTGGTCTATGTCCCCCGTCTTCCTGCTAGCATTGATGAACTCAAGAGAAATAAAAAAGAGACTGAAAAAATGAATAAACAATTTGACTTTAGAAAGGGAAAGAAAAGTAAAAAAAAAAAAAGAAGCAACATAACGAAAAGAGAAAGAAAAGTAAAGAAAGAAACAATTTGACACGAAGAGAGAGAGAAAAATAAAGAAAGAAAAATTATGACATGAGAGAAAGAAAGAAAAGTAAAAAAAAGGAACAATATGATAAAAAAGAGAAAGAAAAGTAGAAAGGAAATAAGATTATAAAAAGAGAAATGGATGTAAAGAAACAAATTATAAATAGAGAAATATTAGGTTGGTGCAAAAATAATGACGTAATAATGTCGCTTTTGACGTATTTTTAACGTCAAAAAACGACATGATTACGTCATTATTTTTGCACTGACCTAATAAAAGAACGAAAAATCAATATAACATAAGAAAGAGAAAGTAAAGTAAAAAGAAACAATATAACGAAAAGAGAAAGAAACGTAAAAAAGAAACAATTTATCATAAAAAGAGAAAGAAAAACAAGAAATGTCCAAAGGAAACAATATGACGAAAAGAGAAAGGAAATAAAGAAAGAAACAATGTGACACAAAAATAAGAAAATTAAAAAAACAATATGACATGAAAAAGAGAAAGAAATGTAAAAGAAATTTAAAAAGGAAACAATATGAGAAAATGAGGAAGAAAAATAAAGAAAGAAACAATTTGGCATAAAAAGAAAAAGAAAGAAAGAAATATATTGACATGAAAAAGAGAAAGTAAAGTAAAAAGGAAACAATATTACGAAAAGAGAAATAAAAGTAAAGAGATAAACAATGTGCCATAAAATATAAAAAGGAAAAGAAAGAAATATTATTAAAGAAGAAAGAGAAACGAAAGCAAAAATAAACAATATGATGAAAAGAGAAAGGAAAGTAAAGAAAGAAACAATGTGACACAAAAATAAGAAAATTAAAAAAACAATATGACATGAAAAAGAGAAAGAAATGTAAAAGAAATTTAAAAAGGAAACAATATGAGAAAATGAGGAAGAAAAATAAAGAAAGAAACAATTTGGCATAAAAAGAAAAAGAAAGAAAGAAATATATTGACATGAAAAAGAGAAAGTAAAGTAAAAAGGAAACAATATTACGAAAAGAGAAAGAAAAGTAAAGAGATAAACAATGTGCCATAAAATATAAAAAGGAAAAGAAAGAAATATTATTAAAGAAGAAAGAGAAACGAAAGCAAAAATAAACAATATGATGAAAAGAGAAAGGAAAGTAAAGAAAGAAACAATGTGACACAAAAATAAGAAAATTAAAAAAACAATATGACATGAAAAAGAGAAAGAAATGTAAAAGAAATTTAAAAAGGAAACAATATGAGAAAATGAGGAAGAAAAATAAAGAAAGAAACAATTTGGCATAAAAAGAAAAAGAAAGAAAGAAATATATTGACATGAAAAAGAGAAAGTAAAGTAAAAAGGAAACAATATTACGAAAAGAGAAAGAAAAGTAAAGAGATAAACAATGTGCCATAAAATATAAAAAGGAAAAGAAAGAAATATTATTAAAGAAGAAAGAGAAACGAAAGCAAAAATAAACAATATGATGAAAAGAGAAAGGAAAGTAAAGAAAGAAACAAGATAAAAAGAGAAATAAAAGTAAAGAGATAAACAATGTGCCATAAAATATAAAAAGGAAAAGAAAGAAATATTATTAAAGAAGAAAGAGAAACGAAAGCAAAAATAAACAATATGATGAAAAGAGAAAGGAAAGTAAAGAAAGAAACAAGATAAAAAGAGAAATAAAAGTAAAGAGATAAACAATGTGCCATAAAATATAAAAAGGAAAAGAAAGAAATATTATTAAAGAAGAAAGAGAAACGAAAGCAAAAATAAACAATATGATGAAAAGAGAAAGGAAAGTAAAGAAAGAAAGATTTGCATTGAATAAAGAAAACTAAAGAGAAAAATAATATAATATAAAAGAAGAGTAAAGAAATAGTTTCATATAAAAATATTGAATGAAAAGTAAGAAAAAAACAAACAATTTGTCATGAAAAGAGAAAGAAAAATTTCGGAACAAAATGAAATAAAATCTCGAATAAACAGAAGAGGAAAAATATTAAAGATTTAATTTCCACAGAAAAAGAAAACATAGAAATGTATTAACTTAGAATTAAAATACAGGCATAAAATATAAGTAAAATATGTAAATTCTTTGAAGGATATATGGAAAAAATAGGAAATCCAGGAGGAGATAAATTTAGATAAATTAAAGAAAAAAAAGGATAGTTAGAAGGAAACATAAAAATTAAGATCGATAATGAGAAAGAAATGTGAAAATAAAGATAGAAATATCGTAAGAGTGGTAGATGAGAATTGATAAAAGATTTGGAAGAAAGAAAATGGAAATAATTAAAGAAAGGAAGAAGAAAATAAAATAAAATGTAGGAAACAAAGAATCGAGAAATAGTGTAAAACATAGAAGAATAAAATAGGAAACAAAAAAGATAATATAGGGGAGGCAGAAAAATCGAGAATGAAAAAAGAAGGAATATGAAGATAAAGGAAAAAGAAGGATTATTTAGATAAAGGAAAAAGAGAGATTATGAAGATAAATGAAAAAAATAAAAAAATATGAAGATAAAAGAAAAAGAAAGAATATAGAAATAAGGAAAAAAAGAAGGAATATGAAGATAAAGAAAAAAAGAAGGATTATAAAGATAAAGGAAAAAAGAAGGATTATGAAGATAAAGGAAAAAGAGAGATTATGAAGATAAAGGAAAAATAAAAAAAATATGAAGATAAAAAAAAAGAATGATTATAAAGACAAAGGAAAAAGGAAGGATTATGAAGATAAAGGAAAAAGGAAGGATTACGAAGATAAAGGAAAAAGAGAGATTATGAAGATAAAGGAAAAATAAAAAAAATATGAAGATAAAAAAAAAGAATGATTATAAAGACAAAGGAAAAAGGAAGGATTATGAAGATAAAGGAAAAAGGAAGGATTATGAAGATAAAGGAAAAAGAGAGATTATGAAGATAAAGGAAAAAGAGAGATTATGAAGATAAAGGAAAAAGAGCGATTATGAAGATAAAGGGAAAAGAGAGATTACGAAGATAAAGGAAAAAAGAATGTGAAACATGTGGTTGCAAAAGAAGTGACGGAAAGGAAAGAAAAAAAAGGAAAATAACAATTGAAAGAAATCATGAATATAAAAAAAAAAATAACAAAAACATCAGGCATGTAAAAAAAAAAAGAGAAAAAAAAGTAAAGTAAAAAAAAAGGTAAGAATGACACTAAAAGCTGACCGAACGAACTAAAGATAGAAAGAGAAGAAGAAAGAAAGAATACTGAGAAATGAAAGAGAAGTAAAAAGGGAGAAAACTAAATGGCAAAAGAAACAAAATGGAAATGAGAGGGAAAGTCTGAAAGAAAGAAAAAAAATCAAAAGATCAAACGAAGAATAAAAATCGAAACGCTAGAGACATCGAGAGAAAGCGTAAGCGAGAGAGAAAGAGAGAAAAACAGTAAGCGAAAGAGAGAAAGAGATTGAATGGCAAAAAGTTAAAAAAGAAAAAATGTTAAGCAAATATGAATAAAGAATATATCCGAAAGTTGAGAAAACCGAAAACATCACCGGAAAAAAAAGTTTAAATAAGAAAATAAAGCCGGAAGTAATGAATGGAGACTGTAAATGGGAAAAACGTAAATCAACAAAAATGAATTCAAAATTGATATCGAAAAGCAGAAAAATAAAAATGAGAAACAATCCTAAATATCGAAAACTAAACTGAATGAACAATTATAAGGACAAGAAGAAAAGGCTAAAAATAATTTAAACCGCCCCAAAGAATGGGCAACCTTTCACCGCTATTTTTTATTTTCATCTTCATCACAATTTTCTTTTACTTTGACATTCTACTCCACATGAGTTATCTTTCCTGGTAATTTATTAGAAAACATTTTTGCTTTATACTCTACACTTAAACATTTCCAGTTCAATTTACTGCTTGTTACTTTTTTTGCTTTATACGCATTCACGTTTTTTAAATTTCCTACGAAGTATTAGATTTCCACCATTTTGTTTTCTTGTCGCTTTCAATTCAATGGCTGCCCACATTTGATTATATATATACGTAAAAGTTACCAGCGCCATTTTTGTTACGGTTTGAGGGAAATCTTGGAAGTGGCTCTGACTTTTACGCTTCTGTTTATCTCTTATACAAACAGTCAATTTTGCAAGTCTGAGAAAATAATCAGAAGTAAAGACAAAACAAAATTAGATAATGAAACATCTCCCAGGGTTTAAAATCTTATCATTGACGTCTTGTACAAGACATATATGAAGGTTTGGAGAAGGTTTTTCATATAAAACCATTTTTTTCACAAATTCTTCTTCAAAAATCTCTGTGTCATACAGAGTAATGGTTGCGTCAATTAATTAATTAATTAATATATATATATATATATATATATATATATATATATGTAAGATGAGAAGGAATAGAGTAAATTCCAACGTTCGTAACATTTAATTTAAAAGAGAGCTCAATACAAAACAGAGCAATATTATTTATTTTAGGATATTGCATCAAAAACATGTCAAAATCGCTACACAAATGCAGTCATGCTTCGATATATATCAATGCATCTCATCAGGTGATTGTAAATTACTAGTGAGTGAACGGTTTCATAAAGAGGAAGCACAAAATCAATAAATCGTTCACTTGTCAGTAATTTAGAATCACTCATCGGAGCAATTGC
>OZ010579.1:24445371-24457871 GCA_963932145.1 Acanthosepion lycidas | reverse complement strand
ATTTATGTCATCTAATCATCAATTTTGAAAGAACATATAATTACACTGTCTACAGCAATAGCCTAAAATATTACACCACTTCCCAACATATCGTATTATTTGACTAATTCAGTGAAAAGTCCTATGTCAAGGCCAGTCATCTCCATCCCGTTTCATATATGCAATTGGAAAACGTCAGTATTGATTTTTTACGTTTATAATTTGCTTATTCCATTAACAAAAAAAAAAAAAAAAAGAAAAAGAAAAAAATGTGATCTAAATACTAATGTAGTTACCACATTCCGAGTAGGATATTTATTTGAATAAATAAACAAATAATCTTAAAAGTTCATTAATTAATAAAAAAATCAGGAAAGCCTATACTGTAGATCACATTGATCTGATGTCACAGTATTTGAACACAGAGACACACACACGCACACACAAACACACATGTACACGGACACACGGACCGGTAACCAACTTTTCATCATTAATTCTCGTGTTCTTAATCGGACCCACAAGTACAAATATTCAAGTTTATACATTATTTTCAGCGTTTCGAGCGGACACACGCACATAATTTTGGAAAAAAAACAAAACAAACAACAGCTACACATTATTAATTTACAGGGTTTTGAGCACACGTACACATGCGAAAAGACAACCAACTTGATATAATTAATTTACAGGCTTTTGAGAGGACACACACATGCGGACAGAAGACAAATTTCATATAATTAATTTTCAGAGATCAGAACATATTAGACAAAGTGATTAAATTTATACAGATTTCATTCCAAAATTTTATTTGTTATCAAGTATGAAAATTTATATATCTTCTTTCCTCGACTAATTTTATCTCGGAGCTGCAATTAGCGAAGTGAAAATAAATTCTCTTTACTTAATCTTTTCTTGTTTGTGTCCGCATGACAATTTTTCTAATGGACATTCAAATATTCTGCCGACTCCATAATGTAATCAATACTTTGTTGACTACTTTAGCTTCATTAAAAACACATATTGAATAATTATTTCACGGAGATATTAGTACAATGACTGCTGCCTCTTGAACGTCCTTGCGAATGGTGGCACAATGAAAGATTATTTAGGATTTTTCTTTTTTGAAAAATAATTGGATTAAATCAATATAGGAAATAACTAAGAAATAATAGAAAGAATTATCAGGACAAATGTTAATATCTTCCAGGCTTTTTTGTTTGTTTTATAATGCTTTATGTCGACAGGCCCTATCATTTAATTCATGTACGAAAGTACACATATTTTAATATTTAATTTCGAACATATATTATGTATGGTTTCAGCAAGTTTCGCGGCATTACCTTGGTAACAGTATGAGTCTATTTCCTCCATCCGTGTTTGGGTTAAATATTATGAATTTCATCTGGAAAGAATGATGGATTTCTCAACATAAAGTTAATGCAATATCCATTTGCAAAACAGAGAATTATTCTCACAATCTAAAACTATTGTTCGGCTTTAAGTAATCCAGAAAGGATAGACAAAGAATAAAATATAAAAGAATAAAAGATAATTGTTAGGTTATCCAGAGTAATTAGCAAGAAGGAAGTGATAATAACCTAATATTTCGACTATCGTTGGTCACTTTCAAGGGAAGAAGTTTTGAAATATAGAAATGCCAAATATAGCGTGTAATATCTGACAGGTTATCCAATTGTGACTTAGTCATCTAGAATTTATGTACGAAAGTACACGTATTTTAATATTTAATGCATGTACGAAATTCCTTTCAATGTATACATACATATATACATACATACATACATACATATATTAGGTTGGTGCAAACATAATGACGTAATAATGTCGTTTTTTGACGTTAAAAATACGTCAAAAACGACATTATTACGTCATTATTTTTGCACCAACCTAATATATTCGACATCTCCTACTTTCAATTTTCTACCGTCTAAATTTATGAGGTGAAATTGCAGCAGAGATGTATATGTGACCACGGGTTCAAAAGTTTCCCCGCTCAGAAAAATCAGCTGCCACACCATTCCCGCGCAAAATCTCATGAACACACTCGCCCTTTCTCAAAAGCAAAATCTGGTCGCTGCTCGAGACGCGCCTAAAATTGGTTCAATCAGAATTTGCAAAAGTTGCCAAGATAAAGTTAGAGGTTTTCTTCATTTTTTTCTGTGTGCTTTGTACCGTCAGGAGGTTGGCGATCTTCTTGTCCTTGTAAATCTTAGCAGTGTTTGTCTTTTTGCTCTCCCTCCTAAACTCTGTTCTGCCAACCATTTACCCAAGTTCGTTAAGTAGGTTATTCTCTGCTTTCTACTGTTGCATTTGCCTTCAATATGCCCTGTGAGTGTTAAACTTAATACATCCTCTTTCCTCGTGATGTGCTCGAAAAATTTCAATTGTCTTTTTCTGATATTAAGTATAATTATACTTTCTGTTTCCATTTTCTGTAAAACTTCGTCTTTGATGACAATTTCAGTGCATGGCAGTCTCAGCATCCTTCTGAGACATATTTGCTGCCTCAAATATCTTCTTTATCTGTGAAAAAAATGTCCAGCATTCACATTCATAACGGGGGGGGGTCGATATTACATAACGGTCCAATACTTTTTCGTTGTTTCGAACGAAATTTTCCTTTTTCTTAATACTTTGCTTAACTTTTGGAAGACAGCTTTCGCTATTCCAATGCGCGTTCGGATAAGATTTATTTTGCCTATAGTTTTTCATATATGATCTCTGTTCTTAGATGCTTAAATATTGCTTACCCGCAACATTTCTCTTGACAATTTGCCGTAGATTATCATTTGGATTCATCTCTGTGCTTTTCCCTTGTCAGTCGAGTGTTGTATCGTTGATCCTGCTCAGAAGATTCTGAATGTCCCTCAACTGGTGGTATGGAGCTTCATCATGCATAAATATTGTTCACTGATAAATGTGCATGTTCCAGTCTATCTTATAGTAAACCTCTTTGTTTTTGGAGTTCAGTTGTTCCAAATTTGGCCATTTCGCGCCAAAATAATTATTTTATTATATACAAATTAAAAAAAAATAAGGAAAAAAATATATATGCGATATTTTACGGCGAAGTAGTAGGGTAGAAAATAATCAAACAACCGTGAAGATACCAAAAGGATAACTGTAGTAGCATTTGAGGAATTCATGTCGTTTTGACAAGAAACGTTCTTAGAACTGCTCTGCAGCTTGTGTAGTGGGTACCTCTTTTATCTCGGTAGATTAATTAAATGAATAAAGATCACACAAAAACACACACACACGCGCACGCACACACACACACACACACACACACACACACATATATATATATATATATATATATATATATATATATATATATATATATGAATGACATTTTTATTATTAAACCATGAACATTTCCGGAGTGAGATTGTCAAAATAGACGTTAACTTGGGACATGCAGACATCTGTATTTTCTTACGTTTTGCAAAATGAACGAATCAGCGAACTGACTTTTCAAAATAATTTCATTTCTTTTGTTTTGTATGATTTTAACATTCTCCTCCATCCACAGATTATATTTTCAGCACGCTGATTCATTTCTTTCAAAAATATGTGAAAAAAAAACAAAAAACAAAAAACAAAACAAACAAAAAACAAAAAAAAAATACGGAATTCGTGAGCATCCAAAAGAAACAAACGCCTATTCCGCAGATCGCAATTGGTAAAACAAAACTTTTAATGAATAAATAATCAAACCTGATTAAATCTATTTATGTGCATAAAAATTAATTTTAAAAATATTTAAAATTAATTATTCCCATATACATAAGGAAAGAAGGGATATACAAATCATATCTTACAAAAGACCAATATCCTATATCAATTTAATAAATGTCGTTTGCGAGATTGCATCTGATAAAAATGTTAATATGTATGTCGGTTATACAACAACGACGATGACGAGAAGACTTATATTTCACTTGAACGATCATAGTTCAATCACAGAACATTTAAAGGAACACGCATGTCCGCATTCATAGTTTAGAGATATATTAGTTGTAAAAACATCAGTGCTCCATCAAGACAATAATAAACAAAAGCTTAAATTTCTAGCATCCATTTATATAAGAGAACTGCGGCCAAAGATAATTAAAGTCAAATACGAATATAGCAACAAAGTTCTTAAATGTTTGTAGCCACAAAGTGTTATATAAAAAATGCTAAATTAAAATGCTACAATAAAAAAAAATCTTTTAACAACTTTTTTTTAAAATCTTTTAAAAATTCAGATCAAGTTACCTTTCTTGCATAGAGGTAAAAATATTTTGAATTTTACGGTGTTAACGCATGACACATCCATAGATATACAACCTCTGTAGATGGTCTCAGATACGATTGAAAGTATTCGGGAAAATAAAAATTATTTGAAAGAAAATTTTCTACAGCCACCAAGAAATTAATTGGTGGACTTGAAAGGATTAAAACTAAAATAGACATAATACTTCTAAATTATTTAACCAAAAATGCTTGAACGAAAATACGCTGCCTATATATATATATATATATATATATATATATATATATATATATACACGCACGCACACACACTCACACACACACACACACACACACACATATATATATATATATATATATGTGCGTGTGTGTGTCTGTGCTACTGGTGAGACTGTTAGTGTTTACTTAAGTTATCTCATCTCATCTGTCCCTTCGTTTACCTTTAATATTTGAGGTTCTCAGTGGTGACTGGATGTAAACACTTTTATCTCGGTAACTTTTCCATACAACCTTTGATATAAGCCTTAACAGTCCATTACACACACATAGTATACGGTACAATTTTAAACGATAACGATAACGATTTTTTTTTTATTTTTCTGTAAAGCAGACTCTCATGAATTTCCCTCGAGGTTTCTCCTTTCGATAACATATCCGGGTTTTTGCGCTTGCTTTCTTTAGAGAAGTCAGAGTCTTTGCCGATTTAACAACCGATTATTTTTCATCTGTAGCTCTGGTATGTTCCCTGTTCTTTCTCGGAAAAAAGAGAATAAAGAGACGCACAACAAACTTGATATTATAATTGTTTCATTTTCGTATTCCATACCCTGTCGAATATGAATTTACACAACAGACTTTTCGATGACAGGAAGTGTTCTTCTTGCATATCACTTCCGTTCAGTACTTGGGCGAAAATAGCTCTCTACTACTTCTTGTCCATTGAAACTCTTAATAACTTGTGTATTTTCACCATCCTTCCAAACCCCCTGTCTACCATTCATTTACACATACTCGTTAGACTTTGACCTCGTTCCCACTTGCCATCAGCTTATGGCCACATTACCTTGTAACATCGGTTCCCATATGATCATTTTTTTAGGAAATGTCCAGCCTTGTCAGTACCGAGATCGGGGAGTGCTTAGTAATATCAGGTGCTGTAAGCTTGGATGTGCGGATGGTGTAATGGATACAAACTCTGGATTGTTAATCGTAAAGTCGAGTTCCAATTGCCGTTTGGCTTGTTATACTGACTTACGCGTAAATATACTTCGGAAAGGTGTGACTACACCTCTTCTCCCCCAGTTAATTAGTAAGACTTATTAATTAAACTATTATTATTTCCCCCCCCAAAAATCTCACAATCTAAAAATATGGCTTTAAATAACCTGCAAAGGGTTTATAAGCCGTAAAAAACTAATCAATCAAAGTCTTGCTTTCAGTATGGACTGTGTATGTCAAATTCATCAACCCTTCCTTCCTCATTATGTGTCCTTGAAATTTCAAACTCCTCTTAATGATTCTAAATATAAGCGTCCATACTGTATCAGTTTTCTTTAAAACTTCCTCGTTACTCACATGTTCAGTCTAAGGTATTCTCAGAATCCTTCTCTAGAAGATTTATATTGCGTCAAGTTCCATCTTCTGTGGTGAGATTGTCCAACATTCACTTCTCTAGGGGAGGATTGATAATATTACATTGTACTTCAGTATTCTTCTTTTTTTAATGAAAATTTTCTATTTTTTATGCTTTGCTTAGCTTTTGGAAGTCATGATTTAAATGCACTTTCGGATTTCTGTAGCACATTTTCCGTTTTCTACTAAAATACGTTACAGAACCACGGATATAGGAGAGAAACGATTTTGAAAGCTTTTACTGTTATCGCTAAATCTTGAAGATTGCATATATAATTGACCGCAGAGCAAAGATGTTTTTGCATTCTTGTTTAATTAACAATCCCTTGCCATCTTTTGTCTCTCGTTGCATTTCTTGCTTCAAACCAGTGTTGCTTATTATTCGCTTATTAGGTGTTCACTAATGAACCTATTTTTCTCCTGTTTAGCAACGTAATCGAAGTCCATAGCGACTATTTTGCTGCCTTCATCGTGTTGCATTTAAACTCTGCAATGATGACACTATATTGTAATTTGCACTTTTCCTTTGTATCTTTTAATCTATTAAGAATCGTCTCTTTAGTGCATTCTGAAGTGTGCATATTGTATTAGGAAATGCATATAAGATGTTTTCTTTTTAGTTTTATTGGGTGAACTATAACCAGTATTTCAAAATATACGGTTTGGTTTGTTTTACCGCATATCAACCTCAATGGGTTATTTAATGTCGACAAGATTTTCATTGCTAGTAAGATTTTTTATCAAAAATGTATTACTGGTAATATTTTTTTTCAAAAATATATTTCTAGTAATATTTTTTTTTCAAAAATGTATTACTGGTAATATTTTTTTTCAAAAATGTATTTCTAGTAATACTTTCTTTTCAAAAATGTATTACTGGTAATATTTTTTTTTCAAAAATGTTTTAGTGGTAATATTTTTTTCCAAAATGTATTGCTGGTAATATTTCTTTTCAAAAATGCATTTCTGGCAATAATCTTTACACAAAAAGTATTGCTGGCATTAAAACATATTTTTATACTTTCATAGTTTTTTTACCACTTTTGGGGGGTTAACTATTTGCCCATACCTGGGGACCTGACAGGTTCTACCACCCCGGCTCATAGTGGAGCTGGGAAGAGCAGTAATTAAGAGATGTTTCCACGCTACTCAAATCCTACTGAACAGAGGCCTTGCTGTTGGATGTTGTTTCAAACTGTACGAGGTGCATTCCAAAAGTGTTGAGACATTTATAGAAAAGGTAGTTATCTATATTCTTGTTTGTGGTAATTTTAAGTATATCATTACTATACATCGAAGAAGTTGACCTGCCAAAATTTGCTATTCCAGACGTTTGAACACTACCATCACAGTTGACTAGTTTACAGAATGTAGTCGGGACGTGAAGACAATTTGAAAGCTCGCTAAGCAATAAAGATTTGTGCCGACAGTGACCAGCATCAAAACTGACAGTTCAGACCTTAGTGTGACTTAGTTGTTCCTTAAATTGAAGGGGAAGCGGAGTTCTTTTGAAGACATTGAGAAGATGATAGCGCCCTTAACAAAAGATCTGGGCACATTCACTTTGGATAGGGCTTTCACAAAATGCCTGGAGATCTACAATAGGTACATTGATGTCAGAGGAACTTTAATTTTAAGGGGGATTAGAGTTTTATATTTCTTTGAACGTAATAAATGTTTCTTTAGAAAAAAGTCTAAAAAACATCTCGAATGCATTTTGTATTTTCTTTTGACATTATCTAATATTAGTTAGTTATCTAATATTAGATTCCGATCACGCTTCAGTCCTCCATGTAGGATTCTATGCTCGTCGTTTGTAAAATGCCCTTAGTTTTTCTATATATATATATCTATATGATTTCACTTATATCTACAATGCTGACATTCGGCTTTTCCATTTCCTGTCGTTGCCTGGAAAGATGATACATAAGTAACATCAGCCAGCAGTTTTATTAGTAGCAGCTGGCAAACTAATTTTAAACTCCATTCTTTAAAATAAGTAATGGTCTCTTCATTTTTCGTTCGCCTACGGGGTAAAGAAATGGATCCTGATGAAAAACCACTCCTCAATGGCCAATCACTTAATTATTAGGTTGGTGCAAAAATAATGTCGTTTTCTAACATATGTTACTATGTGAGAAAACGACATTATTTTTTGCACCAACTTAATAGTACATTTCTTGTTTCAGGTGCTAACCATCTTATTTGTGATCAGAGCAGGAAGTCAATATAAACAGGTTAGTCAGCGACAAAATTAATCACTCTCAAATTGGTTGCAGGATATATATATGGATTAGTCTTAAGGCTAGCGTAAGGGAAGGTTTATATTCTTGCATGCTGGGACATCTCGGGGCGGTGTAATGGCTAGAAAGCTTGTCTCACTAGAACAATTACGACTTATTAGTGAGTTTGATTCTCACTGGGTCCCGCCCCTACTGTCGCCTTTGTGCCACATCTAAGCTACGCTTGGAAAATCACTATATTCTTGTGTGCTGTGATCCGTGTTTGGGTGACGAAGGAATATCATTCAGGTTCCAGTTTATGTTTGTATTTTGGAATTATTTTATGCAATATATGTTTTAATTTACTTCGAGCTGTTATTATCTGTCTGAGTTTTCTGCCTGATTTTCAAATCTTCCGCTGCGAAATTCTATCTGAAATATTATAGAGATTTATTCGGGTAAATTCAGCATTATCTGTAGCGAATGCCTGACTGCAAAATTATTAGGTTGGTGCAAAAATAATGAAGTAATAATGTCGTTTTTTGACGTATTTTTTAACGTCAAAAAACGACATTATTACGTCATTATTTTTGCACCAACCTAATATAATTTATCCAGAAAATTAATGAAGAATTATAGCCTATTAATTTTACTACTACTACTACTACTACTACTACTACTACCACTATTATTATTATTACTACTACTACTATTAATATCGATCTAATTATATTTAAAGGACACGTTTGACATAGTAAGTCCTTGGTATAACGCTATACTACATCCAACAGCAAGACCTCTGATGAGGGGATTGGAGATTTTGAAGAGCATGGAACCAGTGCTTAATTGCTGTTGTTCTCAGATCCATGCTGACGACTTGGGATGATATCACCAGTTCGAATCCCAGTTATGGGCAAATAGTGAACCCCCAAACAAACTTAAAAAAAACTATGAAAGTATAAAAATACATTATTATAGTAAAGAAATACCAGCAACGCACTTTTATACATTTTATCTATAGATGAACGTATACAATTGCGTTCAAAATATATTTATTTGAAGCCATAAAATTGTGTCTAAAATATTTAGATTTCGGCGCTAAATAACCTATAGAGGTTAATATGCCGCTAAATATAATCGAACAACTGACAATAAGTAGCTAAGTAGCGTAGAAGTACAGTTATACCAAGAGGGAACATAATCAATGATTACTGCGGACAGAATCGTACGTCACTCGACATCCGATGTGGATCAAGGAGATGACAATTGCACACTGATATCCAAAGGTCGTAAAAAACTACGGTCGCCAGTGAGTGATGCCCAGACGTAGTCACTGGTGACGGACACGCATTGAGTCAGCCTAATCTTGTATCAAATAAAATCTGGAGACAACTTTGGTTTATCTCAGTCCATCTACCAGCCACGGCTAAGATCGCGACATTACTGCATCTCCTCTGAGCCAAAGAATATTACCATTCTAAGACTGACAAGGAATTATCCAGTCATATTTATGTAACGTCACCCTGTGCCTCTGCCCCCGTGCTATCCTGTGACGCCCAATGTAACTTGGTATTGGTCGCGGCGCCAAATGTGACGTTCTAACCCTTGGCTGATTCGGATGGGAATCTGGTTAGATTCGGTATCAGCTTTGTCGTTCCCAGCTCGCCTCCAACGTCTGGTTACCGAAGTAACTGCTTTGATTTCTAGTCTAACCTACCCACGTTGTGATTTGATCTTAGGTAGACGAAATCAATCAGTCGCCGGGCCGTAGTGCGAGCCGAATTCGAGCAAAGGTGACACGGCACAAGTATATGTAAAAGAAAATAAAGTAAGATCTCGAAAGACTCAAATGTGTTAAAAGAGAATAACAAGTAGCTTTATATCTGGTTGCTGAATACAGGACTGCGTCCTTCTCCCAAACCGCTTCTATGGTTACGTGACACTTTGCGTTTGTTAGGCGAGTCTAAATATCTTAAGTTGTTTTTCAAGAAACTGGTTTTTGATATCTTCAGGCGATATTCGTAAAGCTTGTTTTGGTGGTGTGAGTCTAAGTCGTTCTTCAAAAATAATTTTTTTTGGTTAGAAGTCAAAGTCGGAATGCGTGGATCTTTCAGTCAGCTCCTGCGAGGCTGGTCTCCGAGCTCACACCTCAACTGCTACCGCCTCGCTGTTGTCCGCTACTGTCCGCTTCTGCCCAACTGCCACTGTCTCTGCCCTGTAACTCCGTTTATATGGACGTCGGTGGGGGCCTGTCGTGGTTTGGGTTCCTCGATAAATTCAAATCCGCAATAAGGATTTTCTTTGTTTTCGGACGAAAATTTATCACTTTCCATATTGGAAGTCCATTACTTTCTGTTTTAGAGGAGTTCTTAAGGAAATTGTCTTCCCAAATTCTTCCTTTCTCATATTGGTATCTCACACCAATCCCCTCAGAGGGCGTCAACAGTTTTCCCTTCTTTCTCATAGTGGTATTTCACACCAATCCCCTCAGAAGCGTCAACAGGTTTCCCTTCTTTCTCATATGTTTACCTTCGCCCATCGCTCACGCCACCATTCAGCCAATGAACGCTCGGCAGCGTGGGTGTGGCTAGTCTAGCCTCAGTTTACAATTATCGTTCAAAGAAAAAAATATATTCCTTTTTCTTTTCTTTCTTTTCTCCGACTGGGACCCCTATGACTCGTAGTGGGGTCATTAAGTCTCTATCTTAACTGAATGTCATCTGGAATTCATCAACGAGATTTTCGTCAAGTGATTATCAGAATCTCCTTATATCCTCAACGCCTTCGTACTTCTGTCGCCCAAAATCCGTCCCGGTAACAAACTTTTATCACGTCAAGGTCTGGACATAAAACAGGTGGTCCCTTTCCAAAACCAAATGATATCTCCGAAACATAGTTAATGGTTTATTCTTTTCTTTTGTCTCTTTTCCCTTCTTTTTTCTTTGCGGTGGTCTCAGCTGATCTTTCTTTCTCGGTCGCATCCTCAACCTAATTACGATTATCTTCCAGCATTTCGCCCTGCGAGCCACTTGACCAATTTGAAATTTTCATTATTGCCATGGGCAGATTGCTATCTTTTATTCGCCGCGTCATAGCAAAAATTAATTCTGACAGATCCGAGATCTTACAAATTTCCTATCTACTGCGAAAAAAATACTCTTTTTGCAAATGAAAATAAAATCTTTACCACTTTTCTAACATCGCTCTGTATGTCTTTCGTGATAGCTTCTTCTCGCCTTAAGTATTTCTCGATTTTAATTTTCCTCCTTAATTAGTTAGCCAAACGCTGAATAGTGTAAAATTTACATCACTTTTAGGGCTATGCTTGTATTTGTACCTCGGGGAAACAGCTTTCAGAAGCATCTTGTTCAGACAGGTTGCAACTCTGTAATGCTATGGGATATCTTTCTGCTGTATATCGTTAGAATCTTCAGCAATGCTAGTATTTGATAATTATGATATAAACCGATTTCTTGCTGCAGTTATTTTGAGCCGCTTTTATCATCTCCCGCTATCCTATTTCCTGGAAGTGTAATTTCGTCCAGCAAGATAATGCAACGACCCATTGTTTACGGGTTACAAAAAATAGTTCCTGGAATACCTGTTTGAGTTCCATATTCTCAATTAACCGTTTGCTCGTAAGAGTTAAATACCGCCAAGCATATATTGGACATGTGGCAGGTCTCATTAAATTCCCTTAACTCCCGCCTATCATAACAGATATATAAACAGATATATAGTTCGTAAGTAGTAATAAACAGTTGTATCATTCTAGCTATCTTCTGTTCTCGGTCTCCAAATTGTGAGCATAGGTATTAACTGTCATTTTTCCAAGGGGAGTGCACCGAATATATATTCCTGTCAAATCTGTTACACGATAGGCATTCCACCCGTTCAGAAGAGGGCTGCTCTCACAATCATTTGTAGTGTAAACTTTTACGACCCAATGGACAATTCAGTGTCAGATGGTGACTTGATTGTTGATCCTAGGTTGAGCACGGTAAATGCTGTTCGCTTATCCTACGCAAAGCCACGTATGAATATGAACGAAGATATTTAAGAGGCGGACTGAAGATTGAGATTTAGACTGACAGGCCGTTCATGGGATAAGATCTGTATGATTATGATTTAAGACACGATCTATCTATCTATCTATCTATCTATCTATCTATCTATCTATCTATCTATCTATCTCAGTCTGTTCATATCTATCTATCTATCTATCTATCTATCTATCTATCTATCTATCTATCTATCTATCTATCTTAGTCTCTTCAAATGTCTGTCTATCCTTTTATTTTTGAATATCTGTTTTATTTATATTTATCACATGTATCTATCTATTTTCATTTGTACATATCTATCTATCTATCTATCTATCTA
>OZ010579.1:24107871-24440371 GCA_963932145.1 Acanthosepion lycidas | reverse complement strand
GTTAAGCATTGTTTTTGTTGCTTGTAATGGAATTTTCTTGTTTCTTCGTTTTTCGAAGTCATCTTTCTCTATTCCAATGCGCCTTTGGTTCTTGTTGCCACACTTCACAAATTTTTGAATGAACAAACGTCTAAAAGTAAATACAGAAAATGAAGCGTAAGTTGCAAAACACTTTCATGGTAGTTGTTCGGATGAGCTCTTCTCCTATGGTACCAAAATTTTTTTAAAATTTAAGCGGAGCACAAGACTGACATCGAGTTCTCGTCAATTTACTGTTGAGCTGGCTAGATGTAGCCGTAAATTCTATATTAAGAGTTTCTTTTCTCGCACTTGTCACTTGTGGAACTTCCTTCTGTCTCCAAGCTTTCCAACCAACTTTAATCTGCAAAAATTTAAATGCAATGTCAATCTCTATCTACTGTCGTCCTGATTACTTTTTTCTCTTCCAGCTCATTATTAATGTATCTAATTTTTCCACACCGTGTAACACCATGCGTCTTAGTGACTTTATTGCCATACAGGGGGGAAAACCGATCAAAAAGATGTTGCCTTTATATATTGTTCGATATTAAAACGACACTATTTTACTTCAAAAGTTTTTTTTTTTCAAGTTTCTCTTTCTAAGCTTTGCACACGCTCTGTAATTATGATTTTTAATTACAAGATATGGTTTCTTTGAAAATTTCAGTAAGCTCGCTAATTATGTGAATGTGGAAAATCCGGTAAAATTCATTAAACGACATTGGCCCAATGTAAGAGTAAATATGTAATCTCCGATAATCGATATATATTAATCGAAAAGTTTTATTAATGGACATTAATAATACACATATTTACTTTAAATCCATTCATTAGTTTTCTAAAAATTATTATTAAATATTACTCTCTTACATATCGTCACCATCTATCTTGAGTGGCTCTCGGGCCTTGTATGTTAATATAACATATAATTTATATATATCATGTGAAATATTCTGCACATTAACAGAGTTTAGATTAATTCTGTGGATGCATTCATTCATTGTCTAAGTATTAAGTTTTAAGCCTATTTTGTTCCTGTTACTTAAGACATTGTTTAACATTTGGAAGTCGTATTTCGTTATTACAATAAAATGTTTCTTCGCTTTTCAATAGCAATAGCCAATAATGTAATGAGAACATACAATAAAACTCTTGTAACTCGGTAACGCTAGTAATTCGTTGTAATAAAGAGCATGCCATGATGAAAAAAGGCTCCAAGCTTGATAAAAACAACGTTTTATTGCCAAAATCTTAATGTTATTATTAAGCGAAAAGAGCATAGTATTTTTTTTATTCTTTTATTAAATTTTAAAACATTTCTAGCACGTTTTTGTTTTCTTGAATCGGTGGGGTCAGCAAAGAATAGTTTTAAGAAATGTAGCGCCCATTTCCGTTAAAAAAAACATTGATATGGAATTTCTTTCAAGAATCAAATAATTGTCATTTTTAAGGTATTATTCACAAACTTTTAGTAGAGCCCGGCGTTGCCCGGGGATGTAACAGTAAGAGTTGGGAACGGCTGTTGCTTTGAAAGATGTGCTTTTTAAGTCGACAGGAACTAAGTTTCTACAAAACGTTGAAACGCAATGGACACAAAGTTTAAGCAGTCATCATGCAGGCTCAAGTATTCGAAGGTATCGAAGGAAGTAACGGAAAGCCGTTGTAGCATCAGTCATTTGCCATTACTAAGACATCTGTGAGTAAAAGATGGCAGCAGTTACTGCTTTAACCTATTGGATCGTTAAGCATTACTGGAAGCACTTGTGGTAAGTAGTCAAGAAACAACGATTCAGTTGCAACATACATAGGGATTGAA
This sequence comes from Acanthosepion lycidas, assembly GCA_963932145.1. NCBI lineage: Eukaryota > Metazoa > Mollusca > Cephalopoda > Sepiida > Sepiidae > Acanthosepion > Acanthosepion lycidas. The sequence continues at coordinate 24,438,534 of OZ010579.1, read as the reverse complement.
GGGAAAACAAACGCGATGATGGCGGGTGATGGTATGAAAGTCAGAATGCAGGAAAAGAGCCGGATAACCTTTACAAAAGTTTTAGTAATGGCAAGTGGAGAATACGACGACCTAACGTTAAAACCAATATGACAAACAAAAAAATTGCCATGCAATCGGACTGCATATGTGTGCATGGTGCTTAAACGCTACCGGGCGGGTTGTCTACAGGACCTCCGTGTAGGCTATGTTTCTAGCACAGTTGTTGGGAGAGTAAATGAAAACCCTGTCCTTAGACACACCTCGTGAGCACCCAACGTAAAGTTGGCCGTGAGAGAAGCACTGCTCACGTAAATGAAGACCTGCGATGCTAAGCGTCTGTCCTTGTGATTTGTTAATGGACATAGAAAAACAAATCTTCACGGGAAATTGTGAGCGACGAAATTTGATTGGTATGCTTGCGTCTGGCGACAGAAGATGCATCCTGGGAATCAGAACGACTTCCCCCTTGCCGCAGCCAGTTGCAATGGTCGCCGCAATCAGGTTCGGAGAAAGGGATTTAATATTGAGGCGAGTCTCGTTGCACTGTTTAGGTGGGAGCAAATTCCTGATTAGCATAATCGGAGCACCAACTTTGATCCGAAGAATATGAGGTGGGAGTCCGGACGGCTGAAGAGAGTTCAAAACTTCTATGGGATACTCAGCTAAATATGTTGGATCGGAAGTTCTGTCGATGGACTTATAAACATGACATTGACCGGGAATCCAATCCAACAGTTTAAGGTTGATGGAATCAACTGTACAGTTCTTCGGTGCCAATATGGCCCTCCCAGCAAGCCAATCGGCATCGGCAAAATTAGATGATAGGTTGTAGAAGACTGCATTCATCAATACATCCGGTGATTCAACAGTGGTGGCAAGCTGATCCATCTTCACAAAACCGTATGTGTCAGATGGCATTTTCCCTTCCCCAAGTGCAAGAAGGTCCCGTGCGAAGTCAGCGGATCTGGAGTCCCCATTCAAGTAGGCACGCATGTTCGTGCTCAGTTTAAGAGTCTTCACGTGGTGCCAAAGGGCAGACGACTTCAGGCATGCGCGGTCAGCGTCAGCGTGTGTACCATTAGGAATAACAGGTAGAGTCTGCCTAAAGTCGCCTGCGAGAAGAAGTGTTACTCCACCCATGGTGTCGGAGGAGTCGCGGATGTCTTGGAGACTTTGGTCCAGTGCCTCAATGGCGCCCTTGTGTGCCATCCTGCACTCATGCCAAACTATAAGTTTGCATCTCCGCAGGACTTCAGCCTGTGGCGAATTCTTTGTTATGTTGCAAAGAGGAGTTTGTGACCGGCATAGATCAAGCGGCAACTTAAAAGCCGAATGAGCGGTTCTACCTCCCGGTAGCAATGTTGTAGCAATCCCGGAAGATGCAACCGCAATAACGATCTCCCCACGACGCCGTACGTCTGCCAGGACTAATTTGATAACAAAAGTTTTGCCAGTTCCTCCGGGCGCATCTAAAAAGTATATACCTCCACTGGAGCCGTTTGCCCTGTCTGTTATGGTAGTGAAAGCAACCCTCTGATCAGGTAGAAATTTGGGCTCGTTTTCGGTAATGTATGCGTTCAGCCCCATGATGGAGTAGGATGTTTCCCGCAATAACTCAGTTGGTACAGTCTCTGAGCGGTAAACCGTAAGTTGGTAAAGAGGCACCTCCCAGTTCGAAAACATCTTCTAGGGCCACCAGCGGTCTGTTGAATATGAAGTCAGTGAAAACGCATTCAACTCCCGGGCTGTTACGCTGAACGGAGAACAGCACATCCTTGACATGGATCCTCTGTACTTTAGCCAGAGTGACAGAGGATCGCTTAGTTCGCATCGCACAAGCAAAATGGCGAACAGCGTTCGAAGCCGTGATGGCTTTCTGAGAAGTTCACCGTCCGCCATGGCTACATCCCATTGGGAGTCGTCTTCAAGTAATCCCAAACGGAAGCATGCCTCTCTAAAAGAATGACACTCTATGCCGTTGACAGTGCGAATATCTGTGAAACTCGTTGGCCCAGCAATTTCATGAAGTAGAAGACGGAGGTAAAAGAACTCCTGCTGGCTGGGGGGCACAGTATAAACGCGTCCAAGGCAAAAGTTAGACCTTACATCGGGATAACCCTCGACAGGTCGCCAGCCTTTCGTCGAACCCACCGGTTGTTTGACCACACATAGCAGGACAGGACTTGGGGGTATATCAATGTTTTGGCAAAAACATCTGTTGAGCATAATTTAAAGAAAGCCGTCAGGGTTGTGTCTTTAGGGTTTTTCTGAAACCTGCTGGGCGTTTTGTTCGGTGAAGTACGTCCTCTGTCCATTTTCTAAGTAAACAGCAAGCTGAAGAATGGCTTGAGCCCTTTGGTGTATGGGGAATCCGAAAATTCGCCAAAAGGCCTCGCCACTGCTGAGGTAGCGTCCAGCCACGTAATCGGCCACCTCGTCAACGCAATTGTCGCGCCCAGTTCGAAAACATCTTCTAGGGCCACCAGCGCCGGATACAGAAGACAGCAGCATCGCTTCCTTTATTAACGTACTTGCAGATGTACTTTATTGACTTAACCGAGTGGCAGCATTCAACGTTTATGTGGGCTCCAAAAGTCTTGGACAGCAGCGGGCAATAAGGCACCACCCAACTATTGTCCAGAGTGTGTCCCTCAAATGTCACGGTTCTGCCGCCCTCAGCGGGGCTTCTACGTCTGTACAGTGGGTAACCATCCGTCGCAGTCTGCGTTTCTGAGATAAAATTACGGGCGTAACCCTTTGCGCAAGTGGGGCCGCTTGAACAACATGACTCTTTTTCGTAATTCGCGCCACAGAGGCCGTGTATCATATTGGTTTTAATGATTTCGCGGAGCAAAGGCTCCAGCGCAGGATCCGGAATTTCAGCGGAAATAAAATCGTCTATTTTGCTTGCGTCAACCTTATCGTTGTGCCACATCAGAATGTGGGCATGAGGCAAACAGCGTTTCTGCCATTCCACTGTATACATATGACACTTGACGCGTCCGAAGACTTGCCTTTTAAGGATCAAATCCATAAGCTTACGCAGCTGTAACCGGAAAACGCGAGCAATTATGTCAGGGCGGTGTGAGTACTGCTGATCTGGAAAAAGTTCGCGTGTAATATCAACCCAATTCGGATTGCACATGAACGTGACGAACAAATCAGGCCTCCCGTAATGACGGTCATTGCGTCTTATGTCCTTTCATGCCTCTATACGAGGGCCACCAGTGTAAGAGGAAGGCATAATGCACGGTTTGCCGAGATTGCGTGGGTCACCAGCAGAACGCAGAGCATCACGAAGGGGAATATAAGAGTCAGTTCTAAATTTGGATTGGTTTAAGTTGATGAATCCTAACCTCTCCGACTCCATTTTTGCAGCCATGTCAACAGCGAATTGAAGAAATAGTTTACGGCACCTGTGCAAGTGGTTAAATTCACCCTCATTAACCATAAACATGCAGGCGTAGTAAGCCCTACAGGAGACTGTCTTTGAGGTCGACATGGTAACCGTGAGGCCGTCTGTCTACATCGATGACAACGATGAAAGAGGGCGAAGACTTGTTTGCAACGCAAACTTTAAGCTTCGGATGTAACTGTTAGTTTCGTGAAGCATGCCTTGTAGACGGAACAGAATGTCTCTACGGGGACCGACGGAAAAATCGTTAGGCAGAATGCTGAGACGGGCATCAACCTGCTCGTTGTAGTCTGCGAGAAAGTAAATTTGTAGGAACTGAGGTGGCTCTCCCTGATCACCCAAAAGTGATCCCATTAAGTTGTAAAGCTGGCCTTGCACTTTGAAAGTAGGCATCATCCCCCTTCACTAATAGCCTTCGCACCAAAACACGTCATCTGGAAGCAACAGTAGTACTTCCGTATTGCTTCAAGAAAATGCGTTGACTCCGAAGTTGTACCCAGAAGGAGGTCCCTAAGCGGCTGAGGAGGCTCGTCTAAAGAAGAGAGTTTGATTTGGCCCCCAGAGCAACAAAGCCCAGGTTGCTCACCGGCCCACTTTCTTGCGTTGCAAAAAGTGCAAACTTTATCCATGGCCTCTATTTGTACGTCTCTCCTAGCGGAATAGTTGACAGTGCAGTCAAAATCGTATGCAGCATTTTACCAAAATGACGCAGACGGCGAATTTACGCCATTCAAAGAAGCTCGAAATGGGCTAATGTTTTCGAGCCGTTGACGGCGTACTTCAGAGTTTTCTGCAACTCTGGCAGATGCAGTAGAGCCGGCATTTCTAACGCGACGAACAGTGGTCTGTGCAGGGCTTTCTGAGGCTCTGGCAGATGCGGTGGAGCGAGCATTTCTAACGCGACGAACAGTGGTCTGTGCAGAGCTTTCTAGGGTTCTAGCAGATGCAGTGGAGTGGACATTTATAATGCGACGAACAGTGGTCTGTGCAGGGCTTTCTAAGGCTCTGGCAGATGTGGTGGATAGGGAATTTCTAAAGCGACGATGAGCGGTTTCTTGGGGTTGTTCCGAAGCTCTAGAGGCGGCTGTAGCCCTAGTATTCTTATGACGACGTGAAGTTGTTTGTTCGGGGCTTTCTAAACCCCTGGAGCAAGCTTTGCCGATGGCATCCCGCAAACGACGAGGGGTTTTCTGTGCTGGGGACTGTGAAGCCCTCAACCTAGCCACGCGGGCTGCGCCCAGTGAATTCTGAAGTGAACGTTCTTCAACTGAAAGCCTGGCGCGGCGTGCGGACATGGTTGAAGCCGCTGAAGCCAACATTTCAGTCCGCGCAGCGGCGCTTTCCGTGGATAAGCGAGCAGCTGAGCTCGAGGCCATCCGTGAAAGACGCAAAGAAGTCTGTTCACTGGCCCTCGCTGCTCTAGCAGCGGAGGCAGCTGCGGTGCGCCGTCCCAAAAGTTTCCTCTTTTTAGGTGGCATCCAAACAGTAGAAACGTCAAAGAGGGTAAAGCTTAAAAACGAGATTTCCACAAATCCAAAAATCGTGCACTGCTAACGTAGACACAAAAAGGGGAACACCCAGTAAAATGAATTCAGATGTTACTAAAGGGGAACTCGAAAATAAAAAAAGTGGAAATTTAAGAAGGTAAACCAAGGGTAAATCCAAAATGAAATGTGGTTTTAGTACAATTGGCTAACATGTGTAGGGTTGGGTAGGAACTATAAAACAAAAAAGCAACTAGAACACGTAATTAACAACTTGAGTTGTCCGAAGTTGGCGAATAAAGTAAGCCAAGTACGTGCACGTGGGCAACAATAAACGCAAAAGTGTGAAAGCACGCCCGAGTCACGCAGTAGAGATGGTTGACCTTGAGTAACGTTCCACTGTCTATTAAAAAAATCGTCCAGCGAAAGAGGAAATCACAGTAGATATCGCTCTCATTAAAGTAGGGGAAAGAATCGGTAACAGTGCTCTCTCAACACAAACCTTAGGTGAATGAAGAGAGACTGACAATGCCCACTCTCTCTCAGCGAATATTGCGTATCCTGTTGCGTTAGTGCGTATATGGAGGCCGTCCGCAAGGGGAGGAGGGGGATGACCCTGGCGCCCGAAAAGGCACGCACGTGTGGACAATTATTGAAGTTTAAAAAGTCAATTATGAGTCGAGGTCCACTGAGGAAACGACGAAAATTCTCGTAAACCCCTAAGCAAGAAACACAACCCCCACCCTCGTAAAAGACTCACTTGCATGAACAAAAAAAAAAAAAGAAAGAAAAAGGAATCAAGCAGAAAAGTCGGGTACAAGTTAAGTACTGTGTTCTTTCCTTAATAATTATCATCTTCGAAATATTGTTGTTTTTTGTCTATCAGATTTCTTACGTCGGCATTTTTAAATTATTTCTTAATACTTTCTTTTAAATATTGAATTAATTTCAAATAGAACCAATTCCTTATAGATGCCTTGTACCAAATTACAAAGGGAATTATAAAAAACGGCCCTAAAGTACGTGGAATTATCTTTCCCTAAAGATACAGAATTATCCAATATTTGCATTCGTACAATCAGTAGAGATCGTTAGATTATTGTTTAAGGTTGACGGGCACGCATCTCTTAATTAGTTTTTTTTTTTTTGTCTGTTTTGTTTTTTGTTTTTATACGAATTGGTCAAACCCAAACTCAAACAAAAACATTGTTTTCAATCGTTGAATCTACCGATTGAATAGAATTTTATTATAAACAATTGTATGTAAATGGGATTTTTAAAGCATTCTGAATGTAAAAATAAAGAAAAAAGTCTGCAAGACAATAAGAAACACTACCTGCCCCCCCCAAAAAAGTGAAGTTTTGTTGAAATCGGTTGAAAAATGTAGGAAATCCGATCCCATATATAAACGAACACACACACACATACACACACAACCAACCAACCAACCTTGGTTTTATAATAAGTCTAACTCGAAGTGAGTTGTCCCTCTTAACCGTGTTTTCAAATCAATTTTGGCGCTGATAGAACCACAGCAATGTAATTTTACGTAGTCCTGTGAAGTTTTGTTGAAATCGGTTGAAAATTGTAGGAAATCTGATCCAATATATAAACGTACACACACGCACACCCACAATCTGCGTTTTATAATAAGTAAGATGAATGAAATAAGAGCGATAACTATTGTAAATTTACAGTAAAAATATTTAAAATTAAATAAAACATTATATTACGGAGAATATTTTCTTGAATCGTTATGGTTAGAGTATTTTAAAATTGTATATAAAATGTGCTCACGTTAATTCAATTACTTTATAAATGCGAAAAGCCACCATAAGACAACAATAGATAAATATCAACCTGTCATCACTTGTAAAACTGCGAATATCTTAAATAAACAACTATTGTCTGGTTAAAAAATGCATTTTTATGATATTTTAAACTTAATGTAAATAATATGTTCAAATTAAATTAATTATATTTTTAATGCGTTATAATTGCCCCCCAAAAGTTTCAGAAACATATATTTCATTTTTGGAAGATTTTTAATAAAGAGAATTACATTTCGAAAAAAGACGACTAAAAGAAGACGCTAATCAGCTATTTTAGGAAAAGAAATAATCTTTCCGCTCAATTTAAATGAGTTTTAAATTAGATTTGATATACAGTACGTGCTTATTGGAAATATTAAATATAATCCATTAGCTAGAAATGAAAAGTAAAATAAAAGCTTAAAAAGATTTTTCATTTTTTCAAAATTCTTATTAAACCTTAGATTCCTATGTATATGTTACTACCTAAAACTGTTGCTAGGTCATAAAACGAACATACAGTTTACTAAATTATCTATATATTATTGAAATATCCTACATGTAATAGTGCACATACTGATGTGAATTCGTTTTCTAAAAATTTATAGAAACTTAAAATAGGTAATAAAATAGGACGAAAATGTTGACTTCCTTTCTGTCACATTTGGAAATCATGTATGTAACAATGGCGTCATTCAGAGTTCATCACGAAGTGTTGGAAAACTGTAAAGGAAAAAGTAAATGTTCTGTCAAATTTAATCACGTCAACCATTGCCTTACTAATCAAGCAATGAAGGAAAAAAAAGTAACATGACGTTTGACACTTGAGGATCGATATTTGAAGCTTCATTGTTCAGATTTCTCATCAGTCTGTTATTACAGAGAAATATTAAGATAAATATGCTGAAAACTTTGTGCATAGGAGAAAAAAAAATCATAAATTTGTTTCAAATATTCATTAGAATAATGATAATCTATATTTTCATTTATTCCACACTAGCTTAAAAGCCGCTCAATCAGGCGGCATTTAAGCTATGTTCTGCGGAGGGATTTTGATTGTGCCTTTATCAGAATAGATAAGGAGGAGTAAATGCAATAGGCAACAAACTACAGAAGAACTCTTTTAAACTGATTGCTGTTCTTTCCAAACCCTGCAATAAATGCATTACTGTATCTAGTTTTCCTGCTTACTGGAAATCATTTTCTTTAGTTCCTAATCAATAGCCGCCTCTTTTGCAAGGAAAGTCGATTCGCTATGTCATTCCAGAAGGTTTTTTCTCGTCAGAGTCCATCTTACACATCTATAAATCTACTATTCATCCATGTATCAAATATTTTTGCCATATCTGTTTTTCTGACCATGCTGTTCTCACCAAAATCTGCAATAAAATCGGTGGTGACCTGCCATCTCGACTTCAGTCACTTTCTCACACACTTGAAATCTAGCCCCACCCTCTTTTACTGTTGAAATAGTTAAATGTAACCGCCATTTCTACGCCAACAGTTTCTTTTCGCGCTTCCCGACAGTGGAACTTCCGTCCTTTTACTTGCTCCCCTGATAACTATAATCTTTAGAGATTTAAATATAACGTCAATCGCCGTCTTCTAATGCCTTTATACCCGTTCTTTGCTTTATTCTTTCTTCAATCCCCTTTATACAAAATCTTTTCCCTCACTTTCAGTCTCTGTAACCCCCTGCGTGCTAGTGGCACTCGCGCCTTGCTTGTGGTGAAATGCTTAAAGAACACACAAGGAAAGAAAACTCTGGTGAACGATTTGATCCCTCAAATTATTATCCTATTGGATTTTGGCAAAGTATGAGCGGTTCTAATCAATTCTCAATTGGTTAGGCTTCACATGGCCTTCTTTCAGATAAACAATATGGCTTTCCTTTATCTGCTAAATGCTGAGATTGTCTATCAGGCTTTAGATAAAAACGACGAGGTTCGGGTGTGTCTTTACATATCTCGAAGGCGTTTGACACAGTTTGGCATGCTGGTCTTTCACAAAATTATTCTTAATAAATTCGATAATGATAGTCGTATTGAATGCTCAGGCTAATAGGTTATTTCACACTCACTGCACTTTCCACTGATATAAAGTTGAATGATTATAATGGATTAAGTGATATGTGTTCTTAAGAAGGATGATACCCTGTTTTATGCCAGACATTCTTTCTCTTGAGAATCCATCTTGTTCATTTATAAATCTATCATTGATATGTCCATATCCACTTGGGTTCGTTATATTCAACTACTTGCAAATACCATTCTGAAAGGTATAAATGCACATCTTCTCCCAGCTATGGGTTAATTAGTAAAAATTATATCTCTAAATAGTCTAAGACGAGTAGAAGGCCTGAGGAGACCTTGCTATCGAAATCCGGTTAGCAAGGTAGACTGCTTTTTAGTGATTTTGTATATATATTTATATACAAGGTGTCTCAAAATAATGTATACACCCTTTAAATATTAATAGTTGATAATACATTTTTTATTATATGGATGAAAATATGCAAAACAGATGGATTGGAAGATTAGGGACAGTTCAATACTCACCTAGATCATCAGATTTGACACCCTTTCTTTTTGTGGGGTTTTCTGAAAGACAAAGTTTACAGTAGGAAACCTGAAACAATTGCCAAATTGAGAGTAGGAATTGAAGAAGAATGCGCTCAAATACCAGAAGAAATGATACTGGACGTTTGTAGGTCTATTTAAGATATGAAAAAAGTGTTGAACAGAACGGCAACCTGTTTGAGCACTTGATGTGAACTCATCAGTATATGAACATTCTACCATTGCCCCAACTAGCTTTTACCTTATTAAAGTTAATTTTCTATGTTTTTTTAATATTTTACTCTCAAATTCTTTAAATGTGTATTCTTTCTCTTGTATTAATCTTATTTACAAGTCACAATTCATTAATTGAATGTTATAACGATTCATATATAGACTGTATACAATATTGTTGGACACGCTGTATATATATATATATATATATATATATATATATTAATTAAAGAATATCAAACACTTATAATCACATAGGTAATAATTTTTATTTCATGAGAGCTTTAAAAAAACAGCCCTCAAAGAAATATTACGTGTTTGTGTGTCTTGAAGACTGAGAGATGTTTTTTAAAAGTTCTCATCTCACCTATGCGAATTTAAGTTTTCGATATTATTTTATTAATAATAATTTTGCTCTGTCTCTTGACATAGATCCCTCCCTGATGTATATCGTCCTGGAAATTCCATACGGATTATCATATTGTGTCATTAGTGTATATATCGCTTCCAGATTACGGATTGAGTCCGGTGCGCATGAGGATAAATTAATACAATTACTTCCGGTGTTTTCTTGACGCTCAATTGTCTTTAGCATTCGGGCACGTGAAGTATAAAAGAAAGCATTCCGACTCCACAGAGATTTCAGATTCAGTGTAACACTTCCGCGTATCATGAAAACGATAACTGCGAATATGCAATTTGCCTTACCGCTACCAACAAGTACGCATGTGAACCCCCACCCGCTATTAAACCAAACTTGTATCATATTTGCTCTCGTGAAGAGGAGGCGCTAGAAAGTAACATTTAAACGTCATCTGCTCTTCCCCTTCTTTTTCTCGTCTTACTCGCGTGACAAATCATTAGCGGAGAAAATGCGTGAAAGTAAACCCAACACCATCTCCAACTGAAGGAGATCCGCTACACTCATATCCCGTAAAGAACTGCAAAGGCCAAAGACCTGCAAGCCTTATAGAGTTCGACAATCTCATTACTATCTATCGCGCGTGATCTACTAATGCAATCAACAGTGGTTATAAAGATAGGAATGGTTGGATTATGCATGCAGAAGAACAATGTTGTTAAATAATTGCGTGCCTTTATGGGAGGTTAGTTCGATGGAAATAGTTTCGGGGTATTAAATTAAAAAAAAAAATTATTAAAAAAAAATTATTAAAAAAAATTCAGGAAATATTAATCTCTGTACATCTATATATTACATTATGAAAAAGTAAACAAAACGAAATTTATTTCCCGCCCACCCAGGAAGCAACATAAAAGATATCTAAAGCACGCATGCGCAGTAAGTGTGCGTAGTCTCGCGAAATACAAATTACTTCGGAAGTAGGAAACACTTCATTTTACATGGATTTCTTTCCGTCCTTTGCTTCATAAATTTCGGAGTTTTTTTTTAAAGATATTTTAAGGAAGATTTTAATTTAAAATAAAGGAGATGCAATAACACAACTTCTATTGAATATTATAGGATGTGAGGAGTTAGTTTAAGGGTTAGCAACATATTAACTAGAATCGACAAGTATTTTCATCATAAATCCTGCGGCCTACTAGGTATTTTGAAACAACAAATATACTTCATTTACAACAAATATACTTTATTTACCGGATTTAACAGAAAAAAAAATTGAAGTGTTGTATTTTAGAAATGATTAAAGAAATCTTACTGGAATTCTCCGGGATGTTTGTAACACTACTGAAATTCACTTTGATAAATTGAGCCTGAATACACGGCTTTCGCTGGACAGATTCGCATCTATGTGCAACTATAGATATATACTTATGGCAAGAGAAGAAGAAGAAGAAGAAGAAGAAGAAGAAAAGAGGGAGCGAGAGAGGACAAAAATATTCACCGTCATGAAATCAATAAATCGATAAAGTGATCGTGACATATAAAAGGTATCCATTCATATGTGATTAGGTGGTGACGATAGTAGAATTGTGTCGCCAAAATGAAAATGCAGAAAGAATAATAGACAAAAAGCCAGTAAAAAGGAAACAGGGATACACCGTGAGTAAGAGAGAGAGAGAGAGAGAGTAAGAGAAAGAGAGAGAGAGAGAGACAGATAGAAAGATAAAGAGAGAGAGAAGGAGAGAGAGAAGGAAAGAGATGGGGAGAGAGAGGAAAAGAGAGTGATGAGGAGAGAGTGAATGCATATTTGAAAAACCTGTGATAGTCTCGAGATCATTATCTCAACGGCGTCGAGGAAGTCTTAAAGAAAATGGTAAAAAAAAAAAAAAAATCACTTAAGATTTAAGAGACATCTTTCTTGGATATAGAATGAGGAAAGGTCTTTGAAAAAAAATACCCTCACATTCCATGTTGAGGTCAAGGGTGATAAGGTAAGGGAATGAACTCTACGAACTTGTGTGAATAGATGTGTTTGTGGAAAGCTTGGCAAAGAGACAAACACTGCTAAGATAGGAGATGGTGGAGATCGATTATCGCCCACATCCGAAAGGAATATGGCACACAGAAAAACAAAATTCTAGAAAAGACCTATCGTGGGTAAATCCCGCAACAGAATTGTTTTCGCATATGTTGACAAGAGAAGACGCATAATTTGGCACCAGAATACACAGCATAATCAGCTTGAGTAAATGGATATTGGATTAGAATTTAGGAGAAATAACAGAAAGACAAAGTTTATTAAGAGCTAAAATGAACAGGAAGTTGTGGAGAACCATGATCGCCTACGTTTTGAGGTGACACGCCACAAAAAGATACTTAACATGATGAAGAAACAGTCGAGGTGTTTTGGGACACACAAGTAGGAAGGACGGATTAGAAAATTTGGTACTCACGGAACAAATGGAAGAACAAAGAAACGTATAAGAAAGGACAGGAAGTTGTGGAGAGCAGAAATCCAGCACGTAAAGAAAAATATACTTAACACCGAGAAGAGATTGTTGAAATGTCTTCGGCATATCATGAGGGAAGTGGGCTGATATTCACAAGACAGAATGATGGCAAGTGAGACACTAAAACAAAGCATCACCTACTTAGAGAGCTTGAGTAAATGGATGGCAGAATAGGATTTAAGAGAAATAAGTGAACGACAAAATTTATTAAGAACTACAAGAGAGAGGAAGTTGTGGAGAGCCATGATTATGTACGTCCTGTGGAGTCACAATACACAAAGATGAAAAAGAAAATTTGATACTCACAGGACAGATTGATGGTACAAGAGACAGTGTATTGCTACGGGCGATAATGCATATGTCTTTATTCACATAAATACAGTAGTAGATACTGTATGTTGGTCTGCAGTTGGAGATTCGTCTCCAGCTGTGCTGGTCAAACTCTCTGCCTCTGGGCAGAGAGGATCCCCAGGGGAGGCTATGTCGAAGGGCAGGGTCTCCTCTCAGGAAACAGCTACACGACCCCGTTTTATACGGGATCTATGGGGAATACCCAACATTAAATTCGGCCTTACGCCACGACTGACCGCATTGGGTGGTTGGTAGATATCCTGAAGTTGGAGATATTCATTGTGGAATTAACATGACTCATTTATAGCAGTTGTCTACTTCTACGCGCCGATGGAGAATATTATATGTGTTGTTCTTGTCCTAACTATTATCGTTCATTACCAACCTTTGTGTGATTAGTCTATTCAGTTACCTTCCCTAGTTTACAACACAGTTTAAAGCAAACCATAACCTTCTTGGCGCGCTTGAGTGAATGAATGTGAGAGCAGGGCTTGCGAGAGATGGCAAAAAGACAAAAGTTCTTAAGAGCTGCAAACTACAGGAAACTGGAGAGCCATGATCGTCAACGTTCTGAAAGGACACGGCGTAAAGAAGAAGAAGAAGAATGCTACTTCAAAGTGATTACCAAAGTTAGGAAAACAATTCTCTTTGCTTGTCCATCTCCAGAAATGTCTCGATTAACGGAGCTGCGTATATGTAGTTCCGATAGAAAACAGATTCATTCACATCCGGGTTTAGCAACGGAAATCTAATCTAATGACTTCAGTTACATAACTTGAACTTAAAAGCAATTTAAAGACAAAATTCGATGAACTTTATAATTAAATCATCTGTGATGATAGCGGTGAATAGAATCCATGATTTCGTTAGAAACAAAGAAAAGAGAACTGATCTGGTATATAGTTGTCCTCCTATATGGTAGTGAATGCCGGATAATCTCCTCACAGATGAAGAATAGACTTGAAGCAGCAGAAATGTATTAGGTTGGTGCAAAAATAATGACGTAATAATGTCGTTTTTGAAGTTAAAAAATACGTCAAAAAACGACATTATTACGTCATTATTTTTGCACCAACCTAATAGTTCTACAGAAATATTCTTAGAATACAATGAACCGAACATATGAGTAACGACGAAATTTTGGAGACAATGACCTCGAAAACTTCTTAATATCATGAAGAGACAGTTGAAATTTCTGTGACACGTAATGAGGAAAGAGGGATTGGAAAATTTAATACTCAGAAAACAATGCATAAGCTACCTGGCAAGTATGAGCAAATGGATGCCAGAGCAGGTTTTGGGATAGATAGCAAAAAGAGAAAAGTTATGAAGTGGTACAAAGTACAAGAAACTGTGGAGAGCCATAATCAACAAAGAAGAAGAAGAATTGTATGACGAGAGATACATATAAAAATAACATGCGGCAATCAAAATGTTTTATCCATGAATATTAAGAACTAACTTAAAAGTACCCTTATCGGGAGGCATTAAGCTAGCTTCTGCGGAGGGCGTAGGAAAGAATTGATGTGTAGTAGGATTAGGTAGTAGTAACACTATATGGAAATATATACTTTCCTTTTCACTATGAGAGTGACAAAGAAAACTCTTTCTCTCTTTTATATTACAGCCTTCTTCCTTTCTTCCTTCCCGGTTACTGACAGAGCCCGGACATAGCTTATGTGGATCAGTGAACGTCATAAATTCAACCAATGACTATACGTCCTGCCTAAAATCAAACGGAAAACACGGATGTGTCAGGAACAATAATAATAATAATAATAATAATAATAATAATAATAATAATAATAATAATAACCACATGCGCAGCAGAAGAAGCCGAGCGGAAGGAAGCAGAAGAGAGAAATTGGTTCGCTCTAGCAGTTCGAGACGCAAGGGTTGGAGATCCATCGGATATTGTGTTTGACGGGACGTATAACACCAGAAGAAAAAGGAAAAATTAATTCCACAAACTAATTTCTGTCAGCCAAAAGCACAATGACCCTCCATGAACTCTCAAAATCACAAAAAAAGGACTAAGACGATAATCCCCCAATTTAGCCACGCTAACCAAATGGAGTCAACAATGAAATTGTTGGATAGACAGTAAATTTAGCCTTTACTTATGTATAAGCTCAACTTTCATCTCTATATACCAGAGATGCGATAGGCAACAATATACAGATGAACTCAAAATTGACCGCTACATTTAAGTATTGCATTAATATTTAAGCTTACCTTTGAAAGTTCAGCAATGATTCTACTGCCGCTACTTAAAGACATTTTAATGTAAGCTGTTCTTTACTCTCCGTACAAACAATTATTTTTATTTCATCAGTGACTTTCGCAATTAATTTCGCTTATTCCCAAATTTATTTTCAACTTAAAAAAAATGTTAACGTATATTAAAAATCCATCACAAAAAATCCCGAAAAAATCGCCGAAAACAATCGTAGTAATGAAAACTTGGTGATCCAAAATTTCAGTGTTAGCCATATTCCAGAACATTATGATATGTAGGGCTATGGCCTCTAGGATTAAAGTTGAAAAAGTCCTAGACAATGACACACTGACATTCGCATTTATTATATAGAAGTAGAAGATGATCTATTGATAGAGAGTTGTGTTCCTTTAATTGAAAACGTGTACATCGGCACAATGACAAACTGACATTCACATTTATTATATAGAAGTAGAAGATGATCTATTGATAGAGAGTTGTGTTCCTTTAATTGAAAACGTGTACAGCGGCGCAATGACAAACTGAAATTCATATTTACTATATAGAAGCAGAAAATGATCTATTGATAGAGAGTTGTGTTCCTTTAATTGAAAACGTGTACAGCGGCACAATGACACACTGACATTCACATTTATTATATAGAAGTAGATGATCTATTGATAGAGAGATGTGTTCCTTTAATTGAAAACGTGTACAGCGGCACAGTGACACACTGACATTCACATTTATTATATAGAAGTAGAAGTTGATCTATTGATAGAGAGTTTTGTTCCTTTAATTGAAAACGTGTGCAGCGGCACAGTGACACACTGACATTCACATTTATTATATAGAAGTAGAAGTTGATCTATTGATAGAGAGTTGTGTTCCTTTAATTGAAAACGTGTACAGCGGCACAGTGACACACTGACATTCACATTTATTATATAGAAGTAGAAGTTGATCTATTGATAGAGAGTTGTGTTCCTTTAATTGAAAACGTGTACAGCGGCATAATGACAAACTGACATTCGCATTTAGTATATAGAAGTAGAAGATGATCTAGTGATAGAGAGTTGTGTTCCTTTAAATGAAAACGTGTACAGCGGCACAATGATAAACTGACATTCACATTTATTATATAGATAAGATCAAGTGAACACGCTACAGGACTTTCTTTCCTGCCTATATAATGCACAAGAAATTAGATTCTCTTGTAGAACTTAGGCAATTCACCGATAATAACACGCGTAGTGTATTTCGGCCTTTTTTGATAAATACTCTGCAGGATACTTCGAAAAATACCAATATTTCTGTTTCTCATGACTTGGCATAGTTGCATGTTTTTTTTCTAAATAAAATTTGTGCATATTTGACACAGCTAACGAGCGTCTTTTCATTTATCAAAATTTCTTGTATTTACTGACGAGATTTTTTCTTCTTTGTCCGTTCAAAATCTGGGAGATCATGTCTCTCCACACGTTCCAATCCTTTATAGCGCATAGAAACTATATGAAATGAATACAATATGGGAACCAGTATTAAGGAGTGCCAGAGAAAAGCGATAATAATAACAAAAGTTGCAATATGAGCTCTGGTAAAAACATTATTGATAACAGCAAAAATTGCAATATGAGCACTGGTAAAAATGGTTGCTGAGACATTAGGTTTATAATACCCAGAAATTTATAGAATTCAAGCACACATGACACAGTGGATAAAGGCGTTGGTTAGATCCAGTGACATGGCCCAAAGAGTGTGAGTTCAATACCCTGTTAAGGCAGTGGAGAACTTGGAGAGTGAAATTAATAGGAGATAACTGATAACTGACATCCATTAAAAATGGCACGTGGAACTAGATCAGTCTACCCCATAACCATAAAGGGTTCAGTTCGACATTCCAACCACCTGAAGGAGGCCGGAACGTACAACAGCCGAAATTTGTAATAAATATGGCGACAAAGATGAGGACAATAGACCGAATAATGTAAATAATGTACATAATACCTCATCTCAGAAATATAGACAGATAGAAACTACATGTTCTGCGATATATTTGCACAAACTCGTTAAGTAGGTCACTCCTTCCGTATGTCCTTTGAGTTTCAAATTCTCCAAGCCCTTTCTGCCTAGCTCTTCTTGCTTTCCAGAAATTTCAACTCTCTCTTACTGATTCAAAGGATAAGTGATTTTTTCGCTTCGATTTTTCTTAAAGCTTCATCGTTCTTTACACGTTCTTTCAATGCAAATCTCACCATCCTTCTGTAGAATTAATTTCCGTTTTGAAAACAATAAATGAAGGTCATTTGGAAGTTAGGCATTTCTGTTGAGTCTTTATGAAGCAAATAGAAAAAATGAACGAGCAATGTGAAAGAAGGTATAGAAAAGAGCGGAGAAAAATTTGAAATAAATTGAATTCGAGAACAAAAACAAAACAAAAAAAAAACATCGCAGTAGAAGTCAGGAGAACGCAATTTAAAAAGAGCGTTACCATTGAGCAAGTGTTTCCCTTAAAAAAGGGAAAATAGAAACGTGTAGAAATTTGGAACTCTTCATAGCCGAGTTAAAAATCCCGACAGACCAAACGGTAGATTCTCCTTCAAATGGGGACGCAAGTTCGATCTTACCCGGAGACAACATTTTCTTTGTTTTTCGCATACGCAGACCAAGAGGCGAAAATCACATTGCATAAATAAAGATAAAAATGGGGCGTCTATTTCAAATACGAGTATTTTTTCTTATATTGAATTGTTAAACAGTTTTTTTTTTTGCGTGTAGTAGTGACCCAAACTCATTTTGGACTGGTGGCAGGGTGTCCTTTTGCTTAAGGGATAATAAAACCATTAGGATTGCTCAGAGAAAGGGGAAAAGATGAGGCATTCTGTTCTTATCTATTTATGTCCTGTGAACTTTTTAAAACCTTATTTATTACTTCAAATTTTATTATTTGCCTTTTGACATATATATATCTATCTCTCTCTCTCTCTCTCTATATATATATATATATATATATATATATATATATATATATATATATATATATATATATATATATATTACTTCAAACCACATTATTTATCTTCTCTCCTAAAGATCACGACCCAGTGCTAAAGAATCCCGCCTGCACTGCTGGAGAAAGGAGAAAGAGAGTTTGAAGTGTTAATTATTTTGGAATACGAATTGTCCCAGATAGAAATTGGGCTTACAACCATATCATGTTGAAACACCGGTTCTCATACGATCAGCGAATTTAAGCAACATTGAGCCCGTTCAGTACCTAGGTGGGTGACCGCTTGGGAATAACAAGTTTGGATGAGTAAACTTGATGGTGTAATGTCTGAGTGTCTGAGTGTCTGAGTGTGTGATACATTTTCACTCGAGATCCATCCAATCGATTTGGACCAAAATTGGCACATACGTTGTAAAATGTAAGAGATAGGTGGTTAGCCTAAAAAGTCGATAATTTAAAAAATCAATAATCGACAAAGCCGATCAAAAATCGATAAATTCAACTTTTTTCCTCCGACTTCTTTCAAACTCGGTATATAGGTTAATTACATCAGTACGAGTTCAACGATTATTTCTACAACACTATGTTTAGCGAAAACCCGAGAAAAACGAAAAATCGATTTCAACAAAAATCGATTTCACCACAAATTTTAAACTAAATCTCCCTCAATTGTCAAACAATCTAAAACAAAATTCACACAATTGTAGACAACACGAAGTTGATTGTTTAACAGTCATTCAACTTAAATTGATTTCAACCATATTGTGAAAACCCGCGTAAATAGCGAAATTTTTTTACTGGTTTCTTTCTTATTTTTCATTCTCGCAACCAATTTTCATCAAACTTAACAATTGCATTATAAATGTATCTTCTTTTACATATCTGGTAGCACACTGACTAATTGAATTTCAAAAACTCCAAAATATTGTGATCTGAAGTGTGTCTTCTGGTTGCCTGTTTTACCGCTTCATGTCCTCGGCTAACTTTGATTGAAAGACTACTTCTGTTATATCAGTAACGGCATTAATTCAGTTTTTTTTTTAATGAAAGTACTTTAAAGTAATTGAAGAAGATAGACTCTGTTACATCTAAAACATGATGATGGTTTTGCCACATTTTAATTGAACGATTTTTTCTGAACGTCCATCTTCTAGTATATATATATATATAATATATATATATATATATATATATATATATATATATATATATATACTAAAAGGAAACAATTTATTTTCTATCCGTATGCAGGCAGTATGAAAAATGAAAAGAAATAGTTAAGAGAACGTATGCTATTTGTGGTTTGTCACACATCAGTTTACAAAGCTCTGTATTTGACAAAATAATGAGAACTGTTCCTGACTGTTGAGTTGAATGATGTTTATTCTTAGAATATTTAAAGCGTTCGTGTATTGACTAGATATTGTTGATGAAATTCATTTACTCGAGAAGATAATGGCATTTCGTCAAGATAACACTCAACGTCAGGGAAGACAGGTACGTATAGGAAACCAAAAATTCCGAAAATGAAGTAAAATCATCAAATAAGTGAAGACAAAGATGGATAAAACTCTGTTCATCTTCGCTTAAAAATGATGTCACGCAGTTGAATGCATCGGAAGTCGTTTGCACAGCGTATAACCAAGAATAAAAGTTATTGCCGCCGGCATGACACGAATGGAGAATCACGAATTGATAACACAATCGTGATTTTTGAATTGGCTGCTTCCACCGATTGCTTACTAACGTAGATAGCAAGAGTATGTGGTGTGAGCTTTAAAAGGTTTTCGAAGATTCCTTTCCGCCGAAACCAATTAAATTTTTGCTCGGGGAGGAAAATTAACAAATTTAATTAACACAATCTCGCCTAATTAGTCTCTTCTCTATCGAATTTTGCGACGAGCCATATAAGACCACCTAAGGATTCGTCAGCGAGCAGTATTTGAGTTTGGCGGAAATGATGTATAAGTCGATTTTTTTTTACTCTTTGGAGATTTCGGCAAGAAATCGATTTCTCCAGATATAAAACGAGAAGCAATCGATTGATTCAATAAACTGGAAATCAATTCTTTTGAGAACAGACTTTATTTTTCGGTTTTTTCTTTCGTTTTTTTCGATTACTTTTGTCAGACAAAACTAATTTGCTTTTCAGTTTGGTTTTAATGACTCGGTAATTATGGCGGAAGTATATTATCCTGCTTTTATTTAAAATCTGAATCACAAATTTTTTAAATCTGTACCCAAATTGTAATTTCTTATTATCTTTTGACTAATTTAATAGAAGTTTAGAATTATGATAAGATACGAAACTTTATGTAACTCGCCTATACGAAGACACCAACGAAAAAAATATGTATATCTAAGTTACGGACAATAAAACTTCGGTAAAATTTGATCGAAAAAATGGAAAGAGCCTAGACCAATTTTTAAGTGTTTAATATCTGAAGAGCACTAAACTGATTAAGTTTCTTTTGTTCCAGGTTTTCAGATAAGACGTTTAGCCATCTTGGCATTATTTGTTGTAAGAATCATTGAAAAACCCTAGAATGAGCACAGTTTAAATCGTTTTGTGACAGCCCTATTGTCTTCCCACCTGAGCAATGGTAGGAGGAAAAATCATTTAGGGCTTCAGTAATGGCACCAACATTTATAATCTGTCTTCCATCTTCAAATTACATTCAAGAGCCATAGAGAGAACAGTGAATATGCTTTAAAAAGAGTAAACAGTAGAAAGGAAAACTGAATCAGGATTTCCCATCAGCAAGAGGGATAATCATTTGAACATAGAGCTAAATAAATTATTACTTCTCAAATTAGAGTCCAAAAGAGTTATAAAAACTTTGGAGAATTCCAGTACGATATCTTTAATCACTTCTAAGATACAGCGGTCCAAAATTTAATCTAACAATTGAAAAATTTTGCTGGTGCACGATTTGAACAATTTTGCTGTTACACTGGGTACACACACACACACACACACACACACATATATATATATATGTGTGTGTGTGTGTGTGTGTGTGTGTGTGTGTGTGTGTGTGTGTGTGTGTGTGTGCACGCGTGCGTCCGCGTATGTGTGTGTGTTTTTTTTCTTTTATACATGTTTCAAGGAATATTTATTTCATCTTTTCTAGTGTCCTTACAGTTTTTCTTTCGGGATCAGGATAAGAGTATACTCTGATCTCTTATGGATATTTATGCTAATGTTGCAACAGTATATGGGTGCAGCCCCTAAATTTTAGATGAGCAGAGCCTGTTAGATGATCTCTCCTCTGACCTAGCTTTAAAATCTCAGTAGGGGGTACGGTCGATACCTCGAACCCCAAACTTGTGATGTTACAATTTTTGTCCATTGTAAACGGATGTTCTTTCAAGGTTGGTCCTGTCCCTATTTAAAGCTTATTCGCGTTTAAGCTCAAGCCAAACCTCAAGTTTAAGTCGTACATTCGATCCATCGCTAAAGATGTTGAAAAAAAAATGCTCAAGGAATAAACTGACTCCTGCTAAGATCAGACCGAAAATGAAGTAGGGATCCCATATATGGGAAGGAGCTGTCCGGTCTTCAATTTACTGTTTGGGTAAAGTCCAAAAGCATCTAAGCGGCCTTGATGAATTATTTTCCAATCTACTACATTTTTCCCTCTGTCGAAACGTTGCGTGCCTCTTGTATTTCAATCCCAATTCTCAATCGAACAACATTCCTTAGTTCCACTACTTCTAACCTTGAAAGATAAGACCCACCATTCCATGGATATTGTAGCGAATCAATCTGAATACTTTCGCATTCCATTGGGCATATGTAAGCTCAACTCGAACATTTTATAGAACCGACTCCCAATATCAAGCTTCCCTGATTATTACAATCTTAACCTGTCTTCGTTTAACCGGTATCATCCGTACATAACCTCTTACTCTGTAACATTCTACCTTAAGTGGCTCTTGGACCTTTTAGAGGATGAAAATAATGTAACAAGAGGCTAAGAGTGTAGACACCGCCTATAGGGATTATTGTGTCAACCGCTTTCGGCTAATTCATTAGTCATTTTCATTAACATTGTTGTGAGTATCTTTACCTGATTTAGTATTTTGTACCTTATATAGAGTTAGTTGTAATAGTCGGCTATTTTGTAGTACTAGTAAATCCATGTTGGGGTAACTTCAAAAGACTCGCTACATTTCAAAGCGAGCAATGTTTAAACTACGTTCTAAAATGTCTTTCGATTGTTTTTAAATGTCTTTTATAATCAAATGTTTTTAGAATGATAGTATTTTTTAAATCTAATTCGCCCCTAATAAGGGAGTAAATCCACTAAGACATAAGCTATTAATGATTGTGAAAGAATTAGAAAACAGAAAACACCATGTAGAAGAGAGAACAAAAGAAGAGTAAACAGAGAGACAGTAGATAACGATTGGCATTGCGTTTAAATTTTCGAATATCAAAGTTGTTGGGAAAGCATGGATCTGGAAGAGAGTTTCAAAAGCTAGAAATACGAGAAAAGAAATTATTAACATAGAACTTGTGGTTAAATCTAGCCAGGTCAACTGTAATTTGATTAGATCTTTTTGCAAATCTAATACTACGTTTAAATTATTAAAGACTAGTTACCATAGCGAAGAGCTCATTCGATGCGTAACTAATTCAGCATTGATTAGGGCCATTAGTTGTTTGCCAAAAAGCATTGGTACGCTAATAGGTCGATAGTTGGAAGGATTGGACATTACATATGATTTCTCAAAGACTTCTCAAAGGCTGGAAGAACAGAAGATTTCTATCAAGCAGGAAAGCAAGGGACAGCTTACATACAATTTAAAGAGAACAGGAGTCGGTCTATCTATCTATCTATCTATCTATCTATCTATCTATCTATCTATCTATCTATCTCTCTCTCTCTCTCTATATATATATATATATATATATATATATACATTACGTGTGCGTGTGAATGTACGTTGCTTGTCTATATTTCTGAGATGGGGTATGTAACTATTTACATTGTTCGCACTGTTGTCCTCATCTTTGTTGACATATTCACGACGTTTCAGTTGTTGTATGCTACGGCCTTCTTCATGTGTTATACGTTGGAATTTAGAACCGAACACTTTATTTACTGCATGAGGGTAGATTGTTCTATTTCCACATGCCATATTTTTTGAATACCTCAGTATCGGTGAATTCCCTTTTAATAACTCAAGTCTTCAAACTTTTGTTCCCTCTGCTCTGGCCAGGTCATTGAACACACAATTATTTGTATCAAGTCAACCAACAAGGCCATGTGAAGTTTTCTTTAAACGTCGTAAATAGTATATATATATATATATATATATATATATATATATATATATATATATATATATATATGAAGTGTGTTATACTTTTCCCTTAATTTAAATAATGATTGAATGAGGAAGGGTTGAAAATTAAGTTTATCTTTTTTCCTCGACACCTTGTTTGTTCCTTATAGATAATCACAATTGATCTTGTAGATTTACTCCGAAGTAAAATTAAACACCTGGTGCTATTTCGTTCATTAACAACTCGTGATACTTTTCTTGATACAGATCAACAATTATCTATGCATCATGCCGTAAAATGTTTCTTTTTCCCGCCTTTCTCTCCTGAAGGAACTTAACGCAAAGTTTATTTCCGAAAATTGAAATTAACTAAATTGAAACCTTGAGAACTTGTTCTCCTGCACTAAATGTTTTCTAGCGCCTATGGAATTCAAATTGTTTCCTGGAAATCTGGAATTCAATCAATGTCAGTAAAGACCCAGAAGAAAGACAAACCAGAATTAAATGAAGAACTGACTGTAAGGGAACCGAATGTCACCGGTATATAAAAAAAAAAAAAAAAATCTGTTGAGGAATCTGTTCGATATAGACTGAACCAACTTTTGGAGGAAAACCGGGACACGATTGTAGATTTATGACAGAGAAAATCAAAAACGGAGAGACTCGTTTGAAATAGTCACACTTCTATTAATATAGCCTTTAACATGACTATATTATTCTAACTATAAATCTACTTTCCTATTAAGGTAAATTTGTTATTGATTTAATGATCTGTTGCAATTGCCTGATGTTCAGAAAGACTTCTTCATTCAATAATTCCAAAGAAATCGTCGAAGTATTTTTTGAGTTTAATCAACTTGCTAATTCTTCAAAAATCAACTCGTACTTTTACTGTTATCTACCTTACTTCTGTAGACTCAGGTATAGATTTTAGTACCACAACCTCGCCACGCTAGGTGCTGCTGCTTCCGTAGCTAGTAGGTTTTTAAGTGGAAGTGTTACCGGTTTAAGATTCAGCTTGCCTTTCACCTAGACTGGTTGCAAATCAAGTCTATGTATAGAATATTACTGTCGGCTATGGTACGGTGCCCTTGCTATATATTTAGAGAACCTTGATAAAATAAAAACATATAATCGGCAATGTCACTAGTCCAGACCTGGCATTTCGACTTCAGTCATTTTCCCATCGTCGTAAGGTAGCTTTGTGCTTTTTCTATAAATACTTTCATGGTAATTGGTTTGATAAACTTTCCTCTATGGTACCTAGACTTTATGAATTTAAGCGCAGAACTAGATTGATGGTAAGGACTCATCATTTTACAGTTGAAATGGCTATATGTAACCGCAAGTTCTATGCTAACAGTTTTTTTTTCTGTCGCATTTCACCTTTGTGGAAATCACTTCCGGCTTCTTGCTTGTCAGTCAAGTTTAATCTTAAATGCAATGTCAGTGGTCATCTTATGTCTTCTTAATTCCTGTTCTTTTATTGCTCTTTCTTTTTAATAATTTTTTTCTTCTTTTTCCTGTATTCTTTCACACTCAGTAATATGCATCTTAGTGGCTTTACTGAATTACTTTGTTTAAAATAATTAGGAAAAATACACACCAACAACTAGAGAACACAGTCTGGAGTATTTCAGAAAAATTATGCTTTGTACGAAATGAAAAGGGGTCCTGGGTAAGACGATAAACAATATCCAGCAAGGCCTCTGATCAGGGTGGGGGCGAGGAGCGTGGAATCTACTCTTAATTACTTGTGTTCCCAGGTCTACCCAGACCTGGGGTGGTGTTAGAGTCCCAGCTATGGTCAAATAGGTAACACCTAACTGTGGTCAAAACGATATGAAAGGGTAAAAACAGGTTTTAATACCAGCAATACATTTTTGTAAAAAAATATTACCAGCAATACATTATACCAGCAATACATTAAAAAAAAATATTACTAGCAATACATTTTGAAAAAAATATATTACCACCAATAAAAATCTTCTCAGCATTAAATAAGCCATTCAGGTTAATATGCCGTAAACCAATGTCATAGGTTCCCAAGTAGACATCTATGCGGACGACACTACTATTTAATCCTGCTTCAAAAACAAATCTACTGTCGCTGACAAAAGTAACCTGGCCATTTGTCTCGAAAAGGAACTCCAATCGGTTGTGGACTGGGGCAGGAATTGGCTAGTTAACTTTAATAACTCAAAAACAAAACTGCTCTCTATTACTCACAACAGAAAGCCATTAGAATATCTGACGCTCAACTCCACGTGAGCACCTCTTTGCGACTGCTCGGTCTCACATTGCTGACCTGAGATGGAACAAATACATTGAGTCAATAGCTTCGTCCACTGCAAGGAAAGTTGGCTCCCTGTCCCGCGCCAGAGTCGATCCTTCAAATCTACAAATCAACCATTCGCGCTTGGATGGAGTATTGCTGCCAATATATGGTCTGGATCCCCTTCTAATTGTCTCAAGGTCCTTCATACAATCCAGAGATGAATATGCAATGTAATTAGCCTTGATCTAGAATTTCGTCTGCAATCGCTGTCTCACAGACGTACTGTTGCCTACCTCTGTCTTTTTTTACAAATACTTTCACACTAACTGCTCCTATGAGCTGCTTTCGCTGGCCCCCAGACTTCATGAATTTAAGCTTTCAAGTAGGCTGGCATCTCGCTCTCACCCTCTCATTGTCGAAACAGTTAAATCTAGCCGTCTCTTCTATTCCAAAAGCTTCATGTCTCTCACCACTCGCTTGGGGAACTCCCTTCCCTTTTCTTGTTTCCCTGAGAGCTATAATCTCCAATTATACAAATGTAATGTCAATCGACGTCTCCAGATGACTTGATCTATCCCCTATCCTTCTTTTCATCCTTTCCTCTATCACTCCTCTTTGCTCTCACACCAACTTTCTGTAACCCCTTGCGTGCTAGTGGCTTCCCGCCTTGATTGGATGAAACGCTTAAAAAAACCAAAAAACCAACAAAAAAACAAGAACAAAACGAAATGAAAAAATAGCGTCTTTATTACAAATAAAATAAACATTAACTCACTACTACTAGACACTGATATAGTGAGCGACTGGCTCGTTTAAAGGACGAGGTCAGGTATAAATACATTTTTTTTTATAAAAATATTGACCGGTGCATGATAACACTCGTTCTCATGATGCGAATCCGTTTCAACGAATAATCATGGAATCAGAAATTCTTCAATTGTATTTTCCAGAGTTCTCACCTTTAAACTCATCTCTTGTCTTACCCCACCGTACAATACTGCTCAAAGCCTAAACGGCTGCAACAAATTGAAGACATCCAATAATTCGTCGGGGAGTTAATGGAATTAAAGCGAGATTGTTCTTTAATAGACGGAA
The DNA here is from genome assembly GCA_963932145.1 of Acanthosepion lycidas. Taxonomy (NCBI): domain Eukaryota; kingdom Metazoa; phylum Mollusca; class Cephalopoda; order Sepiida; family Sepiidae; genus Acanthosepion; species Acanthosepion lycidas. Next base: position 24,411,890 of record OZ010579.1, on the reverse strand, counting down.
TGAGGTGGGATGAAGCCATGCAAATTGACGAAGACCTTTTTATGATTGAATGACAGAAATAGAGATGATTTGATTCTGTGTACGTGGCATAGTGGTTTTAGTTGTAAAGGTCTGAACTGGTTGAACTAATTAATATAGTTCATCAGAACATTTGCCATGGAAATAGCGATAGAATAGCGGGAGTCTCGCGAAGTTGTGCTTGTGTGAGTAGAGTTGTAGATTGTAAAAGAAAAAAAAACTTCTACAAGGCCATGTAGAAATATTTGAATAATAATATTCACCCAATACAAGGCTCAAGAGCCACTCAAAAGAGAGGATTACTTCGTGGTCTTGTATGAAGAAAAATGCACTTCATGAAATAATTCTTAATAACTGTATTGAATAATTGAATTGAATAATTGTATTGAATATATTGTATAAAATCTACTAAAATCTTGATATCGGCATAATATATTTTTTATCGGCATAATATATATTTTATCGGCATAATATATAATTTTATATTAATAAAATAAAAATCAAGGTATCTCTAAAGAATTTTTCTAAATGTTGCGTCGCTTATTTTAAAAATAATTTTTTTATCAAATACAAGGCCCAAGAGACACTCAAAGTAGAGGGTAGCTAAAGAAGATTGTTATATAAATAGATGTGGAAATGAGAAAAATGAATGCTGATTATGAGGATAAATACGATAGATAAATGTTGACCCTAGGATTGAAGCGGTTAAGAGAGTCGTATTCTTGGAAGCATAAGGCAGGGGCTCTTGGAAAGAAGCAATCCGAATAGATTAACGATGCCGGAAATAGCAATGATACGATTCTGTGTACTTGGAAATGGCCGTGTAATAGTTGTAAAGTTATGAAATAAATATATATAATATATATTATAAATATAAAAAAATACATATATAAATATATATATAATCTATCTATCTATCTATCTATCTATCTATCTATCTATATATATATATATATATATATATATATATATATATATTATATGTAAATATAAATATTATATAAATAAAGAATGTATAAATATAAAAAAATGTCTTAAAATAAATAAATCTATTATATAAATAAAATTTAAAATGTTTCATGCTAGAGGCAATCGTCAGGCCGCTTGATGATTGCGTCTAGCATGAAGCAGCGTGTCACCTCTGTTGACTTCAATGTTCACTTTTATATTTATATTTACATACGCACTATCTCTGACATTGAGGACTTTATCCCATAAATATAGCACGCCTTAAAACTATATTTCTTCACATATATATATATATATATATATATATATATATATATATATATATATATAGAGAGAGAGAGAGAGAGAGAGAGAGAGAGAGAGAGAATAATAAAACATCCGGTTAAATTCTAGCCTTGCCCAGAAAACGGTTATATATAATACTGTTGATTACACGGTGAGAAAAAAAAAATATCGAGTGTAGAGCTGTTAAATTCTAAATTGAAGGAATATTAACCATATATTCTACCACAGTTTCCAGCGATAAGGATTCATCAGGCAGTAGAGGTTAATCAGGACTGGTTCCTCACTTTTGTACATAGCCCGTCTGCATGCCGAATAACTAATCCCTATCGGCTATTTGAAACATTATCGGGTGTTTTAATTTTTGCTTCTGCTGTAGAATCCCCATCAGAGACTTCCAACTATTTGATAACGTTGACAAGAAAAGACCGTGCAAAAATTTCTAAATTACTCTACTCTACCTTTTCATTTCTGAATTGTCTTAATATTTGTCATCATTTATCTGAAAAAAAAAATAATAAGTAAAACAAGTTAGAAATAAAACTATTAAAAGAGATAAAAAAAAGTAATTTGGACGTTGAATGCCGTATCTCTGATCTAAAATAATACGATTGTAAATATATATTTTCAACAGTTAGGTAGGCAAATTTATTCATATACTTCTTCAATTTTCTTTTTAGTATAGTAGTAGTAGTTGTTGTTGTAGTAGTGGTAGTAGTAGTAGTAGTAGTAGTAGTAGTAGTAATGAGCTATTCATTGATATCAACCCAAGCACTTGCAATGACAGATTTAAATATTTATCTGCCAGTATTATACTGGAAGATGGATTTGTTTCGAAAAAACTTTGTTTTAGTTGACACCTACCTACCTATCTATCTATCTATCTATCTATCTATCTATCTATCTATCTATCTATATATATATATATATATATATATATATATATATATATGTATATATATATATATTTAAGTTATGAAGAACTTGGTAACTTATATTAAACTTATATTAAATCCCTAAACTATTTGTTTAAAAAAAAATATTTAAATTGATAGCAAACATCAAATTAATTTATTCGGGTTTTTTTTAGACATCTAAATTACTCTCAAGCATTAAAATTTATTCTTTACATAAATTGCTTAAACCCAATTACATCCTCTTTGTCTTTATTTCCCTCTCCCTCTTCTTTTTCCTTTTTCTTTTCTCCCTTGTCCCTTCATTTCAATATATCACTTCCGTTAAGTTAATCGTCTAAATAGGTCAAGGTCTGGTCACTTCTCCTCCCACAATATAAAGTATACTTGAGAGAGATATGAAATTAATCCCTCCCTATACTCTTCCCTGTCTCTTTAACTATCTCTTTTAGACTCTCTGTTAAATTACAAAAACTTACACTACCCATCAATTTTAATTTCATTTTTCGTTTCATTTCATTTTGCTATCTGATGATCCGGCGTCTTTTAAAAGGGCTCTGGTGAAATAAATTATTATAATGGTACCTTAAAGTGATCTGTTTTTCTTTTAAATATATATATATATATATATATATATATATATATATATATATATATATATATATGAAACAATGCCCTGTAATTTCAGTTGTTTCTCGTTTTTAATTTCAATTTCAACTTCATGAAATCTATGAATTCATTTTATATCATAGACAAAAGCATTATGAAAGTTGAATACATATCTTGGTAGAATGGGCCAGTCACTTATTCCATGTATGGAATAGTATAATGATGGCATAAATTCGTAGGAATAAAAGACTGAAACAATTATGGAGACATATGAGGCAAACTAATAGCATTTACGAAAAAAGATCTCGACTTAAAAATTACCTTAATTCTTGTTCAAACACAAATATTTTGTTATGAGAAATGCAGTTTTGATATAAATCTTTTCGGAGAAGGAATTAATGTTTTGTGCGCATGTGTATGTGTGTGGATGTATGTATTGTTTTTTCAATTTACATACCGCCCCACACACTGTCTATGACCATAGAAAATTTCATTAAACTATAGAGTCGACTGAGATTAGCAACTGAATGTGGCGAGAATGAGGAAAAAATCCATCTTGATGCGATGAGAAAGACCAAAGGCGAAGATCCAACGTGGTAAAAATCTCATTAAAAATTCAATTATTACAGAGACCCCTTTAGTCAAATTTTAATTTGTTATTACAGTCAAATCGACATTTATATAATTGTACTTATGTAAAATTCTGTTCTTTTTTTTCTTGGATGCTTCCTTTATTTACTTCTTTCTAGTCATATCTATCTATCTATCTATCTATCTATCTATCTATCTATCTTAAATTCATGGCTTTAGATAAATCTGTATATCTGTTTTGCTTTTCGTTTGCTAGTTTCTTTTTTCTTCGTTCTAGTACATATCTATTTTAGTGTGTTCATATCTATCTATCTATCTATCTATCTATCTATCTATCTATCTATCTATCTATCTATCTATAAACGCATTAAAATATCTAAACTGTCGTCTTCTATTAATTTTAATACACATCTGTCTGTCTCTATCTCTCTCTCTCTCCATATATATATATATATATATATATATATATATATATATATATATATATAATATTATTTGATAATTAGTAGGGACTTCTCGAAAGAGGATGTAAATCAAAAGAGAGCTCAATGTAAGAAAAAGCCCAATTTAATAAGGATTAAACCTTAGACTTTAGAAATCGATGATAGTAATTTATTTCATATATGAAAACCTGTAAAAAAATGTAAAAAAATAAATTCAGTTAGTATATTGGATTTTAAGATATTAAAAATTTTGTGGCGTGGCCAATGCTGTTACAAGATTGGTCGAATTTTCTGTTACAGCCGGTATATATATATATATATATATATATATATATATATATATATATATGTATATATGTATATATATATATATATATATATATATATATATATATATATACACTTCTGTTTCGATCTCTCTGTCTAGCTATCTTATTTGCTCATTTTATCCATCTCTGTCTGTCTGTCTCTCTTTCTCTCTCTCTCTCTCTCTATATATATATATATATATATATATATATATATATATATATATATATATATATATATATGCCTGTGATAGATATATTGGTTTACCAAAATACTTTTACAAAAGTTGGGACGGGTTCCTGACACTAAAAAAAGGTAAAAGTTTCATTAGATATATGCACAAAAGGCCATCCATCGTTGTAAATCAGCACAGCAAAATGTCCTCCGCTTATCTGTACACACGCATGCGCCCATCGCGTATCATTGATTCGTGGGGGACCATTTCAAATACTACCACATGTTTCGAATAGTTTCGCAGCCCCCCGCCCCCCCCCCCATGACACATTGATGAAGTGTCTCTGCATTATTAATATCTGCTGCATAAACCAATCATTTTATAAGACCCCACTGTTAAAAATCCAAAGGATTGGTCGGGACAACGCACAGGCGATGGAAGCTATCCTTTCCCACCTATCCATCTTTCATGGTAGATGCCAGTGAACAATGTAACTAACATGTATTGGAACTCCATTACGCATAAATCACACGCGTCCTCATATTGACAGGAGTACATTCTCTAGCATTCTGAAGTTTGTTTAAGCTAATTTCCCTGTAGACAGCTCCTGTCAGACGTGCTGCAGGAACATACGCATTTAGCAGCAAGTCACCTAGCCCACACATTAATCGTAAACTGATGGTGGTGCCAACCCTGAATTGTACGATGGGGATTCTAATCCGCCAAGAAATGTTCGTTATATAAATCTGTTAATACATCTCTTCCAAATGTTGCCTTCTCCGTAAACAAGACTGAAGTGACACACAACTGTTCAGCAATTTGTGCAATAAACCGTCAGCAAAAGTTCACTCGCGGTGAGTGATCAGAGGACGAAAGACACTGCAGACATTGCAAATGATACGGATACAGGAACTGCTTTAAAATACTCTGAGATCAGGACATGTTATAGCCACTTGACGTGAGCTGATATCTAGGTCATCTCCGACAGCCTGTAGAATGTTTCCTTCGTGGTCAGGAGCATGTGCGGCTCTCGGTTTTCCTCGATAAATAGTTTGTTGTGCCGCGAATCCTTTTTCAGCAACGCATCGATGAAAAAGGAACAATCGTTGAATGACTTGGCTGCCTTCGGTCTGGAAACGCAATCTGATACACCCCTTCGGCCTCGTGTCTATTACTATTTGCGCGGCCGTCTGTAAAAATCATACCTGTCTGCGAACGACATGAATAGCCTACCATTGTTAAACTGAATACTTCTCAGCTAACTCACTACTACACGTTAAATGTTGAAGACAGAACAGCCACAAATGTACACATAGGACAAATGTAACGTAGTCAATATGGTAACATAATACCATCTACAGTAAACTTAATGAGTAAGAAACGAAGGACTTTCAGAGATATGCTTATAGGGACATTTGTCCTTGTTTAGATATTAGTAATACGCCCCCAAAGACTTGTAAAAGTAGTTTTGAGGCACCCTATACATATATATATATATATATATATATATATATATATATATATATATATAATATAAAAGTGAACATAGAAGTCAACACTTGACTTCTATGTTCACTTTTATATTTACACACGCTCTATCTCTGATATTGAGCACTTTATTCCATAAATATAGCACACCTTAAGACTATATTTCTTTATATATATATATATATATATATATATATATATATATATATATATATATATATATTGTGGATATACAACTATATATATATATACATATATCTACATATATGCATATACACAATATATATATATATATATATATATATATATATATATATATATATATATACATGAGCCCTTTCATCTTTACCTATCTATCTGTCTACCTATCTACCTATAAACACGTCAAAATATCAGAACTGTCAGCTTCTATGTATTTCAATCTGATTATTATCTATCTATCTATCTATCTATCTATCTATCTATCTATCTATTTCAGTTTGTTCATCTATCTTTCTTTCTATCTATATCTATAAACGCGTTGAAAATATCAAAACTGCCAGATGTATACAACCGCTTTCTCAGATCAATGGTTAAAATAGCTTTGAGAGAGTGAATCGAATGGATCTTAGCCAAGATTACCCTTTTTCGGACATTTTGAAATGGCGGTACAGATTCACAAAGAACGGTACCAAATAAAGGAAACCACACCACTTTAGTAACTCCAACAGCAGTAACAATTAAAATGAATATGCATGTAACCGGAAGAGAAAATAATGCCACAAACAACAGGCTGAACTTCTACACTTCATCAAAGGAAAGATTACGAAGGAAAATCTCCTATCTATAATGAAAAGAGATATAACATTTACTGAACTCGAGAAACCTATTTTCCCGAAAAATTCTTTTATGAGAAACATTTGATAAATGTCAAACGAGAGTAGTACAAGATGCCCGGTCAGTCATGACGAATGTTTCCATATAAGGAATAGGCTAATATAAACATTACCATCTATTTTTCTATAACAGTCTGTTCCTATCTATCTATCTATCTATCTATCTATCTATCTATCTATCTATCTATGTAGATATGTTATTATATTCATTATCTATTATCTATCTATCTATCTATCTATCTATCTATCTATCTATCTATCTATCTATCTATGAGCCCTATTTTATGAGTGAATATCGGGCTTTGAAATACTCTTTCTGTATGTAAGGCATATCTGATTAAATAAATTACAAACAATATGTCTGTTTGTAGCATAATCCTTTCATATTCGTGGATATTTTCCGTGTATTACAATCACTTGAGAGTGCACGAGTTTTAGCTGGTTCCCATATAAAGAAAAGTCTAATATAAACGGTACCATCTAAACTGCGTCTAGACATTATATGCAAGTTATGAAAATGTATAAAGAGTTGCTTCTTTAATGTTAAAAGTCCTATTATGATGTTGTCTAGATTCTACTCAATATTATTAACTTGGATATATAGTGTTAGAGAAAACTATTGTTTTTAGTTGGACAAAATTTTAGTAAGTTAACAAAACAGACTAATTTGACTGTCAGTAGTTTATTTGCAACTATTTATGTTGATACTTTTACATTATTATACCTTGTAAAAGTAATGTAAAAAATAATATGAAAAGATTTTAGAACAAATTCGTCAAGGAAAACATTAAAAAAAATTATTTTAAAAATAAAAAAATATATTAACAAAAAATAATAAGAACCTCCTAAAATTTATTGCACAAATGCTCCTTTCTTTTCAATAACTCTTACCAGCCTATTGTCAACATCTGATGTTAGATTTGCAATTTTAGCGGCTGGTAAGTTGTTTGCAGCAACTTTAACTGCCTCCCAGAGGTCACAATTGCTGTCGAATTGCCTTCCATTAGAATAAATATCTCTCTTGAGGATGCTCCACAGGTTCTCAACAGGATTCAAGTCACAGCTATTTGAAGGGCAGTCCATAAGAGAATCTTCAACAAATCCTTTTTCTTTGAACCAGGATTTGGTAAACTTTGATGCATGACTTGGTGCGTTGTCTTGCATAAATAGCATCGATCTACGCTTGGCTGAAGACTGGTTATCAAGCCATTCAAAGAAATATTGCTCTAGAAAATCACAGTAACTTTTGGAATTCATTTTAACCCCGTCATTCAGTTTAAATGGACCCACAAGCTCATTACCAATAATCCCAGCCCATATGATCCCACCACCGCCTTGTTGGCGTTTAAAGATTTTCTTGAGTCATGTTGCTTGCAAACCCATCCTCGAGCCCATCCATCGGGCCCATCGAGGGTGATCCTTGATTCGTCTGTAAAAAGCACTTTACTGAAATCAGTTTTCATGTATTTTTGCCCACTATAATCATCTTTCCTTATGTGTTTTTGTTAAAATGGGTTTCTTTATTTGATTTTTGACATCAGCAAACTTCCTTAATGCGTTTCACCTTGTTTCCCTTGATGCCATAGGAGCTCCAGCGGCCTTAAATATGAACGCACGTGACGCAGTTTGGTTTCTTATTAATTCTCTTCGGATATGTGATAGATCTCGCTTTGTTAAATTCCTGAATTCAGCCTGAGACTTTTTCACCTTGGTTGAATTCCCATTTGACATATTTTCTTGATTGTTCGATGATCCCTTTTCAAATCCTTAGAAATTTGAAGCGAAGACTTTCCTTTGCTAATTTCTTTGATTATATAGTTCTTTTCATTCATTGTTAGTTCTTTTTTACGAGCCATAATACTAAATTCTAGTTCTTGCAAATAATCTGTTGACACTGCAAATTGCTATAATCACTGAAAAAATACTAAATATTAATCTGAAATTGAAAATTGGGATTTAATTGCTTTCATGCTTACTCGCTATACATAATAGTACAAATTATTTTATTGGATAACACATATCTATGAATTTTACATAAAATATTAGGTTGTCCCAAAAGTTCGTAAACACTTGCGAAAAATTGAATTTTTATGCAACACAATCCAGCACAATCGAGACAAGCGATGGGTTGAGAAAGGGCAAGAGACACCGTCGGTTCCAAAACAAGATCGATTCGGCAAGAAAGTCATATTGTGCGTTTGGTGGAACTTTGAAGGAATCGTGCATTTTGAGTTGGTTCCGAATGGTCGTGCCATCAGTGCTGAACTTTAATGTCAGCAACTGGAGCGCGTCTACGAAAAGTTGAAGCAAAAGTATCCGGCTCTGAGGTAAAAAGCTTTATAAAAGTGTAAAAATAGGTCTTAATACCAGAAATACTTTCTTAAAAATTATTAACAGAAATAAATTTTTGAAGAAAAAAAAAAAAAAAAAACTATTACCAGCAATAAATTTTTGAAAAAAAAAATTACCAGCAATGCATATTATATATAAAATATTACCAGGATAAAAAGTTGTCGGCATTAAATAACCTATTGAGGTAGATATGCTGTAAAACACAACAAACCAAACCAAACCAAACCAGAGCAAGGCAGCATTCAGGTTAGACCGATCTGAGATCGAAACAATTCCTTATAGTAGATTTGATATCATGAACCTCCTCCGAGATACTGCATAACTGTCTGGACCGCTCTCTCCAAAAGGTTGCCGACCCCTGGGACAGAAAAATATGCATTACAAAAGCTCAGAATAACGTTAAGTGACAGAAAAAGGTGAATGCAATGAATGCTGAATAATCTACATAACGATAAAAAAGAAACTTGAAAGGAGAGAAATATGAAAAGGATGCTGAGGATATCATGGCCCAAACATGTAAGCAACATAATGTAAGTCACATAATGAGGAAGGAGGGCTTGGAAAATCTGATACGCTCATGAGAGTTTGATGGTTGGTGGTACTGAGGGAAACAGCACGTAAGATACTTGATGGGCTTGAGTTAATATATATTAGAACATAGCTTAGCAGAAACAAACGAAAACACAAAATGTATTAAGAACTACAAAGGACAATCCTGAGGTGACACGGCATATAATGGAGAAGTTGTTCTTCTCAAATACATTTTCCCTCGTCTTCTTTCTATTTTTTGACTACATATTTGGCTTTTTTCCACTGTAATTATCGTTACTTCTCTTTAACTTATTTCTCTTTTAACCCTCTCCCCATTCCATCTCTCATCATCTTTTTCTAAGTTTCTTCTTCTTCCTTTACTTTATTCTTCTTTGTCATCATCTTCTGTTATTTTCTACTTCTTCATCTTTTTCTTCTTCTTCATCTTCTTTTATTTTCTTCTTCGTCTTTTATTTTTTCTCCTTTTTTCTTCTTTTATTTTCTCTCTTCTTCGTCATCATCTTTTATTTCCTTCTTCATCTTCTTTCATTTTTTGTCTTTTATTTTCATCCTCTTCTTTTATTTTCTTCTTCTTCATCTTCTTTTTCATCTTTTATTTTCTTCTTCTTCTTCTTCCTCTTCTTCTTCTTCAAGTATTCAATTTTGTTCTTTTTTGGTCTTTCCTTGTTTTCTATTTTCTATATTTGGTAATACATTTTGTATAGAATTTATTCATACATACATACATACATACATGCATACATACATACATACAAATAACTTTTAGTAAACTAGAAACTGGAACACTTTTTTATGTAGTTACATGACCATCATAAGCACCCAACCCTGATAAGTTTGAAACTTGTCTGCTGGGCAATTTTTTTTTTTTAAATATGTTTTCATAATATTTTCAGATGTAAAAGGTGCACCGATCAACCTTTTGGCTAACGGCATGTTTTTAGATTTTATGTGTTTGAAAAGTATACGTAATACTTTGCTCATAACCCCAGAATGAGGTTTACAACTGCACCTCAAAATATTGATGGTTTTTTCAAAGGAAAAAAAAAAAAAGAAAAAAAAAAGAAAGCGGGAAAGCGAATATCAAGAACGAAAAAGTAATGGCGGGAATTTTAAATGCGCGCAAAAAGAGAAAACAGTAAACATTAGATTGGAGAGGCTTGTTGTTGTTCGAAAGAAAAGACGACTTCAAACGAGAAGATAACTGCGAGAAAAAAGTATGAATGAAGTAAATATAGTCTAGAAAGAGAAAGGAAGGAAGGGAGCAAGGAAGGGGGAAACGATAAGATGAAGAAAGGGACCTCATCTTAAAAACGGGAAATGCTGGTAGATAAAATATAACATGCAAAAATATAAGAGAAACAAAGAAAGAAAGAAGAAAGGTATGTAGTTATAATTTAAAAAAAAAATTAAATATTGAAGAGGAGAGACAAGGAGTTAACGCAGAAATAAATGAAAGGAAAAAGGGATATTCTTAAAGAAAGAATGAAAGAAGAAAGAAAATAAAAACGAAATTCCACCAATGCTTTCAGTGTATTCTAAGGTGGAAGGCTAGAGTTTCTTTATGGAGATCAAATATTGTTAGGACAACGATCAAACTAGATTTCTACTCCAAGAAGTAGCATTATGAGATATAATTGAAAGAGAGTATTGGTTAAAAATAGTAGAATGAATTCCTGTATTAATAGACCGAAACCTGTTAGCAAATAACCAGAAACTATGCACCTAAAAAGAAGACAGGTTGTAGAACAAATGAATTACATTCAAAAGACAAAAGGGAAAAAAAAGGTAAGACGGATTTAAATTCGTTTTACTGTTTTCTTTCTTCAAAAGAAAACAAAATCGGGATAAAAAATGAAGAGTAAAAAGAAAGATAAATTGAAAAGAGAACAGGCAGCATCAGGATAAAAGAATTCGCGGATGAAAAATTGGAAGCTAAGATATTGAAGAATAGGGTAAAAAATGAATATATTTTATATTTGAATAATACCGAATGATGCACTTGGAAATTTTGTTTATAAATATCGAACTCACTATTCAGCCGTAACTGTTTTAGCGAGACAATCTTGCTAACCAATAAACCACGCCGAAGGTAAACAAATTATTTTTTTAGCTTAGCTTAATTGTGACACAAGGCCGAAAGTATGGGGTATCCAGTGAGGATCAAACTCACTATTCAGTCGCAATTGATCTAGCGACACAAACTTGCTGACTATTGCACTACTTCGATGTGCACTAAAATAATTTTCTAAGCATCGCTGTGGAACGAAACCGAAAGAATGGTGGACACAGTGAGGATCGAACTCACTATTCAGTCGTAATTGATCTAGCGACACAAGCTTGTTAACCATTACATCATGTCGAAGGGACCTAACTTTTGAATATATGACGAAGAATGCTTTAAATGTATGGCCAACAAATATATATATATATATATAAGAGGATTCCAGTAAGATATCTTTAACCATTCCTAAGATACAGCGGTTCAAAGCTTAATCTGACAATTTTACTGTTAGAGCACGTAAAATACAGACAAATATGAATGAAAGTTGGCAAGAAATACAAGTTCTTCAGTTGTTAAAAGCATATTCGGGTGAAATCTGATACATAAAAAATATGATTACAGAAGTTCACACTAACTTTTCGAACACCCTGTATTATTGTACATAAGCTGCTTTTTTTTTGTTTTTGTATTCCTACATATTTTACATGTGTAACCATTCCATGTTTTCAGTATGCAGCCTTTAATGATTTTGCATGCTTTTGGCTATGCTGTTTTTGTAGATGTCCAAATAAGATTTCGATCGATTATTCTTAAATGTTCTTACCTTTGCTCGACACATTCTTACTGCTTTCCAATATTGATCATCGAACCATGGCTTTCTAAATGTCCAAGATTTTGGTAAGTTTTCCTTAGCAAGAGAAAGAAGGGCATTGGTGAAGTCACTAATGTGTTCCTCGTTGTTTCTTTTGGCTTCTGGTGTCAGTCTGTTTAGTGATGTTTTATGATTTCTTTTTTTTCCAGTTGGCTTTACGGAGATTCCAACGTGATCTTTTATTGTTTAGTTTTAGTTTATGATATTCCAGTATGATGGGGACGTAGTCACTTCCACATATGCCGTCGTCTATTCACCATTTATAATAATTGTACGTGATAAGGATGGAAAATCGTTAAGTCTATAGCAGTACATGTGCCTGTTGATGGGTGAGAATCTGTGCATACAACAGCAGCTATTATTGATATTCTATAATTATGAACTTTATCTTGGTTTAATTACATCCCAATATCTTGCTATATAAGATCCCCATCAAAAGTAAAGATTTCCGTAAATGTAATCTTGATTCGTTTTGCACTGTTATTGATGAGTGATCGATTCAGTATCTTTACAGGTTATTTAAAGTCCCAAAATATTTAAAAAAAAACTTTTTGCCGATAATATTTATTTAGTTATACATGTCTTACTAATTAACCCATAGCAGGGGGAGAAGAAGTGTATTCATATATTTTCCAAGGGTATTTACGCGTAAGCCGATGTAACGAACCCAACTGTAATTCCAACTCGGCTTCTCCGATTAACACCAAACCCACATCTTAGAGTAATTGGTATTGCCAAGCGGTAATCCAGTTAGGCATTTGCCAGGCACGACGTTGCTTAACTTCGGTAGTCGTACGGAAGCCGCTGTGGTAACGTGATGTGGCCGTAAACTGTTATTGGTGAGCTCATTAGATGTTATATACAGTGTAACCCGGATATAAGATACCCTGATATAAGAGAAACCCGTATATAAGATAGATTTTATCTGGTCCCAAATTAGAGCTCTACATACCTAAACAAAATAGACCAAACCCGGATATAAGAGAAACCCGGATATAAGAGACTACTTATCCGGTCCCGTCAACTCTCTTATATCCGGGTTACACTGTATAATGAAGATAAAGTTATTGTTTTCCGTTGGAATGGCGATATTTTTTGTTTTCAGTTTCATTCCCAGTGAGTTATTTTGTGATTTATGCTGATTGTACCGCCATTTTAGTTCGTATGGGTTGGTTTATGTAGTTTTATGAAGTGTAGTATTTCGTGTTAAATGTATCCTTCTCCTCGAGATGTGTTTCTTGTAGATATATTATTACAGGCAAATGGATGGAAAATACTACATCACTTACAAAAATCGGAGACGTTTTTGGACTCTATAGAAACCGGCGAATATGGTCAGGGAAGCTCCCGCCAAAATATGACAACAGTACTCAATGTTTGGCCTGATCTAATTCATATTTCTGTTTTACATGGATTTCGTTGTTTTTCTTACACGTTTTTATTGTATGTTTGTTTCTTCGTTATTTCGTTGTTAGTCTCTATTCCTCCTAATATTTTATTTTTGAATCAGACTTTGAAATTTTAGTAATGTTATTCTTTATTGGGGTCAGTTTTATTTAATTTACAAACACTGGCCAGTCGTTTGCTCCCCGTGTCGATAATCTGTGCCAAGTAAATCTCATTTATTTTGTGCTATCTCTTCTTGATCGAATTGAGTGTAGGTCGACATGCATCTGGAAAGGATATATATTTATGTATTTAATAACAAGAATTCTTTTTCTTCTTTTCAAATTTCACATGGCCTTATATGAGCTTGTTGTCTCTGGACGCAGAATCCTCATTATGGTTGCATTCATTTGTATTATGGTCTAAGACTTTTTATCTGCAGAGTTCCAATTCCATTTTTATTTGTTAAATTCCCTTCTGCGCAAATACCCTGGGAAAAAGGTATGCATGAACCTCATTTCCCCATAACTATAGGTAAAGTAAGGTATGAATTCTCTTCGTCTCCCCCTGGTCTACCGCAGAAGAAATGGGAACCTACTGAAAAAAAAAATTGCCTCGTCAATCATGCATTGAAAGATACATGATCGCCTTAGCGTGTATCACGCATGACACATAACTGATTGAATAATACTTGCATCACTTAACCAATATTATCTCAAAAATGTCTTACTATCTAAAAATATTTTCCGCCTTTAAATATTCTGCGAATGGATTGATAATTTCTGTCTGAATGTCTAGGATCTGGCATCGTCATTATTGTCATTATTTACACGCGGGACATCACAACAAATTATTTTAATGCTCAGTTATTTATATTCGGACTATTGTCCTCATCTTTGTTGTTCTTATCACCTGATCGCCTTCTGTTTAAATTTCTTGGATGAGGAGTTATCATTACACGATTTATATTCGGACTATTGTCCTCATCTTTATTATTGTCATCACAAGATTTTGGCCGTTGACTTTTCCGACCTTCCTGTGGTGTAGATCTATTTAGCTAACCTACAGGGAATTCTGAACTGAACTCTTTATTTAATCTACGGCTCTAGACTTATCTCCTTCCACTGCTCATGTCTATGTATACCGTCTAGTTCTTAGTTTTGTTTAATACTGTTCACTTATTGCTTACTCGTTTCCACTGAATTCACGTGCATACTGCTCAACCCAGGGATTGAAGTCACAACCACTATATCATCAATTTTCATAAATAAATACACTTAGACACTCGGCTATTGTTATTAAAAAATTCCCTGTAAAAATTGAAGTGTAATATCGCTGAGATTAAGTTATTTTTAAATATGTCGAAATAGATGAAGTTCAGTTTTCTAAAAGAATATATAGATATCATCACTGACCTAAAATTTAACATCAAAAATTGAACTGAAAATTTTTTGACTTTTCCACATTTATAGGAGATTGAAGCATTAGCTTCAGATATTGCTCGTCCATGGCGTCCTTCTTCATAATATCCAAAATCATGATACTTATAACGCAGATGTTGGTTTGTTATGAACTGTTCTTTAACTTTTCAATATTCAACCATATTTTGATATTTTTAATTAAGGTAGGTGTACCAAAGATCGTAATCAATGTCTTTGTTGCTAAAATTGGATTTTTGTCTTTTTTTTTCTTTTTACGCCTTGACTCTTCATCTCCGTGTTTATTTCTTCAATAATCTAGACGGACACTTCCATACTGTTTTTTTAATCTTATCAGACCCCAAGCAAGGCAATAAAGCCACTAAGACAGAATCGCTTGCTGCGTGTGAAAGAATAAGAGCAAAAGAAAAGCATCGTTAAGAAAAGTGAAGAATAAAAGAACAGGAATTAAAAAGGAAAAAGATTGATATAAGTGACATCCCATCATCACCGAGAGGACTCTGGCCTTTCACCAAATCACGATGAACGAGTATTCCTGCGAGTTGGCCCAGTGATTTGGGCACCTATTGGGATTTAAGCTCAACCCAGACCTCAAGTGGGACTCTTACATACGATCGATAGCAAGAGATACTGGAAAAAAACGGCAGGTCTCTATACGGCTCCAGTAGATAAATGACTCCTGACATTATCCTCTGCATTTACAAGAGCCAGATCAGACCCACAACGGAGAACTGCTGCCACATATGGCCAGGAACTTGCCCGGCTTTCACTTTCCAGCGTCTCCACGTCCCTGCAGATGACGAATTCTTTTCTATCTAATGACCCCTATTGCTAATTCCATGGAAATGGTTCAGACCAACCACATTTTGTTGTCCAATAAATACTAACATTCATGCTACCCCACCATGCCGCGTACATTGTAGCGACCTACCAATATTCCCTTAGTATTCCATTAATGAAATGTAAGTCCCTTCCAAAAGCTTTTCCCCACGAACCGCTTTTTTTTTTGGGAACCGATTTCTAAGAGGAGACTTCTTTGGCTACAGAAGTCTTAACCTGTCCAAGTCTATATTCAGCCGTTATCTTCTCCAGATATCTCCTACGCTCTGTCTATTACTCTGTAACCGTCTTATTCGAGAGGCTCTTGGGCCTTGTACAGAGTGAACATCATTGTAAATTTTTTAAGGTCAAAGTTGACTGAGAAGCAAGAAACTTGGAGAGAATGTTGTAGCTAACATGACTCTAAAGATGCCAGGGTCATGGGCTTCTCGGTCACCAGGATTATGTATTACCCGTCTGTACAGTGATGCATATTCTTGACCTTGGGTCATTGTACTGAAAGTTACAAGTCATTTATTTACCCATTGACCTATGAGAGTTACCTCAGATGATAGATAGATTGTATGGTTCCAATAAATGAGTATTGATAATACAAAGAGAGTGAATCCATGAATAAAATATGGAAACGCCTATATTACACGGATTGTTGTGAAGTGATTTGTCCGTTCAGAATATATCCCAACATTTCTTTTCTGTTAAGGAATTAATATTTTAATTTTTGCAGATTGTGTTACAGGTATCTAACCGCAAAGGATTCAAGACTAGATAAAAAAGAAATCTGAAAGATATATTAATATATTTCCGACTAGGAGCCTATCATGCAATAAACAGTAATCATAAATATTCAAGTAGCCAACTTATAAAATAGAGCCAAAATTTGTTCTGGGTTGATACAACATTGATACTTAAAAGCGGATCTAAAATTCTGACGATAATCAACTAGAGAATCACTCAAGGACACACGGCACAGTGGAAAAAGGCGTTAGTTAGATCTAGTGACAGGACCCAACGAGTGTGAGTTCAATACCCGGTTAGGGCAGTGGAGAACTTTCAGAGGGAGATTAACAGGAGATAACTGATAACTGACATCCATCAAACATGGCACGTGGAACTAAAACAGTCTACTCCAGTGAGCGAAATAAAGGGTTCAGTTCGACATTCCAACCACCTGAAGAAGGCCGGAGCGTACAACGGCCGAAACATTGTAATAAATATGGCAACAAAGATGAGGACAATAGTCCGAATAATGTAAATAATATGCATAATACCTCATCTCAGAAATGTAGAGAGGCAATCTTTATTTGTTGACTGTGAATTCGCTATGATCAGGTTTTGTGTCGTCCTTGGCAACAGCGCCAACTATTAACGCGGTCTGGTGAATCATTTATTGCCGTAAACAATAACAACTTGAGGTACTTTATAATATTGACCGTAAAAAGTAGATTCTTTTAAAAATTACTTCTCCTGGATATATTGATTTTCTAAGCGTAATTTAGATGTGGGATAAGGCCGAAAGTATGGGGCGCACAGTGAAGATCGAACTCACTATTCAGCCGTAACTGTTTTAGCGAGACAATCTTGCTAACCATTAGACCACGCCGAAGTGCCTCAGCAATTTTCTAAGCGTAGCTTAGATGTCGCACAAGGCCTAAAATATGGGGTACCCAGTGAGGATCGAACTCACTCGTAACTCCCAAGCTTGCTAATCATTACACTACCTAACACAGTTAAACGTTTTATCAAGCTCGCTAACCTTTAAACCACGTCGAGGTAAACAAATTATTTTTTTAGCTTAGCTCAATTGTGACACAAGGCCGAAAGTATGGGGTACCCAGTGAGGATCGAACTCACTATTCAGTCGTAATTGATCTAGTGAAACAAGCCATTACATCATGTCGAAGGGACCTAACTTTTGAATATATGACGAAGAATGCTTTAAATGTATGGCTAACAAATTTGTCTGAAGTATTTTATATGCTTAAAACTCATAATAAAATTACAACTTGGGATTGTACGTTAAATCATCGTTAATTATTCTTGCCAAATGGTTAGTATAAAAACAGGGAGACAATTAAACACTTTGGCAAACTTATAATCGATGTGCCGTTTGAAAAAATTATTATTTATAATGGTCAAAATGAAAATAAAATTGATAAATATTTTACACCATATATATGTACAACGCGCACACACAAACACACACATATATATATATATATATATATATATATATATATATATATATATATATATATATATATATATATATATATATATATATATATATATATATATATATCTAGATTTACTAATCTCAAACTTAATATAGAATTAAGTATTTTAAGTACTCTTTTCGATCCTATTCTGAAGTTTAGCATTCCAAAAATTGCATTTTTAAGAGATAAAATTCAAAAAATGTCTGGCATCTCGTGGGACGTCGTTGGTTAATACGTATGAATACAAAAATTAAAATAATTGGAGCAGCTGTTGTAGAAAAATTGAGTTATTTTCTATGAGCCAGTCAATGTAGAAAAAATTAGTTTTCAGTGTCAGTACTTAAATCTATTAGCATTTTTTTACAACTTGGAAACGAGTATCCACACATTTACACAAACACCTTTTTAGACCCAAGGTTCTCCCATATCTGTGGGGAAGAGATGGATTTTTACCTTTCTCAACGGTATTAGAACGTAAGTGAATGCAATGGACTCTACTAGAATTTGAAATTCGAGCCGCTATCAATTACTACGCTTTTACTCCACAATATCGACAAATATAAGGAGTAAATTGATGATATCCCCTGAGGAGTGGACGGACAGGTCAGACTAGGAAACTCTAGACTCGGAATGCTGAATAACAATCAGATAAGTGACAAACTTTTATTCATATTAATCTTATATATATATATATATATATATATATATATATATATATATACATATATATGTATATATATATATATATATATATATATATATATATATATATATATATATATATATATATATATATACGATAAATAACAACAGCAAAAAACGTATTCCATCATTTAAATAACGATTCAACTGTAAGACATTTCGCCGTCGCTTGCACCCGGTGCTTAGTCATCCGGTCCTCAGGATCTTATGACGACGCTTTAACCACAGGAAAACTCTGAGATGGTCAATGCTGACGCTCCTCTAAGTTTGGTTGTTGGTCGCTGGCCGCTTCGATCCACACCGTCTCTGTCAACGCTCTGTTCTTGATCTAAGATCAGTGAAAAATCGAAGATAGTAGTCTTACATCGCTAGTCAAGCCATGACGGTTGCTATATTAAGGAAAATATCTTCACAACAAAAATTAAAACGAAAGGTTCTTGAGATTAATCTGTATTCGGTTTATATAGCTCTTGGTACAACAAAATTAACCCTTTCCACATCAACCTCTATAGTGACACTGGGCCTTGACTAAATTATTGGAAGGCTAGGTTCAAATCTTGAAATGAGAAATCCTGGTGAAAACTGACGTGGCTTCCAGAGGCATTTGATGCTGCTTTCCAGCCCAATTTTCTTAGCTCTCCAAATTCATCTGTTTATATGCAATTCCGTGTGGGGCCGAAGGGTTCTTGGGATTCGTTGATTCTTTAAATTTCCCATTAATTCTAATAACGGGTTTCTTTGTTCCGTATTTCTGATTTCGAAATCAAATTTCCAAATTTGAAGAAGTATCTACCTTCCTTGGAAATAGTTACTGGTATTGCTCCTCTCCTAACTCCAACCACCTTCACTTCGCTTCTCACACCACTACTCCATTCTCCTTCTTCTACCTACTCGCGTACAATTCAACCTAAGCCCACATCCAAAGGTATGCATAACTGTTTTTGTGATAAATCAAACTTATAGCGCATAGCGGAAGAGGGGTGCCATTCAAGTCATTAATTTTTATTCTGTTAATCTTTTCTATTTTTCTGGAATTAACTTTGTCCAGCAAAAATATAAACCAGACCACGGATCATAGAATTTGTTTTCATAACTCCAGCCTTAATTGTACAGTACATATGACACCTGATCAGAAATGTGTTCTCATTTAACCTTCCGAACGAGAGATAGAATTATTTCCCAATTTGTTTTCGTCAATGAAAATATATATGTTTACCTAAATTCTCAACAAAGAGACTCTCTTTTTTCCATCACTTGTCCGGTCGCCGTCTAGAGCGAAAATATAGGCCAGATCATCTGTTTGTTATGACGGATCGATTTTCATAATCCTAACCTTCGCAGCCGGTTCATTGTTTTCTTTTCCTTTCCTTTCTCAATTCATTTTCAAAGATAATTCTCGTCTGCTTTAGTGTTTGTTAGTGACATGTGTCTTCCTAATTTTTCAAGAAATAAATAAAATTGTTCTTCAAATCAGTTTTCCTCCGCATGCCAGTCTTTCGACAGATAAGAAAAATAAACTTTAGGAAAGAAGAAATCTAGACGGTCCCATTTTCACCAAGGAAAATATCTCAGCGCTTTCTCTTTTTTCAAGTGTTATTCTATTTTGGGCTTAACTCTTTTCTACCCAGAATAAATCACAGCCTCGAGAAAGCCGGTATAGTATCTACAGCATCTATGAAACCCATTACTGGCCTTACTGTCTTAGGCTCAAGCATTGCTCTTATAACTTCCACTTTGACCATATCAGGTTTAACCAATCATTTATCTATGCTGAAACTCAAGTATTAGGTTGGTGCAAAAATAATGACGTAATAATGTCGTTTTCTGACGTTAAAATACGTCAAAAAACGACATCATTATGTCATTATTTTTGCACCAACCTAATACTTTGTTTCTTCTCTCAGGAATTGACACTTCGGCAATTTCAACTACAGACCGTACCTTCTTAACCGATCTAGCACTCGTCGAATGTGGTCAAAATGTTCCTCAGCCGTTGCGAAAAACACCAAGATATCATCCAAATAAGCCATGGCAAAAGCCTCCATCTCGCTCAGCCGTGTCGACATTAAATGTTTGAAAATGCCAGGGGCGTCGGTCAGGCCAAACAGCATGAACCTGAACTGAAACAACATTACATAACAGGGCTTTTATCCCGGTCTGCTTCATCGAGGTTCACCTGCCAATAGCTCGACCTAAAATTTATCGTTGAAAAATAGTTAGCCTTCCCCAGAAGGGATAAGATGTCTTTTTTTGATAGAAGGGAAATTGCCAGTAGTTTTGACATGCGGTTCAACCTCTTAAACTCAACACAAAACCTTTCTCCACCGTCCTTCTTATCTACTACACGATTAAAAAACTCCAAGAAGACGGAGACCTATCAACTATTTCTGACTCTAACATGACCCTAACCGTCTCTTCCACCAGTCATCACTATGTATAGTTTTAATCTAATCGGTCGCCAGTATCGATTTTCATCCTCACTTTGTGTGTCTGCCCAACTCCTTACCCGAGTTAGCCACCGCATCTCTGTTGGCTCTTAGCAATTGCTCTAATTGTGCCTTAAATTTCTCAATCTTGTTAGCCAATATTATTGGTACATTCTCTGACACCCTCCACTTCTGCCTCAACAAAGGCTACTTCCTTTACTTCAGGTTTGTATTTCCCAGCAGGGGTTACCTGAGAAAGTTTACCTTCCAAATTCCTCTTCGTCACTAACGTACTTCTACCGGTCTGCCGTTCTCAGAGGCAATTTTTAGTTAGTGTCAACCAACACTGACACTTCACTGGGGCCACTTTCCAGTGGTATCTCCACTCGATCAACCAGCAATGCTGCAGGGTTGGATTTTAGCTGGGCCCCATCTTGATCCAGCCAATCCTCACCCAATATCATTTCTCTAAAGAGATCTAGTTCCATATATAACTGACCAACCTGCGTACCTCGAGGCGGCGTAATGATTAGCAAGATTGTCTCGCTAAAACAATTACGACTAAGTAGTGAGTTCAATCATCAATGAGTATCGCATACTTTCGGCCTTGTGCCACATCTAAGCTACGCTTGGAAATTCATTATAAATGAATAACCTGCCCACATGTCAAACAGCGCATAACCCTCCCCTTAATTGTTATCACGTGGGCGGTTCTAACTTTTAGTTCTTGTTCTGATGTGACCCCTGGGCGTTTCCTTGGTTTCATTTCCTGGGGGTGTTCTATTGAAGGAGAGTCTTAAGTGTTGCTTTTTAGGAACACTACACCACTTAGTTTCATGGCATTTTCTACAATTTCTATGCTTTTCAGAGGCAACTCCCACCTTGTTGGAAAATCGATCGCCCTCATAGATGCAAATCTAATAAACCAGCCTATATCGTCCGGGTGTTGGTGCAAAGGACCCATGCTTCAGGGACCACTCTCTTCTATTGCAGTCGGTCTCCCAATTCTCCGGACGCCCCCTCATCTTCTCTACAGTAGGGGCATACATCTCTTTTCTTTGGCTGCAACCTTCTTGATTCCTAACCTGAATCCACCTCTTCTCGTCTTCATTTATATATTGTCACTCTTTGGTCAGATCTATGGCCACCGAAAACCTGATTTTTGGCTTCTCTAATTACATCATGTCTGATGCGCTCGCTCTCCACCTCAGCAACAAAAAAATCCGCCAACTTGGCCTGAAGGGCGACATTTTCTCTTACTTCCTCAGGAAAAGCCAAGCCTGACAATTTTGTCGCTCTTGTTCCCATTTCTCCTGGCGTCTGTTTCCTTGCCTGGGTGATTCCCATGAGGCTTCTCATGGATTCTATCGCCGTCGTCTCATCTGCATATTCGTCTATTAGCAGTTTATTAAAACCAGGGTTCCTTGCTAGATGGCCACCCAGAAAATTGGAAACCGGGCCCTCGGCTGCATCATGCGTTAATATCGTCGTCTCCATCTTGGACAGTTCGTCGTTGAGCTGTTTCATCTCAATCGCCGTAAACCAGTTTTTTTTTAATTACCCTGGTCATATATATGCGCTGATAATCTGACCTCCCAACAGGTCTCTAAAGTTACTCTAGATCTGAGGTCTTCTCACCTCGTCCCCATAGTTAGACCGGTCAGATCAAACAGATCCAGGCTCGCTCATCTTAACTTACCTAATCAACAGATAACAAGGTTAAAGAGAGACAATTCTACTCTTGTCCCTTGGTTTTTAGTCTACTCTTTTCCCTTTCTTCTCTTCTTCAGGTCGAGGTTGAGCTGGGCGCTTTTATTTGGACACTAATTAATATAACATCAACAATCCATGGTCAAATCCTTGGACACAGACCCAAAATAATGTAACACCTTTCGCCGCCGCCTATAGTCAATAGAATAACCACGCTTAGTGGTCCCGTTGTCAGGGTCTTCGGACGACGCTTTAACCACAGGATAACTCTGCGATGGTCAATGCTGACGCTGATCCAAGTTGGTTGTTGGTCGCTGGCCACTTTGATCTACATCGTCTCTGTCCACTCTATATTCTTGATCTCCGAGCAGTGCAAAATTGAAGCCATGGCGGGTTCTATAGTAAGGAAAATTATATCATCACGAGGAAAATTAAAAAATTTAATTCGTGGGTTTAATCTTCAATTAGTTTATATGGCTCTTGGTACAACAAAAATTAACTGATTTCACACCAATCTCTATACTGGGGCTTGTCTAAACTTATGGAAATCTGATTTCAAAGTCATTCTGGTGGCAGCTGACATGGATTGCAGAGGCATTTGAAGCAGCTTCCCAGGCAAATTTCTTAGCCACCCAAATTAATCTGTTTATATGCGCTTCGGTGTGGGATTCGTTGATGCTTTTATTTTCCCATTAATTCTAATTAGGGGTTTCTTTGTTCCCTATTTCTCCTTTTCGTGATCAATTTGGAGAAGTATCCACCTTTCTTGAGAATAGTTACTGGTAAATCTCCTCCCCTAAATCCCACCTGCTCTTCTCTTGCATCTCACACCACTACTCTATACAAGGGACATCAGTCCACATCCCACGGCATGCATAAATCTCATTGTGACAAAGGCGGAGTTTTATTCTACTCATTAAATATAATTCAGTGAATCTTTTCTATGTTCTTGGAATTAGCTATGTCCAGCGAAAATATAAACCAGACAACCGATAATAGAATTCCTTTACATCTCCAGCGTTAATCGTACAGTACATCCGACCCGTGAAGGAAAGCCAAAATTATTTCTCAATTTGTTTCCGTAAATGAAAATATATTTGCTAACGTAAATTCTCAACAAAGAAACTCATTATTTTCCAACCGTGAGCCGGTCGCTGTCTCAGCTGAAACATACGTCAGATCACTTGCCTGTTATGACGGATTGATTTTCATAATCTTTACCTTTGCAGCCAGTACATTCTCTGTTTTCATTTCTCAATTCATTTTCGCTAACAAAAATATAATTCTCGTCTGCTTTTTCTGTTCGCCAGTTACATGCGTTTATCTATATTTCTAAAGAAGAGATAAAATTATATTTCAAATCTATTGTCGTCGACATACCAAACTCTCAACAAGTAAGAAAAACAAACTTTAGGAGAGAGAAAATCTATAAGTTTCCATTTTTACCAAGCAAAATGTATCCATTCTAACTCTCTCTCTCACTTTCTCTCTCTCTCTCTTTCTCTCTCACACACACAAACACACACACACAGACACACACAGACACACTCTACCAGTTTATATTCCATTTTCGGCGTAACCCTTTTTTGCTCAGAATCAATGTTTAACCACATCACAAGATCAGTATGAAACCACGTACATCCAGGAAACCCAATACTCTCAAAAAATGATTGCATACAATCACTAAAAAAAATCCCCTTCTATGACCCTAATGGCAAAATTTACACTCAAACTAATGGAGCAAATATGGGAAATCATCTCAGTCTGTGCTGATCTAAATATTACATGCGTCATGAAGGTTATGGGTGAGTGGGCGAGTTGTTAGAACGTTTGATTTCTGACCACAAGATGGTCACTTTTGTCAGGAAGGTGAC
Organism: Acanthosepion lycidas; assembly: GCA_963932145.1. Classification (NCBI taxonomy): domain Eukaryota; kingdom Metazoa; phylum Mollusca; class Cephalopoda; order Sepiida; family Sepiidae; genus Acanthosepion; species Acanthosepion lycidas. The sequence continues at coordinate 24,386,847 of OZ010579.1, read as the reverse complement.
TTCTTGATGTTATCGGTCTGGTGCAGGTGATCCTAGCGTGCGCCATCTTTGGAAAGTGCCCGAAAACCATACCACGGGTTGACCAAGCCTTGTGAGTGAAATTTAGTAGCACGAATTCACCAGTCACAAGTCATTGTGGCCTTGTTCAGACTGTTGATCACGCTAGATAACACGCTTCTCTCTCAGAAACTGTAACTAATGTCTCTTCTGCATAGTTGGAGTATAAACTACAAGTGAACTCTGTGGGTGTTGAACAAACACAAAATGCGCCTGAGAAAGCATCTGCAATAGAGATTATTACCCTAGTAGACGGGTATCCTCGAATACGAATGGCCAGGCATTAACATGACCCACGTAGAAAAAAAGTTTTTTTTTAAAAAAAGTAGCTAAACCGAAAATATACGTCGACGATATTTTTATCTTAGCTGAAAAAATCAAATTGATCATCTCAAAATTTCATTCGAAAAAATTTGCGTCTTCAACTTATGAACTTAGCTAAAGAATAAAATCCAAGTCTTGGATGTGGTTGTAGAGTCTAATAATAATACACTCAATACTTCATTATATATATATATATATATATATATATATATATATATATATATATATATATATATATATATATATATATATATAATATATATGGCTGTACTTATGTATGAAGCACTGTTTTTTTTTTTAAATAAAAACAAAAATATTAAAGAAGTTTGGATTATTAACCTAAAGGTTCTTTCCTATTTTTCTATATTTGCACACACACACACACACATACACACACACACACACATATATATATATATATATATATATATATATATATATATATATATATAAACATAAGTAAAAACTCTTGCCATCTTAAATTTAATTGTCAATATCCTCTCCGATATAAAATAGGTGTTATTAAAATATTCCTTATGAAGCGCACGAAAATTCCTCCTCTCGTCCGCCTTTCTTTAAAGAACTTAATAACGTGAAAGGAACGGTTGTTTTCAAAACCATCTTATAAGTTACCATATATGACTTTTTCCTTCTAAGGTAACCAATAGCAACATTGAACTCATAGAAAAAAAAAACAATAACATTAACATTTTCTGGATGAATAAAAAGCAATAGTAAATATAAAGAAAACAAACCTTCAGCTAGAAACCTCATAAAGAAATACGCAACTCCAGCTGACAAAATATGAAAATTAAATTAATTAGTTATTATAAAAAAAAAAAAATATGTAAGCTCATTATCAAAAATAATAATTCACCTGCAATATTTAAATTACAGAGAATTGATTTGAATTGCTTTCGTATCATATTTGACACCTTCATGTTCATCATCATTTTAACTTCACAATTGATCATAGATTTTCGATCCGATTCAGATCAGGACTTGATCATGGTCATTGATTATCTTCCTTTCAGTAAGACATTTTACCCTATAAAAATCACGGATAATCTTAGATACATGAGAAGAAGCATTGCCGCTCATAAATACACACCATTTTGAAACTAAGAGGCTGGGACTTGTGCAATACAAAGAACATCTTGTCCAAAAAATTGTAAATGATAGCACTGTCCCGTTTAACTTTTTGTTCGGTGGCCAATTCGAGCCCATATTATCACACTGCCGGGTCATTGATTTCCACCAAGAGGCTTGCAAAGTTTCATCTGTTGGAAAAGGCTGGAAAGTGACAACTAGGCAGCTCCTGAACTTATATGGCGACAATATTATATCAGAACGTTACTTTTGGCTGACATATTTTTAAAGGTATTTATATCTTCTCATAGATGACGTGGTTAGTGGGGCATTTAATGTTAAGAGTTTGTATATAATCAATGTAATTTATTTCCTTTATGACAGCTCTAAAATTTTCCTTCTACTACACAATATCCCAAAAACCTTTCAATCCAAGCTGTAAATTTAAACTGTTCATGCCTTTCACCAGCAGAAGGCACTGGCCAGTTTTTGTCGACATTCATACTTATTTATGCACATTGCTTCCATGTCGTAATTTCGGCATAGCTTTTTTTTTTTATCTGACGTTAGAGTGTTCTTCCATGTCTTTCACGCTCAGTATGGACTTGAAGCAAATCCGATCGTTATCTCTGTGTAAATACCTTTTTAATAATCAGCCTAAAATTGGATTTTAAATATTCACATGATACACGTGTTTTCACGATACATGTCACATAGACATCCTGAGATAAAAACACGAAAATCTGCAGCCATGTCTTTATATATATTTTAATCTATCCACGCACAAGAAAGTAAATAAAAGACACTAAGAAGTAAGGGGTCATTGAGAGTGAAAGAGACAAAGAGAACAGGTTCCAAAGAGAGATAAGCGAATGGCATTGCTTTTAAATTTTTGGCAGGAAAGCTGAATGCCTTAGGACAGTACTCTAAGTGAGAAACGCGAGAGAATTATATATATATATATATATATATATATATATATATGTGTGTGTGTGTGTGTGTGTGTGTGTGTGTGTGTGTGTGTGTGTATGTATGTAAAGTTAAGTTATAAGGAACTTGGTAAACCGAATTGGTAAATCCAAAGAGGATGAAATCCTGAGAGCTCAATATGAGGACAGAGCTAATATGTAATGAAAAACAAACCACTTTAAGGTACCATTACGATAATTTATTTCACCTAAATTCTTTTTTTAAGGATTCAGGATCATCAGGTAAAACTTCCAACAACGAATTGAGAGGATGAAAGGTGAAATAAATTATCGTAATGGTACCTTAAAGTGGTTTGTTTTTCATTACATATTATATATATATATATATATATATATATATATATATATATATATATATATATATATGTATGTATATATATGATAAAAATATAGTCTGAAGGTATGTTATATTTATGGATTAAAGTGCTCAATAGAAGGGATAGAGCCTATGTAAATATAAAAGTGTACATTGAGTTTAACGCGCAGCGACGACAATCTGTTTCATGCTTATACGCAAACTTCACGACTTGGTCTCTAGACATGAAATGAAGAATGAGATTTAGCATGAAAAAGACTGTATCTGGTGGGTGATAATTTTAATGTCCACAATGGTGCTCAGTTGAGCCAGATACTAACAAAACTCTTTGAAACACCAAAGATGAACTGAAGGCTAGGATTATGACACCATTCACCAACTTCATCAGGGACTCCGTCCAGAAGAGTTGCAGAAGATTCCGAAATCATCTGGAGAACCTGCTTGAAGCTGTTGGAGGTTTTATTGAATAAATTAACTAGATTAGCGTTTCAAGATATTTTTGTGTAATTTTGGTAGATATATATCTTAAAATGAGATGTCTGTTATTTTCATTTTTCCGTAGTTTAGACGACAATGTATCCATCTCAACCTGGATATATATTTAAATATATATTCGCAATTAAGTAACGCTCTCTTTTCAAGATATGTAGTAAAATATGCTCAATACAAATGGTGAGTTTATAAAAATTGCAAAATATATTATTTATAATTTTAATTTCATTCTGTGAAAAACATCATTAGGCTAGGATATACTTTTACTGGAACTAAACAATTAAAAATGAACACAGACAAACACACATACACACAGACACGCGCGTGCGTGCGCACACACACACATACACACACATACACATATATATATATATATATATATATATATATATATATATATATATATATATATATATATATATAGTATAAAAATCAGGAAATCAATTAAAAATACGCGAACAGGGATTCGACCTGGCAGCCTCGTCGGGCGTTAATTTACCGCCAGGTCGAAACTGTAGTCACGTGTTTTAATTGACCCCCTGATTTTTAAACTTAAAAGCTCTACATGTAAATTTTATTTTTACTTATTTTTTTCTCACGTGAATTGACCACTATTTAATACTACTATATATATATATATATATATATATATATATATATATATATTTATTATTTCTCCCAACATTATTGAGAGACCCGTATACCATATTTGCGTACTCCTCTGCATTTTTAACACTGTTAAATACGATTACCGACCTGTGCATTCGCGAGGCTTAATAAAGAGAAAGTGATCATCTCTGGTTGGATTCGAACCTTCGTTCCAATTTATATGTCTATTAATCGCATGCCTCGGTTTTGGTTAAATGTTTTCAAAGCAAAGATAAATAACATTCAGTAATTCTGCATTTCTGAAGGAAATTCTGACTTCTCTGAAATGTATCCAGCGTGTTTACCACTTAGCTGAGCCATTGCAGGTGCTCTTCAGAAATTAGTGCATCGTCTGCAGTAGCATTTCTTAGGCGGGGTGGGTCAGGTTGGGTCGTTGTATGTCACAGTACAAAATTACAAATCTTTTTGTTCGACCTATTATGCCAACGTGATTTTTAATTTCATCCAATCACGCATCTTTCTTGTCATCTCGTAGTTTGTTTGTTTGTTTTTTTTTTTACTTTCTCTCTTTTCGGCTTCATCTTTTATTTCCTTTTCAACAAACTAATGCTGTCGTCTTTCAAGAGAATTAGTATAATTACAACTTCGTTTTCGCATATTGGAAAACAGGAGAGTGTTGTTAACGTCTTTACCCAACCCTCTATCTCCAACATTAAAATCTAATTAGAAAATGTCACCTAACGCGTACGCAGAAACAAAAACAATATATATATATATATATATATATATATATATATATATATATATATATATATATATGTGTGTGTGTGTGTGTGTTTGTGTGTGTGTCCGCGCGCGTGTGCATAATTTCCCTTCCCCTTTTTGTGGCTAATGAAAACTTTAATTAAACTTTCTTGTTTCATCAGTTTTCAGGTTAGAATTAATCTTTTGTCAGAGTCAAGGGACATTGTTCACCTGAATTAAAATAAATAAACAAAAGTTACTTGTATGTTGTATACGTAATATTTCAGTTAATAAGCTATGCTCTGCTTCGTGGTTAAAATGGTTGCATAACACCTGGACTCAATATTCCATGTCTGATATTAGATAAAAATGGAATACAAATATTAGTGTAACTTGCGTATGCCTCTGAATGGCTTAAGAGATTTAGACTGTCAAACGCCATTTTATTTTCCTCAGTTAATCTCTGTTCCGCCTACGTATAAGCTGTCTATTCCAAGCAGATCTCTTCTTCTTTTTCTTCATGATAGGTCCTTAAAGCACGTAGCTTATTATGGTCCTCCACAAGTACCTATCGTTTGTCACTCTTACCAATATTTGTATTTTTGACTGTAGCTGAGATTCTCTGTTCAATCATCCATCCAGAAAAGATCGTTTACTCGCTGTTTCCCTCTCGTTTCAATATGTCCCGAGCGTGCCAAATTTGCCAAACCTTCTTTTCACATTATGCATTCCAGAGAGTTCAACTCTCTCTTTCTGATTCTAAGTGTTAACTTTTTGGTTTCTTTTTTTCTTTTAAACTCCCTCGTTGCTTAAATGTTTCGTCCTTGGTATTCTCAGAATCTTTCTACCGAAAAGCATCTCTTTTGCATCAAGTCTTCTTTTCATCCGTGAGGAAATTGTCCAACATTAATTTTATTGGCCTCGTGAGGCGATGCCTGCGTGCAGCAAGTTTGGAAAACCATTCCACGAATCGACCCGGATTGACAAATTGTGACAGAGTGTTTGAGCCTATTACGTTTATTCAAACTGTTTCACTGGTCCAAATGATGAGCCCAGTCCCTGGTGAGTCCTATGGGTGTTGAACAAACACAAATGTGTCTGAGCAAGAGTGTGTAACAGGAATTGTCTAGCCGCTATATCAGATTGCATACTTATATCTTATCGACCAACTATATATATATATATATATATATATATATATATATATATATATATATATATATATATATGTTATGTATATATATATATATATATATATATATATATATATATATATGTTATGTATATATATATATATATATATATATATATATATATATATATATATATGTATATAGGACTATTTTTCAAGTTTTATTCCCCGCATGACCATGACATTATGACATGAAAAATATTTGATAATGGATAATTTTCCCGTTTTAATGAGCGCTCAGCACATTGTCAACCATTTTGTATTAAAAAACATAATGAAAAGAATACGGTAAAGGATAACTTTGCATAAATACTTGTACTAATGAACAACATAGAGTTTTGTACTACTTGCACCACTGAAGATGATCTTGGAAAAAGATCGAAAGTACTTGGGTAACGAAAATAAAAGAAATTTAAACAGGTATAGCACATCTCTCATCCTTTAACATCAATATACGGAGGGTTATTCGCGGGTATGAACGGATTTTGTTAAAAATTAGCAGACATAATATCTGTAATTTATTCAATCAGACATGCCTCAAAGAGAATTTGAGGCCTAAATACACACACACACACAGATATACACACACACACACACACGCGCACACACATATACGCACACACACACACACACATATATATATGAGTTTTGTGGGCTTATTTTCAATAGGATCCTCTCATATTGAAAATGTATCTATACAATTTGTTGAATATAATAAACTAAAAATTCTTGAAGGTATTTATATCATAAAATTGAAACCAACGAAAACTTGGGGATGCATAAAGACGCCAGGTACAAACCTTACGTTATGACAAGAAGGTTGTTCATGTCAAATAACACTTGAGAGACGTCTTGGATATAACGATAAACTACATCGGAGAGCAAGGCCTCTGGTCGCAAAGTTTTGAAGAGCGTAGAAACACATCTTAATTGCTGTTGTTCCAACCTCTTAGGATTACATCTATGGGCAAATAATTAAACCCAAACTAGGATCCAAACACTATGAGAGCATAAAATATATTTTTATATAAAAATACTAGCAGTATATTTTCATAGTTAAAAAAATTAACGCAATATATTTTCATAGGTAAAAAAATAATTACCAGCAATATATTTTTTGTAAAATATATTACTAATGCTTCATGGCAAATCAAACTTCGGCATTAAATGACCCATAATGAGTTGATGTGTCACTAAACAAAGCAACAATCACGGAAGAGAGACTAGTGATCTGGTAGAGATTGCTTCCTAAACAAAGTCAAGGACTTTCACGATCATGGGATCTCTGACATTTGACCAACAGATTTAGATCCTGTGGATTGTTATGTCTGGGGTGTCGTTGAGAGAGCCAACAATACCAAATACTCGCTGAAGTCTGCTATCGGCGAGATTATGGTCAACGTGAATAAATAGCACTTGATCAAAGTATATAACCGTTTTAGAAACCAGATCTAGGTTACAATCGAAGTTCCTGACGACATTTTTGGTGTATGTATATAAGAACACGTGTAATACATTCTGTAAAGATATAGTGCTCTCTCAGATAAATAATATGATTACCTCAAATAAACTTTTTTCTCAGATACTCGAAGCAAGTTTTATAATTAATATCAATAAATAGACGTGCAGAAATTTAATTTAGAAATATTGATTGCACATATTGGAACATAACGGAAACATTGAAGGTTATCTCCGCCTACGACAGAAAGCGCAACTCACGCGAATGAAGAATTTCAGTGATTGGGCGTATTCATGTGCCAACGAATCCCCAAGAGGGGTACAAGCTACTGGGTGATGGGTGTTTTTATCTAAAATGGTTTCCAACCAAATCTATAGAAGACAGCGTGTACTGCTATTTAACCCATAGTTGGGAGATAAATAATATATTATCATGATACCATTATTTTCAACCGCACCCATAGTTCAATAAATATAATTCCTTTACATTATTTCTATAAAAATGTACATTTCTCTATTCGGAAGGTGTGTCAGGGGCTGAAATTCGTCTGATTTCTCTAACCCAATACGGAGACAGTACACTACCGTGTATAAGTGTGTACGAGTGGATGGAGAATTTTAAAAGTGGGCAAAAAAAAAAGTGACACACAAAGAAGAATTAGGACTCTCATTAACCTCCACCAATGATGAGAAGATTCCGCAAATTCGAGAGATGGCAATAGCGAACCGGAGAGTTAGCAGTTCACAAGGTAGCATGTTCTCTGCACATTTGGATCATTGCCCTTTGTTCCTTTCTTGTGCACACTGCTAGCGGAGCAGTCATGTTTACACTGTAACTGAAGCAATAATAAACGCTTTCTTTATATTACGTAAATTATATCCCCATTTCTGGCTAACATATTCCCCTTAATGCTAATGGCTGAAAAATCCTTTCTTACTAATATGGCATATATTTCCGTTGTAGAATCTTCAGCTGTGTATTATTTTGATACATGATTGTTTTAATTCTTGACAGTTGACAATGAATACCGCCATTTTTTTTCATTTTTTTCTAACACAACATTTTTGCTGGGTTCTCGAGCATTGGTTGGTTAGTGGGTTCGTTGCTTGCTTGATTGATTTTGTTTACCGGCATATCAACAGCTATGGGTAATTTAATGCCGAAATCTAAATATTCTGTAAGTAATTTTATACTTTCAACTACAGATATTTCGTACATAATTTTATACTTTCATGGTAAAGTTATGTTTTATTTATTTTCTTTTTTTGGACGCATAGTTTGGAAATCAAAAGACTGTATTTTTGGTAATTTTACTATAAAAAATTATATCTATTATTTTTTAGTGTTTCATTGATTGCCTATAAAATTGTATTGTCTCTCATTTTATTATAAAAATGTTCTGTTTTTTGTTTGGGTGTTCATTATTTACCTATAGCTGAGACCCCAATAGGTGCTACCACTCCGGCTCAGGGTGAACCTGGGAGCAACAACAGGTAAGAGGTGGTTCAACGCTGCTCAAGAACTCCGATCTCTCTATCAGAGTTCCTTACTGCTGGATGTAGTTTATCGACATACACAGGATGAGTAGAAGAGAAGAACAACACTGATTTCAAAACCGCTAATAAAACCGGACGGTAGCAACTCCACCCTGTAAAAACCTACTTGCTACAGAAACTACAACATAATGAGGCTGCGACCCTATATGTCATAAAGAAGACGAAAGGGTTAATACACAGGATTATTAAAAAAGAAAAGAACGTATTTTGCAAAATAATAAATAAAAACAACTGATAAGAGACAGAAACACATTCAACACATCACTGAATAGGAAAAGATTCAAAGTTATTAAAATAAATTAACTTTCTTCAGTCTTGTTTAAATAATAATTTTTTTTTCTTCAGATTTTTCATAAAATTATATTGTTATAAGTGTCCATCCTTAAAATTTCCATACCACAAGAAAAGTCAATTTGTATCCTGAAATTTTTGAAGTGTAATCTTAAAATAATAAACTCCTATCTACTCGTTAGCTTTTGTTTATATTTTGTTTTTATTAAATTTTAAATTTTATTTTGTTTTTATTAAATTTTAATTTTTTTTTTGCAGTATTTGTGAAGAGGCATTGTTATGCTTAATGACATAAGATCTATGGCTTGTCATGACCAGCCGATTGAAAAGAAACGATGAACAAAACTTCATAAAACTTTTAAGCGCGCTTTGCCGACAAATTATCAAATGTTGAATAAAGTTATTTTATGCCGTAATCTAAATATTTTGTATGCGTTTTTTTTTTACCATCATTTATTGATATTTTATACATACATTTACCCTAGATGTATAAAATTATGTTTGAAAGTTATATAGCTTTTATTGTTGAAGTTATATGTTTTGGTATAGACCTATTACTTTAATGCAGGACATTATGCTGACAGTTTCAGTAATTTAAAATAGTTTTCTCATTTTTTTTGCAGTATTTGTTTCGGAGCATTGTCATGCTTAATGATATACGTTTTAGGGCTTGACATAACCAGCCTATTGATCGGATCGGGCCTTCCCTATCGCCCGGTTAGCCCAAGTAAGGTCAAAGAAGAGTGTTGCCAGTCGGACGAACACGTATACACTCGGGTCATGGAGGCATTACAGGTCGCCACCCACTGCAAACAGATGGCCACATTGTAGTATGGGTCTAAACACTCTACAGAGTTGCAGTCGGCGTGTTCTACAGGCTCAGCCGGCAAGGAGAGAAATATATGCACTTTCTTTTTTAATAACACTGTACTAGCATACAGTTCGTCATTATTTCTTCTTTTATGTACCACGTCCCTCCAGGATATGAGGATCATGGCTCTCCATAATTTCATATGCTACTCTTAGCAATCTTTATCTTTCAAACCCTCTCCAAATCTGTTGTGCACCTATTTACATTAGATCGTTAGATATGTTACTCACTACTTGCCTCTGTCTCCCTTGCATTCAATATGTTCTGTGGGTATCATATTCTCCAGACCGTTTTTTCTCTTCATGCATCCCGGAAATTTTACCTGTCTCTTTTTGATATTATGTGTGTTGTAACCTAGTAAGGGTTACTGAATGAGAAATAACCCAAACGGAGTTTGGAAATGAAAATGGTAATCTTTATAACATCAACAAAATACAATACTTGCCAGCGGCGTGAAGTAGGTAAACCACTGCTAGTGGCAGACTACTTAGACAGTATATTGCGATATTTACCTGCCTCCCCACGACGTAGCATGCGGCACACGGCCAAATTTAATCTTGGGAAAACCGAGCCCGTGGTCTCGGGCAAAAAATTGTCCGTAAACCCCGTATACCGGTATCGGGTATCTGCCTACCTCCACGGATGTCTTCGGCAAAGCTTCGTCCCGGTTCCTCTTTGCCTTCGGGCAGTGGGTTCAACACGGTAAGAGCTTCCTTCGCTGACAGATCACGCTGCCAGCGTAAAGAGCATATTAACCCCATTTACAATAGTGTCCAACTTATTTATGAGAATTAGGACATAACCATTGGTGTTCATAGGTACGGTATATAACAGTATACTTTCGATTTTTATTTCCATTTTGATTTAAACTTCTTGATTGGTAACATGCTCCGTCCATGGCTTTCTCAGCATCATTCTGTAGAACCACCTCTCTGTTCTCTCAGTACATCTCTTCATTTATGAAGAAATTTTTCAGGCTTCATTGCCATATAGGCAAACTGATATCAATCTCTGGGTCGGGCGAATGTGTCCTTGAAGTCAATACTATAAATGTTATGTAGAGTGCGAAAGGTTTTTCTTCCTCCGTATGATTTCGAACCCCTCGTCGCCAAGTTGTTATGTAGTGGTTTCACAGTAGAGGATTGTATTTGTACTAAGTTGGTCCTAAAATAGGTTCGACATACAAAACGTTAGGAACTTGATATAATAGGAAATGACGCAGTAATCTAGTTGTGTTGGCTGATACTTTAATATCCGACTAACGGTCGTTCGACATCGACTGACTGACCCACTCACTGCCAACTCCCTTGTTACTCTTACTACTCCTACTTATTATAGGTGGGAGAGTCTATTAACTAGAGAATAGATGTGTTCCACAATGACAATAAATAAGATCAAGATGGGCCTGAGAAGAGAACAGCCCACACCTGTAGATAAAATAATGGGTTCGATTCAGGATTCCCTGTAGGTTACTAAGATCAATATACACCCGAGTGGCCGAGTGGTTAGGTCGTTCGCATTTTGACTATGAGACCAGGTTTCGAATCTCACCACGCTTCTTGATGTTATCGGCCTGGAGGAGGCGTTCCCAGGCTGAGGCATCTTTCGAATATTGCTTGAAAACCAGACCAGGGGTTGACCCAAGCCTTTTGATATAGATTAGGTAGACTGAACACTTTTGGGGACGTCGGTTGCTGTCATAAGTCATCATGAACGAATGTTAGAGTGTGCTGGCTTTGTTCAGATTGTTGATCACGTTAGATAATCAAATATTTCCTAGAAACTGTAACTAAGTTGCTGTATAAACCATAGTGTGTGTTGAACAAACACAAAAATGTGCCTGACCAGGCGTCTGCAGCAGGGAATGGCTAGCCGCCCTAGTAGGCATACATTCACAGATACGATTGGCTATTATTATTATTATCATTATTATTATTATTATTATTAAGCCCGGAGTGCACAAGAGCCGAAACGTTGTAATAGCCACATCCCAGAAATTATAGCAGAAGGCGGTCAGGTGATAACAACAACAATTATAAGGACAATAGTCTGCATGTAAATAGTGTAAATAATGATAACTCCTCATCCCAGAAATTTAAACAGAAGACGGTCAGGTGATAACAACAAGGATAAGGACAATATCCTGAATGTAAATAGTGTAAATAATGATAACTCCTCATCGTAGAAATTCAACCAGAAACTCATTTTTCTTTTTTCATTTCTAATAAAATTTCCTCTGTCTTGATAAATTGTTTAGTTTTTTGAAATGATCTTTTGCTAATTCAGTGCGCCTTTGGATTTCGCTGTCAGATTTTCAGTCATGTTATCAAATCTTCATTAATAGTTGTATTCATTTTTCAACAAGAACAATGCACCACATACAGACTGAGTGCTGAAAATTACTCAAACAAATTTTACGCTAGAACTGCAGAATCTATCACTTTCTTCCATCTATCAGAAATAGAGGGGTGATTCTCTACAGCATAATGAAATGATTTTTCAAAAATATTATAGCCTTTTACCAGACTAAGGTAAACTTAGAATGCTTCGGCTTTCTCTAGTACTTGTTGTCTGTATTTTTTATCGTTCTTATCCAATAATCTCATAAAAATATATTTTATCCTGACTATTGAAAGGTCGTCTCCTTTTTTATTTTAAGTTTTCTATTTCTCTTTTAGCAGCAAATCTATGATGATTTCTATAGAAGAGCGATTGACTGCTGTGTGTTTGTGAAAAATTTAACATAGACGCCGAAGTCCCTATCAAGTGGACGACTGCAGAGTTGAGACATCTCGTCAACCAACGTAAGAAATGACGGAAGACCTACAATACCTAACAGTATTGATTTTTCCCTCTGCAAGATATTGACAAGTGCATGTATGATGTCAGTAAACTTACAGGGGAGTAGATTGCCGGCAAAAGTCTACAGTGTTGTGAGCGTGCGCAGATATACGTCCATCTTGATTCTCCCGCTACGCCGGCCCAGCCCATAATAGTAAAAAAAAAAAAAAAAAAAAAAAAAATGAAGAATTTATTACAAAATCTTCAGTTAGTAAGTGGGGAAAGCATAGAATGCATCTGTAACGTTTTCTGGCTTCCTGCATTATTTTTTTTAAATTTATTTCTTTAACTTTTGCAGAGCGTGGTCATGTTGTGCAATTCAACAGTGTCATCCTCGACGGTTCTCCAAACAAACAAACCTGCCACTGTCAACAGCGACTGTGATAGCAAGGTTGATGATACGAAGAGAACCAATTATGATGATATAGAAATATCTGATTTGATTTGGTTTGCTTATTTTTGGTTTCGTGGCATAGAACGCATTCGGCGGAGGAGGGGCGTATTCAAAAATCGGAAATTGCTTTTTCTGCTGCAAATGATTCATATATCATATCCAAGTATTTTGCAAAAAAAAAAAAAAAAAAAAAGATGGAGGCGATCATGTAATATTTCAAGCTCAATTTAGGTTCATACTTCGTAACATTGCAATAACATGAGGTAACATAAACCGTATATTTGTCTGCGGAATATCATTACATTATTGTTACATAATTTTAGTGAAATCATTAAGATTGTTTGTCAAAAGCATTTTATTTCTCGTCATATATTAATTTAAAATATTCCTTTTCACAGGTTTTATTTTTGAAATGGAATAAGATCATTATAAATTTCAGAAATTCGCTATTGCCCATCAAAATGATTGGGATAAAGCGATCTAAAACCAACGATGGCAAAAAACGGTAACAAAGCTTAAACGAAAGAGCTCCAGTTTGTTCAACTTAGAAAACTTAGCATTGCATCCAAAGTAATCAAAAATGGTGCCAATAACAAAGTAGAAAATGAAAAATACCTAAAAATAAATCGAATATAGCATCAAAATTTATATCATTTTTATTTATTTGTTATGTAACTAAATACATAATTATCAACAAAAGTTTTCGTAAAACTTAATATTTCCTGTAATAAATTCTTAATAAATATTATTATTGTTATTAATTTTACTTACGTGAAAAGTAATCCTATATTTGCAATACTTTACGGCTAGCCATGAAAAGAAACGTTGAACAAAACTTCCTAAAACTTTTAAGCGCGTATTGCCGCCAAATTATCAAATGTTGAATATAGCTATTTTATGCCGTAATCTATTAGGTTGGTGCAAAAATAATAATACGTTAAAAAATACGTCAAAAACGATATTATTTTTGCACCAACCTAATAAATATTGATATGCGTTTATTTTAACCGTCATTTATTGATATTTTATACATACATTTACCCTAGAAGTATAAAATTATGTTTCAAAGTTATATAGCTTTAATTGGTGAAATTATGTTTTGGTATAGACCTATTACTTTAATGCAGGGCATTGTGCTGACAGTTTCAGTAATTTCAAATAGTTTTCTCATTTTTTTTGGCTGTATTTGTGGTGGAACATTGTCATGCTTAATGATATACGTTTGGGGGCTTGACATGACCAGCCTATTGATCGGATGGGGCCTCCCCTATCGCCCGGTTAGCCAAAGAAAAGTGTTGCCAGCTAGACGTACATATATTCACTCGGCTCGTGGAAGCATTATGTGTCGCCACCCACGGCAAACAGGTGGCATTGTGGAGTGCGCCTAACCACTCTGCAAGGTTTCAGTCGGTGTGTTCTACAGCCCAAGTCGGTAGGGTGAGAAATATCTGAAATCGGAATAGGTCAGGAAACCAAATATTTTGCAATTAAAAAATTCAGTTTTAAGACATCTGTTTTATCAATTAAATATATTAATTTCATGGTATATCTTCATCTTATTTCATTTAATAATGCATATTTTCAAATGATATTACCTTTTATGGCATAGTCGATAATGGATCTCTACAATTACCTTCTTTCTTTGAGACTGCGCATTTTATGACGTTAGATGTGATTGTTCGCCTGTATTTTGTTCACACTTTAAGAATATTCCCATACCCGAAATATTTGATAACCATGTTTAAGAAGCTAAATCTCCCTTGCTATTTGAACTAATAATGAAACGATGTTTCTGAACTTTTTATTAAATTGAACATAATCTCAGCGCGCTGATTCCATTTTTTTTCACTACATATGTGCCCACTAAAAATAACGTTTGAAGTACTGTAATTCCCCATGTATAATACGCCTTCATCCAAAATACACACCCCTAAAATTGTGCTAAAAGTATCGGAAAATGCTTCTACTCATGCACCCCTTGTTTGGTAATCAAACCTTATAAATTGTACCTTTTCAATTTTATTACGGCCAGCATTTCCTTTTTTTATTTTAGCTATAATTGAAGATATTTAGTGAAATTTTCGATCATCATGATTCTAAAAGCAAACGGAAATACCTACTGCGCAGACTCATTAACCTGTTTTTGTTCGATAAAATGTGCAATCTGCCGAATCTGTATGTAGCTTTGTTCACAAAAAATGGTTTTAAGCATAGAATAATATTATTCGAATTTAGGTTTTTAATAAATCTTATTTTATTTTACATTTTTAAGCATTGTTAGGTAGATATGATTGTATTTGACATCCTTATGGTGTCGCAGTTGCTGAATGTTAGCGTCAAATTGTCGTATGTTTGCGGCGAATGGTCATTTCGCCTTTGAAATCGACCTATGAAATGGCAATTCTTTTAAAGATCTTTTTGTAGTTGTGCATAATACGCATCCCTAATTTTGCTTATTATTATTATTTTAGAAAGAAATGCGTATTGTACATAGGGAATTACGGTGTATATATATATATATATATATATATATATATATATATATATATATATATATATATATATATATATATATATATGTGTGTGTGTGTGTATGCATGTGTGTGTGTGTGTCTGTCAAAGTACAGAATAAAAATTGTCATTAATTAAATAATAACACTTAAAATCCCATGAGTAATAATTTTATTTCATGAGGGCTTTAGAAAAACAGCAGCTCTCAATCTTCAAGACCTACAAACAAATTACAATTTTTTTTTTGTAATTTGTTTGTAGGTCTTGAAGACTGTTTTTTTTTAGAGCTCTCATGAAATAAAAATTATTACCTATGGGATTTTAAGTGTTTGATACTCTTTAATTAATAATAATAATAGTAATAGTAATAATAATAATAATTATTATTTTTATGTGTATATATATATATATATATATATATATATATATATATATATATATATATATATATATATATATATATGTGTGTGTGTGTGGAGACGGGATACCAGCCATTGTCTTGAAGAAATGCGCGCCCGAACTGGCGCCCTCCCTTTCTAAACTATACAACTACTGCCTCAAAGAATCTTGTTTTCCTGACTGCTGGAAGTCCTCTTCCATAGTTCCTGTCTTCAAGAACTCCGGCGACCCCTCTGACCCTTCCAACTACCGCCCTATCAGTCTCCTTCCCCTCTTCGGCAAAATCTTCGAAGCCCTAATCAATACCGGGGTGGTTAACCACCTCACATCCCATAATCTGCTCTCAGACAAGCAATATGGTTTCCGTTTTGCCCGATCTACAGCCGATGTGCTTGCGGACATCACTGAAACAGTCTACCGAGCTCTTCAAAATAACGGGAAAGCCCGAGCCGTGGCACTAGACATCTCCAAAGCATTTGATAGGGTTTGGCATGCCGGCCTTCTTCGCAAGCTCCAGGGTTATGGCATTACGGGTCGATTATATAACCTAATACGATCATTCCTGTCAAACCGTAAATTGAAGGTCGTTCTCAATGGATTCTCCTCCAGTTCGTATCCCACGAATGCAGGTGTTCCTCAAGGCTCCATCCTAGGCCCCACTCTATTCCTTATCTACATAAATGACCTCCCTGACGCAATTACTTCCCAAGTTGGCATATACGCGGATGACACCACAATTTATTCCTGCCTCAAAAACAAATCTAGTCTCGCCTGGCCGTGCGTCTCGAAAAGGACCTCCAATCGATTGTGAACTGGGGCACGAATTGGCTGGTCAACTTCAACGCTTCTAAGACAAAACTGCTCTCTATTAATCACCACAGAGGTCCTTCCCTTCCCTCCATTACAATGTCTGACGCTCAACTTCTCGAGAGCAACTCTCTGCGGCTTCTCGGTCTCACGTTGACTGCTGACCTGAGATGGAATAAATACATTGAGTCAACTGCCTCGCCCACTGCAAGGAAAGTTGGCTCCCTGAGTCGCGCCAGGAAGTTTTTCTCCCCGGAGTCGCTCCTCCAGATCTACAAAACAACAATTC
This sequence comes from Acanthosepion lycidas, assembly GCA_963932145.1. NCBI lineage: Eukaryota > Metazoa > Mollusca > Cephalopoda > Sepiida > Sepiidae > Acanthosepion > Acanthosepion lycidas. The sequence goes on along the minus strand of OZ010579.1, from coordinate 24,369,617 downwards.
GCCCTTGCATGGAGTATTGCTGCCATATATGGATCTGTTGCCCCTTCTGTTTGCCTCGGGGTTCTTGATAGGCTCCAGAGGCGGATATGCAATGTAACTGGCCCTGCCCTGGCTTCTCGTCTACAGTCACTTTCTCACAGACACGCCGTCGCCTCCCTCTGTCTGTTCTACAAATACTTCCATGGAAATTGCTCCGAGGAGCTGCATTCGCTGGTTCCCAGACGTCACGAGTTCAAGCGCCATACGAGGCTGGCATCCCGCTCTCACCCCTTCACTGTCGAAACTCCTAAATGTAGCCGTCTCTTCTACTCTAATAGCTTCATGTCTCGCACCCCTCGCCTGTGGAACTCCTTTCCCTATTACTGTTTCCCTGTGAGCTATAATCTCCAGCTATTCAAGTGTAATGTCAATCGACATCTCCAGTTGCCTTGATCTATCCACTACATTCATCTTTTCTTCTATCACTCCTATCTGACCTTGCTCTAAATTTTCTGTAACCCCTTGCGTCCTAGTGGCTTCCCGCCTTGCTTGGAGTGAAATGCTTAAAAAAATAATATATATATATATATATATATATATATATATATATATATATATATATATATATATATATATATATAAAAGTAATGATGGACTTTTTTTTATTAAACTGACAAATTTTTACTGTAATTTAATCTTTTGTAGATATTCATATTTGAGTAGACGCCCTGTTTAGATAGTAAACAGTATATTTATTTATTTTCCTCCGTCGGAAAGCGCATAATTTTTTTAATAAGAATTATCGTTTATTCAAGCCGGTAGACAAAATAAATAAATAAATATATTGTTTAATAAATAAATGGATGGTCTACTCAAATATGAGTATCCACTAAAAATAAAGCTTCACTAATAATATATATGGCAGTCGATAGGCATCACTGTGAAAAAGAAATGTGTTCAATATTAGAATATATATATACCTTTTCGTATTCATTTAAACTTTATATTTAGAAGAAGCGTATTTCAAGATCTACCTTTTTTTTAAAGCAGCTCAAATTAGCACCTAACACATCATTTACTCCTGCCTTGTAGGGGAAACAACCGTGTCGTTGTATTCGCTTTCACGGAAGTAACATTGGAAATATCTGAGTTCACTCATTTTCGACGCTGGAAACTCGTGAACTTATCTCATCTTTCTACTTATTTCAGATTTGTTTGACTACAAACATAGGAAAAAAAAAAACTCAAATCCAAAACCGGTTGTGTGTGTGTGTGGCTCGCATCCATAATTTCGGAAAACCTGCCTGATATGGAATCAACAGTCGCAGGAACAACTAGCATCTGACTAGAGTGTCTCATAATTCCGCCAAGTGCGTCTACAGCGAATGTATTAGGTTGGTGCAAAAATAATGACGTAATAATGTCGTTTTTTGACGTATTTTTAAGGTCAAAAAACGACATTATTACGTCATTATTTTTGCACCAACCTAATAAGACGCGCATGCGCGCCCACACGCACATATAATTCAATACATAGTGTTGTCAACAATGAGCTTTCGCAATTTGTTAATTGTCAAGACATTCGAGAAGAATGATTTTAGAATATCTATTTAAAGAAAACTTTACAAAAAACAAAGTTGATATCAGTATATTTTGAAATATCAGTTTCAATAATTATTGTTTTGTATGAGAATATATATATATATATATATAAATATATATGTGTGTGTGTGTATTTGGGAAATAATCTTACTTTTAGACAAGTTTCGTTAAAAACAACTGAAAAACCACATCCATATGGAAAAAATGGATGAAATAAATGGAATCATTATTAATAAAAAAAGAAAAAAAACAAACAAACACATTAACTATGAACACGGACACAATGTGAGATCGTGTGTAGAAAAAAAAATCTATAATTCTAGATGCATATATAAAAGAAAATGCATGCGTTTGGTTAAAAATAAAAATAAATTCACCTTGATAATGGCTAAAAGAATAGCCGAAAGCGCTCCGTTATACAGAACATTCGGACAATTTCTATATAATTTATGCCCAGGAATATATAACAATTATAAGAACACAAAAATAATTAAATAAAACATTAATCGCAGTTTTTTTTTACGAAGCTTGTATATATATATATATATATATATATATATATATATATATATATATATATATATATATATATATGTATTTTTATATAGTTAGTTTATGAAAAACTAGGTAATCCGTATGGGTAGACCCAAGGAGGATAAAATCCAGAGAGCTCAGTGTAAATCCAGAGCAAATAGTTTAAATAAAAACAGACCACTTTAAGGTTCCGTGAAATAAATTATTTCACCACAGCCCTTTTAAAGGACTGCGGATCATCAGACTTTACTTATATATATATATATATATATATATATATATATATATATATATATATATATAAAAGTATATATATATATATATATATATATATATATATATATAAAAGTATATATATATATATATATATAAAAGTATATATATATATATATATATATATATATATAAAAGTATATATATATATATATATATATATACTTTTATATATATATATATATATATATATATATATATATATATATATATATATATATATATATATAGGATCTTATGCCAAATGTAATCTTTCTTGCATGAGAAGGTGAAATGTTTTCGCCTCAGTCAGCTTATCCACGAATGATTTTGATATTTCTTCATTGGTCAATTCTGTGGAGGTGGCTCGCACCGAGACAACTTTCCCAAAAAGACGCTCTCGTCAGTCTGTTTCTGTGTTTGTTTCTCTGTGTGTATGCTGTTTATGCACGTCCACATTTCTCGACCGATTTCAATTAGATTTTACATACATGTTGTAAATTTACCAATCTCCAAAACTCCCATCCCGGGATTTGGCAGAAAAATCAATAAAAGTGAAGGTGGGTACGACTTTTTGCAAAAAACCAAGGCAAAGTTACGCGCGAACGAAATCTTTACTTGATGATGTTCTTTCTACTTAATGGACTTAGCTCATGTCATGAGGTTTATGTAGAGTGCTTGATAGTTTTCATGCGATATTGGCTTCACACAAAAAATTGCAAAAATTTCGCACAAATTAAAATAAAAACTTGAATAACTTCCTAATTTTTATCCGACTTTCTTCAAATATGACGTAAAACATTTGCCATCATGCAAGAAAAAGAATAGTGTCATTTTAGTCCCGCTCACTTCAATGCGTATGAGGATAAACCACAAAAAACTGTTAAATAAAGCCCGTGTTTTGGCCATAATTCCCTAACTTTGTTTTCATACGATCCTTTCCAAAATTGCCATGTAAATTACACAGGACACACAAGTTTTCCAGCATGAAAGTTTGGTTTTGATTATTTCAGTTAAGTGGACGAAATGTCCGAGAAACTAGGTCCAAAATTGGCTTTTGCCATTTAGTCAATAGATTCTTCATATGATTCTGTCTTAAATTGTCATTCGAACAACTTTTTATGCAAAGATTGAGAAAGATTATTGAAGCGCTAAAAGGGAAAATTCCCAAAAGCCTCTTATTAATACTAGCTTTACAGTAAATGTGCGAAGAAAGAGGGAGCGTTCATGATTTTGAACTTTGCAGTTGGTGCAAACTCTGATGCTTCATAGCTGTTTAGTTTCATTATTAGATCTGTGAACTATTTGAAAGTACAGCCATAAGAAATTTACTTAATATCTAAAATATCGAAACGATTTAACTCCGATCAACGATAGCAGAACAAGTTTTTATCGATGGAATTCCTTTATGAAGAACAATCAAAACACTTGCGAAGGATATACCATACAAAAGATGAGGGTGTAGTAGCTCATCATACCTACGGGCAATGCATGCAAACTTGCATGCAGTCAGGCATTTCTTGATAGTGGTGTGCGTGAGGAATGCGATATACAATTGCAGCCATGTACAGCCGGGCAACGCCGGGTACCTTGGCTAGTATATATATATATATATATATATATATATATATATATATATATATATATATATATATGTATGTATGTATATATAGGGGGAAGAGATTATAGTAGTTCCAACGAGAGAAAAGTCTATATATTAAAAAGAACAGAGAAACCGAAAACGTTTTTCTCTTGTAAAAAAATATGCTTTATTTTCCATAATTTTGCTACACGTGTTTACCGTTTCGCGACCATTATCAGACAAAGCGTGTAGGTTTCCACATATTATTCAAAATAATTGTTTTTCATATGTTTTTCGATGTTAAATATTCTCGATATGAGACATTCTCTTTTTTGTTTGTTAGTGGCCCAAATGACTTCCTGAATTATAAAACAATAAAGATTGGTCCGAGAAACTGTGAAGGACTTATCGGCATTCTTATCTTTTAATGACCCCTGTGTTTTCTTAGATCTGTTTCTATTTTCTTGTGTTTTTGTCAGCATGCTTTTATGTATATTCACTCTCCATACATACACACTGTCTTATTACGAGGAATTAGTAAGAACATTTGTACATATAAACGCATATGCATACACACACATACACACACAAACACACACATGCACACACATCCTGCGCTATATTGTGTTCGCGCTTGTGCCCGTTGTTCTTGCCAATATGTGTATATATAAATATATATATATATATATATATATATATATATATCAGCATGCGCATCTATACGCGCACTTTCTCGCTACATACACATACTGTCCTATTACAAGTAATCAGTATACACACATACATATATACGTACATACATATGCGTATGCTTCCCAAGTTACAAGGAATCAGTATACACAAAAGCATACACACATACATACATATACATATACTTCCTAAGTTGTATGGGGTTTGTGCGCGGGACCCTGAGTATTCCCCTACACAGACACCCGCATGTGAGCGTGTGTGCATGCATATGAGTGGTTTGATCACTGTATTTGGCCATTATGAGAACATGTTGAGTGTATTGGCGTGTGGGGTTATGATCTATTTAGTTCTGGTTTGAATTTGTTTATGGAGTTTTTTCTTGTATTTGTAGTTAAAAATAATTGTCTGTTTGATGTATTGGCATAATTTTAAATTTTCCCTGGTTACTTTTAAAGATGTGTTGCGATACAAACAAGTTTTCTGTTATCTGGTAATTTTATGTTGCTTTTGTGTAGGGAAACCATGCTGTTCAGTTGTTGGTTGATACCTATATATGACTTGCATTTTGTGCATTTGAATGCGTAAATCACATTTTTGGAGTTGCAGTTTAAGTTTTTATTTATTATCAATGTTACTTTGGGGTTTTCAAAAGTGTAGAAGTTTCCTTCTAAAATGATGTCACAAACCCCACACCTTTTTTTGTTGCATTTTGTGACTTCCCGTAGTGTGTTTTGGTTAAATTTGATATATATATATATATATATATATATATATATATATATATATATATATATATATATATATATATATACGGTAAATCACGCCGAATCAATAGTTGGTTTCCTATACAAAGTAATAGAACTTATTCATCTACAATATGTAATAAATAAAAATAATTGTCTATGAGTACGAAGTATCCACACTAATAACGTTTGAAGTAATATAAATATCAGTTTAAGAATAAATCCATTAAGGATTTTTTTATTTTATATTCTTTTTCAATATTATTTTATAACGACTACTACTACTTTCGCTATAAATATTGTTGTTACCACTTTGTGTGCCTACCGAAAATAACTACGACTGTTATTTTCACTATCAATACTGCTGTTACGACGATAGAAACAACAACTTCATAACCTTCCCTAACACCATAAGTACTCCTTTTTACTATTGTCATTATTATTATTATTATTATTATTATTATTATTATTATTATTTTCATCATCATTATCCTTGTTCCCACAACTATTATCATAATTATCATTGTCATTATTGTCACGTTTTTTGTCGTTATACTTTCATTTCAATCATCATTAGGGCTAAATTGACCATTACCACATCAATAACTATTATTAATATATCAATTATAATATCAGTTATTATCACTATCAGCATAGTCACTATCGTCAATAATACACAAGCAGTCAGTGTTGAAAATACAAAACATTATCATCACCATGTCCACAAACTGAAGCCACTTAACTAAAATGTCAATGAAAGGCCTAGACCAATAGGAGTGTATGTACACCTCTATGTGTGTATGTGTCTGTGGGGAAGTGTAAGTTCGTATGACGACACAGGCAGCCGATCTGAAAAGATTCAAGTATACCCCCACTTGCTCCTTGCTGTAAGAAAATCGCTTCATATAGCAAGCCCTACAGTCTTGACACCGAAACAGATTTGCAATTACGTATGTATGTATGCTCGAACGCATGGATGCGTATCTGCGCCTAATAATTGTTTATATATGGATGTGTTTTTGTGAATTAAAACGCATATACCTGCATGTATGTGTGCTTGTATTTGTGACAGTGTCATCCCAAACAAACACAGAGGGGAATTCCCCCGTCTCACCACCAAACTTAATCAAACACAAACAAGCATAAATTGATCCAATTTTAAAAAATTAAACCAGTTTGATGATGGCAAAAGCGTGAAACCCAGGGACACAAACTCTTATCCATAAAACTGAATATGTTAGCTCTATCACAGATATTGAGCACTTTCCAATAAGTACTACACATCTATAATAATAATAATATATAGAAAATATATGTACAGCCAAACACACACGCATATATGTGTGTGTATGTGTTTCTGTTTGTGTGTATGTTGATGCTATTTCTATTTTCAACACATGAAGTTATGTTGAAATATTCCCGAACCGTAAAATTCTAATGTTCTAATGTTTAATTTTTATCCTTTCAGCCGAAAGAAAAGCAATAAAGCCGCTAAGATGCGAATGTTTTTTGATTCTGAAAGAATATATATAAAAAAGAAAATTGTTAAGGAGCGAGAGGAATAAAAAGAACTTGAATTAAGAAGACATATATAAGATAAGATTTTGTGAATTGGATCGGGAACATTTTAGCTTCTCCAATGTACTAAATGCGCAGAAAACCACAAAATAAAAAAAATAAAAATCTATACATAATATATCGTATAGTGCTCACATGAAAAGATATGATGACCACTTATCCTCGGATTCTTCGAAGAATCGTCGCCTCTACTTTGAAGGCAAAAATAATGGAAATTGTCGAAAAATATTTTCCCACAACTTAAGTGAAAAATAAAACATTATAATTGATTTATTTTTCATTTTACTTTTCCACTGTGAGGCGTCAACAATCGACTTTCTTTTTACGTTGTTTAACGCCCTAACGAATGAGCGTCTCGTTATTCGAGAAATAAGTGAAGGAAAGAATTAAAAAAAAAAAATCGAATACAACCGAAGGCGTTCGTAGCTTTTGCAGCTGTGTGTTGAAGAATCGAGTTTTCGTCTCTGTAGCTAATTAAAACGTCTTCCGACTTTCCCACTTTTTCTGTAGTATCAATACCTACAGGTTGCAATGGATAAACTGTCGTTTAAAAATGAAAATAATATTGACATTTTAAACAAAATTACACAAAAATATCTTGAAATACTAAAAAGTAAATTTATTCAATACAATCGTCATTGGCTTCAATTCAATTTCCTGAAACTCTTCTGGATAGCCTCCTGGTTTAAGTTAGTGAATGCTGCCATAATACTTGAATTCTGTTTATCTTTGGTTTTACAAAGAGTTTTGTTGGTCTGTCGCTCAGCTACAACCCACACATAATAATCAAGAGGGTGTAGTCTAGAGAGTTAGGTTTCCAGATGCAAGGGGTGATGTAGTCGCAGAAATTGTCTTACAGTCATAACTGGTTTCTCCTGTTTGTGTGTCATGGTGCAGAGTCCTGTTGTCAGATAGAGAGTTTTCCAGCAGCTACCCTCTTGACCGAGGACAGAACTGCCTCCTCAAGAAACTTGATGTAGGCCTCTGGGTTGAGACTGTGGTCCCTACCAACAAATAGAAGAGTTATTTTCTTATCAGAACGATCAGAGTGAGTTTTCCGAGCTGCCGTACCTTCGTCATCCCCATTAGATACTTTCATACAACTCTTTGCGTATCCTCTGCACTGATTGACACCCCAAAACTCTGAAGTGTTCGTATTGGAGATTCCGGCGCGAATGCCGTTTCCAAATTTCTTGTGGAATGAATTCCGTCATGGTGCGCTTTTATTCTTAGATAGTGCCTAACTGGCCCTACTAAATCAAAAACAAGGAAAGCGCATGCACGAAATAAAAAAAAATATATAAAACGGTGACAATTTATCCATGGCATCCTGTATTTTCATTCATGGGATTTTTTTCTAGTCCTGGGTATGATGATAAACTACATCCTGCAGCAACCCCTTCGGGAAATTGGAGGTTTTGCGGATCGTGGAGCCACCTCTTAATTAAACCGGTGTGACATCATCTTTTAGGGTTCCAGGTTGAGCAAATAGAAAAAAATACTATGAAAGCATAAAAGTATACATTTTTTAGTAAAAAAAATAGTAATACATTTTTTATAAAAATACCAAGAATAAGCAGATAGTACAAGTTGTAACGACTTCACCCTAACTCGTTTAAAATACCAAAAACCAACATGAAATAACTTTCATTGCAGTAATCCATATACATCCTTGTGCAAATTAATTAAAAGAACCGTTTTAGTTTTCTTTTTTCCTTAGTAACTTTTAGACCCACTGCAGCGATAGGGTGTAATTGATTTCTATTATCTTCCTCAGACTAGGTCATTTAGAGTTGTGTGCAGTAATATAAATCTATTTTAGGTATGTTTGATGAAATTTGTTTGGCCTTGAAAGATATTGTGACATCCGTGATTGCATCAGATTTTCATCAGGCCCAGACACTATTGTCTCGACTATCGATTAGCTGTCCGACGGCCATTGTCTGCCGCGGACGTTACTCGAAGGAAGCGTACGAAAATTGTAATACTGCATGAACACACTGGAAAGCCTTACCAGTGAGCAAATCAAAGTACTATAGACTGGCCCGGAAACTCTCCTGATTTAAATCTAATCGAGAATCTGTGGTCAATCTGCAAGGAGCAACTTCGTGGAATGGACATACGAAGTACTAACATGTCCACTGGGTCATGTTTCATTGGAAAAATACGAAAAAAATGTAAATAACAAAGGAATTATCCGTATTGTTTTAATTAATTTGCACAAGTGTGTAATATCCAACAGTTTCTAAAATAAAACTTTATTGCAAAATATAATTTCTATTACCCATATCCCCATAAAAATGAATAAGCACAATAAATGCTGAGTATTTATCATATAATCATTTATGAAAGCAGAATATAATATATTCCTATTACTTCTGTGCTCCCAAGAAAATTGAATTTCAGGATTAAAATATTTTATATGCCGTCAAACTGATAAATCATCAACAATTTAATCTTTACAGCAGGGCTTGACTACAGAGTGTGACAGTAGTGTGATTCAATATGCGAGGTGGAAAGATTATAAAGCACATAATCTAGTCACAGGAGTTTTTATATGTGAGATTAAAAAACGACCAGATATCCAACTGACATTTCCGACGCTTTTAGTCGAAGACAGTTAAACGGATTGGCTTACTTTTTAAATAATTAAGTTCATTTGTTTTTTCAAGTTTTAAAATCAAGTTGACCCCAAACAAGGCATTAAAGTCACTGAGACTCAACGGTTGACTGGGTTTGGAACAATTAGAAAACTTAAACAGCACTGGGTAGCTAGTACAGAAGAAGAGTAATCAGGAAGACATTAGATAGCGATTAATATTGCATTTAAGATTTTGTTCAAATTAAAGTTGGCTAGAAAGCATAGAGCCGGAAGCGAGTTCCACAAAGGAGAAGTGCGAGAAAAGAAATTCTTTGCAAAGAACTTACGGTTACATCTATCCAACTCAACGTAATTTCGATGAGACATCGTTGCCAGTCTAGTGATGCATTTATTATCATAAAGTCTCGGTACCATAACGAAGAGCTCATTCGAACAATTACCATGAAAGTATTTATAGAAAAAGCACAGGGAGACAAATTTACGACAATGGGGGAAGTAACTAAAGCCAGGATGAAATATCGATATCCATGTTATCGCTGATCCTTCTTTGGGTTTCTTCAAGGACCTGTACATATATGGCAGGTTCATCGGATCATATGTAGTAGCAATATTCTAAGCATGGACGAATGGTAGACTGATTGATATATAGGATAGATTCCGGAGAGAAAAATTGTCTAACACGGTATAATGAATCAACTGACCTAGTAATGGATTCAATATAGTGTTTCCACTTCATGTTAGTAGAGATTGTGACCCTGAGAAGGCGCAACGAGTCGCTCTCCTAGACGTTAACATTAACCATACTGATGGGAGGCAGAAAGGAGTCTCTCAGATGATTAATAGACAGCTGCTTAGCTATGGAGGCGTTAAAATTAACGAGCCATACTTTACCCCTGTTAACAACAGCCTTAAGGTCGTTTTTTAACATCAACCGCTAATTTGACATTATCGAGCCGATCAAACTTACAATGGAGAAATAAGTAAATCGTTGTGTCATCCAAATAGATACTAAGTTGAGTGTTGTTGCCATTGCGAAGGTCCTTAATGAAAATGAAAAAGTCTGACCACGGATAGAGGTTTGACGGCCGGAACCTGCATTTGTACGAAAGGATCTGGAATAGTGGTCATTCAGGATAATTTTCATTTCCCGATTTGACAAGACAGTATTTAGTATTGTTGACGTTTTCGGTAACATCTTTGTCAAGGAAGATGGATTCAAAACTTTCCTTTAAATTTCTGTAACTTACGTTTGTCCGTCACATCCTCTAAAATAGTCATACATTGACTAGTCAAAACAAAATTTTGTGAAGTGCAAACAGGTAAAGCAGTAAAAATACAATTGGTTTTATTAGGGTGTGAAGGTTAGTACAATAAAAGTTCATTAATACTTTTTGAAAAATTATTTTTTTTATTTAACATGCAATATAATCCCACCGAAAAAAATGATTAAAATAACAAATACTTATTTAATAAAAATGCAATATTTTTTTCGCATATCTGTTTTTTTTAATTTCTAATATATACAAGATTCCACTTTCAAGTTTGTCCTGAGAATTATAAGCCAATCACTAGGCTAAACGCTTCATAAAATTGGATTTTGGCTCCAGAAAGAAATATTTACGGATGGCCAGTTTTATGTTTCATGCTCAAAGCTGATAATTCCTAAGAATTTATGCTTCGTGTTGAAAAGGAAAAGGGAAAAAAATTCGTAAAAATATATTGTCTACTATGATGTCCTATAAAATTAAATTAAATTAAACAAACTATTACACCGCGATCTAGGGTTTTCATCAAAGTATTTTCCAACCAAATCAGCTTATTGATATTTCATCGATTGGTTTGTGAAATTGAGAGAAACGTAGAATTTGTAAATCTTGCCAAAGATGTTACCGAAAACTTCAGCAATACTAAATACTGTTTAGGATTTCAACACGCGTCATAGTGTTCCTGAAAATTCTAGTAAATAAAATTCGCCCAGTACAAAGATCGAGAGCGACGAATGATAGAGTATTACTAACATAAATGTTTGATGTGAATGTAAGAGGAGATAATATGAATGGATTATTATGAGGATAAGGAAGCTAGATAAAGATTGAGTTTTGGAGTGGAAGAGTGTGTAGTGTCATGGAAGTATCTACATGGGATTCTTTTCAATAAATGTGCAGTCCAAACAAGTGAGTAGAACTTCCTTTTTAAAATACGGATGACGTGACGGCGGTTTGACTCTATTGGCTTCAGGTGATATTCTGAAGTATATGAACTGATAATGCTAAGGAATTGATCTCGCCTGGGCATTTTTTCACTGGAACTTGCGATAAGCAGCGGTAAGCCTGCGCAATTTTACATCTAGGCGACTGAGTGGAGAACAGGTTCTCCCCCCGTAAGACCATAAATCAGCGTACAAGGTCATAATTGCGAAGTTAACGAACCACATTCGGAACTCGGAACGCTGAGTCCATTTTCGGTGCCGATAGTCATTACGCTACAAGTACGTCCACCGTTTGCGATATAACTGATTTGAGAGTTTCGGTCGTATCTCAATAACTTCAAAATGAAATAATATTATTGGTCTGGATTGTAGACTTGTGTTTGTGTTGGTGGCATCTTAAAAACAATTATAAGTCAGTTTTCCTAAACATGGAAAAAAAAAAGAAGCCTAATCCCTTAAAATTTAAAAGAAACGGCGCAACAAAATTTTTCATTTCTCAAGTTTGCCTACGTTAACTCCTTCCCTAAGTAGAATTAATAAATATTGAAGGTACCAAACAGGATAAAGATTGTTATATCCTACCTTTCATGCCCGCAACATTTTGAAAGTATCCGTCTTCAACCTCTTTTTATATGATTACGAGACAGAAGACAAGTGTAACCACTACGGAAATTGGTCGAAGATAAAATCAAAAAGACTCTACAACAAACACAAATAGCATATTTCCTACCCCCGCCTTTTTATTAGACAATCCTACTCGGGGATACATTATCGCGACAGGCTTCGACAAAAAAAAAAAAGGAAAAAAGAAAAAAAAAAAGAAAAAGAAAACACAACCACTCTGAAAGCGGTAATATCATTTGTTGGGATCATTGTAACAAATTTACCTTCGCTGGATACACATAGCTTTCAAGTATTCGTTTAGTCCACTACAAAGCGAAATAAAGGCTGACAAACTTTCACGTTGCCAAAAGGTGAATATACAACCATCTAGCTCACAAAATAGATAACGCACGTGGCCCTGCAACTATTTATCAAGTTTAGTCTGAAACAAAAACAGATGAAGAAGATAAGGAAAGAAAAATTGTTAAACCATATTTATTAACCATATCTTTACAATATATCATTAAGGATATCCATGTCGCTTCGAATACACGATCCAAATAACAATGCTCATGCACTATAAAGAATGAAAGAGGAAATATGATATTGAATCATTTGTTAGGTCTTATACTCAGAAAATTGGTTCATTGTGTTGAGCTAGACAATCTTCCTTGCCATAATCTGTCTTAGATATTTATAAGTTTTCTCTCCGGTCATGCACTGATATAAAGGGTTATTAAAAAACAAAGTGCAGATTTCGAAGATCGAATAAAAACAAATGTAAAGATATAATAACACATTCAACACATGATTGGATAAGAAAACGTGCAATGTTCATTATTTTAAATTTACACTTTGCAAATTGCAGTAAACAATCCGATTTTTCATGTCGTGTGGCCATTTTAAGGGTTTACACAATTTATAAGAATTTACATTTGCATAAAAGATCGGGTACATTGGCGTGGTGTAATGGTTTGCAAGCTTATCTCACTAAAGCAGATTACGACAGAATAGTGAGTTCGATCCTCATTGGGTACCCCATACATTCTGTCTTGTACCACATCTTAGAAACGCGTGTGTTTATATAAATTCTGAACTAAAAAAAATATTTTATTTTAATAACTTTCAACCTTTTTCTACCTATTACTGTGTTGAATGTGTTTCTGACTCTTAATTGTTTTTTTTATTAAATTCTAGAAATCTGCTTTTTCTTTTTGAATAATCCTGTATTAATGACACATCTGATCAGGAGCTTCTGCTATATATTTAGATATTCTAGATAATATAAAAAGAATAATCTGCATGATTATTTGTCCTGACCTGGCATGACGGCTTCTGTCATTTTTCTATCATCGTCACGTAGTTTTGCTATACTTTTTCTATAGATACTTTCATGGTAATTTTTCTGAGTTCTCTTCTATATCATCTCGACATTACGAGTGTAAGCGCAGTACTAGATTAGAAGCAAAGTCCCATCAATTTACAGTTGGAATAGTTAAATTTAACCGTAAGTTCTATACTAACAGTGTCTTCTCTCATACAACTCGCTTGTGGAACTCTCTTCCGGCTTCTTGCTTTCCAGTCCAGGCGATAATATATATCAATAGCTGTAGAGTCGCGTGGGATCTCATTAAGCATCGCTGCCAGGTAGATAGATAACAGCGTTGGAACAATAGTCCGAATAATGTAAATAGTGATCTCTTTTGTATTCAGGGTTTAGACGTCAAAAGCTTTCAAGGCACCATTAAATAAATTCATGGGGCCGAAAATCTCCTTCGTCCCTGCATAAATGCGACGCATAACTCCTTGTGTTTCCCTAGAGTTCAGAGGAATTACCACAAGGTGTTCTGAATCTATCTTGTTCGAGGTGGGTAAACATCGGACATTGTCCCTTCGTCTGATTGGTTCATTTCGGGCGCTTGAAACCTATCTCTGCGATAGAAAATCTCCATCTCAAACCAAGACCAGATCTCGTCGTCGGACTTTCGATACCATCCTCTAAATTTGGGAACGTGGAATATAAGAACTTTAATGAACAAGCAAATGACCTACCGACCTGAAAGGCGCGCACCGCTTGTTTCCCCAAGAACACGCACGTTTCAAAATCGATGCATCCATTTCCCCGGGGGAAGTGACGTGGAGGAAGTTGGTTTGAAATTCTTCTGGAAAGGAAACAAATGAATTGCCCATCCATGATCATGCACTTGCCATCAAAACAGAGCTAGTCAAAAAACACAACTCGACCTCAACATCAACAAGTGAACGTCTGACGTCTATTCGAATTCCACTTCTGAACAAGATCATCCTCATACTGATCACAGTCTATGCTTCAACTCTACATTCAGAATGACGAAATTAGAAATGTTTTCTACGACTCTCTGAACACTAACAAACGAGCCGTTCCAGGAAACGCTAAACTGATTATCCTTAGCAAATTCAACGCACAAGTCGGTCACCATCACCATCTCTGACAAAGTCTCATCTGCAAACACGGGATTTGAAACTACAACGCCTCCTACTTGGACTCTGCAGACAACGAGCTGACGGTGATGAGCACTCTCTTCCGTCTTCCAACACACCAAAAATAATCTGGCAACATCCGGGGTCAAAACACTGACATGTTCAAGATTAGGTGTTGAACATCCCAAGTTTTCCAAGAAGCAGTTGATCAACATTTGACAGAAAGGCAGAACGGGAATTCTTCACCGATTGACTCGAACATTTTGCTTGTCGCTATATCTGCAGTAGGTGAGGTTATCGGCGACTCAAAGCGCCAGCACCAAGGCTGGTTCGCTAAAAAAGGGGTGAGGAACAAGAAGACTTAACCTCCCGCAAAGTGAATTT
Organism: Acanthosepion lycidas; assembly: GCA_963932145.1. Classification (NCBI taxonomy): domain Eukaryota; kingdom Metazoa; phylum Mollusca; class Cephalopoda; order Sepiida; family Sepiidae; genus Acanthosepion; species Acanthosepion lycidas. The sequence continues at coordinate 24,354,399 of OZ010579.1, read as the reverse complement.
GCTTGTCGTGTCAGGTCCTGTTGAAAAATCGCGACTGGCATTAAAAGGGAAATGGATTATTCCGAAATTCTTATATCGGGGCAGACGTTCAAAGAATAAAAAAGACTAAGAATTCAAACCAGCTGGAAATTACAGAATAGGAAGACTCGGGCGAACAAGAAGTTAGTCTCGTGTGCAAATTTTAGTTGCACCCAACGCAGACATAATTAGCAAGTGAAGACGGCAGAACTTTTTGTTGGCGTGCTTATATTATTATAGTCCCGCATTGATTTCGGCCAGTTGACTGATATATCTTCCACATTTAGGGATTGTGGCGGTTTTATTACTAATATTATTTTCTTTAGTTTCTTGTAAATAGGTTTGCTTTCATATTGTAAATACTGATTGGGGCTTGTTTTTAGAATTGTTTTATTTTCCTCCCCCCCCACACATACAATGAATTATAAATATCGGGTCTAATTAGTATTTTCATAGAGACAATGACGTATTATGGTGGTTGTAGTAAGAAAGGTACGTAAGAATGTGTTGTTTTGGTGTAAGGAATATTGTTTGTATGATTGGGTCAGTGTTTGTGGCTAGCTAAGTTATCGTTAAGACAGAAGAAGACCGTCTTTCCCCCAATCCTCATTTCAGCCTTGTGCCATATTTCTGTATATATCAGAATAAATATTACTTTAGCTGACGTGACGGCGTACGTGCGAACTAACGAGAACAAAACAATAAGGAAGAAGTCACTCGTGACAGCTCAGTTGATAGAGCGGAGGACTGGAAAAGAAAGCAAGCACTTTAATCCAATTCAGTGATCGCAAACGACAGGCAAACTAAATTACCCACAACTGGCTTGGCGTCAAATAGTAAAATAATCTCTAAAAATAAATGAAAATTTATCTGAATCATAACTAAGTATCAAGCACAGTTCAATACAAAAACATCGAGGTTAGATACTCAGTGTGTACTGACCTCACTACAGTAGACACGTTAACTATAAGAATACGATGAAGCGACCAGCTTATTGGAAGTATGGCGTATATAGAAATGGCATGAATTATTGACACTAAGAAAACATGTGTTTTAACAGAGGACGGAAAATACGACAATGAAATTTGTCAGGCAATTTGGGATTGCGAAAGATGCTTACCAAAAGGTAAGCAAAATATTAAGAAACGGGAAAATATTGTTAGAAAGAGTACTGAAGTCTTAAGTAGTATCAGTCCACCGATATGGAAGTGAATGTTGAAAGTCTCCTCACAGATGAAGACGATACTTTGACCCACAGAAATTAGGTTCTACTGAAGGATGCTGAGGATACCATGGACCATACATATGAGCAAATACAAATTTTAGAAAAAAATGAAAACTAAAAGGATACTTACAGTTGAAATTACTCGGGAACAAAATCATGAGAAAGAGGTGGAAAAATGGTACTCACTAAATAGATTGATGGCAAGTGAGAGAGGGAAAAACAACGTATAAACAACATAGTGTGCTTGAGTAATTGGATTGGAGGAGAGGGTTTTGAAGAAAAAAATATTCAGAGCTAATATAAAAGAAAGGAAATTGTAGACATCCATTATTGTCAATGTTCTGAAGGGAATCGGTACACAGAAAAAAAAAAAAAACGAACCGTAGTAAAATGTAAGGCTATTTCGAAAAGCTTCTGGTAGAAGAATCTGCTTCGCCTGTTTTGAAAGTAACTGCCTTGAAAATCAGCATTTGAATTTTGACATTTACCTGAATCCAAACACTGAATAGATGAAAATACTACTTAGCCAATGTGGAATATTTTTCTGTGTCCATGTTTTGATTAAATTTTAACTTCGATTTTTAATGGGTTCGATAAACTGCTTTCAATTAATCGCCACAGAGTACCCTCTCTCCCTGCCATGAGAACCCTCTACGCCTTCATGTTTTCACTTTTTCCACTGATATAACTTGGAGGGACTTTAAGAAACCACTTTCTACGTCTACTGGGAAGAAAGTAGGATTGTATCTCGCCATAAATTTCATCTTCTCAGAATACATCTCGCACATTTATTGATCTACCATTCGCCGGTGCATTTACTACTGTTAGTATATCTGGTCTTTTTTGAACATCACGAGATTCTTGACAAAATCCAAAGGCGGGTCTGTGATGTAATCGATCTTGACTAGGTATTACTGTAACACGTCTTTTTGCTGCTGCCTACACTCATGGGTGTAACCACGCTTAGTGGTTTGGTCCTCATGGTCTTAGGACGACGTTTTAACCACTGAGCTAAGTCTGCGCTGATCAATGCTGACGCTAGTCCAAGCTGGTTTTTGGCGGCTGGCAGCTTTGATTCACACCAAATCTGCCCACGTTGTGTTCTTCATCTTAGAGGAGTAGGAAATCGACGGTCAACGTAATCGCAGTGCCGGTTCAAGCCGTGGTGGGTGCAATATTAAGGAAAAAAATATATTTTCATAAATAAAATATATAAAATAAGTTAATCTTCAATTGGTCTATATTGTCTTGGTACAATAGAAATTAACCCTTCTCACATCAATCTCTATAGTGACACTCAGCCATGTCTAAAGTTTTGGAGAAGATAGGTTCAATGCTCTTCAGAATCAAGAAATCTGGTGGCAGCTGGATTCCAGAGACACTCAGTGGTGGTTCTCAGCACCAAGTGTCTGAGCACCCAAAGTCATCTGTTTATATGTATTTCGGCCCCAAAATGCCATGGGTTCTAAGGATTTGGTAATTCCTAAATTTTCACATTAATCACAATAAAAGTTTTCTTTGCTCCATATTTCTGCTTTCTTAATCAACTTTTCAAATTTGAAGAATTATCCACCTTCTTGTGAGTTGTCACAGAGATTGCTCTTCCCCTAACTCCAACCTTTTTCACTTCCCATCTCGCACCAACACTTCACACAAGCGTTGATAGATTCTTCCTCTTCCTCCTTTCCGCTCGGTATTCTGACTCTGCCCACCTCTCAGGGCTGGCATAACTGTTTTTGTGACAAATCTAATTTTTAAAGTGCTCACTCCCACTCCCCTAGAATTATCTCTCTCCAACGAGAACACAAACCAGATCACTGCCTTCTCATTTAACCTTCCAAGAAATAGATAAAAAAATTTCCCAATTTGATTTCGACAACGAAAATATATTAATTTCCCTAAATTCTCAAGAGTGAAACAAAAAGTTCTCTGTCCTTGATTTGATCACTGTGTTACCGAAAACGTAAAGCAGATCACCTTCCTCTGACGACAGGATCGAGTTTCAAAATCTTAACACTCACAGCAGGTTCATTCACTGTTTTCATTTCTCAATTTATTTTCGCTAAAGAAAATATAATTCCCGTCTGTCTATCTGTTTTTCTCGCAAATGGAATGTGTTTTTCTAATTTCCAAAGAAAGGCATAAAACCACTTTCCAACTTGCGTTACTCGCATGCCAGATTTTAGATAGAAAACTAAACACTTAGTCCATCGGTCCAATTGGTAGTAAGGTGACACTCTAGGTGACCCTTTTTTCACTTCCACACTACCAGGAACGTCTGTCGTTCCCCCTCTCTGTTTCTATCTTCCAGTTTATATTTAATTTTGTACTTAAACCATTTTCTGCTTAGAATTAACATTTAACCAACTCACAGCCTTAGTTTTACACCTTGACTTCAGTCACCTTCTCACTGTGACGTGACGTGGCTTCCTATTCTCTTTTCTACAAATATTTTCATGGTAACGGCTCCGACGATCTTTTTTCCCTGGTACCTCGAATAAATGAATTCCAACCCGTGGAACTCGCTTCCGATTTCTTGCTTCCCTGATAACTACAATCTCCAAAATTTAAATGCAACACCAACCGCCAGCTTCTTTCTTCTTGAACACTGTTCTTTTTTGTCCTGACTTCAATACTCCCCATTTTCAGTCTTATTATTCTCTCTGACTTTCACTCTCTGTAAACGCTTGCGTTCTAGCAAATATCGTCTTGCTTGGGGTGAAATGATAAAAAAAATCATCGGCTATAGAGAAAGGGGAATAGTTTTAATATTGAAAGAAAAAGCGCTTGGATATTTCTTCAGTATGGAAAGGAAATGCAAATAAAATATTATGAATAATTTTAAACTTTTAAAAAAGTCTTCAACGCGTGGAAATGGTGTTAGAAAAAAATGAAGTCATTGTATGTTTAGAAATGTCTCATGACATCGCTTAATGGAAAAATGAAATTTCTAGAAAAAATGACACGAAACTTTTCAGTTGGGAAAGGCTGTCAATTTGAAACGTTCTTTCAGTTTTATCATATTCAAAATGATCGTTCAATTTTTACATTATTCACTTTAGTCAAAGAGAAATTGAAACTTAAATCAGAAAACCGATAGCGGTTCACTAAAAAAATCGTTTAAGGCAACAGTGGCAACATTTCGTTTTTCGTGGGAAATGTTTTCATTTGATATTTTTTTTTTAGTTTTTTATCTTTTTCTTAATAGCAAAATTGTTTTTACGATCATTTTCTTTATTTTTGCAATTTTACAATCCTTCCTTCTTTCTTTTTTATTTTTATCCAAAATATTCGTTTCTTTTTTCTGTCACGAGAAAAAAATATGTTGTTTATTTTAATCTCGAATCATCTCTTCATTAAATAAGTTTTCTTTTTATATCTTTATCACATTCTTGTCTTTCTTGTTTTTCTTTTCTTTTCTTTTCTTTTCTTTTTTCCTTTTTTTCTTTCTTTCTTTCTTTCTAAGGACTAAAATTTATTTGCTATTTTTGTGTTAAATCTCATTTTTCCTTTCTTGTGACACTTACGTATTTTTCAGTCAGTATTTTTCCTCTCGAATCATTTATTCATTAAACGTATTGTCTTCATTTACGTCTCATTCCTGTCTTTTCTTGTTCGTTCTTTCTTTCTTTCTTTCTTTCTTGCTTGCTTGTGATATTTATATGACCTGTTCTATTTTTTTTCAATTTTGTTTTCAGTTACTACTGTTTCTATTTGTTTATAGTTCTTTGTTTCTTTCTTGCTTTTGTTTAACCATTCTTTCTTGTTTTCTTTGTTTCTTTTTAATCCTAGTCTCTTTCTTTCTTTCTTTCTTTCTTTTGTGTAATATTTATAGTTTTTTTTTCTTTCGTCCTGTTCCTCTTTCTTTCTTTCTTTCTTTCTTTCTTTCTTTTGTGTAATATTTATAGTTTTTTTTTACTTTCGTCCTGTTCCTCTTTCTTTCTATCTTTCTCTCTTCCTTTCTTTCTTTCTTTCTTTTGTGTAATATTTATAATTTTTTTTTACTTTCGTCCTGTTCCTCTTTCTTTCTTTCTTTCTTTCAGACCATTTTATTTATTTTCCTACTCTAATCTTCTTCTTTTTCCGTTTATTTAATTCCTTCATTAAATCGCCTCATTCTTTTTTTCTTTTCTGACTATCTCTCCTCCCGTGCTGCATATCTCCAGTAATCTTCTTCATCTCACCCACTTCAGGAGTCATTGCCCTATTTAAAAGACTTACTCATACAACTGCAGTCGCATGTCAACATCGATTGTACTGCCATACTTTGACATTACGATAAGGCAAAGTGTCTCATTTTCCAGCCGATCGAATTTTATCACATTTTCTCCTCACTGCACTCGTGTCACTTGGCAGACTGGACTTGCTGCCCTCTGGCCACAGGTCAGCGAAAGACGCTCAGTGACCGGATGAATCGTAAAGTGGGCTGTACGGGAGCTGATCAAAGTTAATTACAATGTAAGAGACTTGGGAATAATAATGCTGACAGTATTAATATTAGAAGTGATGAAGATTATAACAACCATTTTTTTTTTTTGATAATATGCAAACATTGCAGTATAATTTAAGCACCGTTGCGCATTCTTGACGCAGCTATTTATCTCCTGCCTAATTGTCAAGACAAAGCCTTTTCAAAACCGGTTAGGAGTGAGGGTAACACTTCTATCTAGTTAAAACTTACTTGTTACAGACACCACACTATGCTGAACCCGCGACCCTATATTTCGTAAAGGAGTGTACAGATCTAACATACTAATATACAATTCGTCATTAATTCTTTTTTTTATGTATCGTGTTATTTTACGACATGGATATTATTGCTCTACCTAGGTTCCCATTATTTTTAGCCCGTAGCAGTGTCTGACTTTTTACTATCACTACCGAAATCTGTTCTGTCATCTATTTACACTAGGGTGTTAGTGTTATACACCTACCTACGAAAACTAATTGGGCACTATTGTAATTTGGGGTAATGTGCTGTCTATGTAGCCCACCACTAGTAGTGGTTTACCTGCTTCACGACGCTGGCGAGTATTATATTTTGTTGATGTTATAAAGATTACCATTTTCATTTCCAACCTCCGTTTTGGTTATTCCTCTTTCAGTAACATTTTCTAAATTACAACAGTTAGATATGTTGCTTGCTTTTTTCCCTCTTGCTTTTAATGTCTTGTCAGTGTTAAATTTTCCAGGTCTTTTTTCTCGTTATGTATTCCAGAAATTTAAGTTTTTTCCTGATTTTATGTATAATTTTTCTCTTTGTTTCCATTTTGCTTTAAACTTCTTTCTTGCTAAAATGCTCCGGCCAGAGTATACTTAGCATTCTTCTGTGGAAACATATCTTTGTGGTAGAGTTAGTTTCGCTCAACACAACACATTTCTACAAAGTCAAAACATTGACCTGAAAACTTTAGCTTTGTTCTCGGTCTTGTCAAATTGAAACTTTCATATGGATGTTAAGCATGACGCTTAAATCTTTAAGAAATATCTAAACTGTCAGTTGTAAACGACTGATTTCTCTGATCAATGATTAGAAATGGCTTCGAGTGAATCAAACCTGTAGGTCTTAGCAAGGGCCATTCTTCTTCGAAACATGTGTACTTGTGTTACATAATTATAAACAAATAACTGAACCAGATAACGGAAACACATCAACTACCCTGAATCCATCATAAAAATAGTAAATGCTAAACACTTCGGATACCTCGGTGTATGGATCAGTTATAACAAATTTAATATAGGTAATAAAGAATATGAACATAGAATAGGTTGCGCCAGGGGTAGTTTCACCCAAAACCGTAAATTTAATTGTTTTGTGTATATTTTAAAGTCCCATAAAATTGTTACAGGTCCTATCTGCGTAACCGAGACTGGGTGGTGTTCATACCAGTTTCTTGCAGTTTTCTTTCCGTAAAAGTTGCATATTTTCAAGTGCAGGTATTGGCTCACCCTTTCATCCCGAGTTTTATATTCAGTAGGTGCCAATACGGCGCAACATTATACAAGATGATCAGTTGTTTCTGGATATTTATCAGAGAACCTGCATTTGGGTCTAACACAATTTTTCAGTAGAAGTGTTGAGTAATTTATAATTAGCAAGCATTGTTCCGGTGCAACAAGGTTATTATTATTATTATTATTGCTTTGATTGATGGTGTATACTCATTTCCTTCCGGGTCACAAGAGACGCAAGGTCAAAAATAGAATCAGGACATTTTACACTGAGCATTTTTTTAAACTCAGATCATACACATTTTACATAGATAAAGCCCTTCGTAAGGTGTGAGTTGTACTTGGATTTTTTTATTACTATTACTATTATCATTATTGTTGTTATAATTATTATTACTATTATATCCATTCGTTTCTGTTGTATACACATTTTCTTTCGGGTTCCAACAAGAGACCTCAGATCAGAATGGGTTCATGACATTTTTCACTTATCATTTTGTAATAAAAATAAAAACGCAGATTACACCCATTTTACATAGATAAATCCCTTCCTAAGATATGAGCTGTGCCAAAACATTGACCAGAAAATCCCAGCTTCTTTGTAAATAGCCTCGTCAGATCAACAAGTGACTCAAACGTAAGATACTTCTAAAATCTAGTAAAAAATTTTTACCTTGTAAAGTTATCACACCAGATATCATGGTGATTACTTTTTTCAGGGATGTTGACGCAATACATTGACCATCGAATATAAAACTACCCGCCATCAACTTTTGTCACATACTTCGCAGATTATACAAAACTATATACTGTAAATATTTCTCCGGTCATCTGATAGAAAGGCTTTTATCGAAGCGTTAACAGCTGAAATCTGTTGCATTTAACTTCCTCCGGCTTTCAGGACGACGATCCTCCGTTAACTTAATCAAACTCAATTGGAAGCTAATGACATCAGTGGCTGGCCGGAGTCAAGGGATTAAAACAGAACCCCAGGGAATGGCTTTAATTCCCAACATCAATTTCTTCTGCTACACTATATGGCTTGTCTATCAAAATACCCTCAGCATTCATCCTGACGTGCAGATAAGACTATCTCTCTTTCTATCACACTCTCACACTATGTATCTATTTATGGTGGGGTGTTGCAGTCGAGTAATTATCTGGATTTTAAATCGATCTAGAGACCTATGCTCTTGGTTAATGCATTTTGATCATAGTATTTCTGTTTTTGTATTAAGCTGGTCAAAATGTATGCACAAATGAACAGCTACTGTCGGCAAGTACTTCCTTCATCTCTCTCTCTCTCTCTCTCTCTCTCAGTTGCATTTCATCTCAATTACTGGGACCGTCAATCAGCGGCAATTAGTAAACAGTACTGATCGCAAATAAAGAATAACCTATATAGGTGAGAATTGAATTGATAACCCGTTTTGCCTTTGCTCTTAAAAATGAAACCATAAGATCTTTACTTCTGGAAGAGCAGTTAAGATAGGATGCCCGAGACAACATATTCGTTTTCGAGCATCGTCCTGAGGTTATTTTATTTTGGACCACATCATTTAATAATAAACGGTGAATCTCAAGCCAAGTACTTGCAACGAACTTCTTTATTATAAGGCAAGTACTTTCAGAATGCGGGAGATTATTGCTCTAGATAATATCTCCTATCTTGTAGTTATTGAATCTTTGCCATTCCACTTTGTTCTTGTTCACAAATCCATTCCGACATACCCATTAATCAGGTTATTCGGTGCTTTCAATGTGTACTTTGAGTGTTAAATTCTCTGTGTCTTCTTTCCTCATTATTTCTGGGATTTTTTTTATTATTCTGGACTATAAGTACGAGTTCCCTGACGGTTTCTGTTCTAAATAAATTTATCATTTTTCTTATGTTCTGCTTATGGTATTTTAATATTTGTTGGTAGAACCAAATACCATGCACCAAATCACTTCTATATCCGCAAGAACTGTGATACCATGGATAGACACGTAGAAAGTGAAGATATGGTTTTGTCTCGATCTCAAGTGTTTCCTTTTAATAGACCAGCGGCTGTTTTCTTTTTTTAAATGTGATCTTCTAAGAACTAACAACTTTAGCCGCTGATATGGGCAGTAAAGGGATTTTCAGGGATCAAGTGGCAACAAAACCGGAAATAGAGTATATCCGCTTATTGCTGTACATTAATAGTCATGGATCAGAGATAGGTTTGTCTGTTTCTTCGGGATGAGTGGGATAGACGAGGAGTTGGTAAAGCGTGAAGAGCTGACATAGCAGACATTTTCCCAAGTATCACCTAACTAACCACCCCGTTGTGCAGGTGGAGACTTGAAGAAAACAACTGGATATAACATGGGAAAGTAGGTTCGCGTTCTTATTTCTCGATGAGTCATTTAACTTTCATCTTGTGACTATTCAGCACGGCCATCGCCTGTTTTCGGTGCGCACTGGCTAGATGGAAAACCAAAATGCAATATTGTCAGATCATTGGCTGATCAGTGGGAAGGTTGGGCGAGAGTCACGTTCTATGTCTACAAGGACAGCGTTTCACTTTCACTTTAATTTTGAAGATTAAATATTTGTAGCCTTTTAGCTCTCGATTCGTTGTTTTAATACCATTTTCATGTCTTTATAGTTTGCTTGGTTTCGGCATTATAAAGCAAAAGAAATTAAGATGAAAGAATTAATAATATACAATATTTCGTCCAATGAAAATTCAAGATACTATTAAAAAGAATGCTGTCGTATGGAAGCAATAATTGGTCATCTAATTGAGGAATTTAAGTAATAGACAATCCATTAATCTCTCCAAACTCAGTTAGACCAACGATCATATTAAAGATAGTTTTTCTGTAACAAAATGTATTCAAGTTCTAATATTTTCAAGAGCTTATTTTTTATTTAATCTAAACTTTCTACTGACAGCCACTAAATGAAAATTTGAATCTCTATCTAAAAAATATTCTACTGGCCATAGTGAGAGCCAATAGCCGGCTGCCACGAGTAGGCAGGAAGATTCTATTGGCCAGAGTGAGAGCCAACAGCTGACTGACACGAATGCTAGCATGCAAAAAAAAAAAAATTAATAGCTGCATTCGTCACAAGTTGGAAAAATTTAAATCTGTATGGCTCTTTACTCCAATTGGCTCATTCGCTTGCTTAAACTCAACTTTGATTCTGATTCCGCAGAACTGGGTTGGGTGTGAAAAAGTATTTGTTGTTAACATTCTTTTTTCATTCGGTTTTTACAATTACGAGTCCTTTTTTTTTAAAGCTGATCGTTTTGTGTTCATTTTGTTTAGTTCTTTTTTCGTAACAGATTTAATGTTTAGTATAGAGATTAGAAAAAATTCGCAGTGTGAGATAGGCAAGAAGTAAGGCATGTAGCAACATCAGCACGGCAAAGGGCACTCCTTTAAAGGCAAGGAAGGGTAAAAATATTTAAAGTCAAGTGATAGCGATTTCTGTATGAGTCTTACGATTTTTTAATCAAGCACGAGCAACGCCGGGCCATGCTGCTAGTATTAGGTTAGTGCAAAAATAATGACGTAATAATGTCGTATTTTGACGTATTTTTTAACGTCAAAAACGACATTATTACGTCATAATTTTTGCACCAACCTAATACTTGCAATAAAAAGCAAGTTAAATTAAGATGAAAGAAATTCTAGTAAAAATTGAATAATGGTTAATCCTGCTTTATCTAACAATAATGCTTCCCGATAACATTATTGCATATACTACGTATATATGTCAACAAAATAATAACAGCAAATATCTTGGCACTGAGTTTTTTCACCTTAGCAAGGCGATAAAGCTACTGAGATGCAAGGGGTTGCTGAGAGTGGAAGAAAATAAGAATAAATTAAGTAGTAGAAAGCACAAATAAAAGGTCAGGATTCAGAAAGGCAAGATGATGTTTGATGATGACAGCAAACAAGGAAACCAGATGATTTATTTTTACAATGTTTCCCCTGTACAAAGTTCAAGAGCCACTCCAGATAGAGTGTTACAGAGTAATAGGCACTACCCCAAACTAGGTGATAATGCCCCAAGACGAAAGAAACCACCGGAAGTTAAAGAGGAGTAAAACGTTTTAGAAAGAAGCGGAAACCCAGTTCTAAACAAAAACAAATTATAAATCTCTACTTCTGTTCAAATGATCAGATAGGAGCCTGAATCGGACGATATGCAAACTTTCGAGAAGTAAATATTAGAATATATCTTACGGTTACATCTAGCAATTTCAATAGTAAAATGAGGAGACTTAGTTACTAATCTAGTACTAAGCTTAATTTCATGAAGTTGAGGCACCAAAGAGGAAATGTCATTAGAAAAAGTGTCATGAAAATATTTATAGAAAGAGTAAAAGAAAAGCTGCATAAGAGCAGAGGGAAAGTAAATAAATCCGAGGTACCAAGTCAGGACCGATAATATAAAATACCGTTCTTACCTTAAACACTTTTAATTTTTCTGAAATGCCTCTTTTTGAAATTCTTAAAGCCATTTTGCTTGTTCTTATATTGACAATATCTTCAAGTTATTTCTTGTGTAATTTTTTTTCGAAATAACCAACATATTCTTCCCAACATTCAATGACTTTTCAATATTTTTTTCAGCTTTTCCGTCCATGTCATATTATTACAATTTGGGAAAAAAGCTCAAGCTCAAGCTGTTGGCAAAATAATGAATATGCGAGTGATATCTTTAGTAAACTTAATTCTTATAGCTTCAACACCTGCTCAGTCAACAGACACAGAAAAGCTATTAATCTAAAAAAAATGGTTTCCTGAACAAATTAATCATCTTTACTCCTACAAATTATACTGCAATCCCTAGCTAAGTTTAAGTATTCACACTCTTTACATTGCTCTGGTTCTTGTCCTCATTTATATTGCCATATTCACGACGTTTCGGCCGTTGTACGCTTCGGCCTTCTTTAGGTGATATTTGTTGGAATTTCAAGCCGAGCCCTTTATTTAGTCCACGTTAATGTAAACGAAATGAAAATAGTCATAGTATTCTCAGAAATGTAGACCGCTGTTAAGTTTAAGTATGTTTTATTTCAAACCTAGGCTTAGAATTAAGTTTAACTCGTAAGTATATTTTAACACTAGGTTTAGAGCTTGATTTAACTATTCGCACTGTATTCAACCTTAGGGTTAGAACTAGAGTTAGGTATGCGTTATGTTTCATTATATGTATAAAGTTTGATATATGTGGAGGCAAGGTGGATTAATGGTTAGCGGCTTGGATTGAGGAATCGGGAATCAGAGTTCGAACACCAGACGTGTTCGTTTCATCCACTTACGTGTAAATACCCTTGAGAAAGGTATGAATTCCTCTTTTCTCCGAGAGCTATGGGCATATAGGATAAAGCTGGTCTTGTGAGACGACCGGTTAGGGAGAAGGACAACTCTGAATTTAAAACCTCTCACCAACACACCATTGTCCAAACATGGTGAGTACTGCTACATCCGTGAAGAGAAGGTCAAATAGGGTGAGGTTCATCAGCGAAGATGATGTTTTGTTATGTTGAATATCTCTGAATGTTCGTATAAACACTCTGGAGGTGGCTCATGTGATTCGAAAGCTTAGATCAAGAACCAAATTAATAAAAATACCCAAATGTTGGACAATTTTTGTCTTTATTTTCACCCGAAATTAAAGCAAACATTCGAATATTAGAACGGCTCATGACCAGACATAATAGACATTCATTGTCTGTTATATTTAACAATATATGTTATATATATATATATATATATATATATATATATATATATATATATATATATATATATCAATGATAAAATAAATATGGGACTCGAATTTGACATAAAAACTAACCTAAACGAAGTAGATTTTCTAGATGTCACCTTCAAACTAAGAACAGGTACATAAAAAACACACAGAAAACCCAATGATAAACCACTATATATACACAAACATCTTCTAACTAACCACCATCAATTGTCTAGTAGATATCACAATCAATTAAACACAGGCTTTCCGACAATTTTTCCAATGAATTCATATTGAGCGAAGTTATGAAAAACTATGAAACGGCCCTAAAAGAAAGTGGATTCACAGCAACACTCACATCCACGGCACACACAATAAAAAGCCAACAGAAAGAGAAACATCATATGATTGAACCCACCGTATAGCAAAAACGTAAAAACAAAGTCTAAAAAATATTCATTAAACTCATGCACAAAATCTTCCTCCCATCAAGCAATCTCTACAAGATATTCAAGATAAACACAGTAAAAATAAGCTAAAGCTCCAACTAGAACATGACACAAATAATAAAAAAGCCACTGTAGAATCAGTAGATAACGAAGAAAGGTAAACAAAAGAGTAACTGTAGGACACTGGTGACAATGAAACTATGCACACAAAACATCCTTTACAAATTCTAAATACGTGAACCGCACAATGTTTTTTTTTTTTTAAATATAAGTAGGAGATTAAAAGCAAACACATCAAAAAACACGAAAATTATCATGGGAAATAAGGAAAAGAACATCGGCCTACAACAATCAATACAAAATCTGTAAACTCTGCCCTGAGAAAAAAAATCATACTTGCCTTCTCAGACTAAAATAAACTACAAGAAAATTATCAACAAACCACACGAACAAATTAAACCCACGTGTAACTGCAAAATAAAAAAAACGAATGTCACTTAAACGGTAATTGTTTACAAAACAACGTAATATACCAAGCCACCGTTAAAATACCAGATAATGAAGAAAAAGTATACATAGGAGTAACTAAAGGACCCTCAAAACAAAGAAATTATGAACACGAAGCATCTTTCACAAGCACAATGCTTTCTAAGTATATCTGGGAAATTAAAAACAAAACGCACATGACACAAAAAATATCTTGGAAAAAAGGAAAAGATCATCACCCTAAAACAACCAATACAAAACTTGCAAAGTTTGCTTGGAGGAAAAAATATCTATCATTTCCTTCCCAGACCAAAATAAATTATTAAATAAACGATCTCAAAATGCAGACATCAAAACAATTTTTTACTACGTCACTTAAAAATCGAAAACTGAAAAAAGTAAAATAAAATAAAATAAGTAAACAAACAAAATGACAATAAAATACGTAAAAGAAATTAACCACCCAAAATTATTAAATCCCACCCGTTAGAATAGACGAAATAGAATAAATAAAAAAATAAAAAATAACAAAATCAATGAACCCAAATAAATAAAGTAAATAATACACAAATTAACAAACCATTATGACTAAAATATTAGTCAGACTATAAAAATCAAGCCAAAAGTCGGATGAAAAAAAAAGCTATAACTGTCATATAGCGATAAAAAAGGAAAAAAATACTATGTTACTTAAAAATCGAAAACCGAAAAGAGTAAATAAAAATATACAGTATAATAAATTAATAATAAAAAACAAGTAAAATAAATTAATCTAAATTAATCCAAATAAATAAATAAGCAAACAAACCGATCCCGATAAATTAACCGTTAGGAGAAACAAATAAAGATAATCAAACTAAATAAATAAATAAAGTAATAAACAAATTAAAAACTGCTCCCGTCAAAATATTGGTTACAATAAACTACAACAATCTACCTCAAAATTGAATAAATAGCTTTAATTATCTTCCCAAACCAAAACAAAACTATTAAATAAGCGATATAAGCAAATTTTTACTACGTTAATAAAACAGCGATTAAGATAAAAATAAAAAATAAAAATATGAGATAAGAAATAAGAATAAAAAATAAAAGTAAAAATAAAAAAAAAAAAATAATAAATAAATAAAGACAAGGAAAATAATTAAACCCAAATAAATAAACAAATGAACGACTTCCGGCAAAATATCCACCAAAATAGACTGCCCACAATGTACCACTGACCAGTATGTATAAATAGCCGAGAAAACAGACAGTACTCGTAGCTTGACGATTCCGCCTAGAATGAAACAGACTAAGTCTTGACTTCAATGTTCACTTTTATATATATATATATATATATATATATATATATATATATATATATATATACGCACATACTACCACTCAAAAGTATTAAGCAGTCCACAAAATTTTTATTTCTCATCCTAAAAGTGTTATTTTCACTGAGACAAATTAAGCAGCACAATTTTTAATTTATTATGATAAATACAAGTTTTCCTGGGATGTATAAAATACAAATTAAACCAAAAAAACACAAAATCTTCATAAACTTTGATTCATCAAAATGACCCACTTTGGGCGTTATCACTGCTTTACATATTCTCGAAATGTTTTCTAACAAAAACTGGAAGGAGCCTGAAAATACTTCTGCCCAGTGTTGCCATAGGTGAACCGTATTTGTAGGTTGTTTAGCTCTGACTTTTCGGTCAAGTTCAATTCTCACCAGTTCAATGGGATTTAATCCGCTGTTTGCACCGGCCAAGTCATCATTTAAAAGAAGGTGCTGTTCTTCTTTGGTTTTAATGTACTTTTACTAGTATGCTTTGGGTCATTAAAAAGCCGCGTTTCAGATGAGATAGTGTGATGCTGCAGTATGCTGTGAGAGCCGGTGTGATTCAATTTTCCATTCACTTGGTCCAAATTTCCGATTTGCAATTGGCAAAAGCCCCGACAACATAAGACAACCTCCTCCATGCTTTACGGTTGGTGTGATAGAGGGAGTTGCATCTCTTTCACCAACTCTTTACCGCTCATAACTCCTCCTATTTGACCCAAAGATTTCGAACTTTGATTCGTCGGTACAAAAGACTTTATCCTATTTCTCTGTTGCCTTTTTTGACATTATTTTAATTCCTCAACAGTGGTTTCTTTTTTTTCCTGTCTACTAACAATATAATCCACTAGAGTTCTGAATTTATCTGCTTGAATATCGTTCTTTTTTATTCCATTTCTCTGTTGCCCAGTTTTTGTGCGTCTTGGCCCACTGGAGCCTTTTGACATTGTTTCGATTCCTCAACAGTGGATTCTTGACAGCAATTGTGCCATATAGACCAGCTTCACAATCTTCTCCTCACAGTAGATGTTGACACATTTTTCACGACATTGATTCAAATGTGCAGTGATGTTTGGAGCAGTCAGCCTTCTGTGACGCGAGACTGTGACGCTGATGAAATTGCCCTCTGCATTTATGGTTGCTTTTGATCTACCAGACCCTCTTTTGGCCTCGTTTTGTCCCGTTTCCTGATGTCTCCGAACAGTATAATCTACTGTACTTCTGGGCATCGTCCTTAAATTTCTCTGCTTAAATATTCATCTTTTTTTTTAAATGATCTCTTGTCTTTGTTCAGGTGTAACTTGACGTGATTTGGGCATTTTGTTGAGAAGAAAACGTTTTGATTCGGAAGAATGTTGCATAATATAGGTTTAAATTTAAACAAAATAAGAATAACAGATTTCCCTACTTGACAGTACAGCTAAAACAGGTAGTATCTAAGCAAGAAGTAATTAAACCCAATGCAGTTTAATGTGAGTTCAAATTGTGCTATAATGTAATATTTGAAAAAAAGGTTTTATTTAAGAAGAAAAACGCCTTCAAATCAGTTTTCCAATATCTGGTTATACTAAGGTCAAGGTTACTGAGGAAGACTTGCATTTAGTATAATACAACCATTGTGGTATTTAACTTGCTTCATTAAAGATAACACTTTTAGGATGAGAAATAAAAATTGTTGAGGGTTGCCAAATACTTTTGACTGGCAATATATATATATATATATATATATATATATATATATATATATATATATTTGTGTATTTAGGGAGAAATCCGTCTTTCATGCACATTTCATTGAATACAACAGACAAGGTGCTTTTATTTAGTTTTTTATACAATTTCTCATGCGATCTAATTTTTTTTCTTCAATGAAATGTGATTATATAATAATGGACTATCCCGTCGGTTTCGACATATGCGGATCTAACAGCTTAGCTGATTCAGTTATGAAATTTTTTGCGATAATCTTAAGTGGCATTTATTACCCGCTAGTGATTTACAAAAGAGGCCACATATGAAGCAAGTGTGAAGATTGTGAGATAAGATCACTGTTAGATTGGCTGACCTTTTAGATCTTGCTCTCGCTTCTTGAAGATGATTCCTACAAGCAGATTGAAATCTGCTGAGTCCACTAAAACACGTTGATCTCCATTCTACCCGCTCGAAGGCTAAGCGCTCAATGGTGTTATGTGGTATACTGACTGGTGACAAGTTGTTTTTCAGCTTGTCTTTGTATCTCAGCCATGGGCTTCCTACATTCCTGTAGCCCTGATCTAACTGGCTGTGCATTACATCTTGGGTACCTTGTCATCAGACATTCTCAAGACATGACCAGTCCATTGTAAATGAGACTGTATGAGAAAAGTCTCGATTCCTCCAATATTACACCTGTTAAACAGGTCTAAGTTAGGTGTCCTATCTTGCATGTTAACTCCGCAGATTGCACGCAGACAGCTTTTATTGAAAAGATCTAGCTGGTGTATATGATATCTGTATGGAGTCCACGACTCTGAGCCATACAAAATATATAACATTTTAAGTTGAGAAATACAATTTTTTGAGAGTGACCAAATACTTTTGACTGGTAGTGCATATATATATATATATATATATATATATATATATATATATATATATATATATATTATTAGTTGATTTTATTTATTAATCCGACAGATTTGATCACTAGAGACGTTATTTTAGACCGATTTGGAGGGCGTATATTTTCCTTTAATACGAATATTTAAGTTTGTAGCCGAATATAAGTAATCATACCATTTAATAAATACACGGAGCGTCTACTGAAATATGAGTATCCATAAAATAAGGTTTAAAGTATTAAAATATCTGGGATTAATAAATAAATAAATTCATTACTGCTTTAAAAATTGGTCTATTTATGTTTGGATGTGATTCTTCGAGAAACTATAACAAAGCATATTCGGCCTTTTTTGATCGTCATTATGTCATTCTTGCCTAAGTAGGTGCAAGCACGTCGGATCTAACGCCAGTTTCTCTTACCAGGGGTAGTCAGAGGTTTTCCTTTAATAAGATTTCTCAAATATTAAGGCCGATATATATAATGTATCCAGAATCCTTAAAATCTATTTGGCAGGTAATATTTTATTTCGTGGGTTCAGACGTCCATCTTTTCATTTCATGTAATAATATGTAACCTAACAAATGGATTTTTAATGATTCTATATTCATTATTATATTTTTTTATTCTTACATTGAGCTCTTTTTGGATTTATATCCTCTTGGAATTATTCCTACTATTCATCAAGTGATATTATATATATATATGTATATATATATATATATGGCGTCGTGCTCGCTTACGAATGCAGTGATCGCTTGAAGCATTTCAAAATAGATTTCATCTCTGAACAGCACAGATGACTTTTCAGTCTGACACGGGACCTACACTCTTTGGTAAAAATATTACAGATATGATTGCCTCCAGCAAAAAAGCGGTATTTGTTGGTCATCATATATTCTCATGCGTCGTTAATGACCTCCAGATGATCAGTAAATCTTTACCACATTTATGCCATTTTGTTATGTCTTATGAGACACCATCAAAATCAGTTCTATCCACATGGCTTCTCTTGTGACTTTTCAATGTTTGTTCAAAATCTTCAGGCGAAAGCCCCTTTTCACTTGCATATTTAATTTGTGGTTCTCCAACAAAAAAAAAAAAAAGAGAAAAAAAAAAACGCGCTGTATATATGGATGTGTGGAGACGATATTGTGCAAATAGATTGACATACAGGCAGACTAGATGTGGATAGATAATTGGATAAGAAGAAAAATGAACTAGCTAGCTAGCTAGATAGATGGATAGAGTGAGAGATAAAGATATCAACATAATTAGATCGGTAGATAATGAACAGAAGGAGACACAGACAACCGAATGCAAGTTATATATATATATATATATGTGTGTGTGTGTGTGTGTGGAGAGAAACAGATATGGGCAGAATTTTATAGATCGATAAATATGATTCGCTTGATATATATATATATTTATTTATTAAAGACATTTTTATGTTTAACGTTCTTTTTATAGATACAAGTATTTAAGTAAATGCTCTGTTTATAATAAACAGTATTAAATAACATTTACCGGCCTGAATGTCCGAGAAATTTTCATAGAAAATATCCGTTCTTTGACAGGATTCGAACCTGCATCCTATACGTCATTTACGCTGACGTGCCTTAGGCACGTCAGCGTAAATGACGGTTCTGTATGCATATATATGTGTGTGTGTGTGTGTGTGTGTGTGTGTGTAAGTGTAAGTAATGAACAAATTGAGATAGATAGATAGATAGATAGCATATGAATGAAGAAATCTCGACCTATCAATGCACTCAGATCAATATAAAGGGAGACATTTTAGATCGACTGGGTTGTTAATTTATTGGTATTGGAATAAATATTGTCTAATATTTATGCAAAAGAACTTCGGAGTAAGTTATTTAATTAGACCATAGAGGTGTTGATTAAGGACGAATCAACCTACAGTGGAAATTACCAGCTTACAACATCATTTTTATTAAACGTCACAAACCATATTTTGGAAATGTCAGTATGAGCCGAAATCACCGGCAATATGTCCGTGTGTGCGTTGCTTCTCTTTATTTTTCGCCAGTTACAAGACGAACGACAGCACCGAACGGAAGCAAGTGTAACACAAATCGACAACCGAATCCAAACGACTTGGTGATAGCCTTCTACTGTTTTTCTTCCTTTCTAGACGATCGATATTCCTAGTTGCAGTTTCCAGATATAGTTAAGATCTGCTGATCTCGAAGTTTTCGTGTGGGTCGGGTAATAGTCTAAGGATGTATAACCATCGCCAGGATATTTTGTTGCGCGCGCGCATGCGTGAAGTGTTAGCCGTTCAACGGGAGTACCACTAGCACGTAAGGGGTTCCAGACATTGAAAACAAGAGTAAAGAGGGGTGTTTGAGGAAAGGATACAGAGAAAGACGGGAAACAAGCTCAGGGTGTCAGATATATCTATATTTTGACTGTTGGTATTTGCTAGGCAAAGTCACATTATCTAAGTCCCTTAGACACACACACACACATATATATAATTGACGAAGCGTGTCAGACGAAAGCGTTTTACATATTGTCATATATTTAAAAAAATTATGCTTGATATAAAAAAATGTATATATCGTTTCACCATCTCTCTCTCTCTCTCTCTCTATATATATATATATATATATATATATATATATATATATATATATATATATATATATATAGCAAGGAGAGAGAATTAATATAAATATATCACAGCTGATGGGTGTTACCTTCAGCATCACTTTTCTAGAGTCTCATAGACGAACTCTGCAATGCTCACTCCGTCCATTCGTCAAGGGATATAGGCAATTATATATATATATATATATATATATATATATATATATATATATATATATATCCGTCGATCGATATGGTATCAAGAAGTGACATGCCATAATGACCGAATGTTTCAGTCTACTAGTCAGAGAGTTTGATAATTGGTCAAAAAATAAATTTCTTGATCCTTTATTAATTAACTGATTATCACTTTCTCTTTATATAAATCTCTCTCTCTCTCTCTCTCTATCTATCTATATATATACCTATATATATATATATATATACCTATATATATATATATATATATATATATATATATATATATATATATATATATATATATATACGGTGGTCATTAAAAAGGATAAGCGCAAAGTACTAATTGCCAATTGAAGACCTCAAAATCAAACATGCAAAAAATTTAAATCTATGGCAAATGTTTTAACATGAAACACCGAAATCCGATGTCGCATTAGAACAGCGAAAGATGCTTTCTAAACACTGAGTAAAGTATTAAGAAGCAAGAAAATTTAGAAACAATGAAAATAGTACTGAACTGTTAAGTAATATCAATCCTCTTATATGGCAGTAAATGCTGCAGAAATTCCTCACATATGAAAAATTGATCTGAGTCATATGAAATGTCGTTCTACCAAAGGATACTGTGAAAATCATGGATTGAACATGTAAGCAACGAGGAATTTTTCGAGAAAATGGATCAGAAAGTTACAGTTTGAATGTCTGGGGCCCATAATGAGGAATGTGGGCTTGGAAATTTTGACACTCCCAGGAAATATATTGAAGGTGACAAAAAACTCTACGAGGTTGTGTCCTTCTTTGGCACAACTGGGGTTAAGAGAGTTAACAATAATTTTACTCAGAGCTACAAAAGTCAGGAAAGTGTGAAGAACCATAATTGCTCTCGTCCATATAAACGAAAAAGTATACAGATGTTATTTTTAGTTAACCAGGAACCACTTGAAAATCTCGATGTATGGATCAGTTAGAAAAACATTTGTGTAAGAGATAAGTAGATTTAACATAGCCGAATAATTTTCCTTGCTGTTTATTTAGTACAGATTGCGATAGGAGTAGATTTGTCTAACGTCACATGATCTTACAAAACCAAAACATTAACCGAACAAGTGTAGTCATGTTCATAAAGATCCTTGTCGAAATTATTTAGAAATATCTAAACCGTCAGCTGTATACAACCCTTTTCTCAGATCAATATTTAAAAATGTCTTCTAGCGGATGAACCGTGTAGAGCGTGAAGGGAAGAAACATTAATGGTATCTTGTAGATTACTGTTGTAGAGTCAGATACAAAAGATTTTACCATATAAGAGAAGCCCCATCAATTGAAGACTTCCAACAGTTGTAACAACTAAAATAGATAGCACATATAACTAGAAGGAAAAATAATGATATAATCAAAATGGTGACAAAGGTTTAAGTAGGAAATTACCATTAATGCTAGAAATAAAGGTAACAGTGAAGATGAGGAACTTATTTTCCTGAAAATGTTTTAATAGATTTTATAAATTTCAACCCAGTGTAGCAATGACTGCGAGGTCAATGAACGGAAAATATTTCTTCCTAAGGAAAATGGCTAATATTAACATTCTATGTACACCGTTTCTTTTCACTCAATTCTCTCTTGTGGAAATCACTTCCGGCTCCAAGCTTTCCAGCCAACATTAATCTTCAAAAATTTAAATACAATGTCAATCGCTATCTACTGTCTTCCTGATTATCCTTCTTTTGTTCTCGTTCCTTAGTAATATTTCTGATCTCTAATTCTTCTAAACCCAGTAACCCCCTTGTATCTCATTGGCTTTACTGCCTTGCTTGGGTTTGAACTCGATTAAAAATAAAAAAAATAAAAAAAAGGGATGTGGTATGGATATGTACTTTGCAGTTATTAGGTTGGTGCAAAAATAATGACGTAATAATGTCGTTTTTTGATGTATTTTTAACGTCAAAAAAAGAAATTATTACTTCATTATTTTTTGCACCAACCTAATAGATAGAGTTCCGGTTTCCTTCGGCTGTTATTTTCTCTAGAAATAGATCAGGAAAAGATGACTTTTGCTTTCTACGGATCAGTGTTCACAACAGGAATATAGTCTCTGATATTTACTTTTATATCTGACAATCTACTTGGCATTTTTGTCTCTGTTTTGTAACGAAATAAAAACTAAGAACATTTTAAGCAAAAGGTTGCTGATTATAAAGCAGCAATTAATTATTCTCGGTTATTCTATTAGCATTTTGATATATATATATATATATATATATATATATATATATATATATATATATATATATATTATACTTATTTATTTGTACGTAGATTAAACACAGTAGAGGCGGTAAGATAATTACATTTCTCTACTGAAAATGATTAGAAAGTTATTATAATGAGATCTAAAAAATGTATGGATTTATATGATTGAATTATCATCGGGTGTACGACTTAAACCCCATTGAGCTCAAATAAAACGGAAGCGAAATGAATAAATATCCGGAGTATTTTACTGATTAATATCTTGACAGATGAATGTATTAGTTATCAACATACTAATTAATTTAAAAAAAAAAATAATTGACCTGCATTTGTATTATAATTACATGGTAGGTTAGAACCAATGACCCAGGCCAGAGGTGGG
Organism: Acanthosepion lycidas; assembly: GCA_963932145.1. Classification (NCBI taxonomy): domain Eukaryota; kingdom Metazoa; phylum Mollusca; class Cephalopoda; order Sepiida; family Sepiidae; genus Acanthosepion; species Acanthosepion lycidas. The sequence continues at coordinate 24,331,139 of OZ010579.1, read as the reverse complement.
GAACCTTTTTGTGCATGAAGGCCACATTGAAATTCATGCTCCTTCATAGAGGCCATATTTACCACGTGTTTTTTTTTTTTACAGTTACACATTTTATATCTTAGGAAAATAATGCATAAAATAGAATCTAATTAATATATAATCTAATAAAAGCAGACATAAGACTTAAAAACAAGACATGTTCAAACAAATATAGGTTGACCCAAAAAAATGGGAACTTTTTAACAATCCAATAAAACCAAGAGTGATGGAAGAAAAATATTTTATTCATAGTAATTGAAAGCTTAAAACATGCCATTTAAGAAACAATGATGAAATTTTCGTACGTTCTGTAGATGACGTTCTGTACGAATGCATTCTTGAAATCTGCTGTTGAGATTCCTCATTGACTGCTGCAACATCTCAGCTGGGATACTGTGAATTTTATCTTGAATTCTAAATGGCGAAATGTTTACTTGCTCAAGGTCACTGTCTCGCAGTGTTGACACTTGTTCATGTCTGACAATACGCACTTCAAAAATACCCGTTTTTTTTGGTCACCCTGTACTTTATTCACCTTTTAGTCAAATTAATGACTTCCTTGAAATTGTTTCCTTTGAGATAATATATTCTTTTATTTGCCGTGTCCCTTCTGGACATAGGCGAGCATGGCTCTCCACTTCCTCCTCTGCCTTGTATTTTTCAATGTAATGTCCTTTTGCTACGTCTCCCAGACTCTGTTCTGCAATACACTTGCTTTAGCCAAGTATGTCACATGTTGCTTTTCCTTGTTCCTCTTTCCCTCTATCCGCCCTGTGAGTATAAGATTCAGATTAGTATAAGCCTTCCTTTCTCATTACGTGTCCCAAAAATTTCAGCTGCCTCTTTCTGATGAAGTGCAAGCTTCCTCCTTGTTTGCATTCTCTCCAAAACCTCATCGTTGCTCACATGTTCGGTCCATGATATCCCTAGTCTCCTTCTGTTGAACCATATTTCCGTTGCCTCGAGTCTCTTCTTCATCTTTGAGGAGACCATCCAGTATTCGTTGCCGTAAAAGAGGAGAGATATCACATAGCAGTTCAGTACTCTTTTCTTTATTACCAACGAAATCCCTGTGTTTCGTAATTCGCTACCAAGCTTTTTCTGCCAATACGTCTTCGGATCTCAGCATCACACTTACCGTCCGCTGTCTGAAGATTTCCCAATATATAAATTTCACTACTTGCTTGATTTTACAGTCCCCGACCTGTAAATCGAATTTCGGGTTCATCTTTTTGCTGATGAACATGCCTTCTGTCTTATTGTAGGCTCTCGCTCCTTTCTCGCTCTCCTTCGCTAGGGTGTTGCGTGATTTCCTTTCCGTGTCTGCTGTCATCAATGGGTCATCTACATACTTATGTTGTTAAGTTTGTGGTTGCCAATGATTAATCCTAGTAGCATTTCCAGCCCTCTCAGAATTGCCTCGCTGTATAGGTTGAATAAGTCTGGTGAGAAGACATAGCCTTGCTTTACGCCCATTTCTATTTTGTATATATCAAGGTTCCTGAGCAGTCCCAACAGGTATTTGTGGCTTTATCGAACGCGTTTGCGTAGTCTATAAAACACAGGTACACGTCCTTCTACATTTATATTGCCCTTTTTGATAACATTCTGAGCATGAATATCGCGTTCCTTGTTACGGTGTCTTTAACGAACGCGCACTGATTTTGTCCTATCCTTGGCTTGATTCTGCTTCACGATCAATGATCACTGACCGGTGGGAAAAAAAAGAGGAAAGGACGACGGGACGAAGACAGCAACAACCGGCGAAATCGGGCCCGGCTAGACGGTGTAAGGAAGTGGATCTCCCGACGGACTGCTTTTGCTGCGACACCTCTCGCAGCCCAAGGCACTCACACCGCTCCGTCACTTTCGCGACGCCTTCGGGTTTCGTCAGACAGGGCCCTTTCGACTCGCGAACGACCAGTAATCCTTGGTTCGGCAGTCATTAATATGGTGGTTTTTATTTGATTTTGTTTGGTTTGGCTTGTTTTACGGCATATAAACCTCAATAGGTTATTTAATGCCGACAAAATTGTTATTGCTGGTAATACTTTCTTTTTTTCTTCAAAAATGTATCGCTGGAAATATTTTTCAAAAACGTATAGCTGGTATTTTTTTTCAAAAAATGATTACTGGTAATAATATATAGCTGGTAATAATTTTTTCTTTAAAAATTTATTGATGGTAATAATTTTTTACAAATTATTTCTGGTGTTAAAACATTTTTACACTTTCATAGTGTTTTGACCCCAGTTTGGGGTGTTAATTATTTACCCATAGCTGGGACTCTAACAGGTGCTACCACCCCGGGTCAGGTGGACCTGAACACCAGCAATTAAGACATGGTTCCCCGTTCCTCAAAACCACCTGATCAGAGACCTTGCTGTTGGACGTAGTTTATCGTCTTACCTAGGACGCAGATATAGTTTATCGTCATACTCAGGACAGTGGTGGTTTTTAGTCTTGCAAATGCACATCTGTCAACTGCATTCTCAGCGAATTCTTGATTTTTTGTTAAGTACGGGTATGTGGGTTCACAACTGTATGTCGAAGAAAAACATGAAATAAGTCGGTGTGCACGTTCACAAAGGCGAAGCTGTTCTACCGCCATTTTCCTAATTTCAATGGGATGTTTCTTGCTGTCAAACAGAGTATACAGGATATTATTTTCAGACAACTCAATAAGTATCATTTGTAACTCATTGGTAGCCTACTCGTTAACTAAGTCAGGCTGAAGAGCAAGTTTCACTGTGACGTTATACTTTTCAAAATCACTGAATCTTCTATTGGATTCTTCTATTAGCTCTTAGGCAAAGCGAATGATTTTTCTTGCTTTCAATTTATTAGACAAAAGAAAACTATTAACAATAACAATTAAAAAGTTAAAAGAACAAAATTCTTCACAGCATATGGGCTGTGCTTGTTAGAAGAATTTGGGAGATTTTCTGTAGAGATGCTGCACCTGGTATCTTTTTTTCTTGAGTTTCTTTCTTTATTAGACCCAAAGCCCCAACCAAGACAAGGGCAATTTTTAATTTTTAAGTGCTATTTTTTCCAATTTCATCTCCAGATCTTTGTATTGGTTTAGCTTTAAAAAAACAAACAAAAAAACAAAAAACAAAACAAATGCGCAGGGACGTTTTTAACAGGTGGTACGGCCATCCGTGCAAAATTCTGTTCCCGTTCTAACACCGATTCCTATACGGTCATCGAAGTTAAACAACATCGAGACTGCTCAGTACCTCGATGGCTGTCCGCTGGTGAATTCGAACTGCTCTTAGCTTGGATTTGAAGGTGGTGTAATGGGTAATGGCTTAGAATTTTCAATCGAAGTGTCCAGTTCCATTTCCTTTTGGGTTCGTTATATTCAATTACTCGCAAATAAACTTACGAAATGTATGAAGGCACATCTTCTTCCCTCAGTTATGAATTGTTTAGTAAGACTTGTATCAAGAAAGCATTATTATGCACCCCTCCCAAGTTGCTATAATGTAAAAAAAAAATTCTGGCTTTAAAATAACATGTAAAGAGTTGAGGAGCCAACTTCTTCTTCTTCTTCTTCTCCTATTTCTTCTTCTTCTTCTTCTTCTTCTCCTTCTTCTTCTTCTCCTATTTCTTCTAATTCTTCTTCTAATTCTTCTTCTTCTTCTTCTAACTCTTCTTCTTCTTCTTCACGTTCCACTTCTAGGGATTAGTTCAGTATATATGGTACTTTTTGATGTAACCGTGATTTTCAAACGGAAACCATTTCGCTCACAGCAGCGGAACTTCAAATCTCAGGGAAGGAATTTTAATCAGAGATGGGATTCCAAATCTAAAAGGATGAATTTCGAATAGTAGTGAAGAAATTGTAGCCAGTAGAGAAATTTCACATCTAAGGTAAGGAATTTTGAATCTAAAAGTTGGAATCTCAGAGGAGGAATTCTAGCCGGGGAGAACTTTTCCATCTTATTGTGGAAATTCAGATCTCAGGGAAGAAATTGTAGCCAGTAGAGAAATTCGAAATCTTGAAAGAAAAACTTATGTGATATATATATATATATATATATATATATATATATATATATATATATATATATATATATATACAAGAGATAGATTGATATCTTTACTCGTAGAGAAGGCAATCTGTCAGTCTGTCTATGAGAAATATGTAACAGACACACTAACACGCAATATATATATATATACACTTGTGTGTGTGTAAGGATGCATGTGTGTGTGTATGTATGTATGTATGTGTGCGTGTGTATGTGCGTGTCAGTGGCGTCTGGGTATCTGGGTTGTCATGCTCTCCCCGAGTGAGTCGGCTTTCAAGTATATCTATCTCAAAGCAACGAAAAAATCTTCTGAGCGCCTCGTTTTCATGATTGACTTCAGCTGAATCCAAAATTAATTGCTTTAACCAGTGCCTTAAAATATTGGCCGAAATATATTCAAAATAATGAAGAAAAACAAAACAAAAAAAAAACAAAAACAAAGAAAGTAAGTAAAAATAAAATTAATAAAATTAATGTGGCTTGTTGGGCTCCGTAAATCTGAGCCCTTTGAAGATGGACAACAAACTTGTTTTAATTTTATAAATAATTTAAAAAAAAACTCCAATGACTTGTATGCCCTCTTCTTCAAAGAACACATTTTTATTTTAACTTATTCTTTTCAAATGTTCACTTTAAATAATTTATTCTGTATAGTATAAGGTTTTTTCAGCGGAATGTATTAATTGAAAAAGTGCAAATTAAATTTATCCCGACTTAAATTCGGCGAAAATCAAAGATAGTAGTAGCCTTAACTTATCGACTGGAGGTTTGGAGTGAGGAGTATGATTAGGGCAGTCAGCGCAAAGATATATATACAATTTTATACCGAACATAGATACACACGTTTTACATGTCTCGAAATTTTTTTTAAAGTAAATGTTTCTTTATATAGAATTATTACAATTAACATTAAAATACAAAAAAGTATTTATTTTTTAATTTAGTGCACAGAGATTTAAAAAAATTATATATTTTAGTTAAAGAAAAAAAATCATTTTAGCATCTAAGTTATACCATCAGTATATTTTGTTAAAGATTGTAATGTGACCGCCAAACATTGATGACCTAGAGTCGCTACTATTATATATATATATATATATATATATATATATATATATATGTATATACATAAAGTTTCAAATTAAAAAATAATAATGTTTTTTATGAAAGTATTTATTTATTTATATATATTTGATATTTCAGATTGGCCTCAATCTTTCTTCAGAAATAACTGTTTTTAGAGGTTTGTTTACAAATAGCGTATGTCGCGAGATGCGGACGTTACGTGATATGGAACGCCACTGTGTTCGAATATTCTTAACGTAAATCTATCTGTAATAATATTTTAGATGTTTTTCAAAAAAAAAAAATAACTATATCTAAAAAAAAAATAATTTGCAACTTTTTCTATATATACATATTAAGAAAGTATACTGTGGCTTCTCATTATGCTATATATATATATATATATATATATATATATATATATATATTATGAAATGGACGAAGTCCGACAATTCTTTTAATATATTTTTTAAGTAAAGTCTGTTTATAATAAGCAGTAATAACAATATTTACCAGTCTGAACGTCCGAGAAATCTCAAATGTTGTTAATACTGTTTATTATAAACAGAGCATTTACTAAAATATTTGTACCTATAAAAATAACGTATAAACAAAAAAATATATTGAAATAGTTGTCGGACTTAGTCCATATCATAATATAGTATGCAATTTGTTTACATTAAGATACCCTTTGAACAGATATGAACGTTTGAGAGAAATCATGAGAAGTTTGTAGTTCAAAAAAGTAATTTAATATTGCTGATTAGACGTTTCCGCTGTAGCTAAATTGTATAGCGCATCAGGCTATATGGCGGTTCCATGTATGATTCACGTTCGATTCTTGTCAGAATTTCAGGGCAGTAAATGTTGTTAATACTGTTTATTATAAACAGAGCATTTACTTAAATATTTGTATCTGTAAATATAACGTATATATAATGTACTTTATTTTTAATCTAACATTACTTCTAATTAGTCTAAGAATAATATTAGTGCGTACCCGTGTTTGAGTAGACATTGTTTCTTTATTTTTTGACAATGTGACTAAGATCAACCGACCTGTGTAGTCGAGAGACTAAATAAAGAAAATGTGCCTTCGAATACTCAGGCAGATAAACGTAACTGACACTGTACCAAATAACAGAAAGCTCGTCACTTGAGAACTACCAAGTACGTCAACAGCTAAAATGGTGATCACCTGTGTAACTGTATGATAAAATAATGAATTAATCAAGATTTTGTCATTTCACACTACTAAAAATAAAAAAAAATATGAAGGAAACGCCCATCAATACTAGAAAGATCGATAACAGATGCTCGTCTTGAGAAAGCTATTCTACTTAAAAATTGTTTTAAGAAAAAGATTTTATGTTTTACAATCGACAATAGCACAATCTGCTCGACCAATGAATGCTGAATCTTTGGGGTTCTACATTAGCTTTCGCTTAATAATCGAAAAGTACTTTGCATCATCTATAGCACATGTGTCGAACTGGCATCACGCGGACCGCATGCAGCATTTTACATGTATCTTGGCGACCCTTACAACGGTTTCTATAGCCGTGGTATATTGAGAATTTTGTCTATGTTGATAATGCAAATTATTAAAATTATTAAAAACAGTGAAATTTTTTTCAAATTTTACGATTAGATTGTTTATTCTATATCAGTGTTTTTTTTCCGAATGTCAGCCACTATTTTTAACTTTCGGTTAATCATGTGATTATCCCTGACAACTAAATAAGAACAAATGTAAAGTTACGTTCGTAATTTTGTAATATTTTGCCTTAAAAATGTCGAATTCTACTCCATCACGTAAAAAGAGAAAATTATCTGAAGAAGGACGTGTGTTTCAAGAAAAGTGGAAATTACAGTACTTTTGTCCAACTGTTAAAAGAAAGATAAACTGTTTGATTTGCAACCGTTGCATTGCGACGCCAAAAGAATATAATGGGAAAAGACATTAGAAAACAAACCATCGATCTTATGATAAATATGAAGGAGATATGCGGGTTTCAAAAGTGAAGAAACTCAAGGTTAATACAGCAACAGAGAGGCTTTACAAATATTCAGAAAAACAGTTCTGTTATTGCAAGATTTGAACTTACCATCAGAGAGTTCAAAGCTTACAGTAAAGTGATCACCATCAACGGAAAAACTTACAGTGAAAGAGATTTCATAAAGCGATGTCTTGTAAAAATAGCTGAAATTTTATGTCCAGAGAAGTCACACTTATTTCAAGACATTTCACTAAGCAGGAACACTGTTGTTGAACGTATTGATAAGACAGTAAGTGATTTGATTCGACAGTTGATAATTTTATGAAGTTTTGAACATTTTTCTATTGGATTAGACTATTAACATAACTGAAAAAAGCACAGTACCCCGTTGTTTTCATCAGGGCTTGTGAAAATGAATTTCAAATTTATGAAGAACTAATTGAACTGGTCCGAGTGCATGATACTACAAAAAGCCAGCACATTTTTGAGAAAGCTGAACACCTTCTCCATAAGTATGGCCTTGATTTGATGAATCTTGTGTGTTTATCTACCGATGGTGCTGCCAATATGGTTGGGAGACATCATGGTGTTTTTGAGGATGAAGTGTCAACGCGTAGATGAATTCAAAGATGAAAGCTGGCTACAAGATCTCGATTTTTCAATAGATATTACTGCCCAATTAAGTGACCTTAATTTGAAATTACAAGGTAAAAATAAGCTCATCACTCAGTTATATGATATCAAGTGTTTCATTGCAAAATTAGCTTTATTGAAATCTCAGTTGTCACATGAAAATTAGAGTAATTTTCCTAAAAAACTGCCAATACTGAGTCTGTATTTATCTTTGCGAATTACGACAGTTACCTGGAATTGTTGTCAAAGGTATTTCAGGGAAGATTTTATGATTTTTCATCTTGTAAAGATCAAAATTACATTATTCTCAGCACCATTCACATTTGATGTTGCTCAGACAGAGGAAAGTCTACAGATGGAATACTGGAAATACAGGTTGACTCAACGCTCAAGGGAAAGTACCTAAAAGTAGGGGTACCCGGATTTTTTTAATAACTTCCTCGGACATTTAAGAACTTCAGAAAGTTTACCGCCAAATTATGGGGATGCTAGGGTTCCACATATGTTTGTGAGCATTTATTTTTGTTTATGAAGACCACAGAACCAGATTAACTGATGAACATTTGTCATCTTTGATCAGAGTGGGATCTACATAGACATTCCAACCTGATATATCGAGAATAGTTTGTCTAAAAAGCAATATCGATCATCAGAACATTATAAAAAATGATTATCTTCTGCTACCTTGTATTGTAAAAAAATGTATTTATAGTTTAGTTTACCTCTAGCTGTGATTAATGTAAGACTGTAAGCAGGTATGGCCCTTGAGGCTGCACATATGGTCGATGCGGCCTTCCATACGTCCAGAGTTTGACATGACTGATACTCCACACTTACCAGCTACCGATTTTTATTTGTTTCGATCACGATAACATTTAATACATTCATCTGAATATTCAGAAACTACAAATCGAAAACATTCTTTTTTTATCTTTTTCGACGATATCTCCAGACTACTTAAAACATGGAAACGAAAAATTGGTTTCTGTTTGACAGCTGTTGTTTAAAATGTTGAAAGATTTTGAAAAATACTATTTAATAAGTGTCTCTGCATCGAAAATCTTCTGCCATATCATATCTGATGATTCAGCTATATATCTTGATATTCATGAGAAGATCCGAATAAGTATCTGAAACGTTATCGGTCTTGACCTGGCATCTCGGCTTTAGTTACTTTCCCACCACCCTAATTATACTTCACGTAGGCTCTTCTGTGGAGATTTTCACGATAATTTTTCCAATGAACTTTCCTTTTTGGCAATTCGACTTTTCCCGAATTTAAGCGCAGTACACGATTCTCGGTTATGTGTTTCTTTAATGGATAAAGGATCGGAATGTTTCTGTAGGGATTTGTTTAGCATGTATCGTACTTTTTGATGTGACAGATATTTTAAAACGGAAATCAATTAGCTACCATCAGCGGAACTTCAAATTTCAGGGAAGGAATTTTAATCAGAGGTGGGATTACAAATCTAAGAGGAAGAATTTCAAATCTTATTGGAGAAATTGTAACCATGAAAATAATTTAATATCTAAGGTGAGTATTTTTATCTAAAGGTTGGAATTTCAGATCTCAGAGCAGAAGTTCTAGACTAGTAAATTATGAATAAAAAGAGGCATGACTGCCCAGGCGTATAGCACTTAACTGTCTGACTAGATTGCCAGCTAGGTCTCATAATTTCATAATTTTATATTGCTAGTTGCAACCGTAAGTTTTATGCTAACAATTTCTTCTACCGCTATTCCTGCTTGTAGGCCTTATACCAGTTTCCTGCTTTCCTGCCAACTAAATATTCAAATGCCAATCGTGCTTTTCTCCCTCTTTGAATATTGTTCTTTTATTTTCCTCTTTGTTTTTCACCCTCAGTAACCCCTTGCATATTAATGGCTTTTATTGCCTTGCATAAGTTGAAAAGTTTTAAAAAAATAAATAAATTTAGGTACCTCCAAAAATTCGTATACCTAAGGTTTAAATGTACTTTTCGTAAAGGAAACTTCCTTTTCGAAGCTTTCCAATTGGTTCAATTGAAAGCTAAATGATTAAATTTTCGAATTCCAGAAAAAATAGTGTGGAGTATTTCAAATAGAAATTTGAATGTTTTTTAGTCGATGTTTCCAAAAAACCAATCGAAAAGGCCATTTTCAACTGTTTTTAGAGAAATATAAACGAACTTATTTTTCGGTTTTGAAAATCCCGCTAAAATAAGATATACATTTCTGAAACGATACTTTCCTAATATTAGCAAATTTAAAGTTAAATTAATCTGTTCTGAAACAAAAATCACTTACTTATAGCATAAAATTTTCTAGACAAACATTTCTTGACCTCAGGGTCTTGTTATTTTCACGTCTCCATCGATAATTTGATGGCTGAATGTGTTGACAGGTTTAGTACGGTGCATCAAAAGTGACATAACGTTTTTTTGTTTCTTATAATAATTTTAAATACTATAAAAATTTCTTACATTATTGAGTTACCTCTCCCTCTTTCGTTATTTAACAGCTATGATAATGATAAATAATTTTATTAATTATTAATATTACATTAATTTATTACATTTCTAACTTAATAACTTAGATAATAACTAATAAAATTACTATTATATTAATAATTAAAATATCTCACTGAGTTATTAATTGTTTAAATTGATAAATGAGATAATTTTATTATCTCAATTTAATTTTTAATTTAATAACTGAATGTGAGATAAGACCGTTTCCCCAAGGAGGAGTTAAGCTTTGAAACACATGACATTTTAACCATAATTTCACTTATGAGATATCATACTAAAAAAAAAATATGATTTTGACGAACAAAGAAAAAATATTAATTATGGTAAAAAGTTTTGGTAGCATTATTTGTATTAAGCTTTTAATTTTCGCTTAGTAAATATAGTCTTTACTTATAAACTTAACCTACCCAACACTCTGCTTGGAAGAATTTTAAAACATTTTTGAAATTAAAGAAAAATGAAAAAAAAATGCAAACAATTCTTGTAAAAATTCTTTATTCATCAGATAATAATGTCCTTAATGTGTATTATTTATAAAAGCAAATAAAAACCTAATTTGATAATTAGATAGTTTATTACAGTTTTTATTTTACGATTTGGAGCAGATTTTTAAATAGTTGGCCGTAGTTGTGGAAAAAAAAAATGATGATTTAATTTCACCAAGGAGTCCTGTTTATATGTAATATAAAACAATTTGCGTACTCTTGGAAATTCTAGAAAATTTCATAAAATTAATTGATGGGGAGGTAACAGGTGTAAAAAACAAATTTACCAACATTGTCTAAAAATAAAAATTGCAAAACTAAATTCATTCATTTTTGAATAAGTCCTGAAAGTTTCATTAAAATGAAACAATTATTTGATTTTTGCAAGAATTTCCAATTTAACGAGTTTTCCCTTGAAACAGTTACACTAAAATTGCCATTAACACAAGTATTACAAAGGTAACAAAAAAACAAAAACAAAAAAACAAACGAGATTTTTTACCCAAACTTAGAATGTGTTAGAAAGAAGGAAATTTTTTTCAAAAAATATTTTAAAAAATTACTTCGTCCTTTCCTCTTAATAATAACATAAACAATTTAATGATGAAATTTTGTTTTTATTAAGTTTCGGGCCTTTTATCATTATGCTATCCTGACCGATTTTTTTAGCGAATTATTCGAAGTTCCTAAATAAATTCAATTTATGTTTGTTATATGTTATCTTTTCTAATAAATTATAATGACTTTCTGAGAAGAATGTTTTCTATTCATCAATAAGATATTGTGGATATAAAAACAGATTAAAAAAAATTAAAACCAGATCCGTCGAAACAATTATTTTAGAGAGTACAGAAGCAAGTTTCATTTAATATTCTATTTCTAGGTCGGAATAAGTTGGATAACATTCGAGAAAAGCTGAATATTCTTCAAGGAGATGAATATGCACAATAAGCTGTGTTGAAACATCGCTGAAGAAAAAAATCATTCATAGATTCGTTCTGTTTGCATTGATTCATGCTTCTTGGCACAAAGACAGTTTTTAATTTTACTTAGGGTGCTCTACGAAATGTAAACAAAAAGAGCATAGCATGATGAAAAAGACGCCAAACTTGACGAAAACAAACTTTTATCGTCTAATGGTCATATTATTATTAAAGAGGAAAGATCAAAGTATTTTGGGGATATTGATTGGTCCAAATGATACAATTTTCAAAGCTCTAGACAATGGCAATCTCATAAGGACACTTAGAAAAGTTTATGTGGCTTTTAACTAATTTCATAATATTTTCAAAAAACTTAATGTAAAAATCTATTATAATTAAAGAAATAACAAATAATTGTATCAAAAATTCAATTTTCATTGAAAAAAAATATTGCTTTCAGAAGATATTGTCCATCTTCATAAAAACAACTAAAAACAAATAAAAGTATTTGAAATTAAATAGTATCTTTGTTTTATTGAGTTTTGTATGTTACAATTCAGAGCTGATTTTCAGCTACTGCGGATCCAATTAAAAAAAAAAAAACATGATTTGCATTCTTCAAAGACTTCTTGTGATTTTAACTATTGTAATCACTTAAGTTGATGTGCTCGAATTTCTAGAGTTTTTCATAAAATTAGTTATGGTGGTGTTAATAAATATTAAAAAAAACATATTTCTGCCATGACTTTAATAAAAAAAAACATATTTATAATAATTTCGATCATCTGTAAATAGTTTCTGAAAGTTTCATTAACATCCGACAATTATTTTTATTTTTGCAAGATTTTCCAAATTAATGTGTGTAATACAAAAAAAAAAAAAAAAAAAAAAAAAAAAAAACGTGCTAAAAATTGTCTGTTATTTACTAGCACCGGTTGGTACAAAGAGAAACAAGGTTTTTTTAATCAAAATTTTGAATGTTGTAAAAAGAAGGAAATTTTTTTTTAAATAATTAAAAAAAACTTTGGTCTTTCCTTTTCATAAAAACATAAGCATTTAGACGATAAAATTTTGTTTTCATAAAGTTTGGCGTCTTTTTCATCAGACTATGCTCTTTTTTTTAGCGATTTCGTGGAGGTACCTAATTTTACTCGAAATTTTTCCAACTATAGAAAATAAGCCGTATTTCCAACACAATTACATTCTAACATTCATACCATATTAAATCACACCCAAACATTATTTTCAATCTAATAAGAGACAATATTTGCAAATATGTCATAAGGTTTTCTCAATACAATAATCTTACGCATGAACTTTATAATTAAATTATCTGTGAATAGTATTTTTATGTCGTTTGAAACAAAGAAAACAATACTGAACTTTTACGTAATATACAGTCATTTTATATCGCAGTAAGCGCTGAACAAACTCCTCAAAGATAAAGGAGAGACCCGAGAAAACAGAAATGTACTTCTACAGGATGATGATGGGAATACCATAGATTAAACATGTAAGCAATGTTTAGAGAAAATGGAAGCAAAAAGGAAATTTTCACTTAACATCTGGAAAAAGCAGTTGAATTTTTAGGGCACATAATGAGGAAAGAGGGCTTAGAAAATCTGATACTCACAGGATACATTGAAGACAAGTATGATAGAGGAAAACAATGCATAACCTACTTACTGAACTTGAGTAAATGGATGGCAGGACAGGGTTTTGGGGAGATAACAAAAATACACTTTATTAAGAGGTACAAAGAACAGGGAATTGTGGAGAACCACGATCGCTTACTTCTTGAAGGTCCACGATACAGAAAAGAAGAACCAAGTGAAATTCTCGACGGACGTCACGTTTATTTCTTTCTGTAGAAGCTAAGTTTAGTGACTAAGGTTACCCCACCAGGCAGCAAAAGCAAACAGTATCGGTTTTCTATGAAAGCAGTCCCATTCCCGTAAAATTCTGGCTTAATTAATAGTCGTAAAATATGAAAAGATCTGACCTTTCCGATAGAAAGTCATCAAAATAGGAAGAAAGAAAAAAAAATAGTAATAAATTAATAACAAAAGCTGATACTTTTATTTATTTATTTAATATTAACCGACTTTCCAGGGCAGCGAAATCTCGTAACGAAATCTCGCCCAACGCAAAGTTGACTTGCACTAAGAGAAAATATAAAACGCAAACGGTGGTGTGGGGGGGTGAGTAATTATTAGGTTCGTTCAGTGCGAACTCGTTGAACTTTTTCACCAAATGAAACATGAAAAAGAAGCTACTTTCCCTATATTGAATGTATTCATGACCAAAGCGTTTGTTGCAGTGCCGTTTAGCTATTAGTAATATTACAGTAAGGTATGAGGTTGTCGGTGTTCTTTTATCGAGTTCTGAACTATATAGATTAAATGGATTTAACGTCTCCCGGATGACTGACGTTTGACATGTTTTGATTGCTTTTATTTGTATTTTTTATTCGTTTTAACAGCTTTGAAAACGTACGTAAAGACGTCTATTCCTTTTTCACATTATCTGTAGATACATACCCCCCCCATATATATATATATATATATATATATATATATATATATATATATATATATATACGCGGTTTAAAAGAAAAATTGGGCAAATGGTGTAAGAGCAAAATTGTTCAGTTGTTACATTAAGCATTGGATTGTTGTGTCTTAGAAATGATTAAAGATACCTTACTTAAATTCTCTTATATAACACTATTAGACTGAAACTTGAGCAATAAGAATGCATTTAGCTCTAAGTTCAAATGATGATTCCTCTTGTTATTTGATCTCCTGATCCAGTCTTCCTCTCTACTGTTCCCTCTTTTATTAAACTTAATTCACCATTCTCTTGAAGGTTCCTGAATAGACTTTGAAGATGGAAGTCATACCATTAATACTGGTGCCATTATTGAAGACTTGCATGATCTTTTTTAGTCTCAACATTGCTCTGTGTGAAAGACATGGGTGGGTGGGGTCTTAACACAAATTATTTTTATCTGTTCTCTTTCTAGCTGAATAAGTCAACTGATTTTTCAGTGATTCGTACGAAAAATGGTGTCAAGATGGGTAAACGTCTTATCTGGAGACCTGGGAAAATAAGCTAAATTAGGCTAGTGTTTTTTTTGTTTTTTTTTTTTAGTTATTAAACATTTTGTGGAATGGACAATTATACCATGCTGTTAGACTTTAGACAATTTTGATGTTACACCCAGTTTATATATATATATATATATATATGAATATATATATATGTGTGTGTTTATATAAATATATATATATATAAATGAATCATTAATAAATATATATATATATAAATAATGTTATATAAAATATAATTATAAAAATATAAATAAAATTATGTTATAAATAATGTTTATATATATATATATATATATATATATATATATATATATGATATGATAATCATAAGGAGCCATTGTTTACTGATTTGTTCTACTACAAGTCGAACTAGCCAAGGCTTTTCAAAACGAGTACCAACATTTATATATATATATATATATATAACACCGACAAGTTTTTATACTGTCTTTCCAGATTCGGGATTAAATTTATTGTTAAACTGTTCAAAGTTCGTTTATTGTGACATTCGAGTACTTTTAACTGTCGCAGTCATTGCCAAGAATCGATTGTATTCAACAATGTGTATTTGACTAAATTTCGACGTTTTTACACTGCTGAGATTGGATTATAAATCTGAGTAATGTGACATCATCTACAGCAGCCAAACAGTCAATATTGCGATATTTTTATGACTAATAATCAACACTGCAGGGTGACAGTCATTTTCACACCGCAGACAAAGTAAATTAGACATATTTATCGAACTATTCGTTCGCACACGCACGCGCGTGTATGTGTGTGTGCGGGCGCATACAGAATTCTTTCAACCACTCATTCAATGTCAATAATTGCTGGTAACCACCTAGGAAATACTAAAACTGGGTAGATCCTGTTTCTCATTTCTACATTTTAGATAGTAAATGAGACATATATATATATATATATATATATATATATATATATATATATATATATATATATATATATATGTATATGGACAAATTGCCGTTGATTACGCAAAAAAGAAAATAGCATTGACATCTCATTTTAATAGATATATTTACCAAAATTGCAAAACAATATCTTGAAATACTAATGAGTAAAATTATTCAATAAAATTCACACATGGATTACAGCCACGCCTAACCCCTGGCGATTTCTGAATCTCCTGCATCTCTTCTGGATGGCCTCCTTATTTAAGTTGGTGAATGCTTCCATAATCCTTGGGTTCAGTTCATCTTTGGTGTTACAAGGAGTTTTGTTGGTCTCTCGCTCAACTGCGCCCCACACATAATAATCAAGAGGTTTGCCGTCTGGGGAGTTCGGTGCTAAGATATAAGTGGTGATATGGTGGAGATAAATATCTGACAGCTATTACGGTGTTCTCCTGCTTGTGTAACATAGTGCAGGATCTTGTTGCCAGATGTAGTGTCTTCCAGCACTCGTCCTCTTGATAGCACTACCTACTCAAGACCCTGGATGTAGACTTCCGTGTTGAGTAGGATGCACTATGGGAAGATGAATGGAGGCATAACGTCGCCATCACAAGTGATCACTCCAAACATTATGATATTGAAGGGATATATCATCCGATATTTTACAAGTCATCGACACTGTCCACAGTTTGCCATTCAATCAAGCACTTTGAAATGTTCGTATTGGACATTCCAGCGTGAATGCCAAATAGTACAGCAGATCGTTTCCAAAATTCTGGCGGGTTGAATTGCGTCGTTGTGCTCTTTTTCCTCACAAACGGTGATCAACTGACCATATTATAATGTGCAGTCGACAAAATCAAAAACAACGCGTATGTACGAAATTAAAAATAAAAATATGTCGAAAATCTACCCACTGGACTTTTCACACACACACACACACACACAGACACACACACACACATATATATATATATATATATATATATATATATATATATATATATATGAATTGGCCAATTTTATTTTAGGAAATAATGATTTTTTGATACAAGTCATAAAAATTACCCATTAGCTGGGGAGAAATGTGATATATTTATAGTTTTTCCATCAGTTACCAATTCTGTCCCTTTAACAATTACGCCACAAACGATCATTAACCAGTTTCGAGATTGTTGAAATGCATTAACCATATGGGGGCTGCTGTCTCAATAATTCGGTCAGGCCGTATGTATATATATATATATATATATATATATATATATATAGTTAAGTTATGAAGAAGTTGGCAATCCGTATGGGTGAACCCAAGGAGGATGGAATAAGTAAGTTTACCCATATAATAATAAAGAAAAACTGCATTCATAAATTAGATTAAAAGTAAAACTAATATAGATGTTACCCTAACTATTTTTACAATATTAAGGAAGTACTATTGGTCGGGTAAATAAACTATTAGAATTTAAAATACTTCTTTAATATGTTCTCTATAAATGTGTTAATAAAAATAGTAGTTAACTTATATTAAGTCCCTAAACTATTTGCTAAAAAAATTAAATATTTAGATTGATAGCAATCATCAAATTATTTAGACATCTAAATTTCTATCAAGCATTGAAATCTATCCTTTACATAAATTGTTAAAACCCAATTACAGCCTCTTTCGATTGACTTCCCTCACCCTCTCCCTCCTTGCTGTAACACTCATTTGTATATATCTGTATTACTGTTTTCTGTCTCCTCTTTTTCATTTTTCCCTTTTCTTTCTCTCTACTCCCCTCCCATTTCTATATATCATTGTGGTTGAGTTAACCATCTAAATAGGTCAAGGTCTGGTTACTCCTCCTACCCCAATATAAAGTACAATTGAGAGAGATATGAAATTAACCCCTCCCTATACTCTATCATGTCTCTTTAACTATCCCTCTCACACTCCCTGTTAAATTACAAAAACTTACACTACCCATCAATTTTAATCTCATGTTTCGTTTCATTTCATTGTTGTATTACGTTGGTGCAAAAATGATGACGTAATAATGTCGTTTTTGACGTTAAAAAATACGTCAAAAAACGACATTATTACAGCGATAGTGCGGCTAGACATCCGGTTGCCTCTAGCTAGGATCGAAACCCGACTGAATTGTTATCACTAAGCTGTCGGCGCACGGTTGGGATGAAGGTGGATTTTTCTGTCGGCGCACGGTTGGGATGAAGGTGGATTTTTAGCGTATTTATTTTTAGAAACACGCCCAGTGACCGAGAGTGACTCAATTCGGCTTGCGAAGAGTCTCGCTATATAGCTATAATAGTCACTGTTTACAAACCCATATCTCAGCCCTAGAGTGCTCAACTTGAATTAAATTTAATTAAGGAGCTAATAATTGATAATAAATAAATATTTCTCGCAAAACTGAACAATTCTTTCTGCATGTAATTTCACATAATGACGCTATTTATATATAATAATAAAATGGTCTATCAATATCTCTGCTGGATTATATGATCGAAAAATATATATTTTAAATCTAAAATAATGATGTTACATATGTATAAAATAGAATTTCTCTTTTTTTGTTGTATGATCATCTCTCTTCTTTTCATCTCATTCATAGCCATTTCTGCAAAATCTCATAATCAAGTATGGAAATATCTCCACTCGGGCTAATATTTACTCTGTCTAAATCATCCAATTATATATTGACAATTATTCAAATTTTACAATAGTTGAAAATAGCCTAACTCTACTGTGCGGTATTGTACATTTCTCAACGAGTCACAAAGAAAATAAGTTCCAATCAGTGTTTCGTAATGCGATCGACAGTCAATAGGGACCTAAGAGTAGTGATTTAGAGCTGTTTTATTTAATATTTTTTTTTTGTGCGTTTCATTGATTAGTGTTACTGTTCTGTCTTGGTCTCTTTCCAAGAGTTATTGAGCACATTCGGTTATTGCATTAGCAATTTTCATTCTTTTCTTTTTGCTTTATGTTTACTTCCCCTTTTTGTCGTTCTTACTATAGTTGCCCTTGCTTCCCATTTCATATTTTTTCTTCTGTGGTTTCAGTTTTTTTTATTTTGTCGGATTTATGTTGTTATAATTGTTTTGGAAACGTTAACAGTACCTTGGTTCGTTTTATATATATATATATATATATATATATATAAAGAACTGTAAGATATATAATCCAGACGACAAGCATTTAACGGATGTTAGATTTCATTGAAGAATATAACCCTACCCCCTACCAAAACGTAACTAATAACGGATACATCAAAGTACAGACATAATGAACATGCAAACACCCCTGTCTAGTGGAATTGAATTTATCTGTAACCTTGGAAACCTGAATTATGATTTTAGCTGTGTCTTTAAAACCCAGTAATTGTAAAAGTTACTCCAAAATTCGCTTGAGGATGAAATGGAACTAATGTCTTTAATTTAATTACAAAATTAAATTTGGACCTTCCATTTTTGAAACATGGCTAGAACTGTGTAGCGAAAAAACCATATTTTAAATCAATTAATTTATAATATATATATATATATATATATATATATATATATATATATATATAAAACGAACCAAGGTTTTCGGTAGTTTACTGCTACCAGCAAGCAGAAATATTTCTCCCACCGATGATGGCCATTCTTGGGCCGAAACTAGTCGAGGAATCTAAATGAAATAATAATGATAATAATAAAAACGAAAGAATATTAATCTACAACCCAGTGTGTGTTAAGATTTTAATTTTTTTATTTTTTTTATTGTTCCATATATATATATATATATATATATATAGGTGTGTGTGTGTGTGTGTGTGCGTTCGTGTGCGTATGTGATTAAACATTTTCATTGTTTAGCCTAGAGTTGGATATTTACCGAAATTTATTCCTAGGTTGTTGTTCACTCGGCTTTGGACCTATCCGAATGCATTTTATTTAGGCACCTCCAATTTTCGCTAAAAAACAATCTTTTATCTTCAATATGTATTTTATGAAATTTTTTAATCGTTTCTAGTACGTCCGAAATTTTGCTTAAAAATCTTGTTATTTTTACATCAGAGATCTAAGTAATATTCATAATTAGTTTTGTTAGCCCCTTCTTCACGTGAAAAACAAATTGCATTGAAAATCTTCCAAAAGTCAAATCATTGTTGAATTTTAATGAAACTTTCAGGACGTATTCGCAAATGAATGAAGTTATTTTCAAAACTTTTAGAAAATCTTGATAAAATCTAGGTATTTTTGTACATATGTAATTCCCGCTACGCCTACTTTCTTAATTCCATTAAATTTCGAGAAATTATATTGTAATCGCAATTTGTTTTTATTAGCTACAAGCAGGTATCCTGGGAGAATGTAAACCATATTTTTTTAAAATGACTACTTATTTCCCAAAAATCTGCTCCGAAGGGTAAAATAAAAAAATGAAATAAAACTATGACCATATTCAATTAGAAATGTCTTTATAAATAATATTTATTACGAATACTGTTGTCTTAACAAAAAATGTTTTTCGATGAATAATGAATTTTTAAAAGAATACTTTACATCTTTTTAAATTTTAATTAGAATACTTGATAATATATGAATGGTTTAAAATTCAGAATGATTTAATCCGATTAGGTGATATTGTTATTAAGTGAAAACTATATTTACTAATCATAAATTGAAGTGCTTAATACAACGAATTTTGGTCAAAGACTTTTAAAATAATTTATTATTTTTTTTATATAAAATACTACATAACGTTCCACTGTTTGAAAGTATGGTCGACTATAGACGACATTATCTGAAAATAAGAACGATGATTATAGTAAATTTAAAGTCTACATTATAATTAATTCCGTAATCTAATTCGTAAAATTTGATTACGGATAATGTTTTCCAACATTTTTAAGATTACTGAGTATTTAAAAATTAAATAAAAAAGCACTCACACGCAATTTTCTTAAATTATGTATTAACAGATAAAGTCGCCGTAGAACAAGAATGAACATGTGAACACTTTGCTAGAGCTTGTTAAGAGATCTACGCGTAACAATTGACGGTGCCAAGCACGTCTTCACTGCTACTGTTTGTTTTAAAAATGCATTTCTTTGTTATTGTAAATAATTTTTTTTTTTCAAATCAGATTTTTCAAATCAGATTAATTATACTCTAAACCAGGAAATATTCCCCAATAAAGTTCCAGAAATGCATATTTTATTTTAAGATGTTTTTAAAGAGAATTAACTTACGTTTATAAATGTGTCAAAATATTTAAAAAATGACCGATTTTAAAAGATTTTCTGAAAGCGATTAAAATTTTGAGATTCCAATCAATATAATTTCTATTTGAAATACACTAGAGTATTTTGCTTACTAATAATAATAAATATAGCCATTTAGCTTTCAATTAAAGCAAAAAGAAAGCTTCAAGAATGATTTTACATTTTAAAAAAAATCATTTTAAACCTTAGGTATAGAAAATTAATGGTGGTACCTAATTTAATTGATGGATACGAGAAAGGCGTCCTGGAAGAGAATTAATATAGGAACAAATTAGTTCTTTTTTTGAATCTCGTATACTCTTGCATTTACCATTTTCAATCTGGCATTTTGGCACATTAAGTTCGGAATGGGAAGCGGAGAAGCGTTATTTGAATTCTTAATAGTTAAAGTATTCAATTATAGGAAAGTATCGTTAGGAGCAAAGAAGAGGGGGCTGAAATGCAATAAAACATTTAATATTCTAGATGACTGTGGATACTGTACACAGAAATAAAAATCTTTGAAAAGACATAAATATGGTTCTATCAACAAATGCTAAGAATATTATAGACAGACCCACGAATGTGCCATAAAGAAACAACATGGAAACTTATATTTAAATGTAAGAACAAAAAGTCTGGAGAATTTAAAACTTACAAGACATTGAAGTAAAGAAAAACAGAGCGTTCTGTTAGCAATTTACGAGAATGAGTGAATGGTTAGACTTTGTTGGTTTTAATCAATTCACCTGAAGCAAGGCGATGCCGCCACTAAGACGCAGGCCGTTACTGGGAGAAATAGAATCAGAATACATCAGCAGTAGGATCCAGAAAATCAATCCTAAACAGGAAACAAGGGATAAGCATATCTCTTTTTCAGAAGACGGAGAAGGCGTTAGAACTGGGCGATTGGCAAACCTATCTATTCCTATACTCTGCTTGAGATTGGAGGATAAGATGAAAATGTTTATGATGACAAACACAATGCGATGGAGCTTCCGTCGAGAATGCCAAGGAATACAGAATTCCATTTTCAAATATCTGTCAGAGAGAATTGCGTCATAGATCTCTTTTTCTCACAGACAGTGTCTAACTGAACCTACTATACTGTGCAGTCGAGAAATCAAAAAAACAAACAACGCGCATGTGCGAAATTCAAAATATAAAATGGCATCAGTTTACCATCGCACTTTGTATATAAAAAGGAAAGACAATGAAGGAATTCCTAAACTTGTTTTTCTTAGCGTTGTTGTTGAATATCAGAAAATGAGTTTCAGATTTTGGTAAAGACACACGTAAAAAAGAAAACAAACGAATATCGAAGCAGATAACATTTTCAATTATATCTTTCAGTAATGTAGAAATACCTAATGGAAAAAAAAGAAGGGGTTAATATGATGTGGCTTACAAATCTTTTCTTTGAGATTCATTTATTTGTGCTATTTAAAACCGGGTCATCAGAAAAAAAAGAGAAAAAATTGAGCTACGATTGAATTTGCTTTTTTTCAAAGAACTACCTTACATTGATGACATTTACTTTTCTGTTTCCAATTCTAGGTTCAAATAATAATCTATTGTCACAGTTCAAGTTGTAGACTTTTTCAGGGTGGGGGGTATATTTGCAGACACATAATTCTGATGAAAAAGATTCCATTGCGTTTGATTTCGATATTGTATACGGAAACGACAAGGTAGACGCTTTTACTACGATCTTATATATATATATTACATATATATATATATACATATGTATATATATATAATACATATATATATATATATATATATATATATATATATATATATTTGAAATAAATAATATGAGCAGACTTTCGGTATCGAATCGATTTAGTTCTTCTAAATACTTAAATGTAACATTGCCGAATCAATTTCCTCTAGATTCCTGAAAATCCATCCGTTATTATTGGTTTGTTTAGATAGTTATGGTAAAACACACACACACACACAAATATACATACACACAAACACACCCACACACACACATATATATGGAGAGAGAGAGAGAGTGCAGCAGAGGTTCTAGTGACTAATATTTATCTTGTACTAAATTATCTCTATATCTATCTCAGTTCGTTCATACCTATCTCTCTATCTATCTATCTAGCTAGCTAGCTTTGTCTGTTTATATCTATCTATCTATCTATCTATTTATCTATCTATCTATGTCTGATTATAACTATCTATGCCTGTTTATATCTATCTATCTATCTATCTATTTATCTATCTATCTATTTATCTATCTATCTATGTCTGATTTCTTACTATCTATCTATCTATCTATCTATCTCCTTTCGACCATTAATGGTTGTTCCAGGTTTCAGGAAATATAAACCAGCTGTTCCATACTGATGTGGTTAGGAGGCTCTTTCATAATTTTCTTTCATATATTTCCCACCATATTTCTTTCCCAGAGGCCTTCTGCTGTAATTCGAATGCAAAACAAATTGTCACAGCATTCGATTCAACAGAGAAATGTTTCCTTTTTCTTCATTTCTCAAACGTTCTGTACTTTTTGTTCCTTTGTTTTAGCAATTACCATGCAAATATCATTTTTCATTTCCACAGCACATCATACTTTTCGCGCAGCTTTGATCAATCTGCGATTTAATCGTTATTTAAAGCCAGAAAGTATTTTTAGATAATGAGTTTTTGTTTTTAAAGTAATAATGGTTTAATGATATACTTCTTACTAATTCACCCATAGCCGGGGGTGTAAGAGGTGGATTCACACCTTTTCCAAATGTATCTGCACGTAAGTGAATATAACGATCAAATCTGAACTTGGTTCTCTGATGAACAGTTTCGAACAATTATCCATCACACCACTCGTGCATCCAAGTTTGCATTCCTTTGCGATCACCAGGTACTGACCAGGCTCGACGTTGCTTAACTTTGGTGATTCTACGGGAATTGATGTTTGAATGTGATGTGGCCGTAAGTCCAAGTACAGTTAGGATATTTCGACAGCGCAGTTCATGTAAAACTTTTTAAGATCAATTCACCCCAAGTAAAGTGATAAAACTACAACATGACTATTGGGAATGAAAGAGAATGACAAGACTTTAGAAGAAACAGGAAAACCATTCCTAAAAAGGAACCAAGCGATAAATCTCTACTCTTGTTAAAGAGACAAAGGAATGTGAAGATCGAACTCACAACCTAGTAGTAATTGTCAAATGGTATTGTATCGTTACATATGACAAATTTTGTATGGTTCCCCCAGAATCGATCGAACTCACTAACTAGCAGTAATGTTTAACCAAGATAAACTCGCTTACGCTTTAACAACACTGTGTTGTCAGAAACTGTGTATCCATAATGTTTGTATATGATTTTCGCAGTGTTTCTACACTCTGATCCTAAGTGTCATTTAAATAATTGGTATCTGTTTATACTCTATTTGTAAACTTGGACAAAGCCAATGTATCTTATGGGCGCTGGTTCCGCCGTGCAAGAGCAAACAGCTTTTTTTAATAGCTTGTTTGGATAGGGTGTTGGAATGAGAAATTCTAGTAGATTTAGTTACATACACTTAGCGCAAAGACTCTAGGGAAAGGTATTTAATCTTGCCCAGCTATTGGTTAAAAAGTAAGACGTGTATCTGGAAAAAAATTACTAAAAAAATTCTTTAAAAAAATTAATTATACTGATAATTCAAAATGAGTTTCGACTTTAAATAACCCACAAATGTTGGTACAAAAAAAACAAAAAAAAAAAAAACAAAAAAAAACAAAACAAATATTAGTACGTAAAAAAAAAACAAAACACATCCGTCAAGAATGATATGTCTTTTATTGTGTGGGACAGCGTTCGGCAACCTTTTGCTAACTATGTACCGACTTAGGGTTTTAAAATCATTGAGTGTGCCAACTGCATACGTGTTTTTATAGAAGTCAAGGTCGATATACCTGTCCTACAATATAATTTAGATAGAAATATATAGTGTATATACTTTAGTATATATTAAAATTGAAACAGCTAAATATCTTCTTTGCATTGTAGTAGTTATTGGTTCGGACTTCGTGATGTCATTTGCGACTGCGTGACATTGGAAATTGCCTGCCGTGCCATGTGTGTCATGCGTGCTGTAGTTGGCCGACCCTGGTGTAGGAGATCTGTTTTCCACGAATCATATTTTTTTATATGAATTTCCACGATTTAAAAAAACAAAACAAAACAAAAAAAAAACAGTGCAGTATTTTCGCGTTATCTTTTTCATGGTTTTGAATTTCGTGTTGTCTAGCGAGAATGGCTGCCACGGCTAAAGAATCCATACTAACTGGCTATTCATTCTATTGCCGAGGGAAGAAAACATTTCATTAGGAATTAGTGATAAATGAACTCGTCAAGCTGAATCCATTTTCCGTGCGCCCAAACATCTTATATTGATATGTTCATCATCAATTATGGCCAATTGAACTAGATGTCCTACCAGGATTCATTATTGGCAGCCACAATCATAACATAAAGTTTGCAGATACGGAAAGGAAACTACAAAAGCTCGGGAAGAAGGAAACAAAGGATAGCGAGATCAAAGGACAAAATATGAACTATAAGGAGACATAATGCATGGTTGTCAGCAAAAGGATGAGTCCAAAATGACTATTACAAATTGCGGATACTAAAATAAAACAAGTACAAAAATGTAAATGTCTGGCAGTGTTCTAACAGAGGACAGAATCTGCGACACTGTTATACGAAGCTGCACTGGGATGGCCTAAGATTAATTTCGAAAACTAAGCAGAGTATTAAGAGACAGAAATTTAGTTACACAGATCAGTGTACTAATCGTTTACTTGTTATGCCAGTGTATACTGAACAATCTCATCAAAGATGAAGAAGTGACTAAAGCAATAGAAATGTGGTTCTACGGAAGATACTGACGTTGCAATGGACCGAGCATCTGAGCAAAGACGAGGTTATATAAAAATGGAATTAAAACGGAAACTTATCACTAACATCAGGAAGAGGCAGTTGTAATTTCTGGAGCACGTAATGAGGAAAGAGGGCTTGGGAAATCTGATACACACATGAAAGATTGAGGGAAAGTGGCACAGAGTAAAGCAGCGCATAACATACTTGATAAGCTTAAGTAAATATATGGTAAAACTAGCTTTGGGAGAAACAGCAAAAAAGCAAAAATTATTAATTGCTTCAAAGGACAGGAAGATGGAGCGCCATGATCGCTTACCTCATGAAGTGACACGGTACAAAAAAGAAAAAGAAATGAAAAAGCGTTGGTTTGTGAATTTGTTGACAATAGTGGTTGTGAGTTCAATCCCTGGATTGGGTAGTGTGTACTTGCACTCAGTGGATGGAGATGGCACATGGAACTAGAACAGTGAACGACAGTGAGCGATATAAAGGGTTCAGTTCGACATTCCAACCACCTGAAGAAGGCCGGAGCGTACAACGGCCGAAACGTTGTAATTAATATAGCGACAAAGATGAAGACAATAGTCCAAATAATGCAAATAGTGTGAATTAACAGGAGATAACTGATAAGTGACATCCATTAGACATGGCATGTGGAACGAGAACAGTCTACCACAGTGAGCGAAATAAAGGGATCAGTTCGACATTCCAGCCACCTGAAGAAGGCCGGAGCGTACAACGCCCGAAAATATGCCGACAAGATGAGGACAATATTCCGAATAATGTAAATAGTGTACATAATACCTCATCTCAGAAATATAGAGATCGTTTATTCAGTTAGCCCATTTTCATACCGCACTTCTCCTCTATCTTAGAATTAGAACTCGGCTTTCCTATTTCCCAATGTGAACAGCTATCCATTGCTTCCTGCGTGTATCTTCATTTAAAATAACGATAACTCGATTCCATATTTTCTAATCTTCAAGTGTTTTTCTTTTAATAATTTTTTAATAAAAGGTCGCTCTGGTATCGAACAATTACTCCATACATTATTTTTTATTCTCTCTATTATCCTGCTCAATATTGCTTCTTACTTTGTTTCTATTTTGAGAATATTTAGCGGAAAAACGTCCGTTTCTACCCAGTGTAATATTTTTTTTTAAAGTATAGAGAAATTTATTTACTGAAAAAAAAGTTTGAACAAAGTAACTATAAACAATTTTTTTCTATCCTCTGCCAGCCGCAATGATAGAGTAAGCATTACCTCGAACCATCGCCAGTGAGAGACGCTCCAAGAGTCACTCCATTTCGCGAGGCTCGTCCCTTAATCGAGACGCAATCGCACCAATCCTCCGAAGAAAGGCCATCGAACGAGGGTAAATAACCCCAGAAGTCTCCACTGCCACAGGAGTAAAAAAAAAAACATCTATCAGCAAGAGAAGAATATTTAACTATTTTTTTAATCTCTACGTCCCAGGCGACGGATCCTGGCTCAACGGCGGACCTGATCAAATTACCGACCGAAAATGTATCCGCACAGGTCACATCCCAAATAAACGACTTCCCCATTTTAAAAAGGGAAAATGGTAATGCCATCCGGCCGCATTCCATTTATTATTTTGGAATAATTTGTCATATGCTGTTCTTAATTACAATAATTTGGCCGTTGTAATCGCCGGCCATTTTTCGCATTATTTAAACGACAGGTGATTTTGAACAGAATTCTCTATACGATCAAAGACAAAAGACGGGGAAATGCTGCGCTTATTTCTTAAGCATCTTAGCGAATTTTGGAAGCCTTCAGTATCCATATACGTTTCCAATCTGTCTTGCGAATGCCAGATACAATATATCTACAAAATTAAACATAGGAGGAGGTTTCAACAGATTATCAGACACCAGTTTTTTTATCCAGTTAATCAGTTTACGTGAGAAACTCAATTTAGAAGCCCTTCGATGTGCATTCTTCAAATTAGGTCCAGCGTTTGTTTGTAAAGTCATACTAGTCTCAAAATTAATATGGTTAATGCTAAATAAAAATAATAAATAAAAAGTAATAAGAAATTAGAAAATATCTCACAAAAACTCAAATGTATTTAAAAGTCAGATATTTTAAAACTGGGAACGAATGACAAACCGTTTTTTTTTTCAACATTACTCATTTATAGGAAATACAAGTGCCGTCTTGAATAGGAGATAAAAGGATTGAACATAGAATAGGCGATGTTAGGCGTAGTTTTACCCAATGACTCAATTTGCTACAAAACCAAAATATTAACCGTCCTGGGCATGACGATAAACTACATCCGCGTCCTGGGTAAGATGATGAATCACATCCGCGTCCTGGGTATGACGATAAACTACGTCCAACAGCAAGGCCTCTGATCAGGAGGTTTTGAGAAGCGTGGAACCACCTCTTAATTGCTGGTGTCCCCAGGTCCACCCTGACGTGGGGTGGTAGCACCTGTTAGGGTCTGAGCTATGGGCAAATAGTTAACCCCGAAACTGAGTTAAAAGGATTATAAAAGTGTAAAAATAGGTTTTAGTACCAGAAGTGCTTTGTAAAGAATTGTTACCAGAAATGTATTTTGAAAGAAGAAAAGCAATTACCCGCAATGTATTTTTGCAAAAAAAAACAAAAAACAAAAAACATTACCAGCAATATATTTTTGGAAAAAAAAAAACTATTACCAGAAATATCTTTTTAAATAAAATATTACCAGCAAGACGTTTTTGAAAAAAAAAAAATTGAAAAAAAATATGACCATACTTTTTTGAAAATAATACCAGCTATAAAATTTTGATGAAAAAAAGATTACCAGGAATAGATTATTGACAAAACAAAAATATTGCCAGGAAAAAGAAAAGTTGTCGGCATTAAATGACCCATTGAGGTTGATATGCCGTAAAACAAAACAAACCAAACGAAAATATTAACTTGAGAACTAGATTCCTGTTTTAAATAGCCTCATTAGATCGAGAGTTTTATATGGAGGTTATGGCAGGCAACCAACTCGTTCCGAAATGCCTAAACAGCCAGCTGTGTATAACCGGTTTTCTCAGAATTATGATTAAAAATGTCTTCGTGAGAATGAACCCTGTAGGTCATGGAGAGGACCATCCTTCTTCAAATCTCGTGAACTGTTGTTACAGAATCACAATGAATTGCACCAAATAGCAGAAACCACTTGTCTTGAAATAAAAATAGATATCCTATGCCACTCGAAGAGAAAATAATAACATAATCAAATATTGATCTTCAACAATACTAAGAACAAAAGGTTCGTAAGGAAACCTCCATCATAACTAGAAAGAGCGATAATATTTACTGGACTTGAGAAACATGTTTTCCCGTAAAAAACGATTTAACAGAACTATTTTGAGATTTCAACCGACAGTAGAACTGTGTATTATTGCTTTTGAATTCCGTCTGTTTCCATATAAGGAAATGGTTACTATTCCCACTATATGATGTGGGGATGTTTAATAAGCTGGAACAAAATAATCGTGTCGTATAGAAACTGATGCAATGAATATGCATACACCTGTGTTCTCCCTCACAGTAATATGATTGGCTGCTGTCAGCCATAAATACAGACTGATGTGGAGGTACAGGGTGGACGCCTATTGTCTTCGCCTATTGCCTACCACTACGACGAAGACCAGTCCATTACGGTTACCTGCTAGATTGTCCTACTCGGTGACAGTAGTCAACAACCACTTTGCTACTTTGAACAAATATATTCCTTTCCAGGACATAACAGAAACTTATTTAAAAAAATTATAACACAATACGCAAAAAAATTATAACGCAAATAAGCCCTGGGCCGGTAGCGAAGATTTTAAATAAATATTTTAATCGTGCCGTCAATTGTATTGGTGTATTATTAAGACAATTATACACATTCAATACAAAAGATAATTTTAACAGAGTACAAATTGTTAAATATGACTTGTTCGTTTACGTTATGTAAAAGCCGTTCTTGTGTTTCACTGTCAATTACATTCCAGAACGGCTTTGTCGGAAGAAGACTAATTTTCGATTAGCTCTTTCTTTTAGATTACATCGTTAATAATAAAAACGTTTCGTCCGTGTTTTCTTTGTTAATTTGAATTTCAGTGAAAAACAAACAAACAAACAAACAAAAAACCCCAGTAAATTGATGAAATGCAAATGAACATTCTAATTACATGCTCAGTGCAACTTACCTCATATTTTATTAATACTACTTCAATCCTGAAAAATCGACAGGAATTTGTTATTGGCTTTGACATATATATATATATATATATATATATATATATATATATATAGACAATTCTTTCTTTGAAAATTAAAGAGTGTCGTGTTGTTTTCGTATGGTCTCTGGTTTCAATTCTTCAAGCCCCAGCGCAGAATCAACAATTGATAATTCCACTAAGATGCAACGGGCGACTGGGAGTGAAAGAAAATCAAAAAGACTTTAAAAGAAACCATAAACCCAATCGTAATCACGCCTAATTTCATAAAGAACATTAGTCGTAGCATCGTTTCTAAGCGAGAGGGTGATAGAGAGGATGGAAGTCTTCCGGAGTGGCCAACATCTCGACACCTGTCTCACTAAAGAATTTGGGCGCGGCGAAACGTCTTGGCCCTTTATATTCTTAAAGACTGTCATCTCGCCTTTTTTTTTATTTATCAGATATCAAAACTTAAAGACAATCCAGCAATGTCGTAATTCCACGCTGACGGGATGCAAACACAGAACCATTGGGGACCTTGTGGCACGTAGTGCACCAGATCTCTGTAATCGGCCCTTCAAAAAGTATGGATGGTCCTGCACGAAACCTTCACCACTATAATCAAATCTCATGTGTTATACATGCGGGTTGGGGACCGCTTGTAAATTCCAAATTCCCAGTAAAATACCAATATTTGAGTGAATTCAGTTACAAGAACAAGAAGAAGTCGTGTATATAGATGGCAGAAAAGGGACCGGAAGAGGAAAAAAAGGCTAAGAGCTATGAAGGATTGGAAATTGGTGAGAACAATCATTCTTCACATCTTGAACTATTACACTTTATCAGAGATAAATGCTTATGACGTTACAATGTCAACGTATACGGCTTGTCAGCTTTGTCAGGTAGTTTTAATACTATTTTTTAGCCAATATATGGATTAAGAGCCACTCAAAGTAGACGGTTTCTGAATGAATTGCGTGAATCTGTTTGAATCCCCGATTAAATTCTCCTTGATTTCAACTCCGTTTTAAAACTTTAAATAGAAATTTAGGAAAAAATTTCTTTTAATCAAAATGGCTGCCATTATTATTTCTAGTAGGTTGAATCTGAAGAGAAATGAACATTTATTTATCAATTGTTAACACACACACATACGCACACAAACAAACACACACACGCACACACACGCACACACACATAAACACACACATATATATACATGATAAAATATAGCTTTAAGCTATGCTATATTTATAGGTTAATGTGCTCAATATCAGGGGTAGAGCATATATAAATATAAAAGTAGATATTGATGCCAACGCGCAGAGATGATACTCTGTTTCATGCAATCTTCAGGCCTGGGGATTGCTTAGTCGCTTGAAACATACTGTCGCATCTAGCTGTTGACTTTAGTTTCCCTCCCCCATATGTATGTATGTATGTATGTATATAAAGAAAGAAAAGTAAGATACATAATCTGGTGTTCTTATTGATATTTTTATTTTTACATGAGAAACTATATATTACTAAGTTTATAAAAAGTAAAAATTTACTGAATATGAGAAATGAATTAGCTATTTTTTTGCCGTCATTGTCAAACATTTTCCTCAAATAATATTTAAAAATAAAATTAAAATGTGACACCTGGTAATATACATACTTATATCTGATATAAAAATAATTTTATATACTGTAAGTAATTCTATTACATTTAATTGTTTTAAAAATAAATATAGTCTATTAAAATTAAGGCTGAAAATATTTTAAAATTGTAGTTAAATAAAACGAATTCTAACATAAGCATCTTTTAAAATTGTAGTTAAATAAAACGAATTCTAACATAAGCATCTTTTAAAATTGTAGTTAAATAAAACGAGTTCTAACATAAGCATCTTTTAAAATTGTAGTTAAATAAAACGAATTCTAACATAAGCATCTTTTAAAATTGTAGTTAAATAAAACGAATTTAACATAAGCATCTTTTAAAATTGTAGTTAAATAACACGTATTCTAACCTAAACATCTCTCTCAAAGTTCTTCTAGCACTTAAAAGAATCTAATAATGTACGTACAGTAAAACGAAATTAATAAGAAATGCTAGAATATGTAGGCCATTACATGACCCATGTCTTTTGGATATACATGGGAAACTATATATTACTAAGTTTATAAGAATTAACAGTTTAGTGGATCAGTTTTTGCCGTCATTGTCAAAAATTTTTCCTTAAATAATATTTAAAAATGAAATTTAAAAAAAAGAAAAAATGTGACCTGGTAATATATTTACTTGTAATTGATATAAGAAAATAATTTTATATACTGTAAGTAATTCTCGTACGATAACTTGTTTTAAAAGAAATATAGTGTATTAAAATTAAAAGTGAATTTTTTTTTAAAATGTAGTTAAATGAAACGTATTTTAAACAAGACATCCAAAAAAAATCTTAAGTATACAAATAGAAGAAATGCCGTAAGAATTTTTTGCCGTTAACAATAAAATTAAAAACAAAACAACAAAAATAACAGACGACTTGCATTTAACGGATGTCAGAATTCGTTGAAAAATACACCGCTACCCTACCTAAACATACCCCCTTTTTCGAACGTAACTAATAAATGATACAACAAAAGTTAATAAAAATGAACACGCTACCACTCCTTGTCTGAATGATTGGATCTCTCTGTATCCTTGGAAAGAGTGAATTATGAATTATTCGTTGCCTTTAAAACTCAGTAAATTTAAAAAATAAATTACTCTAAAATTCGCTTGAGGATAAAATGGAACTAATGTTTTTAATTTAATTACAAAATTAAATTTGAAGCTTTTAGCTTCCATTTTTGAAAAATGGTTATTACTGTGTAGCGAAAAAAACTTATTTTCAATCAGTTAATTTAGAATATATATATATATATATATATATATATATATATATATATATATATATATATATATATATATATATATATATATGATTAAGACATAAAATGTGTCACAGTCGATTGATGTTATATTCAGCATATCAACCTCTGGGTTTCGTAGACTAATCTTTTTCCAATCGTTCTGTCCACTCGACACACACACACACACACACACACACACACATATATAGTTAACAGTGAAGTGTCGTACATGCTACACGCTAAGCAGAAAATATTCCCGCAGTAGGCTGCGGCATACTGGCCGCCAACTCAATCGATTTTTCTATTCAACCGATAGCTGTTCATAACAAGCAAGGAACCAAAACTGCAAGAATTCTTTAACTAGTTAACAAAGGAAAGCGGGAAGGAAGGATTGACCATCAATTGAAATAAGACAGAATAAATTGTCGTCGCAGAGATAACCAAGACATGTGCTAATTAAAGACACCAGAACCAAGAGTAAATACATAATTGAACTATATGTAAAATGTTATATATATATGTGTGTGTGTGTATATATATATATATATATATATATATATATATATATATATGTATATATATATATATATATGTATATATTTCTGAGATGAGGTATTATGTACAGTATTTACATTATGCGGACCATTGTCCTCATCTTTGTCGCCATATTTGTCACAACGTTCCGGCCGTTGTACGCTCCGGCCTTCATCAGGTGGTTGGAATTTCGAACTGAACCCTTTATTTCGATCCCTGGGGTAGACTGTTCTAGTTCCACATGTTTGATGGATGTCAGTTATCAGTTATCTCCTGCTAATTTTCCCTCTAAAAGTTCTCCACTGCCTTAACCGGGTATTGAACTCACACTCTTTAGGTTTGTCACTGGATCTAACCAACGCCTTTATCCACTGTGCCATGTGTCCTTGAGGATTATATAAACCTAATGTTTTCAGCACCATTTTTACCAGTGCTCATATTGCAAAATTGCAATATGAGCACTGGTAAAAAATGATTGCTGAAGACATTAGGTTTATAATACCCAGAAATTCATACCCAGATGTCCTCAGGGATCGAAATAAAGGGTTCAGTTCGAAATTCCAACCACCTGAAGAAGGCCGGAGCGTACAACGGCCGAAACGTTGTGACAAATATGGCGACAAAGATGAGGACAATGGTCCGCATAATGTAAATTCTATATATATATATATATATATATATATATATATATATATATTTGAGGTTTTATGCCGAGCCGATGCACCATTTCATCACAACTAACATTTTAGTATATCTCTATATTTCTCAGATGTGGTGTTGTAAATGTTTACTCTATTTGCATTATTCGGATTGTTCTCCTCAAAGACACATAACCCAGTGGATAAAAGTGTTGGTTTAAATAATCCAGTCATCTGACCGAAAGATTTGT
Source organism: Acanthosepion lycidas (assembly GCA_963932145.1). Taxonomy (NCBI): domain Eukaryota; kingdom Metazoa; phylum Mollusca; class Cephalopoda; order Sepiida; family Sepiidae; genus Acanthosepion; species Acanthosepion lycidas. The sequence goes on along the minus strand of OZ010579.1, from coordinate 24,296,736 downwards.
GAGTTCAATGCCTGACCATAGCAGAGGTAAACAAAAACTTGGACAGTGCAGAGGTGAACAAAAACTTGGAGAGAGAAGAGATGAACAAAAACTTGTAGAATGCAGTGGTGGACCAAAACTTGGAGAGTGCAGATGTGAAAAAAAACTTGGAGAGTGTAGAGGTGAACAAAAATTTGGAGAGAGAAGTGAACAAAAACTTGGAGAGTGTAGAGGTGAACAAAATTTGCAGAGAGAAGTGAAAAAAATATTGGAGTGTTCAGAGGTGAACAAAAATTTGGAGAGATGCTATAAAGGAAAATAACTGAAAATGGGATATCCGAAATTGACATGGCATGTGTGTTGAATATTAGCTAGTTTTCTACAATGTGGAACTGGAACAATCTACTTTGGTGGAGGAAATAAAGTGTTCGGATAGAAATTCCTGTCACCCGATGAAGACCGGAGAGTAAAGGGGACGAGACGTCGTTAGAATTACAGCAAAGAGGCGGATAAAAGTAAACAGTGAAAAATATTCACATCTTAGTGTTAATCTTCAAATAACAACCCTCTCTTTCATATCTTCTCCTTCCCGATTTTTTTAAAAATTCTTACATCGTATTAAGAGAATCTTCATTTGCAAACGTGTATTTAGAACTTTACATTTGTTTGTTTTCTTCTTGACTACATTTAGCCTTTCAGATTTCGGTCTTAGTATAGTCCCCATGCTTCACTCTCAATTGTTTTCTTTCTACTATCAGCCATTATCCGAAATAAGATTTCTCGGATAGGTCTAAGCAGTCCGTCTGTTGTCCAAAAATAGTGAAAACTACGAGGTAAAATTTTGTTTTAAAAAAGGAATGAAGAGAAACAGTTTACAGCAGTCACCATTATTTGCAGATCTATAAATATATTTATATTCGTTATCAATGTTATTTTATCGTTATTAAGCCTAAATTCCTCCCTGTTGCCCCAGTGTTGGCACATTTGGAGACCTGTTTTGAAGATAGTAATGTGATAATGAAATCTTCACCTACATCCGTTCAATTATCTATTAAGTCAAGGAAAAAAAAGTCAGAAAATAAAGGTAGGAAAAATATTCAAAATGAGACACAATGATCGGTAAATGTTATGTATGACGAAAAAAACAAATATATATATATATATATATATATATATATATATATAATTAGAAGAAAGGGTCCACGTGTGCTTCTTATAAAATGTAAAAATATAAGTTGGTTAATAAAACACGATAAACGAAAGGGTAACAACATATTCAGTACGATAAACATTTATTAAATATTAATTGACCATATGATAAAAAAAGAAGCACAGAAAAAAAAGTTTTAAGTTTGGAATTTTCGGACACGCCTGTGACCTTCGTCAACCGACCTATAAATAAACAGAGAAATGCAGGTTACTCATCGACAAATGTTTTTGTAGACGGTGTATTTCTGGTGAAAATTATATTATTAGCAAAAATCCCCGATCTCTGTCTGATTCCTCGCACTGGGAAGCATATTATGAAAATAAACTTCAATTTAAAATTTTGATCGGTGTAAAAGCTTTACGCAGGTCTATTATTATTAGTGGTGCGTGGGGGAGTAAAATTTTAAGAATAGATGAAAAGAGCTATAGATTGGGTAAGAGAAAAGACGTCTCGCGTGTAGCCAGTTGTAGCCAAAAGAATTTTTCGATCAATTTGTCAAGTTTAGAAGGAGGTGCTGTGGTCAGAACAAGATTGATGAGAAAAAATTTCAAGAAAAAATAGAAGATATAGTAATAAATTATTACGAAATAAAATGAAATGAGAAGAAAAAAGGTAAGGAACAATAAAATAGATAAAAGTCATATATATATATATATATATATACCTGTTGTAACAGCAAAATCGTGTAACATCATGGGATAATTCCCCATCCAAAAATCACTAAACTAATTTTCTTTTCCAGGTTTTCAGATAAGACATTTAGCCATCTTGATAACATTTGTCGGAAGAATTACTGGGGGAAAAATGAGTTATTCTGCTAGAAAGAGAACAGGTAAAAATCGTTTTGTGTCAGCTACACTATTTCTTCCAACTAAGCAATGGAGAGAGGAAAATGATCATTCAGGCCTTGAGGAATATTACCAACATTCATATTCTGCCTACTATCTTCAAATCCATTCAATAACCATCAAACGAACTGTGAATAAGTTTTAAAAAGTGTGGACAGTAGAGGAGGAAAGCTGGATCAAGAGATCACATCATGAAGAGGTATCATCATTTCAACTTAGATCCAAAGAGATCAATTAGAAAAGATCCAACTCAAATCATAAGACGTTTGGCGCGTGAGAAAGGCATTTAAGTTATGACAGTCCAATGTGCAGTGAAAAAATACTTGAAAATGAAATCGTGCGTGAAACTTTTTGGTAACTTGGTACTCCAGGACAGAACGTAAGAAGGTTTGAGGGGACGAAGATGATCTTGAATAATTGGGAAATGATCATGGAATAATATATATATATATATATATATATATATATATATATATATATATATATTATTTGACTTCAAGTCTTCATGAGCTTCCGATCGTTCATCACGATACGGCAGATAAGCTTGGGGAGTAATTATACATTCTTATTGCACAATGTAGAATCAAATAGCGCTATAAAATCTTCAAAGAATTCCAGCAAGCTACTACCTTTAATCATTTGTAAGATACAACTGTTCAAATCTTAATCTAATAATTGGCTAATTTTGCTGTTACATGAGTTGAACAATTTTGGTGTTACATCCGTTATATATATATATATATATATATATATATATATATGTGTGTGTGTGTGTGTATGTATGTATGCAAATATAAAAGTGGACAGCAGTGAAATGAAAGTGTTGACCTCAATGTCCACTTTTGCATCCACTCTAGCCTTTGATCACTTTAACGTGTAAATATAGCAAATTTTATTTTATATATATATATATATATATATATATATATATATATATAGTCCTATCCAAAGTTCTTGAAATGGGAAGGCCAATTCCTTTGGTTTTGTTGTTCACTGAACACATTTGGGTTTAAGATGAAAAGATTAACATGAAACAAGACTTCCGAATTTTGCCTTTTATTTCATGGTAGTTATATTTAGATGTGTTAAACAGCTTAGGATATACCACCCTTTCATATCAGATCGGCCCATTTTTAGGTGAGCAAAAATAAAGGAACATACACTTTTAAATTAAAGAGAATTTAATATTTTGTTGCGTAACCCTTGCTAATAATGACATGTATCAAGCCTGCGATCCATTGACATCAACAATCTTGAATTCTTCAGTTGGGATACTTTTCTAATCTTTTTACGCAGCCTCTTTCAGTTCTTGTTTGTATCGGGGTGTTTCTTCATTCAGTTTCCTCTTGAAGAGATTAAATGCATGCTCTGTTGGTTTAAGGTCCGGTGATTGACTTGGCCAATCTATAATTGTCTACTCTTTTCTCTGCTGAAATCCTTTGTTGTATTGGCATTATTTTTTGTTCAATGTCTTGTTGCATCATAAACTTCCTCCTGATTAGTTTGAATAAATTTCTCTGTTAATTGGCAGACAAAATGTTTCTATGAACCTCTGATTTCAGTCTCCTGTTTCCATCATGAGTTCAGTTAGTTATGTACCGTTCGGGATACACGCTTAGGCGATCATGTATCTTTCGATTTGTTTGACTGACGAGATTTTGATCCAGTAGTAGGTTGCCATTTCTTTCTGCAGTAGACCAATTGCCATTCAAGTTTACAGAACACGATTGATGAGAAAAAATTTAAAGAAAAAATGGAAGATATAGTAATAAATTATTAGCTTGAGTGAGAAGAGGTATTAGCACGTAAGTGAATGTAATGGATTCGACTGGAATTCGAACTCGGCTTTCCGATTTCTCAATCCGAGCCTCTATCCATTACCTTACTGTACCTCGTCCATCAAGATTCAAATCATCATTAATTATGACTGAGCCTGTTCTAGAAGCAGTCATTACCATTTTTCACACATGAACTTGTATGATTTTGATCATAAACAGATCCTTTCTTTCTTTACAGTTCGGCTTTTCCATAGCTTTGGTAGATATTAATCTTCCTTATAACAGTCCATAAAGTTTACTTTAAGATCTTTTGTCGCTTATCTCTGTACTTCCTTGCAAATTCCAATCTGGTATTCCTATTCTTACTATTCAAGAGTGTTTGCATCTTTAGCATGGTTTCTATATTTCTGCCCTCAAAGTCTTCTTCGAACAGTGGATTGTGAAACCTTCATCCCTTCATCCTGGATTGTGTTGGTCATGTCCCTGACAGTTGTTTCAGGGTTTCTCTTCACAGCTCTCACAATTTCTCTGTCATCAACTGCTGTTGTTTTCCTTGGCCAATCTATTCTATGTCTGTTGCTCAGTGCACCAACTGTTTCTTTCCCAGGACATTCCAAATTGTTGTGTTGGCTATACCTAGTGTTTTTCCAACGGTTCTGATCAAATTTCCATCTTTTCATAATCGTTTTATATTCTTCTATAGACAGCGATATCTATTCTGTAATTATACAGAAATGTGGCACAAGGCTGAAATAGGGGAATGGGGAGAGGACGGTCTTCTTCTGTCTTAATTATCACTTAGCTAGCCGCAAACACTGAAACAATCGTACGAATAATATTCCTTACACCAAAACAACACGTTCATACGTACCTTTCAGACTACACCATAATACCTCATCGTCTCTATGAAATAACTAACTAATTCTTCTATAGACAGCTCTCACATTTAGATTTGGGTTTATCATTTTTAACAAGAAATGCGATTTTTACAAGTTAAAACCATGCATAAAACGAAGGACTATTTAATTTTAAAAAATATCTAAATGCAACATCCGGGCAACAAAAAACACCTGCCATTCACTTGTTTCATTAGTTTTGTTCACTTGAAACATGGGTGAGTCAAACAAAAGGTACTATGTCCTAAGATGTTTAACTATAAATAACAGTAAATAGAAGCTGAAGTGAACTCTTCTCTCATATTCATCTTTCGATATTAAATTCAAATGGTTTCAGTGAACAATAAAAACGAAGGAATTGGACATGCCGCTCCAACACTGTTGGAGAGGTCTATATCTGAATAAATGTCTGATATGTTTTCGCGCAAGAGTTTTCAAAGTCTTCCTTTAGATTATGTGACCTTTCCGGACGTAGGTGATTATGGATCTCCACAATTTTTCTCTCGTTTCTTCCTGTATACCATCCATTTGTCACTTTCTTTTGACATCCGATCACTCAAAACCGTTAAGAATTTTAATCGATGGCTCCCCCTGTTTTTATTGAATTTGCTATGTCCTGTGAGTTTGTAATTCTCATTCTTCATTTTTTAAAATAATGTTATACAGTGTAACCCGGATATACGAGAAACCCGGATATAAGAGAGATTTTCTCTGGTCCCAAATTAGAGCCTGTGTTAATGTACAGTGTAACCCGGATATAAGAGAGTTGTCGGGACTGGAGAAGAAGTATCTTATATCCGGGCTTCTCTTATATCCGAGCTTCTCTTATATCAGGGTTTGGTCTATTTTGTTTAGGTAAATATGGCTCTAATTTGGGACCGGAGAAAATATCTCTTATATCCGGATTTCTCTTATATCATGGTCTCTTATATCCGGGTACACTGTATCTAAATTAGACAAAACCCGGATATAAGAGAAACTCGGATATAAGAGAAACCCTGGTATAAGATACTTCTTCTCCGGTCCCGACAACTCTCAGATATCCGGGTTACACTGCACATTAACACAGGCTCTAATTTGAGACAAGAGAAAATCTCTCTTATATCCGGGTTTCTTGTATCCGGGTCTATTATATCCGGGTTATACTGTATATAAATTATGTCAAAACCCGGATATAAGAGAAACCCGGGTATAAGAGATTTCTTCTCCGGTCCCGACAACTCTCTTATATCCGGGTTACACTGTACCACCATGTTACAACTACAAAAGCGCAAGGGCTTATTGAAAGCGAAGGAAACTGAGAAAATGTTACTGAGTAGAAAAGAAAGTGAAAAAGAACAAAAATTAAGGAAACGTTAGATGACGTAGTCAACAGGAGATCAAGAAGCTGAAAGAGAGTGCAATAGATGATAATTCCGCTAAATATATTTAAAACGCAAATGTATGCCTTCTATAAAGCGTATTACTAGTCATTTTGATTTAAAACTGTGTTGTTTGTAGTTTTATTTTTTTAATATAAAAACGTATTGCTGGTAATTTTACTATACAGCTCTATTTTTAAATTTTCCAGGTGTTTGGCTTTGTTAGGTTGTTCACTATTTGTTCATAGCTGGATGCTAACAGGTGCTACCACTATGGATCAAGGTGGACCTATGAGCATCAACAATTAGGATTTGCGTCCCAACACAATTGCGTCGCTGGATAATTGCGTACCTTTGATAAGTTTTGAAGTTACCAAACTTTCTTTTTTTAAGCGTTGCTTATTTCAAAACAACTTTTTATTATTCTAAACAAGCAAAAAGTTACTTAACATAAATTTTGAAAGAAAAAAAAAAAAAGCATTTTCTTAAACAGTAGAAATTTGCACAACAATACCTTTAATTACTCTAAACAATCAGAAAGGTAGTTACTATAAATAAAAAGAGAGAACATTTTCTTTTTTGAAGCAAGAGAAAATTATGCTAGTAGTTTTAGTTCACTCCAGCAGGGAGTACCCCAAACATCTAATAGATTCTGGATTTTATTGATTATATTTTTATTTGGAAGCCATGGCTATGTTCCGAAAATCAAACACTGGTGGAAAAATATTTGTGAACGAGGAAAATTACATCTACCACTATCATGAGATTACATTTGTGTAGTGAAAACGTCTATAATCAACTGATATATATATATATATATATATATATATATATATATATATATATATATATATATATATATATATGCATTTAATTATGGCAACATTACTAGATATATAAAGATAAAATGAAGGCACATTTTGATGCGTTAAATTCATGAATCGACATTATTATTTTCTTTTGTTTGCTTTCTGGTATATACTCATTTATTTTGGGTCCCAACTAGAAACCTAAGATCAGATATGGCGTCATGACACTTTCAAACTGAGGAAAACCCCACACAACAACAACTAAAATCTCGCATATTTTACATAGATAAAGGCCTTGGTAAGGTGTGGACTCTACTTGTCAGTACATTTTTTTTTATTTCTTTAAGGCTTGGGCTATCAGGAATCCTAGCGGTGAGTCTATTGGAATATTTTCCAATCCATCCGAGGGCTCCGACTATAACTCGAATTGTTAATGTCCTCATGTGCCACATTTTTGAGATTTCGATTTCAAGGTCCTTGTATTTTGATAGTTTTTTTGAAGATCTTTAAAGATACATTGCAGTCTACTGGAACAGTCATGTCAATAAGCAGGCACATTTTATTTTTGCGGACTCGGGTAACAATGTCTGGTTGATTAGCTTTGGTTGATCTGTTTGTGTGGGTTGTAAAGTCCCATATAATTGTTACATGCCCTATCTCCGTATCCGGGTCTGGCTGGTGATCATAACAATTTCTAGCAAATTCCTTTCCGTAAAAGTTGTAGATTTTGCAATGTAGAAATTGGCCCACTCTGTCATGCCGTGATTTATATTCAGTGGGTGCCAATACCATTTCTGGATAGGTACAGTGCGTCAGGACAGATGTGATCAATTTATACGTGGTGGGCATACATGTTATTGGCATATAGTTTTTCGGATAATCTGTTCTCCCATTTTTGGCAGGAGATATGTAATACCTGCAGTGATCAATTCTGGGAATTCATTGGAATTACTAATAAGCACTGATAAAGTTTGTTCAAGGCTTATATGGTCAGATGATAGATGTAAAAATTGAGTACCTTTTCATTACCTGAGGATTTCTGTCTGTAATTTGTGTACGGGTTACCCTGCTGAGTACTTGAATGATTAGGTTTTTGGGTTCCGTGATTTCACTTCTGTTGTTTCCAAGGAATTCTGCGCTAACGTCATCTTAAGTGAAATAATCTGGATAACTGCAGTTTATGTTGCTGGTAGATTCCTCAGTTTTATTTCCTGATAGATTATTATTTCGTATCTCATTTTGACATATAATTTATTTCCAGTCTCATCTCTTTATTGTTACTTATATTTAGTTTTATCTAGTCTATTTCCGCATTTGAGAATCTCATTTCTCACAATGACACCGTGGAAATTGGCAAGCATGTTTGGGTTGATAGTCTTATACCATTTCCTACCATAGTTCTCCATATTTGTTATATCTGACCCGTGATGTTGTTTTGTAGATTTTCGAGTGCGGTGAAAAAGGATGCCATGACTTTTTGATACCCTTTGCGAGACCATTTCGTTGGTTTTCTTTTTTATTAAGTGATTTGACATCGAGTCACTTGCTGTAAGGTTTGAAATTGCCCGGGTTTGGTGACCAAGCGTCTCATCATTGCTAGAAGAGTTTGTTCCAGTCACAGGTTTTTTTTTTACCCACAGACTGGTTCATTTCTGATATACCCCGTCTTTCGGACGATCCGGTATAAATATTTGTTTGTAAGCATTGGGATTTGTATTTTTCGTGTTTTATCCATGACTATCAAAGAGTAATTTTTGGTCAAGATAATAACTCTAGGACCAAGACTAAAGAGCTCTTTCTACCCATGAATCAGGCAGGTGGGGGTTATATTCAGATATCCTGAGTTCGAGGGTTTATCATCTAGTACTGCATACAGGGAGGCAATATAGGGATATGGAAATTGTATTGACTATAATACCTTTTTACATAAATCGAAATAACCATTACCAGATGAAAGGTCAGAGATGGGGAAAACATTGAGTTATCATAAATAAAAAAGGAAAGAATTGGTATTCAGACAGTACGATACTTACACATACGCATACGCACATATACACATACATACACACCAACAAATATACACTATACTTAATTCAGTTAAGGAAAGTTTCGCTGTAAGTGTGGAAATTTTTTTGAAATATATATAAAATAAGGATAAAAAAAATTAAAAGTAAAGGAAACAATTAAAGTCAAATAAAATTAAAATACCTTTTTTAAAAAAAGAGGTTAAATATTGAAACGCGCACATACAATGGCATCGACCAAAGAATACTACTACTACTATTAATAATAATAATAATAATAATAATAATAAAAAAAAAAAAAAAAAAATCGGCTTAATTAACTTGAATTTTTTCTCCGCCATCTTTCCCTTTGTGTAGTATCATTAATTCCCGTTAGCTCATTGTACAAAAGACCAATATCTTTACTGACAATCAGAGCGAGTGAGTTATCCCCCACCCTACTAGTGGTTATACTGTTTTGAGGGAACATAATGCCACCCGCTTCGACTTCCGTTCTGATTTTTATTTGCACCGTTGTTTCCATTTCCCGCCTTTTCATGTGATGTCTTGGTAATATGCGCCATTATGGCTTGGCTTGCAATTTCCCTTTATTACTTAATTTTAAGGTCACGCGGGAATTACTTGGGATTAGAGAGTTATTCTCGTTTCTTGAATAAACGGGGATTGAACAATCTGAAGAGTGGTTAAGATGAGTCGTCGATTCAGTAAAAGAATATTAATTTATTTTTTTATTTGTTTATTCTCACCTATTTTAATTAAGAGTTTTTTTTCACTCTTTTTCTTCTTCTTCTTCTTCTTCTTCTTCTTCTTATTATTATTATTATTATTACTAGTTGTAGTAATAGTAACAGCTATAGCACTACTACTAGTAGTATTTCTTTTGATTTCTGTTGTATACACATTTCCTTCAGGGTCCCAACCAGAGACCTAAGGTCAGAAAAGGCTTTGTGACGTTTTCCATTGATTATTTTTGTAGATAAAAAAATAAATCGCACATATTTTACATAAATAAAGAACTTCGTAAGGTGTGGGCTCTGCTTATGAGTACAATGTTTTGTATTTCTTTAAGACATGGGCTACCAGGGATTCCTTCAATGAGTCTATTGGAATCTTTTCAAATCAATCCGAGGGCTCCGACTATAACTTGAATTGTTAATGTCCTCATGTGCCACGTGTTTGAGATTTCGATTATAAGGTCCTTGTATTTTGATAGTTTTTTTGAAAATCTTTAAAGATACATTGCACTCTACTGGAACAGTCATGTCAATAAGCAGGCACATTTTATTTTTGCGGACTCGGGTAACAATGTCTGGTTGATTAGCTTTGGTTGATCTGTTTGTGTGGATTGTAAAGTCCCATATAATTGTTACATGCCCTATCTCCGTAACCGGGTCTGGCTGATGATCATAGCAATTTCTAGCAAATTCCTTTCCGTAAAAGTTGTAGATTTTCCAATGCAGAAATTGGCCCACTCTGTCATGCCGTGATTTATATTCAGTGGGTGCCAATACCATTTCTGGATAGGTACAGTGCGTCAGGACAGATGTGATCAATTTATACGTGGTGGGCATACATGTTATTGGCATATAGTTTTTCGGATAATCTGTTTCCCCCATTTTTGGCAGGAGATATGTAATACCTGCAGTGATCCATTCTGGGAATTCATTGGGATTACTAATAAGCACTGATAAAGTTTGTTCAAGGCTTATATGGTCAGATGATAGATGTAAAAATTGGGTACCTTGTCATTACCTGAGGATTTCTGTCTGTAATTTGTGTACGGGTTACCCTGCTGAGTACTTGAATGATTAGGTTTTTGGGTTCCGTGATTTCACTTCTGTTGTTTTCAAGGAATTCTGCGCTAACGTCATCTTAAGTGAAATAATCTGGATAACTGCAGTTTATGTTGCTGGTAGATTCCTCAGTTTTATTTCCTGATAGATTATTATTTCGTATCTCATTTTGACATATAATTTATTTCCAGTCTCATCTCTTTATTGTTACTTATATTTAGTTTTATCTAGTCTATTTCCGCATTTGAGAATCTCATTTCTCACAATGACACCGTGGAAATTGGCAAGCATGTTTGGGTTGATAGTCTTATTTTTTTTGAAGATCTTTAAAGATTCATTGCAGTCTGCAGGAACTTCCATATCAATAAGCAAGTACATTTTGTTTTTGCGGTCTTGAATAACAATGTCTGGGCGATTAGCCTTGATTGTTCTGTCTGTATTATTGTAAAATTTCATAAAATTCTTACAAGTTCTACCTCAGTGCTGCGCAACACGATATAAGATGATCAGTTGTTTCTGGATATTTATCACAGAATCTTTTCAGTATGTGGTGCTTGGTAATTTCTAGTTAGCAGGCATTGGTCCTGTGCAGCAAGAATAAAACTTTCCGTTTCATCTTCTAACTATGCACTACATGGCCGAAACAACACGACTAGTCTAGGAAGAGTAGTACATATTGAAAGTCAATAACATAGCGTAAAGCTAAAAATTAAACTTGTTTAGAAAGAAAAATAGCAAACGAGTTTCTATTCTTAAAAATAATTACTATTCATATTTTTATACAGTGTAACCCGGATATAAGAGACCCGGATATAAGACAAATCCGGATATAAGATAGATTTTCTCTGGTCCGAAATTAGAGCCATACTTACCTAAACAAAATAGACTAAACCCGGATAAAAGACAAACCCTGATATAAGAGACTTCGTCTCCGGTCCAGACAACTCTCTTATATCCGGGTTACACTGTACATGGATTTATGTCGATGCAGAACCAGTCGATTACTGCTACCGTATTCTACTTGGTTATAGTAGCCAAAACCATTTAGCATAGAGCGAAACTAGGGAAATTGGAGAAGACCAGGGCAACACACATATTGCAATAAGACAGAATCGTGAATGACTCAAATGTGAAGAAGAAATATATGGAAAGTGTAAAAACAGATATAATAGACAGAACGAGAATCGAAACTCGAAGTGGGACACATTAAGATTAACGTAGTAATATCAACAATTGAGATCATCCCAAAGATAACTAAACAACGAATGAAATTCGCTGTATGATAAAAAAGGAGACAAAAACAATACCAAGGTACGGCAGGTGATATAGGACTCTGCATAAAGAAATAAGAAACAAATGCAGGCAGGCTAAAGAGGAATGGCTCAACGAAAAAACGTGCAGAAATATAAATAATCTGTATCACAGAAATAAGCACATATGGATAAAAGATCAGAAAAGTAACAGGGCAAAAGACATGCTCATCAACAGGATGCATAAAATCCAAGGACGGAACTCTACTTTTGAGATAAAAAAAAATACTTCAGAGATATTGAAAGAATAGATCGGGATATTCTTGTAGGACGAAAGAGGATAACCGACAATAGACGGGAAAATCGAAGGACCAGAAAAATCTTAAAATCTGAAGTGAAACTGAAAGGAAACAAAGTAGCAGAATCTTATGGAGTTGTTACAGAGATTTTGGTAACCTTTGGTGATTTCGGTACTGACAAGATTACAGACATAATAAGTAAAATATACACCATTATTAATATACTGGAAGACTTAAGTACATACATTTTCATAGTGCTTTCCAAGGTGTAAACGAATGTGAACACCATCGGAGAATCTTGTCTAATGAGCCATATAACAAAACTTACCTGAAATCTGACGAATAGAGCGTGCAACATAATAAAACCAGAAATCGGACAAGAACAGTGTGTTTTTGTTAAAGACACTAGAACAATAAATACTATATTTATTCTTAGAATGATATCAGTGTGAGCATTACAAACGCAGAAGATTGTGCACCTGTGTTTTATAGATTATTGTTATAGTAATTTACCCACGCACGCATGGACTCTCCCAGCTATAAATAGGAGCAGGTACTGCCTTTTGGAGAGGGAAGTTTCCATTACAGTCGAACCGAACGTTCTTACTGTAACACTCTCGTTTGTTGATGTGGGGCCAAAGTCGGGACCACAGAAAGAAAACATTGAACACAGATTAGATGTAAGAAAGATATATTAACAACAGGTTACAGAGATAGTGTAAGCGGAGCTTGCTATATGTTAGTGTCCAATACTGGTAGTTGTACACGGCTCTCTCTGTCTCTGTGTGTCTAGAGTGTTGTGTCGCATACTTAATATAGACCTGGAAGAGTCTATTGTGTAGGTAGTTCCGGTCTCACAATATTTGTATATGTCTGAATTACTGTTTCTGTTAATATATATATATATATTTTTTTAAGCAATCAACCCCAAGCAAGGCGGGAATCCACTAGCATGCAAGGGGTTACAGAGTTGGAGCGTGAATGAAGAGGAGTGATAGAGGAAAGGATGAAGAGACGGCTAGGGGATAGATCAGGGCATCTAGAGACGTCGATTGACGTTACATTTAAATAGTTGGAGATTATAGCTATCAGGAAAACAAGAAATGGTGAGGGAGTTCCACAGGTGAGAAGTGTGAGACATGGAGCTATTGGAGTAGAAGAGACGGCTACATTTAACAGTTTCGACAGTGAAAAGGCGAGAACGAGATGCCAGCCTATTTTAACTTAATTACTCTCATTATATCTTTATTTCTGGCCCTAACAAGGCCACAGCAATTATTCAAAAGCATTTGACAAAATATGTTGTCACAAAGAACTCTTGGAACTGCTACGTATTTGGGAAGATTATTAGAATAATGCAGGAGCCATAATGGCAGGAAACCGCTTGCATACGGATAGAGAAATAATTCAGCAAATATGCAAAAGTGGAAATGGGTGTAAGACAAGGATGTGCCATCACACCGGACTTATTCACTATATACAGCGAGGCGATTTTCAGAGAACTAGAAGTCCTACCAGGATTTATTTTTGTCGGACAAAATTTTAACAACATAAGATATGCCGATGACACAGTAGTGATAGCAGACACAGAAAGGAAACTCCAAGGGAGTCTACAGAAGGTAGTGAAGGAAAGCGAGAAGAATGGACTAAACATCAATTGCAACGAGAGAGAATTTCACATTTCACAGAGTCGTCGCGAACGAACTAAAAACATAGTGGATACTACTCTTAATCTAATATTGATTTCAACTTAGTTTAAATCAGTTTGCTACAAGGAAATTATGCAACTCCAAATGTAATCCAAGAAAAGAATATATTAACAGAGAGTACTAAACATTCAATATTAATTCTGCTAATTTCATGTTTTCCTGTGAATTAAATAATAACAGGACATCATGAGTGGAAATTATGATCATTTATTTTTATTCTTGATACATTTATTTCATTATATCAATTTAGTTTATTTGTATGCATTTGTCTTTGCCTTCAGTGCAATGGATAGCGGCTCGGTACGACATACTGACGATCAGTGTTTGAAACCGGGGTTGAAATTACTACATGTACTTTCAAACCAATTATAAACCTAAATTATTACATTTACTTTCAAGCCAATTATAAACCTTTCGGAAAAGTATGAACAGAACCGTCTTCCTTGATGTATGGATTAAACAGCATTGCAAACTAGGTTATCTATCTGTGGGTGGCAATGCGCCTAGGAGTAGTAAAGTCTTCCGAAACTATAAAACAGATGGTTAAGTACAGGTTGCTGATGGCATGTCTATAAATCCAGAACACTACACATGAACAACTATTGATGATTTATATTGAGAGGGATTATCCTGTATGCTTTCGACACCAACCAGGATTTAGCCGGGAAAAATTGATGGTGACTGATGATGTTTCTATTTGAAGTGTTACCAAGGATATAGTTCCAACTGAAAATCTATCCATGATTAACACCGAAACGTGTTAAGTTAGTTAGGGGGAAAAAAAAACATAAAAAAAACAACAAATAAAAAAACATTATTCATAAATGATAGTTATATCTTTATTTTTACTATACAGGTCGTTATTGTCTTAAGATCACGACGTGTTGCGACCAACTTGTTGTAAATTAATCTGGTCATAATACGACCGGTAGTAAAATTTGCAATCTGCTTATCTTTCTTTAGAGATTGTTGTATTGTTTATGGTTTCGTTACTTTTAATAATATTTGGATAATCTCTCTATAGATTATTCTGTTTCTTAATTCTTACGTCCGTCAGATTTAAGTCAAACACTGCATATTATCGTACAGTCAACTTAATATTTTCTAAACATAAAAAACTAATGTTTAATCAGGTCATTTTTTGAGATTAATAGCATTTCTTTACTTCTTGGCAAATTGAGAAGAAAAAGACAATATTCTCTTGGAAGACATCTTGTGGGTATGAAGAAATTGTTTCTTATTGTTATGTTCGTCAGGCTTAAGTCAATTACTGCATTCTACTGTAAAGTCAACATAATATTTGCTAAACAAAAAAAAAAAAAATCTTAATGTCTAATCATCGTTTTTTTGTAGATCAATAGCACTATTTCCTTCTTGTCAAGTTGAGAAGTAGACAATGAAAATTTCCTCTTGGAAGGCGTCTTAGTATGGGGTGAAGAAATGTTTCAAAGGCACAAACGGACTCGAGGGGAAGTGTGTTGCACCGAGGCTGTCTTAATTCTGATCTTGAGGCGGAAGCTGGGTCGGAAAATTTTTTATAGCAAGTTCGGAAACAAATATATCAATCGGCGGTCGTTGTCATAAAATCGTAGACCGCATATTCGTAAATCGACCACGACCTCTATGTCAAAACAATGAAAAGTATATTGAACCACTTTTACATGATAGAAAAAAAAGAAATAAACAAAATGTTGGCGTAGTATTGTGTGTAAACGAGAATAATTAGAAAAAGTCAAAGATCAATGGCAGGAATAAAGCCATTTCAATTCAGGGAGTAAGGGTATGGTATGCAAATGAGGTATTACTATAAAAGCAGAAAGCTGGTTATTGTCGAGAGAAGAGTATTTCTGAAAAATAGACATAACCTGAATGATAACTTAATGCAATATATACACAGATTGAAAGAAGCATCAAGATATTGCGCATTTGAAAAACTAGGTTCGAGAGAAATATTTATAGAAGACGAATTGATTCTTCTAAGATGAACAAAAGGCATGCATGACTTTACATAGAAACATAAGATCCTAGAACGGCTACAAGCGAATGATATGAATTTAGAAAATAATTTAGAATTCTTGCAACAGTTAGAATTAATATTTGGAAAAAAAAATAATGAAAACATACAATATAAATGAAATCCTAATTAATGTTAATATTGCAATAAAGAAGACGAAAGAGACAAAAAAAATTCAGTCTTAGGAAAATTATTCCCTCGATTCCAACTCTGTTGAGTGACAGCGAAAACGGTCGGCTGTTTATCCATTTTTTAATAATCGACGGTAAAGTTGGTCTTGCCTCCCTCTTTTATTTCCATAATAAAGTTCTGTACCCCTAAGAAAATTATGATATATATATATATATATATATATATATATATATATATATATATATTGAACGTTAAACACGCTTGATTGAAAATTTAAATTGCTATTTGGAAACATTAGAAATCCAATAAAATTATTGAAAATCGATATGGTATCGAGCGAAAAATATTGATTTTCACAAGTTTTATTACAAATTTTGTTTTACAAAGGTTTGAAGAATATTGAGATTTACATGCAAAAGCAAGTTGTTTTGTCTACTTTTTGAAGGTTAAACACGCTTGATTGAAAACTGAAATTACTATTTGGAAACATTAGAAAAACAATAAGATTATTGAAAATCGATATGGTATCAATCGAAAAAATATTGATTTTCACAAGTTTCAACAGTTTTCACGATGTTATCTTACATATTTTATGTTTTACAAATATTTGAAAAAATATTGTTTCACATGCAAAAACAAGGTGTTTTGGCCACTTTTTGAACGTTAAAGACGCTTGATTGAAAATTTAAATTGCTATTTGGAAACATTAGAAATCCGATAAAATTAGTGAAAATCGATATGGTATCAACCTCATTATTTGATAAGACACGAGAGGTGTTGAAACAAAATGGCTATTTTTGTAGTGATTTTATAATATATTTATGTTATAATTTTTAAATAAATAATTATATTCGTTCTACTCTGTAAAGAGCACTCTTTTAAGAATAGTAAATTTTGGTTATTGGAATTTATCCCGTATACAGTAATCATATACTTGTATATATATATATATATATATATATATATATATTCTAGCATTTTAACTGATGTAACTGATAGTTGTGATTTTTTTCTGAATACACAAATGCGCTCGGTCACAATTAGTTTCCACGCTTTTGATCTAAGGGAGGTAACTTAATCTATATGAATGTAATCTTTTGTACCAAACACTCCTATTATAAACATTTTAAAACATTGTTGCTATACGCACAACTAACCTTATTTAGTCTTGTTTGTTTGCACCTTATATAGAGGGCTTCAAGAATTTGAAATTTTTGTTTTTATTTTCATAGTGTAATAGGCTACTGTTATCAATTTTTGGAAGCATTTTTATAGTCCATATATGTCATCTGCATTTAACTAAGATGAGAATATCATCTACATATCTTAGGTAGTTTTTTTTTCGTGGTGTTAAATATCATATTTATAATGTTAGTCTTATAGATGTTACTAAATGTTGGTGCCAGAAGTGAACCCATGGAAACTCCATTTCGTTGTACCTGGGAAATATAAAAATGAAAATAAAAGAAATAAAAAACTGCGGCATCTTCCTTAATAAATTTAATATTAACATTAAGAAATCTATAAGAGAATTCGAAAGGATCAAAGCAGAAATAGGCATATTATACCTATATTATTCAACCAAACATGAAATAATAAAGATATGCTGCCTAAACAAGCAACACACACACACACACACACACGCACTCGCGCGCCTTTTTTAATTTAGTAGATTTCTTGGAGTTGAATATTATTTTTTCTTTAACTCGTTCTTAAATTTGCCTCATGACATATTTGCGGGCAACCAATTTACCGGATGTGCATATATGCGGAGAAGTCAGCGAACATTAAAAAAAAATCACTCCAATGCGGAAAGAAGAAACTTAACATTTAAAGCTCAACCAAATATTACCAATGTGATCAGGTACACACACGCACACACACATATATATATATATATATATATATATATATATATATATATATATATATATATATAGTGGATCAATAGATAAACACACTATGACAAGAGAAAACCTCCACGTGACTAGTTGTAAAACGGTGTAGCGAAGACCAGATATGTCAGTACAGATACAAATGCAACCAGTCGATATACTAAAATGATTCACTCGACTTAAAGTATTAGACATCAATTGTAAGAAGACAGAGTGTATGGATGTCAGCAAAAAGCACAGCCCAACATTCAAATTATAAATTGGAGATACTAAAATCAATCAAGTATAAAATTTTAAATATCTAAGAAGTATTTTAGCAGAAAACGTAAAGTACATCACTGAAATTCGAAGGAGCATTGGCACAGCGAAATATGCCATCCAAATACGCTCTACACATAATAATCAAAGGGGTTGAAATCTTGGGAGCTAGATGGCCAGATGTAAATTGGGATGCGGTCACAGAAATTGTCTGAAAGCCATAACTGAGTTCTTCTTTTGTGCTATGGTGCAGAGTCTTGTTAGAAGTGATATATGGTTTTTAAACAGTATACTTCTTGACCCAGGGGCAGCTTTACACCCTCAAAGCACTTGATATAGGCCTCCGTGTTGGTTGTGAGGCCCTTTAGGAAGATGAATTAAGGCATAACGTCGACATCACCAGTGATCTCTACAAATATATTCGTAAGCACCATTAGATTCATCCAAATGTTTCCGAATTCTATGCGCCGGCCTCAGGTTGAACACCCAAACACTCTGAAATATTCGTATTGGAGCTACTGCTGCGAATGCCAAGAAGTACAGAATACCGACTGTCGGAAAGAATTACGTAACACTGCTCTTTTTTTTTACAGACGGAGCCCAACTGACACTACTATATTGTGTAGTCGACAAGATCAAAAACAAACAACACGCATGCGCCAAATTAAAAAAAATAAAATGGCGACCAATTACCCATCGTACACACACACACAATATATATATATATATATATATATATATATATATTGTTTGTTTGAAATTCGGTGAATATACTATGGAACGGTAATCTTAAAACTGTTTCCTTCTCTTTCAACGGCTGCAACTTTTCCAGTAAGTAATACAATAAATATCTGAAGCTTTTACCGAAGTGTTAGATTCCTCGACCTGCAATGGCGATAACATCAGTTAAAACACCTTAACTTCATTACGTTTCAAACGAAGTAAACATTGTGAAATAGAAGGAAAATTAAAACTGTTGACTGTCGTCTTTTACGTGCCATAAAATTTGTGTCTGCGTTTTCGCATTATGTTAAAAATTATCAATAACTTGGCGGCGTTGACAAATAGTTTATTGTTTCGCAATAGTCAAAAATTAATATTCTCCTGCTGTAAAATGTATGTTAAACGCTCACGACCGGACAGCTTCTTATAAACGTTTACACACACACACACACACATATATATATATATATATATATATATATATATATATATATATATATATATATATATATGTGTATATATATATATATAGAGAGAGAGAGAGAAAGAGAGAGAGAGAGAAATTGAGCAAATCGTGTAACACTAGAATTGCCCAATTTTATTAGATTAAAATTTGAACCCTTTTATCTTAAAAATGATTAAAGGTATCTAACTGGAATTTTCCGATGTTTTTATAACACTATTGCACTTTACTTTGAACAATAAGAATGTATAGTTGCTCTCCAATATTAACAGAATAATCGTGATCCAATCGATCATAAAGACAAATGACACGTTCATCATTGAGTAAACATAGCTAAGGATAGGAAGCTCATGAAAGGTTGAAATATAAATAATATTTAATAATATTTTTCCAACTTTTTCAAGATGTCTTTCGCCCTGCAACCTTCTAACGTTCTGTCCTAGACTATCAACGCGCTTCAGTGTTTTCACTGAAAATAATGATATCGTCCACTCTCCCTTATATTGCCAATACAAATTAAAGTATGTGTAATTAGTAATAACATTAATATTGTTACATTGCTCTTAGCCCTTTAAGCTCTGGGCAAAGAAAAATGGCGTAATGCCCAGCCACCGGTTGAACGGTGGTAGAGAAAAAATGATTTGATGCCCAGCCACCGGTTGAACGGTGAATAAACACTTGTAACTATTTTTTATATCTACACTGAAACATTACATACCAATTATTTGCGTATTTTGACCCAGGGGATTAGGCAGAAGGCCTAAACTTGTTCAGGAAGGCTCCGGATAAAAGGATTAAAAAGATACAGAATTCTTTTAACATTTCAATCCGAATCGAAGAATTGGCGAAAATACATATCTATGTAAAAGAAAAAGAAATGTACCCTTTATCTCCGTATTATTTATATAGAGTTGATTTATTTTTTTTACAGTTTAATAACAGCAATCAAGAGGCGGCTGTCTGTCAATATATATTAACCCTTTCATCCCTGATCACCGCCTTACCGTGAAACATTACATGCTAATTATTTGCGAATTTTGACTCAGGTGTTCAGGCAGAAGGGTTAAAAATGTTCAGGAACACGAGGCTCTAAGTGTTAACAGAACCGAACGGGATTCTGGACCGTCTATTAATCAAACTAAAGCCGAGTTTCTGAAGATTAATAGAGTTACTTTACAGACAGAGAAAAAAACAAGTGTTTATTATCCTGACATTTACCGACACATCGTGAATTTAAGTGTCGTGAACTCTATCAGAACTGGAAAGAGAGGATTGAACAACACCAGCCCAGATTTGGCGGTAATACATTATCTTGGCTCCACTCATTTTCTCCCCGCCGTAAGTTACCTTCTCTGTGGGGTTTCTATAAATATTTTCAGGGTAATTGCGCTGATGAGCGTACGTCTTTGGACCTCGAATTTACTAATGTAAGCGCAGTACTAGATTGGCAGCTAGGTCTCATAGTTAAATATTAGTCCAGCAGACTATTATTTTTTAGAGAATTTTATTTCTGCTCTGAATTCTTCATTTTGACCTTTGAGGTCAGATACACGAAAAAAAAGGAAGTCGTTTTTGATTGGCTAAAACTAAAGTGGGTATGTTAGGGATAGAAAGGGATTTCAGAGAATTAGTTTTTAACGTTGAAGAATGTAGAAGTGTTAAAATCATGTCTGGAAACTGCTCCCTACTGTGGTGAGATAGCACCACCTCTAGCTAGTTAGAAGATGTACACGTCAAGATGTTGAATAAATTAGTAAGATTTAAAATCCATTTTGTTAATGCCTTTCCTCTTCGGAATCCAAAACCATTTTCACACCCAGTCGAGAGAGAAGACATCTTTCTTGTCGAGTCGACGCCGTCAACCAAGACTACCCATCACTACGAAGGGAGAGTATACAATATCATCATGTTATAGTTTAAATTACGAGATGCACCGTAAGTTGTATGCTAACATTTTCTTCTATCGCACTTCTCCCTTGTATTCCTGTTTCTTGCTTTTCAATTAACTTTGGTTTTCAAAGATTTAAATCCAATGTTAATCGTTATTATCCGTCTCTTTAATGCTTGTTTTATTTATTGTTTATTCCCCTTAATACTGTTTAACATTTCTTATAATACTTTCACACTAATTAAACCCCAGCCTTTTAGCGGCTTTATTGCCTACTTGGGGTGTAATAATTAAAAAAAAGAGGTTAATTTTCAAGATGGGAACGTTGCAAGTTATTAGCAATCATAGGACTCCGGTATTAGAATGTCTTCTAACTATAAGACCATAGAGTCAGAAGAGGTTGTTTTGTTTTGTAACTAAACATTTGACTTCGCTGTCTGGTTTACTCACAGCTTCGCATGTCTTTCTTTACAACACAGCAGCTGGAAGATTAAAATCACAGCGGATATCGTGTATATCGCTCGTGTTAAACTGTATGACGTCATAGATATGTCTTTTCTTGGATCTACACTGCTAAACTCGTACAGCGTCTTAGTAAAAAAAAAAACAAACAAACCCTAGAACGATCCTTTTTCGAAAGGTAACTTCTTTTCCTCCCCCCCCTCTCTCTCTCTCTCTCTCTCTCTCTCTCTCTCAATTCATGCCGTTGAGGACAAAATTATTAGCCCTATATGGCAATTTCATTATTTATTAAATAATTTCCCCAGTGCTAGGATTTTTTTAATTATTCCAAGAGCTAGGATTTTTTAACAACGTATTTCTAGTTATACTTGATTTATTTGGGAAAACTGTATCATTCTATTTTAACACAGATGCCTCATTTTGATAAAAAATGATGTAAAAAATCGGAAAAAAAAACACCAAGGTCAAAATTATTAACTAACCCCAATGCTTATCATCGATTGGAAATCCTTTTTGCAGTCATGCAGAAAAAAAGGTACACGATTTTCTCTTTAGCATCAGATTTCCGGTTCCTTCAAAAGACTTCACTTTCTTTTTCCATTCCAGTAATTCCTTGCGTCTTAGTGGGATTATCGCCTTGCTTGACGTGAATTGATTTTTAAAAAATAGCAAACTACTAACAGTTTGATATATTTTAAACAAGTTTCCACGAGTCATCATTTATGATTTTGCATTCTTTCAAGCTTACACAATTTTGTATTTTGACTTTAACCCTGGTTTTCAGTTCATTATATAGGTTTTTGTGGAATTTAAGCTATTGATTTTTGCTGGGTCAGAGGTCAGTAACGATCTTTTTGGCCTTTTCCAATTTCCCTTACTATAATTTGTGGGTGTCGTTCTACAAAAGGAGACTTTCCGTTTGTTATTTACCTTGTCATTCCATCTCTAGTGATTGTCCTTCAGATTGGATTTCCAAACGTAGTCATTACCTAGAGACTTGTCAGTTGTTCGAGGAACATTGGACAGATATCATATTGTTTATCTTTGGAGAGTCTCTGAAATCTTTCCCTCTGTGCCGACTTGTTTTGTTATGTGGTTGTCCTTTGTGACCTAGCTGACAATGTTTCTCACTTCAGTTCTTGACACGAGGAAACAATTTGATGATTTTGTGTGTCCTAGTTCTTTGCTACTGTGAACTACACGTTCTTTTCGATAGCTGTACATATGTGATACATACGGCTTTTTAATTTAGATATTACTTCTCTAAAAACGGATTGCCGACACTAAAGACCATGCTGTCTTGCTAATTAATCCAAAGCTGATTTGGTGTAGTTTATTTTGTTTTACGGCATATCAACCTCAGTGAGGTATTTAATTTCGAAAAATGTTTTCTTAGAATAGGTTCGTATGAAAAGAATATGTATTAATTTTTTTAAAATGTTTTGCTGGTAATTGTAAATTTATCAAAAATGTATTGCTGGTAACTGTTTTTCCAAAAATTTATTGCTGTTATTTCTTACTGTACAAATCTATTTTTCTACTTTCAGAAGCTGAAGAAGTTACGATATATATATATATATATATATATAATTATTTATTTAAAAATATGATTCCAAATAATTATATTTATGCTCTACTTTTGTATCGAGCACTTTTAAAAAAAAATAATAACAAAATACTAAAGAAGTTTGGATTATTTACATAACCAGTTCTTTCCTATTTTCTATATATTTTTACACACACACACATATATATATATATATATATATATATATATATATATGCATGTATGTATATATGAAAAGGATAAATGACCACGACATTCTACACATACGCGCATATAGACGGCCGCATGGTCAAACGTACACAATTATACATGTAAGAGAAGGAATATATATATATATATATATATATATATATATACTGGGTGTCTCAAAATAATCTATATTAATATTTAAATATTAATAGTTAATAATACATATTTTATATGGATAAAAATATGCAAAACAGATGGATTGGAAGAAGAGGGACAGTTGAATACCCACCTAGATCAGCAGATTTGGGAGCCTTGTATTTCTTTTTTAGGGATTTCTAAAAGATAAATTTTACAGCAGGTCTATTTCTTCAAGATATGAAAAGTGTATTGAACAGAACGTCAACCAGTTCGAGCACTTGATATGAACTCATCATTATATGAACATTCTGCCATCACCCCAAGTTGCTTTTATCGTATTAAAGTTAATTCTTTATGTTATTTTGTATATTTTATATGTGGAAAAACTGTAAAAGGACAATATGTATAATGGAATAAACAAATTTTAAAAATTTAAGAACGCTCAGAAATCTTCATTAAGTCAGTCCAAAAGTCTGGCAATTTATGGAGGACGCCAAGTGGCATAATACAATGTCTAATAAACACAAATAAGTAAATGATATTCTAGAATTTTAAAAAATACAAAATATTATTTAAATTAATTTAGTTTGGGTTTAATTTATATGCTATGTATTTAAAATAACATGAGATTACAAATATACGCGTTTTTGTTTTATTTTTAAAAACATTTTTTAGTCATGCATGTTTATATATATATATATATATATATATATATATGTGTGTGTGTGTGTCTGAATGACATATAGGATATCCGGAATGACAAACACCTGATGAAGGCTAAAAGGCATAACAACAACAAAGATAAGGAAAATAGTCCGCATGTCAATTATTTGAATAACAAAGAGATTCATCCCCTACAATGTCTAGTCAATCTGAAAATACCATGGTGCCGATAGAAATCATCTTATGGCTTAGTGTGAATGGGCTATGCAGCAGAGACTGCAAGGAAAACGGATTATATTCCGGTATGAAGCAATAGTAACCGGTGTTTTCATCAGACATAATGCATAATATTGGCTACAAACTAATGCTTTTCTAGCGCTTCCGTTTGCACACATTTGGCGGAAAACCTTTAGATTCTTATTCGCATCGAAAAATGTTGGCCATCAATGGCGTTGACATTTCTGATCATACAAATTTTAACTTTTTAAAATGACTGAAATCATTGCCGTCGCCAATAGCAGTAGCATTTATCACATTGAGAAGATGCATGCTGTTACTAAAAGGGACATCCCAATATGAAAAAATAACAACATGCAAAATAACTATATATATATATATATATATATATATATATATATATATATATATATATATATAGCCGTGCATTCACTTGTTATCATGAGAAAGAAAGCGGACAACCACTTGCTGCCTAGTGTAAGTATAATTTCGCTCTACCGAAAACTCATTTTTCTCTATTTTTTAATTCTTTATTTTTTAATCTTTAAATTTTATTTTATTTTTATTTATTTATTTTTTTTTTCTTTATTTCTTTCTTCTCCCCCTACTCGTCAGTGTGTTTGACCATAGTAACACATTTTTGTCCTAATCATTCTAAAAAAGGGAAAATTGAATGTCTTTGGCTAGATGCGAAAGTGTCTCGTCAGTATTCTCATGATCTAGTTGGCCGAATATTCTTGTTTGATAAATGTCTGAACATGGAATTGTTTTCGCCGTTTACTTCTCCTGCTGTTCTTCATTTTATTGAAAGCATGCTTCCCAAGCCCACTATTTGGTGTGGGCGGAGTATTGGCCATTGATCCTCCTACCCACCAGGTCGATGCTTGGACTTAAGGTAAGCTGTACATTCACTTGTAATCATGAGGAAGAAAGCGGACTAACACTCGCTGCCACGTATGTTGGGGCATTTATTATGACATATCAATAAATCTGGATAACCTTATTTTCTTCAATTTCTTTTTAGAATAGACAATGGGACTTATACTAAGTTAAAACTTAATGTTGCGAAAGGGTAAAATCCAAGTGTCAGCCAGGACTCTTTGCCAATTACCTCCCCCTCTTATCCTTCCCTCTGTTTCTCTCGTTCTTTTATGTTTTATATGTAATAGGAGTAGGTAGGCTTTCCTACAGCCCGGTCAACACTCCTCCCCCTTCTCTTGGACATGAGTAGAGGCTTACGCCTTGTTTCTTGTTTAGGAAGGGGTTCCCGTTACCCCCCACTCTCTCTCTCACTCTGGCCTCTGCATTAGTGCAGCTCTGTTTCTCCCGTGATGTGTGCAGTCTGTGGCATTACCTCTTCATTCTGAAGGTACACGGTTGACAGTTCTCTGGTTGCTGTTTCCAACTGGTAGTTAGAAGCCCTAACTCTTGCGTAGCGTCTTGAGCGGCCTCTCTGATCAACAGTTGTATAATACCGGGGTTTTTGTAGTGCCATGTCGCGCATGGAAAGGTGTCCCTGCCGTCACCTCCGGTGGTCAACCCTGAAACCACATTATGATGCAGGATTTTCCAACTCCTCTCTGCCCACTTCTAACAGCATAGACAAGGCTCTCTCCCTCTGCCGGTTTGCTCACATATTTGTGTTTGGCGACGCCCATCATACCATGCGGCTTAAGAATGCTACTACTGACCAAGCAGACATTCAAACACTCAATCTTTCAGTCTCTTAATCCCTCACACAGATAGTTAACTTCTTCACTCATTTTGCTTTCAACCGGGAAAGTAAAGCCTCGATCTTTTTGTTACCTCCATCCCCGAGTCTTGTAGCGCCACGCAACTCTGCCCTTTTCGTAACTCTGATCATGCGGTAGTACCTGTTAACATCTCCTTCAACTCCACCCCCTGCAAAGAACCTCCTACCACTAGAACTTCGTTTTACTATCAACGAGCTGACTGGGACGCGCTCCGTAATTTCTTCCGCGATGTCCCCTGGGATGTTGTTTTTACGCCCCCCCCCCGTCCAAGAATGTGCTTCTGAGGTCTCATCCTGCGTTAAAGCTGGAATCGACGCTTTCATCCCCTCAAGTAAATACAGGGTGAAGTCGCGCTCCTCCCCCTGGTTCTCCGCTGCTTGTTCAGCCGCCATCGCCCAAAGGAACCACTTCGTTCACCTATTTCGGAGCAACATGTCTGACTGCAATAGACGTCTCTTTGCCTCCGCCCGTAACGAGTGTAAGCGTGTCCTCAACGATGTTAAGTCACTATTTGCTGCTCGGACGAAGGAGCGTACTGCATCTCGCAAATTTGGCTCCAAAGATCATTGGCGTCTCTGCAAGTGCGTATAGAACAGTTGCAAACCCTCTATACCTCCTTTGTTCAACCAGTTCGAAGTCCTGACCTCCTCTGCCGACAAGGCTGAATGCTTTGCTCGGAGATTTTCATTCAACTCAGCGCTCGACTCTTCCGGTGTACCCATACCCAACATTCCTCTTAGAACTGAGGCCCTATTGAGTGGGTTACACATAACCCAGTCTTTGGTATTGGGCATTAAATCCAATTTAGACCCCAACAAGGCTAGTGGTGGAGATGGGATACCAGCCATTGTCTTGAAGAAAAGCGCGCCTGAACTCGCTAAACAAGCAATATGGCTTTTCCGCTTGGCCCGATATACAGCTGATGTGCTTACGGCCATCACCAAAACTGTCTACCAAGCTCTTCAAATTAACGGGGAAGCTCGTGTCGTGACCCTAGACATCTCCAAACTTTTGATAGGGTTTGGCATGTCGGCCTTCATCGCAAGCTCCAGAGTTATGGCATTACGGGTCGATTGTTTGACCTAATACAATAATTCCTGTCAAACCGTAAATTGAAGGTCGTTCTCAACGGATTCTCATCCAGTTCCTATCCCACGAACGCAGGTGTTCCTCAAGGCTCCATCCTAGGCCCCACTCTATTCCTTATCTACATAAATGACCTTCCTGATGCCATAAATTCCCAAGTTGGGATCTAAGCGGATGACACTACAATTTATTCCTGCCTCAAAAACAAATCTAGTGTCACTGACAAAACTAAGCTGGCCGTGCGTCTCGAAAAAGACCTCCAATCGGCTGTGAATTGGGACAGGAATTGGCTGGTCAACTTTAATGCTTCAAAAACAAAACTGCTCTCTATTAATCACTACAGAGATCCTTCCCTGCCTTCCATTAAAATGTCTGACGCTCAACTTCTCGAGAGCACATCTCTGCGGCTTCTCGGTCTCACGTTGACTGCTGACCTGAGATGGAACAAATAAATTGAGTCAACTGCTACGTCCACCGCAAGGAGAGTTGGCTCCCTGTTGGATCCCAGGAAATTTATCTCCCCGGAATCGATCCTCCAGATCTACAAATCAACAATTCACCTTTGCATGGAGTATTGCTGCCATATATGGTCTGGAGCCCCTTCTGTTTGCCTTGGGGTTCTTGATAGGCTCCAGAGTCGGATATACAATATAATTGGCCCTGTTCTGGCACCTCGTCTACAGTCACACTCTCGCAGACGCACCCTCGCCTCTCCCTGTCTTTTTTACAAATACTTTCATGGCAATTGCTCCGTGGAACTGCATTCGCTGGTTCACAGACTTCATGAGTGCAAGCGCCCTACGAGGCTGGCATCCGGCTCTTACCCTTTCACTGTCGAAACTCCTAAATGTAGCTGTCTCTTCTACTGCAATAGCTTCATGTCTCGCACCTCTTGCCTGTGGAACTCCCTTCCCTATTCCAGTTTCCCTGAGAGATATAATCTCCTGCTATTCAAATGTAATGTCAATCGACAATACCAGTTGACTTGATCTATCCACTATCCTTCTCCTCATCCTTTCCTCTATCACTCCTATCTGATCATGCTCCAAATTTTCTGTAACCCCTTGCGTCTTCTCGCATAATATATATATATATATATATATATATATATATATATATATATATATATATATATATATATATATATATATGATCCAGATATGTAGTTTTAACAGAAGATATCATTCTTAACACATACCGCTGGCTATAGTGTTTACGCTCATTTTTGTATATTATATAAATTAGCCGATATATACATTTATATAAGGGGCGTTTACTCTTGGTATAGTTAAACAAAATATTCAATTTACAGTTTTTTGCTTGGAAAACGGCTCTAATTATGTCAGTCAAAACTAATTCTCTCAGATAACCAACGTTTACAGTTTTCCTCAATTTGTTTTTATATTTATTTTCTCATATGAAATCCAACGGAGAAAGGTTTTAAAAAATGCACCTTCAAAATGATTGCTTCTAATAACAGAATTAACATCTTTATGAAAAACACCATATTTATAGACATGTTCGTCCACTTATATTATAATTTACCATTTTGAGTAAATCCAAGAAAGATTTTGCGGAAATGATTTTTTAAGTGACTGCGTTTGTACTATACACACATCCATTATTGCGCCAAATAAGAGCAAATCTAAAATATGACAACTCACCAATCATCTATGCATTCACCGTGTTAATGGAATAGCATTTTTACTCGGTATTGAAATATTTCAGAAGTTAGAAACTTAATCAAATATATCATGTTTATCGTGTATAATTGAAAATGAATTTATGTAGACCATGCTAACCAATAAAATATATTCTAATATCTAATTTATATATGACGAAGTGATTAAGAAATTTTCGGCACGAACCACTTTCTTACATCACACACACACACGCATACATACATACATACATACATACATACATACATATATATATATATATATATATATATATATATATGTAGAAAGAACGAATTAAAAGTTGTGAAGTATGATACTAAGATTGAGTTTGTGTCGAAATTAGAAATTTAACTGTGACTGCTGTCGAAAAACTAATACAGACTTTATCCATTTCAATGTTTCGGACAGACGAAAGATACGAGTGGGAAGGGGGAAGCTATTAGCCTTGATTGGAAGAGGCTTTATAAGATGAAGATTCTTCTGGATTATATACCAACGGGTTTATTTCCTTTACTACACACACACACACACACACACACATATATATATATGTTTATGTGTGTGCGTATTTCGAAATTTATGGGGGAAGAACAATCAATATCGGAATGAGCCCAGAGAATTTACATGCACTAAGGATATAGACATCAACACGACTTCAATGCGATCTTCGGAGGGATACCGTGAAACTAGCAGTCATATTTCCATATCCTCTGTTTTTCCCTGTCTCTGTCCCTCTCTCTCTCTCTCTCTCTGTCTATATATATATATATATATATATATATATATATATATATATATATATATGTATATTGCTTTGACTATATAGCAATACGATTTCTCACACATCCTTAGGAGATAAATTCTTTTCCTTTTAAATCAACTTAATGACAAGTGTTCTTAGGGATCTCGTCTGCAGTTCATCTGTGTGTCGATTTAATGACCAGGATTTTTCAGGATTCCTGTCTCTAGCCCACCTTTGAATTGGCCTACACAAAATTTTGTTAGTAATTTTAGATAATCGTAAAAATAGAGTCCTTTGAAAAATTAATCACCCAAAAGCTGATATGGGTGGTCTCCTCTTCCGGAAAACAAGTGGACGGATAGTGATGGTGGAATCTCACCTAGTATTCATTTAAGCAGAGTCAGTCAGGAAAGGACCAGCAGTGTGTGATTCAGTAGTCGCTGTGATCTGACAGTGAGTACACGGGTTAGTAAGATAGCAGTTCAGCTTCTCGAAGCCGAAGGAAGTGAAAAATCCTGCTGTTTGATATTTTTCAATCAGTGTCGATATTCTTTGTTGACTGCGATTATGGCCAGTGAGATAAATCTGTGAACATAGCAAGACGGGTGTATACGCATATTCAGCCGACCATGGCTATCATTTCAGCTTTTGCAGTGACGTGCAGAAGATATTATCACACCTATCTATCTATTTGTCTATCTATTTATCTATATCTGTCTATCTATATATATATTTAAGGCAATTCACCCCAAGCAAGGCGGGAGTGCCACTAGCATGCAAGGGGTTACAGAGTATTTAGAACAAGAGTAAAGTGGCGTGTTTGACGAAAAGTTACAGAGCAGGACGTGGAACAACCTCAGGGGGTCTAATGTCGATTGGCATTACACTTGAATATTTGAAGATTATTATCATCAGAGTAAGCAAGTAAAGGGAAGGTTGTTCCCCAGACGGGAAGTGCGGGAGAAGAAGCTGTTTGAGAATAAGAGACGGTTACATTTAACCGTTTTGACAGTGAAAGGGTGGGACCGAGATGCAAGCCTGGTAGCACGTTTAAACTTATGTAGTCCGGGAACCAGCGAAAGTCGTTCGTCGGAACAGTTGCCTTGAAAATATCTATTCCGCCTTATGTCAGTGGACAGCGTGAGACCAAGCAGGCGCAACGTGGCGCTCTCAAAAGGTTGTTAGTCAGTCATTCTGATGAGAGGCGGGAAGGGATCTCTGTGGTGGCTTAAGACGAGCAGTTTCGTTTTGAAGGTATTAAAGTTTACAAGCTATTTTCTGCCCGAGTCAACCATAGATTGGAGGTCCTTTTCGAGATCAGCAGCCAGGTTAGTTTTGTCAGCGATACTAGGTTTACTATTAAGGCAGGAGTAAATAATGTTATCGTCCGGGTAGTTGCCTACTTGGGAGCTAATGACATCGGGAAGGTCATTAATGAAGATCAGGAACAATTTGGGGCCCAATATAGAGCATTGGGGGTGGGCACCAGCGTTCGTGATAATGGAGCTGGAGGAAAACCTCTTTAGGACGAAATTCATTTCACGTTTCGACAGGAATGAATGAATTAAATCAAGTAATCGTCCTGTAATACCGTATCCCTGAACCTTATGAAGAAGGCCAGCATGCCAAGCCCAATCAAACGCTTTAGAAATGGCTAGAACCACGTCTCGAACTTCTCCATTATTGTTGAGAGTTTGGTGTACAAATTTAGTTATGGCCATGAGCACATCAGCGATAGGTCAAGTAAAGTGGAAACCATATTGCTTGTCGGAGAGCTGATTATGTGAAGTAAAGAGCTTAACCACTTCGGCGTTGATTAAAGCCTCGAAGACTTTACCGAAGAGTGGTAGCAGACTGATAGGACGGTAGGTAAACGGGTCAGACGTGTGACCAGGGTTTTTTTTTAAGACAGGCACAACATATGAGTACTTCCAACAAGCTGGAAATCAAGAGACAGTGAGTTAGTAGTTGTAGAGTTTAGAGAGGACAAGGAGCCAATTCAGGAGAGCATTTTCAGGACAGTGGCCGGTACCCCGTCCCCACCACTAGACTTATGGGAGTCTAATTTCAGGATGATCTTCAATACCATCGTTGGAGTTGTGTGCATCTCACCCAGAAGAGCCTTAGTTCTAGGAGTAAAGTCCTGTGTGGGTACACCAGATCCTGTGTGGGTACACCAGATGAGTCTAGCGCTGAATTGGATGAGAGCTTACGAGTAAAGCACACATCCTTATCACCTGAGGAGGTCAAGATCTCAAATTGGTTAAAAAAGTGGGTTGATGTTGTTCAGCACGCGTTCACAGATGCGAGACGCAATACGTTGATTCATTCTTTCGGCAAAGAGTAACTTTGCTTCTTTGAGGACATGCTTGCACTCGTTACGAGCAGTGACAAAGGAACGTCAGTTGCAATCAGATATGTCTCTACGTTACAGTTGGAATTAGTGATTCCTGTGGGTAGTAGCTGTTGTGCAAGCAGCTGAGAACCAAGGGTATGAGTGCGATTTCACTTTATATTTTCCTGTAGAGATAAAAGCTTCGATGCCAGCTTTTAGCCAGGATGAGACCTCAGACGCACATTTTTGGGCGGGAAGGTTAAAGACAGTTTTCCCGGGGACATGACGAATGAAAGTCTCGGAACGAGTCCCAATCTGCTCGTTGATAATAGAATGATGTTCTGTCGGTCGGAGGTTCTTTACTGGGAGAAGAGTTAAAGGAGATGTAAACAGACACGACGCCATGTTCAGAGTTGCCAAGAGGGCAGGGATGCGTGGTACGATAAGACTCGGAGATGGAAGTAAAACAGGGATCAAGAAGGGAAGCCTTACCATCACGGTTGTAGTGGAAACGAGTAGGAAAGACAACCACTTGTGCGAGAGATTGAAAACTTAAGTGTTTTTATGGCAGGAAAGTCAGTTACACATCTATATATCTATCAATATATATATATATATATATATATAGGTAACTATACTCGTTTCGAAAAAGCTTTGAATTTTTGATTTGCCAATAATCAAATCAATCTCGAGGGAAAAAAAGGTTTTAAAAAAAGAAAGAGCTAAAAACATCAAAGTCTGTCGAAAAATATCGCACAGATACAGGTTTGAAGCCCAAAGAAAAAACCCCGACACGAGTAAACAGCTAACTAACAAAAGAGCTCAATACAACCGTAGAGCAGACCTAGATAAACCTAGTGAGCCGGACAAACCTACCCAGGTTTCACCTAAACGGATCGTCAGGGAAAGTCGGCTTTCCCTGTCGATCCATTTAGGTGAAACCTAGGTAGGTTTGTCTGGCTCACTAGGTTTGTTTATATAGGAAGAAAAAATATTCTTTTAAGGTGTGCTATATTTATGGGATAAATTGCTCAATATCAGAGAAAGAGCGTATGTAAATATGAAAGTGAACATTGAAGTCAACATTCAGAGGCGACAGGCTGTTTAAAGCTAGAAACTAGCGGCCTGACGATTGCGTGTACCCTATATATATATATATATATATATATATATATATATATATATATATTAACTGTTGGAAGAAATTTCCAGTATTAATACTTAATAAAAACTTTTATATGTATAAATCATCATTAAAATATTTTCTTGACTTTCTGTGTTATTCGCCAAGGTTTTGGAAGTTTTCGAATTCCCTCTTGATAAAAAGATTCTTTTTTCTATGCAGAAAGTTGTCAATTTGGAATAGAGAAAAAAAAACTTGATAAAGAATTCTGCATTGATCGAAAAAAAAAAAGAAACAATTCGGTGGCGCCATGTCTGTTGAATATTTTGCATCAGAAAATAATTCCTTTCACAATGCCATTTATCCTGAATTTTTGGTCGACAAAATCACACGCGAAAGGCCGGTTTCATCTCGCTGTATGGAATTCCAACCTCTCTGTCCTATAAATTATTTTAATTTCAATAAAAATCACACAAACCTCTAAGAAGGAGACTGTATTGTTCTATACTAACAATTTCACTAGAAATCAAAGAATAATGATTCAGTAAAATAATAAACATCTCATTGATATCAAATCAAATACAGTACAATACACTTTTCGTGATAACGATTTGCTTTTACCGCTGATGTTTTCAGCTCCTCGCCAGATCGAGGCTTTCCTTCATAAAAGCTGACATTCATGGCGTCCAAACTGTTCAGAGATAACTAAACTGTCAGGTGTATGCAACTGCGTTCTCAGATTAATTATTAAAACGGCATCGAGCAAATGAAGTTTAAATTCCAACTGATAGTAGCACTGGCTGCTCGGTAAATGAATGCTGAATGTTTCCATATAAGGAAATAGTTAATTATTATTATTGCTAGTACCATGTTGCATATTGGTATTGGTTCGGAAATAGAAATCCGTAAAACCGTGTTCGAATTCTGGCTGAGTTCGTTACATACACTTTCGCACAAATACTCTTGAGAAAGGTATCAGACAATAACTTCTCGCCCCCAGTTATGAGTTAAATAACAAGACATCTTGGGCTCTTTAGCCGTAGTTGAGAAACAGTCTATCTGATATCTCTGAATTCAAAACAGGTATGTATGCCTAATTAAAGTCAGTGAATAGATTATGGTGTTCAAATGAACCGATACTTATCTGACAGTCCACGTCTGAAAATGATGTCCGTCCTTCTCGGTTGACCTGTGAAATAGACGCTGGGTGGACGCGCAGCTGATTTTTTATATGATGTGGGGGTTGTTTTGTGGTTAGGTTAAATTTTAGACCAGCACAAATCATTTTTGTGTATAGCCATCTAGTTTCTTTTACTAATGTCCATTCCATACTTCCATACAATTGTACTGATGTGGCACTGGCTTGGAAGAAGTCTCTTTTTATGCTGATAGGCAAATTTTATTTCCAAATATTTGGTAGCTTCACTATGGCGGCCTATTCCTTGCCAATACGGATATTTACATCACTTTCTGTAGAAGCTGTATCACTGCCAAGATAAACGAACTGGTCGATCAGTTCATTTTTAAAGACAATGACATACAGTGAACGACAAATTCATAGATACAGATATATTTAAACAACTATTTCACAGCGAATAGTTTATATAATAGTTTATTTTTTTAAATAATTTCAAATTTTTAGAAAGAAAACTTTAATGGGATCTGCATTGTACGACAAAACTAGATACCTCTACTAATCTTATTGAAACGTAAAGGATTAAAATTTACTATTTCCAGTAAGCAAAATACGCTGTGATGTATTTCAAACTGAAATTATATTGATTAGAATCAATTTTTTCCAGTAAAATCGATAAAAATGGTCATTTTGACACGTTTATAAATACATTTCCGATTTTAAAAATCTTTCAAATATAAGAATATATATTTCTGAAAAGTTTTTTGAGGAAAATTAGCAAATTTAAAGTTAAATCATTCTGGATTGAAACAAATATTACTTACTTATTGCATAAAATATTGTAGACCAACATTTCTTAACCACGATCAATTAATGATAATGTCAATTACGAACATCCGTACTACAAAATCTTCAAGTTTATAGACATACAAAAAGAAATTGGAATTCTTTTTTTAATATATTCTGGGGGTATCAGTTGCAATCAGCTTTACAATATATGATTTTTAAATATAATTTTTCTTAATAACAATATTTTTTAAGTTATAACATTGAAAATGAATGTTAAAAGATGTAAAAAGTTTATAAATTATTTAATTTAAAATTGTAAAAAAATGAAAACAAATCTTTTAAAAATTCATTTTTCATCGAAAAAGATATTTTTCTTTAGACAATATTGTCTTCAACATATATTATTCATAAAAGTAATTAAATGTTCTCTCATTAAATAATGTCTTTTTTTATAGCGCTTTTATTTTTCGATTCAAAACAGTTCCCAAGTAGGCAGCTACGCGGACGTCACTACAATTTACTCCTGTCTCAATAGTAAATTCAGCATTGCTGACAATACTAACCTGGCCGTTGGTCTCGAAAAAGACATCTAATCAGTGGTTGACTTGGACAGGAAATGGTTTGTAAACTTTAATGCTTCCAAAACAAGACTGCTCTCATTTACCTTCTATAAAGAACCCGCCCTGCCTCCCATCAGAATGGCTGACAGACAACTCGACGAGAGCGTCTCTCCGAGCCTACTTGGTCTCACGCTGTCCCCTGACCTGAAGTGGAACAATTACATTGAATCAATAGCTTCATCTACCGCAAGGGAAATTGGTTATCTGTGCCGCGCCTGAAAGTTTTTCTCGCCTGAGTCCATCCTTCAGTTTTACAAAGCAACCACTCAACCTTGAATACTGTTGCCGTATATAGTCTGATACCCTCCTGTTCAGCTCGAAGTTCCTCGACAAAATCCAGAGATGGATATGCAATGTTATAGGTCCTGATCTGACATCTCGTCTACAGTCACTTTCTCACAGACGTGCTGTGACATCCCTCTGTCTTTTTCCACAAATATTTTCATGGTAACTGCTCTGACGAGCTACTTGTATTGATATCCAAACTGCATAAATTTAAGCGTGTTACTAGTTTGGCATCTCAATGTCATCCTTTTACTGTCAAAACGGTTACATGCAGCCGTATCTTCTACTCCAAAATTGTCTTATATTGCACTTCCCGACAATGGAAATCCTTTGGTTTTACTTGCTTCTCTGATAGCTATGAGTTTCAAATATTCAAATATAATGTCAATCGACATTTTCTGAAAAACATCGTGAAAACGTATTCATATGTGGAGAGTAGGGAGTGTAAGTTTCGTAAAAACGTTTAAATAAATCTTGAAAACGTATTGATAGATGGAGAGCAGGCAGTGTAAGTTTCGTAAGGACGTTTAAGTACATTTTGTGAAAGTATTTATACGTGCATAGCAAGCTCTATATGGTGTGTACTGACGTACAAATACGTTCACAGCAGCGAAGATGTTTATAGAGCAATTTTCCAATGATAATTAAATTTAACACTTTTTTTTTTTCTATCAATCATTCTGTTGATCTTCAGCTGCGCTCCGTGAACGTGGGCTTATTTCTTCGGTAAGCAACCATTTTTATGTGTATCAAAGGTGTCAGAATTTATCAGTGACTTCAGTTTATTGCCGCTTAGTTTTACTGCAAACCCTGTTTATTGGTATCTCTTTTATCGAGTCAACTCTCCTTGGAAGCTTTTTTTATTTCGGAACTCTTCCTTTATTGGTCACATTTTCTCTTTTTACATTATTTGTCGGTGGTATCACGACAAACGCTGGCGTTTGAATTAGATCTCTAATAATTACAGAAACAAAATAGGAGGTATATAAATTTTGTCAGGGAACATTAGCCAGTGTGATCGTTGGTAAGTGAGTCATGCAATAGTTGTGAGTTTGATTCGCACTTGGTGCTGAATTTCTTTAATGGGTTCCAAGCTTAGCCTACATTAGACAATCTCTCCTAATATTTCAGACGTCATTTACTACGTTCACATACGAGTCTGAACCTGGTCTGGCTATTTAAAACCAGAACTCCAGTTTATAACTTACGGAAAACATTGACATAAGAGTTGCGTTTTCCGACTCATCATATCTAGAGTTATACAGCGTTATCACAGAGAGCATCAAGCCATATCAGAAACATCTAAACCCCTCAGCTGTATACAAAAGGTTATTCAGATCAAGGTGATTCAATAAAGTCTGTCGAGTCTGCTAAATACCTAGGAGGTGAGGTAGATTCTACAGAAAAGGATGTGAAAATTCTTATAGCAAGAGACTGGCTCGCCTTGAATAAATGGATGTTATCGGAAAAATCATATCTACCAGACAACCTCAAGCAGAGCTTCATTCGAGCCACTAGAGAGACGATGTTAATGTATGGTGCCTAAGCTTCATGTAACCTACGCTCGGATTCTGAGAACTATATCTAACATCTGGAGACAGTATCAAACTAAATCACGGCTTTGTGGACCTATCCCTGATATTTCTGTAATCTTACTCGAACGCAGAATGTGCTTTGTAGGAGATTGCTGACAAGCAAAACAAGAGATCGCGAGTGGCCTACTGTTCTGGACACCTAGTCATGGAGAAAGACGAGTCGGTTGCCAAGCAACCACCTAAATTGACCAGCTATGATATGATACAGAAGGCCTCCATAATAACCTTCCAACTTTGCCTGGGGACCGAGATGCATGGCATGGCAGACTCATGAATGTGCGAGGTAACTCGACCAAGTAAAAAAAAAAAAATAATCAGATAATCTCAAAATTTCAATTACTAGGAGGCACGATGGAATAATGGATAGGGGCTTGGACTGAGCTGAGTTCGAATTCCAGTCGAATCTATTACATTCACTTACGTGCTAATACCCTTGGATCCGCATCTTCCATCCCCATCTATGTGTAAATAGCAGAACAGACCGGGCTCAGTCGCTTTGGATGTCAAGGGGTCTACAACCGAAAGAAATGGAAACCTACTACGGGAAAGTAAAATCTGCCTCTTCAGTAATGTATCGAAAGATACATGATCGCCTAAGCGTAAATGACTGATTCGGAGAACGCATATCTTAATGCCGTCCTTGGAATGCTCGTCTTCAACTCTAGGTTCAATCTCCTTTCATGAAATACAAACATTGTGATTTTTCTATTCGACTCCAGATGTGTCATATTTGTTTTCCTTAAATGTTCCTCTTTCTGGCATGCTTCACCCATGGCATTCTCAGAATCGTCCCACAGAAAGCACATATCTGTTGAATCAAGTCTTCATAGCATCTGTGGTGAGACTGCCCAGAATTAACGATCTTCTTCGCGAATTGATATTGCTTACCAACAGTATTTTCTTTGTTTCTAACGAAATTATCCTATTAATTTATATTCCTATGAGACAATGAATGTTGTACACTCTCATCACAGACGAAGAGGAGTCACGAAGCAACATACATCTGTTTCTATAGAAGAATGCTGAGGATACCATAAACCTAAAATGTGAGTAACGACAGACTTCTGTAGGCAATGGCAACATAAAGAACACATACATAACACCAGAAAGAGAGAGTTGAGCTTTCTGGGACACATAATGAGGAATGAGGGCTTGGAGAATTTGATACTCACAGAAGATAGAAAAGACAGCGGAAAGTAACCTACTTGGTGAACGGATGCCAGCGCATAGTATGGGTGATATGGCAAAAAACAAAAGTTATTAAGAGCTACAGCGGACAGGATATTGTGGAGAGTCATGAAGGAACACGACACATAGAAGAGGAAGAATATAAGAATAATTAAAAAGTACACATTGCTTATTACTGTGATCGTTGTAGCTGATAACCAGTAGTCTGTTTTGCAATATTTGATTCCAAATTTGCCAAAATACGTTACAGATGCGATCATGTATTCTACTTTGAATTGTATTCGCTGCATTAAAGCTCTTTTTTAACTGATAGGAGGATGGGAAATTCAAGAAATATAGCTTAGATTCATTGCAGAATGTAGGATATTTCATATTTCACATATATCTCAGTTTCAATCATCGTCTTTAATTCTTAGCGAATTTATGAAGTCCATCTTCCATTATCTCCATATTTCTCACAATTCTTAGTTTCAAACATCGTCTTTATTTCTGAGCCAGTTCATAAATCAATGAATCTCACCTGTAAATCGATATTTGCCTCTGCATTGCATGCAAAAGCCTTGTTACTGATGTAGTCTTGAATCCCCTGTCATTAAATCTTGTCTCAAATTCTTCATTCAATTCTTGTAAATAAGAACGATTATCATGTTGAAATGAATATAAAAAGCTTACACGATTCACACTAACAGACAATATAAAGAGTTGTTTTTTTATAGGTTGATATTAGATCATTAGATGCCAGATAGTCTCTCTGGAGTAAAACGTAAATGTTGCATTTTTACGAAGTTATCGATTCTTCATTCGCCATTCTTCTGTTTTTGAATATTTTCATATTATTCATTTATTTTATTTTCTCGTTAAAAAAAAATGATTTACACTTTTACTCGCCGACCTTACTTTCATATATGTCATACAGACTTTTGTTTCCTTATTTGTCGTAATTAGTTCCCAGATACCTTAGCACTAACGATGGACACTTCCTCTACATGTTCAATGCAAAGATACGGAAACTCTACCGCCGAAAAAAAGAAACTTACGAACATATAATGGGCGTAACTTGGCTGATGTCTTTGACAAAAGTTATTTGAATTAAGATTTTCTGCCTAGATTCACTCTATGCATCTGTCCGTTAATCCATGTATGTATGTATGTTATGTTATGTTAGTATGTATCTATCTATGTCTGTTCTTATCTATCTATCTATGTATGTATCTATCTATGTATGTATCTATCTATCTATGTATCTATCTATCTATGTATCTATCTATCTATGTATCTATCTATGTATGTTCTTATCTATCTATCTATGTCTGTTCTTATCTATCTATCTATCTATCTCTTTAATTCTCCTTAAAATTATCTATTTAATTCTCTTTATATTTATTTATTAAATTTCTCTTTATATCTATCGAATTCTTTTTTATACTTATCTATTTATCTATTAAATTTCAATTTATATATGTCGATTAAATTTCTCTTTATATGTATTTAATTCTTTTTACATCTATCAATCTCTATCTATCTATCTATCTATCTAAATCTTTCCTCTCTTTCTGTATCTATCTAATTCTATCAATCTACCTCTCTCTGTATCTATCTAATTGTATCAGTCTTTCCTCTCTATATATATCTATATCTAATTCTATCAATCTACATCTCTTTTTATCTACCTATCTATCTATCTATCTATATCTGTCTTTTCATTATCTATCTATCTGTCTTTTCATTATCTATCTATCTATCTATATCTGTCTTTTCATTATCTATCTATCTATCTATATCTGTCTTTTCATTATCTATCTATCTATCTATCTATCTATCTGAGCCTATTCATACCTCATTCAATTCTGTTCGTATCTGTATTAATGACACGTTTCCTTTTCCCGATTTTATCATGCAATAGATTTGCCTGCTTATATTCACTGTAGTCATTTTGCTTCATACTTGTCAGCCTGATTGATTTTCTTTATGACAGTCTCGATGTCTGCGGTTGTAGCAGTAAATTTTATCTGTTTCGTTAAGCCAACCGCTCTATTTCTCCATCATTTAATCAATTTTATCGTCACATGAGAAATTCCGCCTTCTTATATTAAAGACTATATCTTTACGCCCAACAATATCTATCTATCTATATATATATATATATATATATATATATATATAGATAGATATTTTCTGTAGTTCACTGCTAGCAGCAAGCAGAAATATTTCATTTCTTCTCCTGATGATGGCCTTTTCGGCCGAAACTAGTCGAGGAATCTAAATAAAATAATAATAAAAAAACAAAAGAATATAAATCTACAACCCAGTGTGTCTGAAGATTTTAATTTTTTTTTATTGTTCAATATATATATATATATATATATATATATATTGTAAAATATTCCGAATGAAAAGAACATTTCAATATCTGACATCCGTTACTCAGTCATGCTCCCTGTATGTCTTCACGAAGACAATCTCATGAAAGGAATCCATGGATGCAACCAGTTTGGAATATACGCCACCGTATAGACTTGCATGTTACGACTTGTTTCCGAAAGTTATAATATTGTCATTTTGTATTTTTGAGTGAATCGTTAAACGCAAATTTCGCAGAAATTCCTAATCTATGACTAGTCCTGATTACCAGTGCATTATGCGGAATCGATGGGCTCAGTTCATAATTCGAACCTAGTCCGTTGTATTGGCGTGGCATTCGTTAAGACCTGAATCCATCTATTCACCTCTCTTAACCCACAAGAGAGAAATAGCAGGATAAACTGTGTTTTCTAGGTTTGGTTGGCATCCAGTCCAGGAAAAGGACGAATTCATAACTCGAAACACTGATACATGGCATGAAGCAACTTAGATAGATAGATAGATAGAAAGAACGAAAGATAGATAGAAA
Source organism: Acanthosepion lycidas (assembly GCA_963932145.1). Classification (NCBI taxonomy): domain Eukaryota; kingdom Metazoa; phylum Mollusca; class Cephalopoda; order Sepiida; family Sepiidae; genus Acanthosepion; species Acanthosepion lycidas. Next base: position 24,254,927 of record OZ010579.1, on the reverse strand, counting down.
GAAAGAAAGAAAGAACGAAAGATAGATAGAAAGAAAGAAAGAAAGAACGAAAGATAGATAGATAGAAAGAAAGAAAGAAAGAAAGAACGAAAGATAGAAAGAAAGAACGAAAGAACGAAAGAAAGAAAGAACGAAAGAAAGAAAGAACGAAAGAACGAAAGAACGAAAGAAAGAACGAAAGAACGAAAGATAGATAGAAAGAACGAAAGAAAGAACGAAAGATAGATAGAAAGAAAGAAAGAACGAAAGAAAGAAAGAACGAAAGAAAGAAAGAACGAAAGAAAGAAAGAACGAAAGAAAGAAAGAACGAAAGAAAGAAAGAACGAAAGAAAGAAAGAACGAAAGAAAGAAAGAACGAAAGAAAGAAAGAACGAAAGAAAGAAAGAACGAAAGAAAGAAAGAACGAAAGAAAGAAAGAACGAAAGAAAGAAAGAACGAAAGAAAGAAAGAACGAAAGAAAGAAAGAACGAAAGAAAGAAAGAACGAAAGAAAGAAAGAACGAAAGAAAGAAAGAACGAAAGAAAGAAAGAACGAAAGAAAGAAAGAACGAAAGAAAGAAAGAACGAAAGAAAGAAAGAACGAAAGAAAGAAAGAACGAAAGAAAGAAAGAACGAAAGAAAGAAAGAACGAAAGAAAGAAAGAACGAAAGAAAGAAAGAACGAAAGAAAGAAAGAACGAAAGAAAGAAAGAACGAAAGAAAGAAAGAACGAAAGAAAGAAAGAACGAAAGAAAGAAAGAACGAAAGAAAGAAAGAACGAAAGAAAGAAAGAACGAAATTAGAAAGAACGAAAGATAGAAAGAACGAAAGATAGAAAGAACGAAAGAACGAAAGAACGAAAGAACGAAAGAACGAAAGAACGAAAGAAAGAAAGAACGAAAGAACGAAAGAAAGAAAGAACGAAAGAACGAAAGAAAGAAAGAACGAAAGATAGATAGAAAGAAAGAACGAAAGATAGATAGAAAGAAAGAACGAAAGATAGATAGAAAGAAAGAACGAAAGATAGATAGAAAGAAAGAACGAAAGATAGATAGAAAGAAAGAACGAAAGATAGATAGAAAGAAAGAACGAAAGATAGATAGAAAGAAAGAACGAAAGATAGATAGAAAGAAAGAACGAAAGATAGATAGAAAGAAAGAACGAAAGATAGATAGAAAGAAAGAACGAAAGATTGATAGAAAGAAAGAACGATAGATAGATAGATAGAACGAAAGATAGATGATAGATAGAAAGAACGAAAGATAGATAGATAGAAAGAACGAAAGATAGATAGATAGAAAGAACGAAAGATAGATAGATAGAAAGAACGAAAGATAGATAGATAGAAAGAACGAAAGATAGATAGATAGAAAGAACGAAAGATAGATAGATAGAAAGAACGAAAGATAGATAGATAGAAAGAACGAAAGATAGATAGATAGAAAGAACGAAAGATAGATAGATAGAAAGAACGAAAGATAGATATTAATGGACAAATCAAGTATAAATATCAAGATAGTTAGAAAATGATAGATAGGAACATACTTAAATAGACAGATATATAGATACGAACAGACTTATATATATATATATATATATATATATGTGTGTGTGTGTATGTATATATATAGAGAGATAGAGATAGATAGATAGAGAGATGAGGATACAGGAAAATACTCTACTTTCTTTTTCTCATGTAGATATAACGGTTTAATTTTTTTGTAATCATTGCCCTTCTCAAGGCAATAAATCCACTCGGATGTAAGTACGATTAATGGGTGTGAGAGAATATAAAATTAAAATATTATTTACTAGAGAGAATAATAAGAGATCAGGAATTAATAAAACAGAAGTTAACAATTAACATTGTATGTATTTTTTGAAGGTCAAAGCTGACGGGAAGCAAGAATAGGATTCCGCAAGAGAAGAATCTGTTGCCATAAATATTATGGTTACATCTAATGATTGACATTCTAAAATGATGAGACCTAACTGTCAATCTAGTACATCACCAGAATCTGTGCAGTGACATGATCTCGTCCGTTCTGAATAGATATTACTTGAAGAATAGGCCTAGCATCTTTATTTAATAATTACAACTTCTCCCTGATCTCTACGGACTGCTGAGTTTTAGCTAACTTGTACATTCCACTATTTCCTTTGTGTAACTATCTTATATATCGTAATACATTTAACTGCTTACCAGACAAAGTCTTTTCTATCAAATTTTGAAGTGAATGTCATCCTATACGGCCACTTTAGATTCTTTCGTACTAATGCGGACCTCCTCCACGGCTCCATCTTTGAACCTACTTTGTTTTTATTTTAAATTTTCAATAATACCTTTCTCGGCTGTATTAACTATCAACTTGATATCTACACAGATGACAAAAACATTTACTCCTGTCTAGATCAGATCGTTTTGATAAGGTAAACATGACAGCAGATATCCAAAACAATTGTTAGTCTGTTGGGGCAAAGGACGCCTTGTTAATTTTAACGCCTAAAAATCTAAACAGCTTTTAATTCAGTCATCTGAGTGACCCTTCTCTGCTTTCCCTTCAACATGGATGAAGCTAACCTCCATGAAAGTGACTTGTTGCACCTTCTCAGGCTAACGTTCTCGACTGACATAAAGTGGAAAGACGACTATATTGAATCCATTGCTAGGACAGTTGCTAAATGGTTGATTCACTGTGTGGCGCTAGACATTTTTTTTTCTATTCGAACTCTATCTTACATATCTATAAGTCTAACATTTGACCATGCTTAGAATATCACTGTCATATGGTCGGATGCTCTTGTTATATATGTAGATCTCCTGGATAAAATGCATAGTAGAATAAGCAGTATTATTTGTCCGGATCTGAAGTCTTGGATTCAGTCATTTTTCCCCACCGCCTTAAAGTTGCCTCCCTGTGCCTTTTCTATAAATAATTTCACGGTAACTGTTCGGATGAATTCTTCCCTATGGTACATAGGCTTTTTGAATTTAAGCGCATTCCTAAAATTGGATTTCGTGCAAGCTAAAGACCGGTGTTTTCCTTGACACCGCTATTATTTTAACTACCTGAACTCCTCCATAATGGTTATTCTTTTTAAAACAAGATGATTAGATTTGGAATAAAACCTAAATATATAAAATCAATTTATACCTTTTCTTTGACAACAAAAATAATATTTATTTATTAGATTGTTTATTTACACTAGTTATTTATTAGGGCGTATATTGGAATAATTCTTAAGAAGAAAAATGTTTAAATTCACTTTCAGTCTATGTTTAGGTTTTATTACAATTCTGATCATCGTTTTTTTTGTGGGTTTTTTGTGCAGTCACGGAGGCACAAGTTTTCCAAAATTTTAATATGCTTTTAAAATCGGGCATTTTAAAAGTAAATGTTCATATAATATATATATATATATATATATATATATATATATATATATATATTTCTTCTTCTTCTTCTTCTAAAAAACAAAAGCAACCCAAATTTAAACGGTTATCGTCCCTTAAACTTCAGATCTCAACCAATTAAGACTATATATATTAAGTCTAGACAACTTGCTCTCTTTAAGATTGCTGAGTTTCTGTATTATATATATTGCTAATTTTCTGGTAGTTTCCCTTTCTTAGAATTTTGCACATATTGACATTGATGCTTGGACATTTGGCTGAGGGACATTTCGTCGAACGGAAATTTGACCGATGGACATTTAACTGAATGGACATTAAGCGGAAAATGTAATGGCGTACTTATATGTCACACTATTTATCGTAATGTAGTACATATATTTATATTTATTTACTGTATTAATTTATAATTTCTCCTTATCTTTAGAGCCTTTTTTTTGTAAATCTATTCTGTACATATTATATTTTACTTCAAATATTACTGTAAGATGATAAGTATTTTGAGGTAAAGGATATTTTACCACAGCAAAAATCTTAAGCTTTTACGATTTCAATTTCGCTTTTAATGATCATTATCTTAAACGGATGAAATAGATTTTCTCTTACTGTAAAATAATTAGGTTCTGCTTTTTACCCAAATACGCTCAAATATTTACAAAAATACTAATTTCGATAAATAAATATTGAAATAAAAAAAAACAAACTTTTAACTTTAATTTAGATTTAGTAATTTAATCATTTGAAATTCAGCTGTAATTATTAGTCCTATTCTACTTATAGTACTACTAATTAAAATACTTAAAGTATTGCTTTTACTATTTTTACTTGTAATTTTTCCGTGAAATGTTCGTCGACCCAATGTCCATACGGCCAAATGTCCGGCCAAGATTGACATTTTTTCCTCAGTTGAGCTCTGAAAATTTAAGAAGCGATAATCGTTTAACTTTTTGTTCGTGTTTCTTATATTTTCCATGTATTGCGTCCATTGCTTTGATGCCTCTTTGGGGAACATAGCCTACATTTAAACATTCTTGCAGATATTGATATTCCTATTGCTGAAAAAAGGGGATTTTGTAGAAAAAAATGGTTTCCCTCTACCCCCTACGAAAAGAGAAGAAAAAGCGCGAAAATCAATAGGCTGTTAAGTTTTGTAAATTTATACAAAAAATCATGGATTATTGAAAATAACGTGATTGTTTTCAGCGCATTGTATATTATTTTAAACGAAAAGTCAATTACAGCTGCAACAAGCCAACACAAACATGAAATAGTATAAAGATCGTATTTTAAATTTCAGATAAACAAGATGTAAAAACACGTTTCAATAATTTATTTTTTGGTTTCTTTCAAGAACCAAGCAAATTCTATGCGATATTTTGAATTCAAATATACAGCTGAATTTATATATGAAAAAAGTAATATCAAAATATATTTGTGTTTTTCTCCTATAAACTTTTTTTAATTCGACTTAAATTTACTCCAGAAATTCAGCGGATGTGGTTTGTTTAACAGATGATACAGACAAATCCTGGTTCGATTGCAAAATAATATTGCAAGCCTGAAAGATATTGAAATAAGTTTGGCTTCGAATGGCAAATGGCTGACGTAGTTGTTGCAGGTAGGGAGATTTTTTCGAATATGGAGATGCCTGTCTATATTGAAAATTTTTATTCCTGCTTTTAACTTTTCTGACATGAGTAACAGTTGGGAAACGGTATACAATTTACATGCTTAATAGGCAAGAATTCCTTTAATACTAGAAGTCCGTTAATTAGGAAGTTTTTCGTTAATGCCAGATTCAAATTTAATAGGGAAAAACTTTTTTAATGAAAAGCGTCCATCAAATCCGAATATAAAGAAGAATTCGGTGAATACCAAAAGTCCGTTAAATCTTAATTTAACAGGCAAGAATTCGGTTAATGCCAGAAGTCCATTAAACCCGAATTTAATTAGGAAGTTTTCCATTAATACCAGGTTCAAATTTAATAGGGAAAAAGTTTTTTAATGAAAAGCGTCCATCAAATCTGAATATAATAAGGAAGAATTCGGTGAATACCAAAAGTACGTTAAATCTTAATTTAACAAGAAAGAATTCCGTTTATTCCGGTAAATTCATAGTTAATTGCAACGAATTGTATTACGGCCCATTAAATCCTAACTTAAGTGAAAATAATTCCGTTATTGCTAAAATCCACAAATCCGAATGCAATAATGAATAAATACTATTAATGTCAAAACCAAGCAAATTCTATGCGATATTTTGAATTCAAATATACAGCTGAATTTATATATGAAAAAAGTAATATCATATCCGTCATATGTCCGTTAACTCTAGAACACTAGTAATCAATTAAAGTTACACCACTGCTAACCATGAGTACATCATACCCGATTTTGAAAATATAAAAAATAACATATTAAATATAAATCTTTATTCGAAATATTTTACATGCAGGCACTTCGAACTTTGTAGTTTAAGTTAACATTAATAAGAACTGAAAAAAACATTATTTAGATATGAAAATCAGGTATTAAAATTGTAATTAAAAATAGGAAAATAGGTTCTGGGTAATATATACCCATAGTTAGTGTTCTAGGGTTAAATCCAAATTTAAAAGGGACAAATTTTGTTAAATTAATTAGAACGCCTATGTAGAGGAGATATTAACATATATTTCTTAAATTTTGAAAAATAAGTTTTAATATTTCCTACGGTAAAATTTAAATTTAATAAGTTGTAATGAAGGTCAGGTATTATTTACACACTTTCTTATGAGTGCAATTTTGTGATAATTAAACATTTTGCGGGTGGGGGTTGCACTCCAAATATTATTTCAAATATATGTTCATATAAATATGATTTATTTACATATCTTAAAACAAAATAATTGCCATTATAAAATAAATATCCGAATATTTTCTTTCTAAAATTTTCCTGAATATCAACTTCGTTACGTCAGCATCTTTTACGCTTTTGGCTTTTGCGAAGTTCGTTCCGGTCCTTAATAAAAATGTGGCCCAGGCGAGATTCCTGAAAAGTTTAATACAATAATGATTCATTAAAAAAAAATGTTTATTAAACAATTCTGCCGCAAAATATTGCCTGCAATATATTTATAATCATCACCACCCTCATCTTCACTCTCATGACCGAGTGAATTCACAAGATCGCTGCGCAACTGGGCACCTGAATATTTTTCTCCCGATATCTGTGTAAAAAGCCGCATAGGTATTCCTTATGGCGTAGGGTGTCTAGGGCAACTAGACTAGGCAGCTCCCCTTCATTTCTACGTTAAACCACAGCTGAACTCTTGCAGTTGCAACATGTTAACAGATATATCTTTTTTACAGCAAGGTTTACCCTGTACAAAGAAAGGGAGCCACTCTATGTAGAGTGCTACGTTAAGGAGTAGTTTATAAGGATAGGAGGGGAAGATAACGGTTAACCTTAGACTTGAACAGGTTAACAGTGTAATTATCGGGGAAACATTTTTCACAGAGCAGTGATTCGCAGGAAAAAGCTGTTCGAGTGAAACTTACTTCTCACCGATGTAACATGGAGGGAATGTGGGTGGGTTTGCTACACTATAAATGACGTAGTGGATTAGAGCTAGCGGAACAAAGGAATGTAGTTCGCTCGAGCACTTTTTACGGAAGTGACGATAGATCAACGAGAGACTTACCACATTCCGACTGTGTGTGTGTGTGTGTGTGTGTGTGTGTGTGTGTGTGTGAGTGAGAGAGAGAGAGATTGAAGGTTGTAATTCGTCAGCAACTCGGAAACGCTTTTGAACTTTATCAAGATTTGAAAGCGAGGACTCGGCTGCTCCAGCCCAAATATGACAACAATAGTCCATTTACAGCCTTGGCTGGCTCTTATAAAGGTAGAAGTTAGCATGAGGAGTCAGGAACACACTGGGGCGCTACAAGGAGCCGATCATTTTAACTGCATCATTAGCAATGTATCTATGACTACCACTTGAAGTCATCTGTGAGATTGACGTCAAAGGTCTTTGAAGGAAAGTGGCCATCTCGAGGTAACGTCTTTTCAACGCGACTGGCAGTAGTTCGGGGTTCGATCGGTTGTGTATGTGTCCAATGATTCCATCGGAGAAAAATTTGCTTCAGCCTATGACTTCTGTCTAGGAAGCATGTCAGCTAGAAATGCCGTATCATCGCCGCCATAGTGATGGCGCTCAGTTTGCACCAGTGAGCCAGATGGTCGTTGATGCTTTTGACAGGTATCTTTTGTAATCCTGCTGAGTGTCTTGCCACCCCCTTCCAGCTTTACTGTGGGAACCAGTGTTTAAACTAAATTCATCCTCAATGTTCAGACTATATTGGCATTAGATACCCTATTTATCAAGTTTAACGCATCCCAATCTATCTATCTAAGTTTATTAATATCTATCTATGTATCTATCTATCTACCCTAGTCTGTTCATATCTATGTATCTATCTATCTACCCTAGTCTGTTCATATCTATCTATCTATCTACCCTAGTCTGTTCATATCCATCTATCTATCTATCTATCTACCCTAGTCTGTTCATATCTATCTATCTATCTATCTATCTACCCTAGTCTGTTCATATCTATCTATCTATCTATCTATCTATCTACCCTAGTCTGTTCATATCTATCTATCTATCTATCTATCTATCTACCCTAGTCTGTTCATATCTATCTATCTATCTATCTATCTATCTACCCTAGTCTGTTCATATCTATCTATCTATCTATCTATCTATCTATCTACCCTAGTCTGTTCATATCTATCTATCTATCTATCTATCTATCTACCCTAGTCTGTTCATATCTATCTATCTATCTATCTACCCTAGTCTGTTCATATCTATCTATCTATCTACCCTAGTCTGTTCATATCTATCTATCTATCTATCTACCCTAGTCTGTTCATATCTATCTATCTACCCTAGTCTGTTCATATCTATCTATCTATCTATCTACCCTAGTCTGTTCATATCTATCTATCTATCTATCTACCCTAGTCTGTTCATATCTATCTATCTACCCTAGTCTGTTCATATCTATCTATCTATCTATCTATCTACCCTAGTCTGTTCATATCTATCTATCTATCTACCCTAGTCTGTTCATATCTATCTATCTATCTACCCTAGTCTGTTCATATCTATCTATCTATCTACCCTAGTCTGTTCATATCTATCTATCTATCTACCCTAGTCTGTTCATATCTATCTATCTATCTACCCTAGTCTGTTCATATCTATCTATCTATCTACCCTAGTCTGTTCATATCTATCTATCTATCTACCCTAGTCTGTTCATATCTATCTATCTATCTACCCTAGTCTGTTCATATCTATCTATCTACCCTAGTCTGTTCATATCTATCTATCTATCTATGTTTATATAACTCCCTAGCGTAAACACATGGTCGCTCCAAAGTGGAAATTGTTTACTTTTTTATTATCGAATGCGAAACATGTACGACGATTAGCAATGTTCTTGCGATTGTTTTGAAATCAAAGAGAAATTGGAAATTCATCTAGCAGCGATGAAGTGCAGAGACCGTGTATTTATATCGAGACATCTAAGATGGTCTCTAAAGAGAAAAAAAAAACAAAGATTCAAAGAGATTGTTTCCTGGTTCAGCTATCGATATCTTAATAGTGGCCAGGCTTTCAACCTTATCTTAACGCAAACATTTCCACTCTCATAAACATTATCTCCTCAGGGAGGGCAATCAGGATTCAGAAAACGGACCGTTATGAGATAGTCTGTCGGAAATACCTCGCTGTTCGAATGCATTCACTCGTGTTCGACCCCAACATCAACACATATTTTTAATCATTTCACCCAAGCAGGATAATTTAGACACTAAGATTCAAATGGTGTTACTGAGTGTGAGAGAATCTGAGGAAAAGAAAACAAGAGAGAACAATAAAAGAACAGGAAATACGACGACAGAAGACAACAACTGACATTGCATTTACATTTTTGAAGATAAAAATTGGCTGGAAAGCTTTTATGGTCCAGGTTAGGACCAAGGAAGAACAACACCAACACAAAAGTAGAAATAACGAAGGTATATTACACGTAGGTGTAGTATACATAGTGTTATAAAGAGTTCATTCTGTAGTTATAGGTAAGGACCCATGACAAAAGCGCGAAAACGGAAGAGACTTCCACAAGCGAGAAGTACGATAGAAGAAATTGTTCACATATATCGTACGGATACATCTAGCCATTTCAACTGTAAGATGATGAGAACTTGCTACCAATTTAGTAGTATTCTTAAATTCTTAAGGTTTAGGGACCAAAGAGGGAGAGGCGTAAGAACAATTATCATGAAAATATTTATTTTCTTCTTATCGCATTTCTCGTTTGTGAACTCACTTCAGGTTTCTTGATTTCGAGTCAACTATGATCTTCAAAAATGCCATTATCTTCTGCTTTCTTAATTCTTACTATTTTTATTGTTTTGCTTAATCTTTTTTTCTTCTTTTTCTTATATTCCATCTCACTCAATAAATCCTTGCGCCTTAGTGGCTTTATATGTTTCGGCTTTGGCTAACGCAAAAAAAAAGTACGTAAACCAAATACATCAATCATGTTGCGATTTCTAGCTTGTTGTAATATCCCCGGTATTAGTAACTGATTGATAGCCGAAATAAATCCACATAAACGAAAATAAGTCTGTAAATCTTTGTTTTAATCTCAAGGGCATCACATTATCCGTAACAATAAGTTTGATTTATTGCTTGAAATAAAGAAAGGGAATGAAATAAAAATAACTTTATTTCCAGACATTTGAAGAGAGATTAAGCCAAACGTTCCTTGGTATCCAGCCTCAGCAAACTTAATAAATTACAAATAGGCCATCGAATTCGTTTTGCAATTAATAAAAGAATGAACGAACGAAAAAAGAAATTCTGTAAATTTTATTTGTATTCATTTAAATTGTGTGGAGATATTAATTTGTGGGACAAGGTGAAAAGGAAAAGTGGGAAAAGGTTGTTCAACACTGCCAATCCTATACCGGGCTAATCCAACTCACAACCAATATTCTTAAACAATTTCCTGAATTACCGCAAGTTTAGTGGCCATTGCGGGTGAAGTAAACAAGTTGAAGTGCATTAGTTTAGAATATGGGATCCAGATGATGGGGTATGATGAAGATGTAGACAACTAAAATAGAGCTCTATCCAATCCAACATATACTACAATAACACATCTTCGCAACGATCATATAACAAATCCAAGATTTAATAAATTTCTTCATATGTTCTATTATTTCCCAAGCATCTTTTTTAATTTATTTAAAAATATATAAAACATTACGCATGGAATGAAGCGGAAGGTTTGAAACAATTACTCAAAATAAAAGAAGCAAAAACCAGTAATCAAAATAATACAAATAAAAACCAGTTATCAAAATAAAAGAAACAAAAACCAGTTATCAAAATAAAAGAAACACAAATCAGTAATCAAAGTAAAAGAAACAAAAACCAGTAATAAAAAAAGAAATAACAACCAGTAATAAAAAATAAAAGAAATGAAAACCAGTTATCAAAATAAAAGAAACGAAAACCAGTTATTAAAATAAAAGAAACAAAAACCAATAATCAAAATAAAAGAAACGAAAACCAGTAATCAAAATAAAAGAAACGAAAACCAGTTATCAAAATAAAAGAACCAAAAACCAGTAATCAAATTAAAAGAACCAAAAACCAGTAATCAAAATAAAAGAAACGAAAACCAGTTATCAAAATAAAAGAAACAAAAACCAGTAATCAAATTAAAAGAAACAAAAACAGTGATCAAATTAAAAGAAACAAAAACAGTAATAAAAAAGAAACAAAAGCCAGTAATCGAAATATAAGAAACAAAAAACAGTAATCAAAGTAAAAGAAACAAAAGCCAGTTATAAAAAAAGAAAGAAAAACCAGTAATAAAAATAAAAGAAACAAAAACCAGTAATCAAAATAAGAGAAACAAAACCTAAAGAACTGTGTGAGTGTAGCCCAATCAACCCACACCGAGTTGTCTATCTGTTTCTACTTCCATGCCGTGTTTGGATATAACAGTAAAGCAGCGGTGGTTTAAAATCAGTGTTTTCCTTCGCATAGTTTGACTGTTTTCCTGGGCTGTCCAGCTTCGTCTTCCCGACATAGCTGGTCAGGAGGCGCCAGTTTTCCACCTTCGCCCATTCTCCAGCTCGGAACTGAACTTGTCAGCAGCTATTTGACTAAGATTTGTGTGTCTTCGCTGCTTTGTAGTTGTGGGAGAGGATATAAAGGTGAAACAAGACGCTGCGTAAAGTATGGGTGATATATATATATATATATATATATATATATATATATAGAGAGAGAGAGAGAGAGAGATGTACAAGAGAAAACATTCGTACCTTCTCAATTATAAAAGTGAATATATATATATATATATATATATATATATATATATTGATAGATATTCATTTTTGTAACACACACACACACACACACACACGTATATATTCAAAATTTAGGAATCACTTAAACACCAGCTACCACGGTTTCAACGACAAGACCTTTCTGGTGAAAACCGTGGTAGCAGTTGTTTAAGTGAATACTTTTTAATATTTAAAGATCTGCACATTTAATTTATTGGAATGTGTATAGACCACTTTTAAATATAACCATCCATTGGTCGTACTCGACTCTGACCTACGATTGTTTACATATATATATATATATATATATATATATATATATATATATAATTATTTATTTGAAAATTATAATATAAATATGTTATAAAATCACTAAAAAATAGTCATTTTGTTTCAACACTTCTGGTGTCTCATCAAGTGATTTCAGCAGCATCACTTGATAAGACACCAGAGGTTTGGAAACAAAATGACTATTTTTGTAGTGATTTTATAACATATTTATGCTATAATTTTCAAATAAATAATTATGTTTATTCTACTCTGTATTGCGCACTCTTTTAAGAATAGTATTTTTTGATTATTGGAATAAATACATTAATTCTCTTATTTTCCCTTTCCAAATCTCTATTCTTTCTTTGCTTAAAAGCTTGATACCATCTCCTATTTCTTACATCTTCTCTTTTTCTCTCTATATCATTTCCTGTGAGATGACCTATTAAATAGTTCAATGTCTGCTCCATACCCAACTTCCTCACTATTAAGTATTGTAATAAGAATAAATTTAAAATCATTCTTATGTCTCCCTTCCCTCTCTAATTTCGACCATGTCTGTGACACTCTCTCACCACACATTATATCACCTTCCATCAACTTAACACTACCCCTCAAAAGTGTAAAAAATATATGTAAATTTAAATCCATCATTTCACTTTTATGATCTGATTAGCCAGGGAAAAATAAATTCCCTGGGCAAAACAAATTCCCTGGGAAAATAAATTATTACCAATGGCCGCGTAAAATTCTCTGTTTTCATTCTATATATATATATATATATATATATATATATATATATATACAAATAGTTTTAATTGGTAATATTTAAAGTTGGGAAGGAAAATTAGGAAAATGAATCATTTTTATGCATTTCAATATTTTAAGAAATATTCTAATTTTTATTATTGTAATATTGAATATAGGAAATATCGTATTTTAAGAGAAATAAATACACACTGACTGCTGAAGAAAACATAACTATTTGTTTCAATTTAATTTCCATTTACCTTCCTTGAATACAAAGTGATAACGTACCCTATATGAAAGCCGGCGTTAATTTAACAGAATAAATGAAAGTGTTAGTTTGTACAATTTCCCTTACTGTTTGAGAATTTTATTACAAACAAACTTTATTAAATTTTTATATCATGGGATGTTTTGTAGGTCCTCTGTGAATATACAGTATTTTGTTATATTCTCGATTAAGTGGTGATGGATGAGTCGTTGTGGTGAATGGGCAAATTGTAATGAATGAATGGGTTGTGATTTTGATTAACTAGGACTAGGATAGCGAATGAAGACCAGCCTTTCTCAATTTCCCCTTCGGGCTTGTGCCAAAAGTTTGTATTTTTACGAAATGAATAATCTTATAGTTTTGGAACTATGCGCTATTTTGAGTTGAGTATTGAAACCTGGTGAGATACAAAATAAATATTGAATGAGTATCAACATGATATCTGAACGCACGACAACGTTTGCGTGAAGGACCATTCCTTCGGAATGCTTCTTTATGTCGACAACAGAATGAAAGAATATATATATATATATATATATATATATATATATGGCCGAGTGGTTAGAACGTTTGGACATGAGACCCCCGTTTGAATCTCACCACGACTGATTATTATCGGTCTGGAGGGGGAGCCACCCACGGGTTGCCTTGTGAGTGAAATTGGGTAGTAGCAACCCTTGCACGAAGACACAAGTCATCGTCACCGAGGGATTGAGTGTGCTGGCCTTTGTTCAGATTGTTGATCACGATAGATAAAACGTTCTTTCCCCGAAACTGTAACTAAGGTCTGTTCAGTTGCAGTATAAACCAAAGTGTTAAACAAACACAAATATCCTTGAACGAATATGCCTAGCCGCCTTAATAAACGATTATCCTCGAATTAAAGTGGCCAGCTATATCTATCTATCTATCTATATGTGTGTATCTGTTTGATTCTGTTATAAAACATACATTCATATATTTGCCTTGTTATTAGAAAAAATTTGCAATAAAAACCATTGTATATTTATTATAATATACAATGTGTAATTCTTTGTGCGTTTGTCTTTCAGTTCTGAATCAGTAATAATAGCATTACAACAATGGTAAAAATTGCGCCATAATGAACAAAGGGAGATAATTCTCTAAGCCAAATCAAACTAGTCCTATTCCTCGCGTCATTGATTAATTGACTGGCCCTATATCGATGGGGGATTAACTTGGTCAGTGACATCTAATATAAAGAAGTTCCAAACATTTTTCAAAATCTCTTCAAGCGTCCGAACATCGCAATTTACTTCCTAATGTCTGATCTGATCGATAATATTCAGCAAATCATCATATCAGCCATATTATGGTCTGGTGCTTCTTCTATATATTTAGAGATTTTTAAAGAATCAAGAACAATCAGCAATATTATTAGTCGTGACTTGACGTATCGGCTTCAGTCACTTTTCCCACCACCGTAACGTTGCTTACATCTGCTTTTTCTATAAATACTTTCATGGTAATTGTTCGGGTCACATCTTCGATATAGTGATTGAACTTTATGAATTTTAGCACAGTACTAGATTGGCGGCAAGCTCTCTTCATTTCACAGTTGAGCTGTAACCGTAAGTTCTCTGCTAACATTTTCTATTCTTGGACATCTTATGTAACACTATTTCGGCCCATGCTTTCAAGCTAACTTTGATCTTCAAAAATTTAAACGTTCTCGCTCTACTTCTGTTTTCTCTTTCAACCTCAATCGGTAACCTCTTAGTGACTTTAATGCCTTGCACGCGGTGATTTTTCTTAACACACACACACATATAATATATATATATATATATATATATATATATATATATATATATATATATATATCGTCCTCCACAGACAGACTGTCTGTATCACAGCTCCTTGGTGTGGCTAGACGATCGCTTCAAGCCGGGATCGAAACTCGACGGATTTAGATTCTAGCTCCGAGGCTATCGACGCCCGGCAGGGAGAAAGGTGAATTTTTGCGTATTTTGTAGAGTCTTGCGTTATCGACAATAATAATGACTGTTTACAAGTTCTCGCTTTTCTTCCACAGTGCTCGACCGAATTAATTGTGTTTCGGGGGCTAATAATGTCATCTACAGAAAGAGAGTTTCGCTGTATCACAGCTACTCAGTGTGGCTAGACATCCGATCGCTTCAATTTGGCATCAGTCTCTCCGATTTCACAAAGAATCTCTGTATACGTAACAGAATCAGTAGACCAGATGTGGGAGCAATATTGAAAGCATGAACGAATGGTAGATTTATAAATGTGAAAGATAGAGCAAAATGGGCTCTCTTAGATTATTAAAAGAAGGAGACTTTGTTTTAGAGGCGTCAAAACTAACAAGCCTTTCCTTGCTCCAGTTAACAACAGTTTGAAGGTCATTTTTTTTTAGATCAGATGCAAACTTGACCTTATGGAAACGATCAGTTTTATTATTAAGACAAAGGCAAATAGTTTTGACATCAGCTCAGATTACCGGTTTTCTTTGAACTGATTTTGATAAAACCTTTCTCAGTTGATTTACACAATATGGTAATCAGGAAGATCGTTGATGAAAATTAGAAACAACGTATTAGTGGAAAAATGATTGAGAAGAAAGACACTTTAAGATCCGATAAGGCTGAATCAGATAAAAAGATTGAATCAGATAGTATATTCATCCAGAAATACCGTATTTGTGAAGAAGACCAGTGTGCCAAGCCTTGCCAAATGTTTCTGAAATATCCAAAGCAACATCCTGAGCTTCAACATTATTATCTTAAACTTGAAATTTCCTCTAGAGAAACGGAAGCCATATTGCTTATCGGAAAGTAGAACCTGCGATGTGAGATGTTTAACCAATTAAGAGCTTATTTGAACGTATATTACATTACCAAGAACGCTAATAGATAGAAAGATCAGGCGATTTGCTTGGGTTCTTAAAGAGTGGAATTACAGAAGATCATTCCCAAAAAGCAGGAAAGTAAGAAGCAGTAAGGCATTTCTTGTAGGGTTTATAGAGAACAGGAGCCAGTTCAGGAGCATATTTCTTAAGGACTATAACAGGGATACCATAGTCCAAATCGTTTTTTTAGGGATCCAGTTTAGAGATCAGTGGTTTACAACCGATTTAGGGCCATACCTCACTTTAGCAGTTCTTAAATTTTGGTTGCCTACTCTAATATATAAGTCTTATATATACAAAATTTTACTGAAATGAACTTGATCTCTAAACACGCCTCCAATGTCCATGGCTTTCATGAAAGAGAGCAATTAATAAAAAACTGAAAAGCAGAAATATGATTTAGTTAAATGAAAGCTTATTCTGTAATATACTTAGATTATTTTAATCATTTTAATCATGAAATAATAATGCACAATGAAATTTGAGTTCATCACAAAAAGACTTAGCGAGATCCTTGTGCGTCATGCCTGCTACAGATTAGATCTATATTAGACACCAATTTAGTTAGATTAAGTCTCAAGTTTCTTCGTTTAGTGATATCCAGTCGATTTCTTTTCTTCAATAACACATCATTTACAGCACTAAAACTACATTCAGCTAAATATGAAGATGGAATTGGTAACAAAAAGTTAATTTTAATAACACATTCTCGGTAAACCGAAGACTGCACATCCTACGCACGCCTTAACAGAATATTATCATGCCTCACCGGTGAATCACGCATCTCACGTTGGGTCTCATTGTTCTAGATGATAGCCTAAACCATGAACGGAGTTATATCGTGGTTTTCTAACAATTATACCACGTCGTGGTACCCATGAACGGAGTTTTATGCATATTAGCATTTAATAATTTAAGATTTTAAATGTTGATATAATGTATACAAAACTTAGCACCTATTAACAAACCAGCTCACTACGTTTGCGAAATCTTAAAGTGGAGAATGGTAGCAGTATGTCATTGTAGTAACCGTTTAACATACAATGTTCGTGACCTTTTTTCTGCGGAAGCTGATTGTCAACCATTTCATTACCGCAAGAGCTCGAAATAATTATTTATTTGTGCCAAAGAAAGAATTTTCTAAGAGTACCTAAAAAAGAAACTCTTGATAACAATCAGAAAGTGAGAACTGAAATATTGGGAACCATTTTGAGAAAAGGCGGTTGAGAGAATTCAACACTCATCAGTCGAAGTCGAGTGAAACAGAGGAAAGTAGCGAAGAACAAATTGCTTGCTAGATTCTTTATTGCCGATGCTTTCCATTCTCTCAGCCCCACTCGCCATGAGCATGCATTCCGTCACTGTTCTTGTTAAATGACTAAGCTTATCAATCCAAAATCGCCTCTGTCTTGTCGGAAATAGAACCCTGTTGACATGGTCAAACTTGCAGGTTTCACTTGTAGTTGGTGGCCGTTATAAAACCGCCACCACCTACTTAACTGTTCTTATCCCCTTCAGAACCTGTTTTGTGGGCTGTCTAGAGCACATGTGTGTCATGTTGTCGCGAAAGGCATCATTGTGTTAACATCGGCTGTAATCAGCGTCCAGCTTTCGTAGCCATACACTAATACAGGCCACACTAGTGTCTGCAAAAGGTTCCACGTTACGCTTTTGACGAAGAACATGGATTTCTACAGTCTTTTTGTGGTGAGTCTTGAGCGTTCATTTCCTGAAGAGACAATGTACACTGAGAACGAGATCAGAATACTTGAGGGAGTGTAAGTTACTCTGACGGACCATGCCGTAGATATGAAAAGCATCAATAACACACCTACCCGCTACTTGTTGAAATGAACATCGCCACACATGTAACGCTAAGGACCCGACACCGAAATAGAATTACGACTGCGTATGTATGTATGCCCGAACACGCGGCTATATATTTGCGACTAGCCTAGAATTGCTTATGTAGACGTGTTGGTGTGAACTAAAAAGCGCACATATGTATTTTTGTGTATTATAGTACCATCCCAAATAAACACTGAAGTATATTCCCCCTTCCGCCACGAAATATAGCCAAACAAGCATAAATAGGAACAATTAAAAAAATATATAAATAAACCAGCTTGTCTGATGATCGGAAAAGCGTGTATCCCAGGGTCAGAAATTCATTTCCATACAACTTATGTTAGTTCTGTTACTGATATTGAGCGCTTTCCAGTAAGTATCGCGCATATTATATATATATATATATATATATATATAGTTGGATTGACGTGAGTTTGTGAGCCTGGGTTTCAAGCGTGAAACCCAGGGTCACAAACTCACATCAATCCAACCAAATATGTTAGGCCTATCTCTGATATTGAGCGCTTTCTAATAAGTATCACGCATAAAATATATAAATAATTATATATATTTATACACACACACACATATATATATATATATATATATATATATATGCGCGCGCGCGTGTGTGTGTGTGTGTCTGGAATTCCAGACAAATCCATTACATTCACTTAGGTGTTAATAGCCTTGGGCAAGGTATTAATTCTCTTCTTATCCCGCCAGTGATGGGCAAATAGCAAGATAGACTGGGTTTCTATAGCCTTGGATTGCAACTGGTCTAGGAGAAGAAAAACTGAATTCAAACGTGCGGAGGTTCGTATCGGGAACTTGTGGCACGTAGTGCATCAGACTTCTGTATTCGGCCTTTCAGAAACTACGGTTGTTCTACACAAAGCCTGCATCACTATAATTGAATCATATGTTCTGGTGTCTGGCTGTTTTTTCCTCCGAACTGAGCTGCTGCTTTGGCCTCATACGTCGTATATGATGGGAGTGTCCAGCATATGTATGTATATATCTATCTCTGTGGGTATTTGTGTGTGTATGAAAGAGTTAGTTACATGAACAGATAGAACTCGTTTCTCCAGAATGTTCGTCTCTGTAATCGCTTTCATAAAACACAGTCTTGTATCCATTAAGTTTCACGTGCAGTTCACTTTGCAGTCCGTGTTCTTGTGTATTGTAAGCATCCAGTTAACTGTTATCCCAATTCAGGAGCAGCATCAAAGAAAACTGCATTTAAGTCGGAAGTCGTGGTTTTTACTCGTTAGAGTCTATCATTTAACATTCGCGTAACTTGAAGAAAGAAAGAAAAGAAAGAAAACAGTTTTATAGAAAGAGACTTGACAAACAGGAAAGAAATATGCAAATAGAAAGAGGCTGAGTAGTAAGACAAAAAAAAATGAAAAATACTTTATAATAAATCGATTTCTGTTTGCGCGTGTGTTCGTTTGCTACCGTCACAGAATAAAAGGGCATAGTGTGTGGATATATATATATTCAGATAATATTGGGAAAATGGCTAGCTCCAGTAAAAAAAAAAAAATCTAGCCCAAATCCATACTTAATAATGTGGGTTCATTTTCGCGTACAGATGAAAATCAAAGAAAAGATTGCTCACTGTCGTTTAAAATAATGGTGGCAATAAAATAAAGATACGTTAATTTTTAAAATACTTTTGTTACATATATTATGCAGGAATCACACGCACACATACATTCACACACAAATTCCCTCTCTCAGTCTCTCTCTCTCTCTCTCTGTCACTATATATATATATATATATATATATGGAATTAAGATCGATTTATAATAATCGAGTCTGTATGAGTCGCATAATTATATATCCAAAATCGTGTCTAAACTTCGTCTTATACATAGAACATAATGCAAATTATTTTCTGAACTTAAAAAGACAAAATAGGGTTTAATTTGATCTATTTATTCATGGGAGACATAATATTAATCTATTGCTTTATTGCAACAAAACGAATTAAATTTTGTTTAAAAATCAACGAGAATTTTTAAATCAGTCAAAGGTCATGAATCCATGTAATTTATGATAAAACAATCCATTATATATATATATATATATATATATATATATATATTGTCATCCATAGGCAGACTGTTTCATTGTGTGGCTAGATTTCTGGTTGCTGGTAGCTAGGATCGAACCCCGCCCTCAGTCGGATAATCTATCCCTAAGCCGTTTGCCAATGGCGGGGATGAAGGTGAAGACGCTAATGACAGAGAAGTCGATTCGTTTTATCAAGGAGTCTTGCATAGTAGCAGTAATAGTCATTTTTTACAAAATGTTTATGTGTGTGTTTGGCTTCCCTATGTCCTTTCTACAAATATTTTCATGACGATCTTTTTTCCCTTTTTTCCAACTACATGAATTTAAGCGTAATACTAGACTAGCATCTAGGTCCCACCCTTTTACTGTTGAAATAGTTTAATTCCCCTCCCACCTGTGGAACTCTCTTCCATTTAATTGCTTCCCTGAAAACTACAATCTTAAAAGATTTAAATGCAACTTCAGTCGCCATCTGTCTTCTTGAATCCCGTTCATCTTTTATCCTTTCCTCAGTTACCCCCTATATCCAGCCTTTACTCTCACTTTCCTTCGCTGTAACCCTCTGTGTACTAGTGGCAGTCCTGCCTTGCTTGGGGTAAAATGATTTTTTTAAAAATGGATGACGAAATGAAGACATTCTGTGTAACGCGTTTCGTTATGTTTTTCTTGATAGAATTTAGAATTATATGTAGAGGAGGGGAAGGTTTATAATTGAAAGCTTCGGTTATGATTTATGTAACGAGAGGAAACAATGAAATTTGAATTAATTATTATTTTCTTTTTTGACACGTCTTTTATTTAGACGTGTCAAGCCGATCTCAATCAGTTTTCCTAAGCTTTTCTTTTAGGTTTTATCGCTTTCGTTTTTACGTATTGTGATAACAGAATATTTCTCGAGAATGATGAAATCTTCTAAGATACTAGATTCAAGTTTACTGCGTATGGTTTACTAATCAACACATTTTCTATACATTTTCGCCTCATTAAATTGCTACGTCGTTTAATTATTTTTTGTAGCATGTTTTAAATTGAAATTATTAATTTAATTTCTTCTTAAATTAAGACTCGTTACGGTGAGCGTCTAATGCTTTGAGTGTGTTGCTTTGTAAAAGATCAGTTTTGTGTACATATAATCTTTATTTAAATTACTCACGGTTTATTCTATCTATTCTTTGTGGCAATCATTACAGGTGATAGAGTAAATTTTGGATTCAGATTTTAGGTTGTTATTTTGTTTTTAGTAATTAAATCTGTTATTATTTTAAAAGTAATTTGTAACAAATTTTATGTTGCGTTTATTTGTTTTTTCTTGTTAGGGTTGCGCGTTGGCAGGGTAGGGTATTGTGACTAGTTCTGTTTATATTTTTTTAAATGTTGATCTTTCTGTTTTTGATTTGGAATAATGAGGGTATTAGAAGATTTTAAAGGCATGTCGTATGCATTTTCTTCATCTTATACATACCGAGGGCTACAAATTCGGAATGTTCTTAAATTGAATCAGATAATTAATCCGGATTTTTATTTTGTTGTTATGGTGAGTATAGAATATATATATATATATATATATATATATATATATATGTGTGTGTGTGTGTGTGTGAAGAAGTTAATGATAGGAGTTGAATTAGACCGAGAACAGTATTATTAAAAAAGCGCTCAATAAACATCTAATAAGATTTTTTTTAAATAACACGTGGAGCTTTTAAATATAGAAAATTAAGAGATCAGCCGATTCCGCTACCTTGGTTTCAATCTTTCAGTATCTTCAGGCGATTTCGGCAAATTGATTTCGCAACACTTTATTTTGTAAAAATAAAAATTATAAACGGAATATTTTTCAAAGAATAAATAATTGAATAAGCGTATGACGTGTGGTGTGGTAGAACGCGAGGAGAAGGGGGGGAATCAAGTGTATTGGAAATGTATCGGTGGGGATTTAAATGTTTAGAGGAGCGTTGGGTTTGAGTGTTATTGAATTAGGGACATGTGCGTTTATTTTCTGCTAGAAGGTCCAACTACAAGAAAATGGCGGACTCAAGTCGAGTCCAACCGAAGATGTAAAGAAAACAAACAAAAACGATATATATATATATGTCAACAAATATATATATTACACAACGAATTTACAAATGACTAAGACATCAACATGTTTGTGCGTGTATGTAAAGAGCTTGTATGTTGGTGAAAGTTCGTATGTATGTGTATGTGTGTTTCATGGCGTTTTCCCATGAGTGGGCAAAAAACGCTGATCACCGTGAGAGATTACATTTTTAAATGTGTCCACTGAAATGCAAAGTAGAAAAGAAGCAAGAAGTTGCCCAGTATTTATAGTGTAGGGAGAGAGCGTCCCCTAGTGAACGATTAGGGTATTAAGGAGGAGCTAACTCCAACAAATGAAATATACATACGTTCTTTTTATCCCACTTCAAATGAACTCAAAAGGAACTTCTTAGTATGTATACAACAGGTCACAATTTCCGATCTCTGGTTTAAATTTTTTTTCCGAATGGAAATGTTATTATAGCTAATTTTTCTTGTTGACAATGGGTGCTGATGTAACTATGATTTTTGTAAGGTTTTGCTTTTTTTAACATTTTACAGTTTACAATAGGATCTTTTTATTTTTCTACAGATGGTTGGCTAGTTTCATAGATTTTAAGGCTTTCTAGCTTAAAAGATGGTTTATGACTGTGCCACCTCTTTTTACAATTACACCCTATGTATATTTTACTTTTAGTATCTGCTCCAGCTTTGCAAACTCCATGTAATGGACATCTGTTTTTATTTCTACAATTGCATATATTACTGTTAAAAATGTTTTGCTGCACGTTAGTTTTTAATTTTCTCGCGTTTTGTCTTTTTATTGTGGTTTTTAAATTACTAGTCCAGCTGTAGTTTAATTTAATTGAGTTTTTATTATGTAATTCCGAATTAAGAATTGGGGGGGCAATTAAGAAAGATGAGGCATGAAACCAAACTGTAATTTCAACCTCAAATAAAACAACAAATAAATAGCACCCACTTTTAACTTAGAAGTCAAATACGAAATGGGGAAACTATTTTTTAAATTACTTAATAAACATTTAACCCGAAAAGTCAAAATTATATATATATATATATATATATATATATATATATATATATATGTATGTATGTGTATAATTTAAAGAGAAAACAGACCGCTTTAAGGTTGCATTGTTATAATTTATTTCACCAGAGATTTTATTTTTCTCTGTATCTTCAGACTTCACTCTCAAGTCTGAAGATCCAGGGAAAAATAAAATCTCTGGTGATATAAATTATAGCATTGGAACCTGAAAATGGTTTGTTTTTTCTTTAAATTCAATTATTCGCTCTGACTTAACATTGAGCTCTCCGGATTTCATCCTCCTTGTGATTATCCATACGGATTAACAAGATTTTCTTTATTTAAATCTCTCTCTCTCTATATATATATATAGGCTTCAACCTCTTTAGGGAAAATGCTAGCGGCCCTAATCAATGCCGAACTGGGTAAGCATCTCTCATCACACGGCCTTTTTTCAGAGAAGTAATATGGCTTTTCTTTCTGCAAGTCAACTTCTGATGTAATGGCGATAATTACAAACATAGTCTTTCATGCTCTAGATAAAAATGGTGAAGTCTGGGCTGCAGTTTTGGACATTTCAGAATCATTCGAAAAGGTCTGGCATACAAATCTTCTCCACAAGCTGAAAAGTTACGGTGTCTACGGATAATATTTGAACTGATCCAATTTTTTCTATTAAATAATAAAATGAATATTATTTTAAACGGCCACTCCTCTAGATTCTTTTGTACTAATACACGTATACTCAGGGATCCATCCTTGGTCATACTTTATCGTTAATTTTCATTAATAACGTTCCCGGGAGCATTACCTCTCAACTTGATATCTTCGCTGATTACACAAACATTTACTCCTGTAACGTTAGTAAGGCTGATCAGTTCGATAAGATCTAAATGACAGCCGATGTCCAAAACGAAATGCAGTCTGTTGTTAAATGGGGCAAAAAATAGTTTTCTAATTTTAAAGCCTCTAAAATCCCTCCTCCGCCTTCCATCAGCATGGCTGATGTTAACAACCAAGAAAGTGACTGGTTGCACCATCTCAGACTAATGTTCTCAGCTGACATGAAGTGGAAAAACTATATTGAATCCATTGTTAGGTCAACCACTAATAAAGTTGGTTCACTGTGTCGTGCGAGACAATTTTTTCTCTACAGAATCTATCTTACATATCCGTAATCTATCTTACATATTCGCCCATGCCTCGGATATTTCAGCCACGTATGGTTTGAGGCTCCTTTCTATCTAGAGCTCCTTGATAACATCTAATGAAGAATCAACAATATTATATATATATATATATATATATATATATATATATATATATATAAGAAAGAGAGAGAAAGTATTGAGCGAGATCGTATGTGTGGATAGAGTAAGAGAAATCTATAACAGTAGTTAAATTCAAGAGTCGTCTGGGATTTCTCTTCATGAATGATAAACTGTCATAGAGAATGAAGCTCCAAATTCAAAAACGTGCCCAAGGCAACGCCAAACCTCTCCACTATCTGGTAATGGTAATTCATAAATAATATAGTTTGTGATGACAAATGACATTCTTTCTCTCTACTCTCTCTCTCTCTCTATATATATATATATATATTATATATATACAGAGAGAGAGAGAGAGAGAGAGAGAAAATATATTCATTCAAGTATGTATATAATTTATTAATATAGCCATGTCTATTTAATTTATAATAATTCTTTACAATTCTCTAATTATATTCTTGCTGTTAAGTTGAAATTCATGTCTTGACTTCAGCTACTTTTCAATCTTCGTAAAGGCTGGCCCCCTGTGTCTTTTCTAAAGACAATTTCATGGTAATTGTTCTGATGAGATCTATGCTATAGTACCTACAATTTAGAATTTAAGCGTAGTCCTCGACTGGTGTCGAAATCTCAACTACTTACATTTGAGCTCGTTAAATGTAGACGAATATCCGATGCCAAATGTTTCTTTTCTCGCACTTCTCACTTACTGAATTCTTTTACCGTTCCATGATTTCCAGACATCTTTAATCTGCAATGACAATTGCTATCTTCAGATTACTTCTTTTATTCTCGCTCAATAGTAATGTTTGTCTTTTTATAATTCTTTGCATCATGCAAAGTAGTAAAGCTACTAAGACATAAGGTGTTTATATATATATATATATATATATATATATATATATATAATCAGCTCAGAACCATGCCTGAATCAACTTTTGACGTTCTGCAGAGAGACTACTGATGTGTTTTAATTTTTAGTGTATATTCTTACATTAAATTTTAGTTGTTCGTCACAATCAATGGCTCCGTTCATTATATATATATATATATATATATATATAGTCATTCACATAGAAGTCTGTTTTGCTGTATCACAGATCATCAGTGTGGCTAGACATCCGATTGCTTCTATCGACACACGGCAAAGAAATGGAATCTTTTAACGTACTATATACGTGATGTATTCAAACGTTAAATTAGTAGTCCAGAGCGTTCAATTTATGACTGGAGATGCGTTAATAGCAATGTTTTGAAAATTCCATTTGTCTATCGGCGAATCAGACCATATGAATTAATGGTAAAAGGAAAACTTATCTTAGCCTACACATTTCCTCCTCTGAGTGACTCTGCCATGGAAAATGCAAGAATTTTGTTTTGTAACAAGGATGAATATGCAAGAGGAAAATGATATTGGCTTTTCAAAAAGTGGTCCTTTCAAAATTATTTTAGCTCAACATTCTTCTTATTTCAGATACATAGATGATTGTCTACTAATATATCCACAAGACACAATACTACCCAATCTTTTCAACAAACTAAATAAAGTTTAACTCCAGCAATGTTCACCTTTAAACCTGTTTCCAACGACACCCTACCCTTCCTAGATATGTTACACAGAAGCACCAACGAATTTTAGTTTGAGATTTACAGAGAAATTCCTTACAAGAATGACCTTTCAAGTTTTACTCCCACCACTGTAACAAGATAAAGTCGATAAGTATTATAGGATTGTGTTTAAGAGCGATAACAATATGCAGCCCGTAATATTTACGCAAAGAGTAAATATACATAGAAAACACTTTTAAAATCGTTCAACAAAAGTATGTAAAATATACGACCACAAACAAGATAACAATATTATTAACAGCAATAAACTAAATAAAAATACATACATAATACTACTTGCAAACTCCGTAACATCCACTATCCAAAATAATCTGTCCAATATAAACATGAAAATGATTACAGCCATATCCGCAACAACCATCAATATGATCAGGACCCAAACTACACAAAAGTATAATAATTCTGTAGCAGGTATATATAAAAAATATTGACAGAACCTGTCCTCTCAATATATTGGGGAAATTTGCAGAATTGAGAAAATAAGTATCTATGAACACATAAGGGATCTTATAAACGATAATTTATCAAATGTATTAGTCATGCGTAGAAATAAATTCAACCAAAACATGAACTTAGCGAATGCAACATTTATTAAAAAAAGAAAATAAGGAAAATTCTTGAACTGAATTTTATCAAAATACAAATCTATATCCCAGATTGTTTCAAATATCGCCTTTCCTGAAATAATTAGTATTTCCCCAAATCAAGATACATGACCACAAAAATACTAAAAATTAAAAGAAAATGATAAAATCAATAACGTCATGATATTCAAAATATATAATACATAAATCAATTCTTATGCAATTTGTATATATATATATATATATATATATATATATATCAAATGCCACCTACCCACTTCCCTTTCTTAGATATTGAATTGTGTTACCTCATGTCCATGAACTTGTTTGATGTTTCCGTTAATCTGATGAATATTCCTGAGAACTCCTGAACTACAAATAATTGAAAAAAAAACACAGTAACATTTAACGAAATAGATTGCATTTAAAATTTTGAAGATATAAAAATAAATCCTTCAATTCCTTAAGTACACACAAACACATCCATTTAGAGAAATTTCGTCGTATTGATGTAATGTTTTTGTTAAAAACATTACTTGATTAAATAAAGTCATTTTTTGAGGATAAAGTGCGCAAAACTGGATTTCTTCTAGTTTCTTATTCATTTGCCTAAATTTTTTCTGATATATATAAATTTATACATTATATGTATACATATATATTTTATTACTTATACTTTTTGATGAGTACAATACTGATGTCATTACCCACAATGTAAATCTTGGTATTTTGATAATTTACAGCGGTTTACAAGTGACGCACGAATCGGTTCATCACTGGACGAGATTAATCGTTTTTTAGCTACGGATCTGAAGAGTGGCTCGGCTTAATGAGAAGACATGGCTATCATCCTCTAAATCCAAGGCAGAAAGTTTTCGCTTCGCGACACACTCATTACTGATTCTTTGTTTTCGACCAAAGCATAAAAGAAACGAGAGCTGAAATTCTTTTATGACCAAAAAGAGAGAGAAAAAAATGTTTTGGTTCATTGAGTATATTATTTCCTCTGATGGATTGATTTTCAATAATCTGTCTTTACTTCTTGATCAAATATTTACAGCATCCACATGACAAACATTAATGTCACATGAGTATGATGACAAATTTTCAAGCGAGGAATGCGTGAATTCCTACGTGGAATCAAGCGTTTGTTCGTGAATTTAGAGGCAGAGTAATTTTAAATTGATTCCTTGGGTCGCCTTAGTACAGTTTCAAAATCAGTAGAAATAAATCGAGTAATAAATGATATGTACTAAAACAAGAGTAAGATGTAGTTATCACTAGACATGGGTAGAAAAAAAAAGAGAACAATCTACCTAAGTTGATCAAATTGTTCAGTTTGAAATTCCCTAGATGTTACTGTGATCAAGAGCCAGCTGAATAATACGGAAGAGCTCAATAATCGAATCATTTTGATAACATCAACATTGATAAAGGATTAATCCAAATGTAAATAAAAAATTCTTAACTTTTAAACAATTTTTATTTGGCATTTTAATTTTTTTTAATAAAACAAGCCGTTATAAAAGTGACTTCTAAAGATGTCCCAAACTTCGCGATACCAACTACAAAAATTTGGACAATAGCCTGAATATAATAATTATCAACATTGCTTATTATTCATTATATTCTAAAAACACTGTTGGCATAATATATATTTTACATGTACATATTACATATTACAATAATAGAGAATTTCTCTTGAATTCTACCGAACACAGCGAAGCACATTCCAGGGAAAGATATGAATTAGCTAACAAACTAATATTTGTCCAGTTCCTAACTTTTTTCTGTTGAGTGATCGCCATTGAATCATAGATTATTGAAGTCGTAAGGAATCACAGTGAAGTAATGGATAGCGACTCGTATTGAGGAATCGGAGAGCTGAGTTAGAATTCCAGTCGAATCCATTACAATTACTTACGTGCAAATACACTTCTCCTCCCCCTCCAGCTATTGGTAAATAGCAGGATAAGCCGAGTTCTATAGCCTTGGATTGCAACTGGTCTACCGCAGTAAGAAATGGCAACCTACCGCGGAAAAAATCTGTCTAGTCAGTCATGTATCGAAAAATAAATGATCGCCTAAGCGTGTATCCGGCATGGCACATAACTTACTGAAGAGGAGGGAAACAAGAAAAGCAATCACATGAGGATATGTAGGATAGACAACACTTGACCCGAGACTTGAAGACATTAAAATTGCAGTGATCGGGGAAGCAGCAACTAGCGTGTCTGTTGCACAAAGTAGCGGTTCTTGGGTAAATGCTGTCTAAATGGAGCTTCTTCTTTACTAATACAAAGAGAAATGGGGATGATTAATCCCGGGGTACATGGTATGGCGGGTCTTATCTGTAAAGAACAGAACTGGTCGACCTTAGGAATGCAATCATTTTTTAGTAATTGTTCAGCCAATAACCACTTAAGATAAAAGATTACTTAATGAGGTTGTTATGTGAACGTAAGCACTTACGTGTTAATACCGTTGGGAAAGGTATGGGTCCTCTTCTCCCTCTAGCTATGGCTAAATAGCAGGACAGACTGGGTTCTATAGCCTTGGATGGCAACTGGTCTACCGCAGAAAGAAATGGCAACCTACTGCGGGAAAAGTCTGCCTCGTCAATCATGTATCAAAAGATATACGACCGCCTAAGCGTATATCACGCACGACAGATAACTGACTGAAGTGGGCGTAAAGTTGGCTGACTTCAAAGTCACCATCATTGACGATCAGAAGGTCGTTCTCATTTAGGTGTTAGAGAACGCAGTATATATTGCAGAAAAAGGTTTTAACTCAAAGAAAGACAGAGGATTAACATATGCTTTTCTTTCTGAATTCCTACAAATAACATTCACGTGCATACATATTGGTAAGGTGAGTTATCTTTATTGAAGTTTCATCTACTGAAGTCGAAAGGTGTGCTAGTAGGTGGAGATAAAATACCACCATTCAAAACGAGGAGGTGGTTTTAAGCTTTTGAGTTGCAGAACATAGTAGTAATTGTAGGCGAGCAATTAACCTTAAAGGTAGAATAAAAATTTTGTTTTTTTCTTTTGGAGGATGTATTCATTTTACATCGTAAGTAATTATTTTAATCTGAAAAGATGGCAGGCAAATATCGTCACTTAAAAGACAAACAATATTGCTTTACTAAAATCTGTGTAGATACATACCTTGCTTTAAAATTTTGTAAATGACATGGTGCATTTGACAGATTAAACAACAACAACAAAAAAAAAAACTTCCTAGAGTTTCCGAAGTTTGTACAAAAGATTGCGTTGAAGACATCTGTATGCATTTAGTAATACAGAATCACGTGATTTCCTACTAAAATGACGTTTATAAAGCAGAAGCGTAAATAACACCCACACACTGCATAGAAATAAGAATACATATTATGCTTCGAAATACTCAGAATAAAATCTGTGAAAACACCTAAAATGCTTTCTCCCGTATTAAATAATCAGTGCAGATATGAAACCTTATGTTCTTATTTAAGCATTTTCCAGTTTGTAAGTTCAAAAACATTAGTAAAGTAAATAATTATTTACCAATAGGGCCTTTGGAAATTGAATGTTGGATCGTGACAATTTCGACTGGGAACACAAAATCTTCCATAATAGTCTGTCTGCCATTGTTTGTATGTAATTTTATATTATAGTGCGGATCCATGTTGTATTAGCCCTAACCTTATGAAATGAAACTATTTTTAATCATTATGCCTCAACCAAGTCACAAAGTCACTAAGAGGCTAAGGATTAATGAGTTTAAAATAATATAAGAAAAAAGAAAAAAAAAATTATTAAGAATCGATAACAATAAAAGAACAGGAATTATAAAGACAGAAACTTGATGAAAGTGTATTATATTTTTGACTATTTGTGTACAGAGTTAATTTATGTAGCTGTGACTTCTTTTCACACCAACCAGATTTGATTTTATTTATGTGCGTAATAATGGATTTTCATTTTCATATTTTTTATCCCTTTCATTCTCTCTTCTATTTTTTAACATAATAATTTTAAGTTTTTCACTGGATGTTTTTCTCTGTTGTTGTTGTGTTCAATATGCCATGTGTGTGCTAAATTCCCTCCGCCTTCTTTCCTCATTATGTTACTCAAAAATTTCAACTGTTTCTTTATAAATGTATGTGTCGGTTTTGTTTCTATTTTCTGTAAAGCTTCTTCCTTTCTCATATGTTTTGAAAATGGTATTCTGAGCATCATTTTGATGATCACCATTTCAAGAGTCTTCATCTATGAGGAGATTTTACAGCATTCAATGCAATAATGGGGAGGGATTGTTATTATATAAAATGCCAGCGCTTTTCTTTGTTCCTTAATACCGTGTTCAAGTGACGGAATGCTGTAAGGCAATAAAGCTACTAAGACGCAAGTAGTTACTGAATGCGAGAGAATATGAGAAAGAAAAACGCTATTAAGGCGAGAAAACAATACAACAACAGAAGATAAGAAGTCAGAAAATAACGATTGACATTGATCTTCAAAAATTTCAATGGAAATTTGATTGGAAGCACGGACCAAGAAAAGAGTTTCAAAAGCAAAACGGGCGACAACAATGACAACAAGGAACTTAAGGTTACAGTGATCCATTTCGAAAACGACTTCGGATTTCTGTGTCACCTTTTCAGCCCTTTGTCGCAAAATTTCAAAGATGGTTAAATTTCTGTATTTGCTTTTATTCTTAGCTTGCACCTTGGATTGTTACTCTTGATCATCCGTTATGTTTAAAATTTGGTGAATATTCTTTTCTTCTCTCTTTCCTTTGCTAATTTCGTATTTCAATGTGCCTAAGCTGTTCTCTTTAACATTTTCCATCATCTCTTCTAATATGTCCAAGCTACTTAAACTTCTGTATTGGCCTGATGTTGACATCAATAATGTTTTTCGTCTGTGTCTGATAATGGAGTTAAAGTATTTATCATTGAATTCTTTCAAACCGACAAAATATATAGAAAGAATTATGATGAACTATAAATAAATTCCGTTTGTGTTCATCAACTGTTTTTTTAATTACTATTTCATTATTTGCTGTGATTTGTTGCTACTTAGGTAACTTTTTGGTACCTTCCGAGTAAAATTCCGATGCTATTTATGCGAAAAGCTTTTTGAGGAAATCTTGAATTTGCCTTTCAATAGGGAAAGTTTGTTTTTCCCTACCAAAGCATTTTGTAGCGATCGGCAAAGCTAATAAGCAGTTTGTCGACTCACATTTAATCTATGATACAGGGACCCATTTTACTACATCAATAATGCAATATTCATAGAAGATACAAATTCTATTGTAAACTAATTATGTACAAAAATGGATCATATGCTCTATAGATGAACAATTCAATTAGAAAGATTGAAAAGAAATACAATGTACAATATATTTATTTACGAAAAGTTTTTTTTAGAATAATTTACTGGGAACAAAAAGCCTGCATCTAAATGGAACATAAATTGGACAAGTATACAAAAATAGAAAGTGTCATGAACAAGGCCATTAAGTATCTCGTCCACTTTCGAATCAATATCCCGGAGTGATATGGGGCTGCTACCACTACTACTATCTCAATTTTCATACAGTTGTATTCATATAAAATACAAATTTTACTGTGACCTAATTATGTACAATAATGGATCATATGCAACATAGGTGAACAATTCAACTAGAAAATTGAAAATAAATACTTTGTATCTAAATACAAATTAGAGACATGTCAAAATAGATCATGTCATTTTAAATAGGTCAAAAATATTTTGAGACAATTTTTAACGTCAGCTTGAGATTTTTCTTGCTAAAAAGTTGAATACTTTTAACACATTCAACATTGATAAACCATAGTGAGTTTTATAGCGAGTTTTTTCTAGATGTTTTGTGATTACTTTCAAACTGTTACTTCCTAGTTAATTATAAATAATAATAATAATAATAATAATAATAATAATAATAATGCTCTGTCCATGGAAGCTAGTATACTTCGCCTGTATCCCTTACAGAAGGGTTAGACCACTACAAAGTGGCCACCTACCGAGTGGTTGATTGCAGACTCAAGAATAAAGCATGCTTATACCAAGCGTTTCATTAAAGTGTAAACTGGGACTTTATAAATATATTTTGACTCAATTATAAACCAGAACCATATCTACATTTGAATCCAATATAAACCAGACGTATATATAATCATCTGTTAATCAACTGTTAATTTTGTACTATACGACTTACATAATTTATAAGCACTGCATACTTATTTCTAAGTTTGTTCGTATGGAAGGAAGGCTACCTAATCGCTGTTGCAAACGCCAGTTCAAACAAATTTGTAGTATTTCAAATTTCAAAGAAGAAATCTTTGGGTTATATTGCAATTAAGCTATGTATAACTTAGTTACAATTTTTGGAAGAGAGCGCGTTTCCTGGCGTTATTAGTAATTGCACAAGACAAGTACGCTGAAAAACCTAGGATAAGATGACTTGTGACTCCTGATAAGGAGAAACAGCCGACAGCTTTCTCTAGGCATTACAGAGCAATACGTCTGTTACCCCGTTGTCTG
The DNA here is from genome assembly GCA_963932145.1 of Acanthosepion lycidas. Taxonomy (NCBI): domain Eukaryota; kingdom Metazoa; phylum Mollusca; class Cephalopoda; order Sepiida; family Sepiidae; genus Acanthosepion; species Acanthosepion lycidas. The sequence goes on along the minus strand of OZ010579.1, from coordinate 24,221,875 downwards.
TTTTACAGGCACTTTCCACTGGACATCACGACAAGAACGTCTCCCTAGTCCGATATTATTAAAAAGTCATCGCAGGAAGAGAAAATATTTAAAATAACAGAAAGGATAAGAAAACCAGTCTTCTGAAAAATAATGCTCAAGTTTGTCTCTGCTTACAGAAATATAAGAAGCAACGTGATCTTTTTTAAATCACGCAACACAGTACACATCACGTTGAACCACCGCTACTCGCAAGATTACCACAGTTAAGTAACGTCAAGCCTGATCGTTACCTATATGTATACCTACTTGGGAATGCCAGGTGCTGTATGCTTGGATATGTCGGTGGTGTAATGGATAATAACGCAGAATTGTTACACGGACATCGACACTGATGTGGGTGTGATATAACGTTTCCCTCTTTGTGGCAGTGATAGTCATTGTCATAGTGTGAAATTTTTTGTAGATGATATAAGGTTTTTGTATTGTGTTTCAATGTCATCAGATTGATCAGAAAGCATTTCATAAAAAAAAAAAAAAATTCTGTATATCTACATCAATGGAGCGTCTCAAAATTCTGCTTGATGATACCTTGGCCCGATCGACTTGCTTCATGGTGTCTGATACTGGCGGTTTGGATGACCTTAGAGCGACATGGAAACCACTATGAACTGAAACGACATAAGAGAAGAGAGATTATGCCTGGACATTACGAACATTGTCCTTCCACTTGCTTCTCACGACGATGTAATCAATTTGTGAACGACGTCCGGATGGATGTTGGAATGTCCACAGACGGTTTGGATGCTTCATGAACCTCGTGTCTTTATTTTAAAGTTTTGAACTCTGTGATAAATTAATATTGATCAAGTATGTTAGAATTCGAAGAAGTGTCAGGCTAATGTTACCTGTGTCTCCCGATGCTCAAGATGACAATTTTATTTTGCTTTATGCAGAACAGAAGCCTTTGTTCTTTGCAGGTCTTTGACAAAATTAATGAATTGAAAGTTCTGTAAACAAGAGGACTTTTACATTTCAGGAAGTTTGATGTAGAGTTTTTATTTGTTATTCCTACACCTCCCCTTTCGCAATTACCTCGCTTCAAAGAGTGGAGAGGAGACTTGTATTACGTTTCATGAGAAACAAAGTTTGAATTGAGAACTGGGTAAGCAGGATCTGGAACCCTGGTTCAGTTATTGGACATCATGATAGTTCTTTCGATAGCTAATACAAAATGTGGGACGCAAATGTGGTGGGGGTGCGAGACACCATCTCTGCAAAGACTGCCACCCAAGGTTAAATAATTCTTTCATGCCATGAATTGAATTATCCCTCACCAGACACCATCTTCGAATTTCAATTTCTTCGCATTGTCTTAGAGATTCTAGCTCCGAATTTGTCACTAGAGTTTACTCCCGAAATCTTTTCCATGATTGGGTATGACAGCGGAGGTTTAAAATCAGAATTTTCCTTCTTTTAGATGAACTATCCCCTCCGACTGACGTATTTCATCTACTTAAAGTGTATAAATGCACGCATAAACACATAAATTTAACATTGGATGTCGCAGTAATAAGTAATTTACTACATTATTATTATTATATATATATATATATATATATATATATATATATATATATGATAATAAATAAGAAAAGAATAAAAGTATAAAATTATCAAATATATGAGAACATTTTATTATTTTTGTTAAAATATTTGAAAGATAAATAATAAAAATAAGTCGTAAGACGAGTCAATATAATAAATCGTTTTTATTTATTTTATTAATGTATATATATATTTATTGGTTTATTTTCTTCTCTTCTTCCAAAAAACATCATTTCTTGGTCGCATGTAGGAAGATAAGTACAACCAATCATACCTGATCTATAACATCGAATAGCCCAAGTGAAATCTTGATTAATTGCTGTTTACTGGGACATATATTTCACGTCCTAAAGCTAGTTGCAAATGTTATCCTGGGTGCCGGGCGAATACTGATCATATTCGGTCGGGTCGCCCATCGAAGAAGTCTGTTGTTAATTTAGACCCGAAACTTCTAGTGACATGGGAGCAAAAACCTTGACGACGCACCTAGATTCGGCACTTAAAGTTGTATTTTTACTAATAATAAAACAAATTGGCTACTTGTAAACGAAACAAAACGTCATTATGGCTCGAACGCTTTTCCAACAAATTTGAATAAAAATGTTACGTTACGATTAATAAAGAAAAGCATAAAAAAATTTATAGGCAAATGTTGTTAAAAAGATGTTTGAATTATAAATGATAATATAAAGAAATCAATGATTTTGAAATAATTCTCAAAGATAAACAAGCATAAAAACCCTAAATGCTTTTCATACAATTTCGAAAATTACGTTCTCTTTCACCAAAAGAGAGAACTGTTACACTTAAATATAAATAGAGTAGAATTACTCATGCTAATGTATGAGTAATTTAGTCAATACAATGCATTAAATATTCTTAATATGATAACTAATAATTTTTAGTGCGATATTCTTAATAAATTAAACTTTCTAAACACACTTAAAAACAATCGACGACTTATCTTAAAAATAAACAAATATGTATAAAAAGTTTATTAAACTATATATATATATTAAGAATTATAAATGCATAATAATATAACAAAAAATAAAATATAATAAACAGAAAATATAAGAATAAATGGATAATTAAAAGAAGACTCTCCCATATTTTAAAACATGTCCTTTCACTCTGACTTCAGTGTTCACTTCTGGATTTAAAGAACCAGTCAATCATCAATCTTTAAATTTTAAAATCCCTTTTGTCTTTCATTTGATTTGAAGCTCTGTGACAGCTTTTGTGTAGGTATCAAATCCCGTCTCAGAAGGCCAATAAATTTAAACTAATCTCTTATTGTAAAATCTTTCGAAAATCTAACATTGTTTTATTCGATTAAAATCGGTACCTCATAATTACTTACACTTCACAAGTGAGCGGCAAAAAACGCTGTCGCAGTGGCTAATGTGGTAGGAATAAATAAACGCACTATTTTCTGACGATGTATTCTGTAACATACAGAATTGTGGCAACGCACTATTTTCTGACAATTTTCTCTGTAACGTATAGAATTGTGGCAAACGCACTATATTTTGACGATTTATTCTGTAACGTACAGAATTGTGGCAAACGGACTATTTCTGACGATTTATTCTGTAACATACAAAATTGTGGCAAAGGGACTATTTTCTGATTCTCAGATTGAGAGACTTCAGGTAAATTTCCTGCCAAACGCATGTTTTCGGGAGAAAAAAAATTAAGTCTTGGAAATATCTCCGGTACCCGAGCTCCCCACATTACGTAATGTGGCGCAAGGCCGGTTTAACGTGGAACTTTCCGAGCCCTGAAGCTTGTGAAAAATATCCCCGTAGACCCTGTATACACGGGATCAGGCAGCAATCTATTTCTTCAGACGAGACTATGTCCTTTGACATAGCCTTGTCTGGGTTACTCTCTGCCCGATGGTAGAGTAGTCAACAAGAAGTGTATTTCAAACTCGGAGGTTATCTATTGCACCTCTCATATTTTAACATTCTCACGTTCGTTTTTTACGATCCTCCATGGATCAACATTGACCGCTGAGCGTCAGAAAGTGAAGTCAATCTTTTCTATATACCTCACAATCCACAAAACTGCACCCTTCATTATAATGACGATTTTTTTAACGTAATTTTCTTGAAGGAACATGTTTTTTGCCTGTGTATTTTCGTATTTGAATGATTAAATATATCGAGTCCAATTGGAATTGCTGGCAGTCTTTTCTTGCTTAAGCATATCATCTTATTTCTCTTTCATACTTTTATTCATAATCTTATTTCACGTCTACGATAAAAAAAGTATTTCTCCGATTCCATTATATTATTATTGAGTCAGTGAAAAAGTGAGAGAGGGAGTGTGTTTGTGTGTGTAAGAGTGAGAGAGAGAGAGTGAGAGAGAGAGGGGATATATATATATATATATATATATATATATATACGAGAGAGAGAGAGAGAGAGAGGCATGTCGACAAAATAACACTGTGTTTCAAATATAGTTGTTCCAATATACATATCATGACTCAATGGGAATATGAATCACTGTTAAATATTATTATTATTGACCGAGAGAAGTTTATGGTAATAAAGTGACGTAGGTTGCAAATATAAGCTCAATATATGTCTCATGGTACTTATTCTGATAAGTGCATAAAATGTTCGATATTATTATTATTATTGCTGTTATTATCATTATTATTGATTGAAAGAGTTAAAGTGACGCTAGTTTACAGATATACGAATCCCAATATGACCATCACGTCTGACAGAGTTAAGATTATACGAGACACACGCATCGCAGCCAAATAATCGCTTTTATTATTGTTTGAGAGAGTAGCATGCCAATAGTATCGCTAGGTTATGAATATACGAAGCACAATATGATCATAATAGTAAGTGTACTCCAGGAACATGCATCACAGCCAAATTCCCGATATTATTATTATTATTATTAAATGAGAGAAGTCTGTGCGAATATATGATGCTAAATTACAAATATAGAAAGTTAATTCGCTCATGTCTCAGATTATGATGAGGGTTTATCAGACAAGCTTTGCAGTTGAATGTTCAATAATAATAATATTTATAACAATAATCATTATTTTTCAATTTATAATTATTATAATAATAATTTCTATATCATATATTTCAAATTTATTTATAATAATTTATATATAATGATTTTTTTTATATTGTCACCGACAGACTGTTTGCTGTATTCACAGCTCATAAGTGTGACTAGACATCTGAGTGCCTCTAACCGGGACTGAAACCCAACAGATATGGTATCAGTCGAGATTTTAAAATTGAGCCTGGTTGAGAGGAAGGACAATTTTTACGTACTTATTCTTTTACTAAACATGCCAATGACCGATGAGGCTGATTTCATGGAAGAGCTTTGCAGTATTAGTAACAGTAGTTATTGTTTACAAATTGGCGCTTTCTCCGAAGAGTGCTCAACCGAAATTAAATTTTCCGCGGGCTTATATATTGTCATCCACAGACAATCTGTTTCCCTGTATCACAACTCATCAATAAGGCCAGACATCCAATAATAATAATAATTATTATTTTAAAAAATCTTTTGACACTTCCAGCGGAAGTTCCCGCAACTAAAATGCGCTTTTTATCTAAACATTGTCTATTTTTGTCATATATATATATATATATATATATATATATATATATATATATATATATATATATACACACACGTGTATTTGTGTGCGTGTATATGCATAGGTAAGTATCATATTGGCTGATAACATATCTTTCCTTATTTTCCTTCTCATTGTAACCCAATGTATGTCCACCTGACCTTTCATCTAATAGGGACCACTGCGTCTTATACCAATTCAAATCTTAGTATGTTCAATTTTATTTTGTTATTACGAGAAAGAAAACTCCAAACCCCAACTCGCAACTCAAGTTCTTATTCCTGCCGATGAGTGAATGACTGCTCCGTTATGAGGTCGCGAACGTTCCCCTACAGGCTTCGGAACCCTGTCTGTAAATGACCGTTACCCAATATGCCGGACGACTTTGAGTGAAATTCAATAGTCCAATATGCCAATTCCAGTGGATAAACAGGAGGGATCTACCTGAGGTCGAAAATATAGGAAAAAAAATCTACACAAATAAGGAATCGTAAGGTCCCCACAACCGAGATAATCCCAATTATGGGCCTAAAAATTCAACTAGGTCCGTAATCATTCATTTAAAGAATGAAAAAATAAAGTGATCTGAGAGGAATTACAAGATTGTTATGACTGTATTCTATGTAGCGTTGCATAAACGTCAGAAAAGCAACATTCGCCAAATATATGACATTTGGCGAGAAAAGGTTGGACAAGCAATAAGAAAGAATGATGTCGAAAATAAACTGGCCAAGAATGTACATTATGAGAAATAACCAATTGTCAGATGCTGAAATTAAAGAAATAAAAATAAAGAATTGCAACCATAAATGCTGAAAGGGAAGCAGAAATGAACATAAAATTATTAACATCACGCAAAGCAAAGATCAGAATGAAGAACCTGAGATACACACTAATCTCTGTGAAGATAATGTTGAAGGTTTAGAAGAGTTGGAAGGGCGTGAATTTAGTCGCTCACAAGCCTGCAATAAAACGAGTCCAAAATTAATCGAATTATTTTACAGAAAACTCGAATAGTATACAAGATGCCAATTAAAAAGACGTGAAATATATCACACAAAATATTGAAAAGGAGGAACGAGAAAAACTCCCAAAGTTACAACCAACAAAGCATAACCTCGAAACTATTAAACTCTTCAATGCCGCACTCAGATTAATTCTGGAGGAAGTAGACCCACATATAAGTCTCAAAGTAATATATGCATCAGTAATAGCAGCAAATAAAACATTAAACATCAAAGTAAAAAAAGACAATCATAGAGAAAAAATAGAGAAAGAAATTGAACAACTTAGAAGTGAATTATCAGTACTCGATGAACTGGCATGAGAAAAAGGGTTTAGAAAAGACTAATTTATAAGGAAAATACAAAATTAGGAATGAAAATCAAGTCTTATCAGCTAACGAAAAAAAAAAAAAAAAAAGAGCAAACGATAAAACTGAAGGCTCAAAGAATATGACGATATAAAAAAAAAGATCAAGATTCTACTGACAGAACAAAATCTATCAAACACCTGCGAAGAAATTTAACAGAGAAATAGGCTGTAGAATATTGGTTAGCTTCTTTAAGGATTTCTCGGTCTATCATAGAGACGCTATCCTTAGTAATGCTCTCTTTCACAAAAGATTCAGCATAGGTCCTGGCAGAGTCGGTGGGAATGCCAATTTTGATAAGTAGCTCTTGCCAATCATCGGATCCTGTTCGCAGCGCCATGTAGAATATTGGTTAGCTTGCCAGTGGTTTAACACACAAGTAGGCAAGTGTAGCCAAAGCTAAAAAAATATTTATTGCTGTGAATAAAACAAATGTGGCACAAGGCCAAGAAAGGGGGCTGGGGAAAAGGACGGTCATCACTTGTCTTAATATAAAACTTAGCTAGCCACAACCACTGACCCTATCATACTAGACAATATTCCTATCACCAAAACAACACATTTATCCATACCTTTCTTACTACATCCACCAAAATACCTCCTTGTCTCAATGAAAATCCTAAATAATCCCCTTATGTACAAATATTGTCTGGGGGGGGGCATAAAAACAACAATTTTTAAAAGATCCCAATGAGTATATACAATTATGACATATAAAATATTTACAAGAAACTAAACAAAAAAGAGTTAGTAATAAAAAAAAAAAACACAAACTTTAAATGTGGCAGAAATATCAGTTAACCGGACGAAATCGATGCGGGACTATGTTAAATAAAAGAAACATTCATACCTCCAAGGCATTCACACAGACACACACATTCATACACAACAACAAATACGAAATACACACACGCGAAACAAAAGGCGTCCTGCATCCACCGGAGAACTGACATCACTGACCACCTAAACGAGGGAGGGAATGAGGAGTTAAACTAAAGGAAATAATGGGGACAGAAATAAAAGGGGCCAATGCGCAAACACACCCTAGCTAAGTTTACCGAAAAAGGAAAGAAAAACTAAAACATCAAATACAAAATCTAGCCTAATCTCGGGATGGGTTGCCCATGTTCAACCCAGGAAAACAATATCCTTATGCCTAACCGGCATCAAAATGCCACTCAAGGTCAGCTCCTTTTACTCGGCACATACGCGCAAGATTCACCCACCTTTTTCCAAATTCTGATGAGGTGAGCCGCTGCCTTTCCGTCCTAATCTTGACTTTAAGCTTATGCTTAAAGAACAAGATCAGTTGGGAAGAAGTGAACTTCTCGCCCTCATAGAATTCCTTCTGACGCGTCGTCTAAATCACGATTCTCATAACACCTAGTAAGCAACAGAACACAGTGTTCAGCCTTCGTCATCTGCGGCACCACATTGCTACAAACAGAACTGGCTTCAAGGACAAAAAATATTTCCCTGCAGCACGCGAACCATGAGGCCTTCAACAATCTTGAACAACGGCACTACCGCCCTGCACTGAAAGAAGGCGTGACCACGTATCACCAGCCAGGTGAGTGATGCCTCATCATTACTGAGACATTTCAACCCAGGCGCCCAAGGCCATATCGAGCGAGCCTCCTGCTTCGTAAGACCGAGCTCGCCAATCAGATCATCTTGAACGGCCCCTCTAGCTAACACTCGATACAATGCCTTACGAGACAATGCCTGGGCGTTGGAGAGGCCATCCGACGCCCGTAAGAGGAGTTTCAGAACACGACGATATTCGCGGTAGAAGGAGCACACACCTCGGGGTATACGGCCGGCCTCCTCGCACGAGTGCACACTTCTCAGGGATGTTTACGGACGTCTTCTTTCCAGAAGGCGCCCACTTCATCCGATCCGCGACACATTCGGTCTAGAAAGGTAATGCGTAGCATATGTTGACGAATCTCAATGCTAGGCATACCCGGACCGCCCTCAGAGGGATGAAGGCAACAGATCTCGCGAGATATCCTGGGGACCTTGTCTCTTCACAAGAAAGAGAACAAGGTCCGAACTAATAATATTAGTTTGGCATACGGGAGTGGAAATACAGAGAGTCGGTACAGGAGAATCGGATAGATGTGTGAAACACATACTTCCGCCCTTCCCTTCAGGGAAAGTCTCCTCTGAGACCACAGATTAACCGCGATCTCGGCCTTCCCTTGCACCTCCGACCAATTCATTTCCAACTGGAGATCACGACAGAAGCAGACGACGAGTATCTTGATCGGGCCATCGGTCCAGAGGAAAGGTCCGGGAAGAGAAACTCCCTTCCACGCACCCAACCGCAAGCCAACAGACTTATCGCGGTTGATCTTGGCCCCTGTCACCATCTCATAATCACCGATCTCTTTGCTGACTTTGTCAATCTCGGCTCTGCTCGACACAAGAACCGAAACGTCGTCAGCATAGGCAGAATACTTGGCTGAGGTGGTAGCCCCAGACAGGGCAATTCCGTGCAGATTCCCTCTAGATCTACATTCTATCACTAAGATTCGGCCGTATTAATGTATAATTTTTAACTTTGAAGTTTTACAGGGTTTTTTTCTTTATTTTTTTCTTTTCATGTGTTATCCAGTTATCTTATTTGGGCTAGTAATCCTTATATATATATATATATATATATATATATATATATATATATATATATGTGTGTGTGTGTGTGTATATATATATATATATATATATATAAAATAAGTACAGACGTTCCTTAAAAATACATTCAAGACGAATGTATTTTTAATGATCGTCTGTACTTATTATATTGCTCTGTTCTTACATTGAGCTCTCATTGGATTAATGTCCTCCTTGTTTGAATTATCCCTACTAATTATCAATTGATATATATATATATATATATATATATATATATATATATATATATTATTCAGCTGTAAGTTTATGAGTCGTCTTTGTAGATACTAGATGTTATATTGGATGTCAAATCTATATACATTGTAATGTGACATGTCACATAAGTTTGAAGTGTTTGGTTTCTTTTTTTGGAAAGAAGGTAAGTGAATTTCTATGCTTCTTTAATAGTCACGCATTTGTGTAGTTCTGGTAAGCTTTTTTTTTTTTTTTTGGTGCAAAAATAATGTCTGTTTTAACGTCAAAAAACGACATTATTTTTGCACCAACCTAATAGAAATTTCCTATTGTATCATTCGCTGCGTCTTGCATTGTCTTGTCTTATGAATTGTTGTTAATGTATTTTTAAATCAATAGCTAGCCATTCTCCTTCATCTGTCTGTCGATTTTCCTTCTCAGTTTGTTTTATTCACTCAGCATTTCCATTATGGTGTTTCTACTTTTACCTCATGTTAACCTAGAAATATTTTCAGATGTTTCGCAGATTTCAATTTTCTTCTTTCTTAGTTCCTGTTAGCTATTTTCTGTCTTTTATTTGTAGATTTGGTGAAAGATCTTTTGTCTCTTCGTACCGTTTCATGCTTTGTCATTTAGCCAGCAACTGTTTCTTAAGCTTTTAAATGACTCTTGCTATATTATTTTTATGTTGGCTGTAGCGTTTTCCAGTGAGAGAATTTCTCTTTGCCTACACACGGCTCGCTTTCTTTTTTTCTGAAAGTGTTGAAATCTCGCTTCCTATTTTGTGAATTGAGTTTTCAATTTGTCTTTTCAACGATAGCTGTTTTCCTTTGTTCTGTTAGCCCCCACCCCTTCAACCGCACATTTCTTTTAGGTTTCTATGCTCAGGGGGTCACTGACTACTGAGGCAGCAACATAAGTTCATTTATTTCCGTTAGGGAAACATTCTGCATACGTTTTTGCTTTGTGATTGCATTGTTTGTTGCTTCTAAGTCTGATTTTTTATGCCTTTCGTGTTTGATCTTTGATATTTTGGCGGTTTGTAAGATTTCTTTTATTTACTTTGCAATCGGTCCCATTTTTTTCATGATATTTATTTCCACTGCTTCTAATTTAACGCAGTTATTATATTGAGTGGAATAAGTAACAAAACTAAAAAGTAATGGGAACAAAGTGAGTCGCCTTGGAAAATCCCGCATTTATTAATTTATTTATTTTTTCAATAAGCTTTTTATGGGCATTAGTTTGTGGTTAGTATCAATCATTTACATACTGTGCATGAAAAAAAAAATGTCTTATATTTTGAAGACTAAAATTTCCAGGTCCTATGATCGATCCATGCTATTATAATATTTACATTATTCGGACTATTGTCCTCATCTTTGTCGCCATATTTATTACAACGTCTCGGCCGTTGTACACTCCGGCCTACTTCAGGTGGTTGGAATGTCGACCTGAACTCTTTATTTCGCTCACTGCGATAGACTGTTCTAGTCCGATGTGCCATGTCTAATGGATGTCAGTTATCATTTATCTCCTGTTAATTGCCCTCTCCAAGTTCTCCACCGCCTTAAACAGGTATTGAACTCACACTCTTTGGGAGGACAATATGGCACAGTGGATAAAGGCGTTAGTTAGATTCAGTGACAGGAGCCAAAGAGTATTAGTTCCATACCTAGTTAAGGCTGTGGAGAACTTGGAGAGGGGAATTAACAGGAGATAATTGATAACTGAAATCCATTAGACATGGGTCCTCAAGGGTACATGGCACAGTGGATAAAGGCATTAGTTATATTCAGTGACAGGACCAAAAGAGTGTGAGTTCAAAACCTTTTTAAGGCGGTGGAGAACTTGGAGTTTAGAGCGTTCAATTCGGCATTTCAACCATCTGAAAAAAGCCGGAGTGTACAACGACCGAAATGTTGTAATAAATATGGCGACAAAGTTGAGTACAATAGTCCGAATAATGTAAATAGTGTAAATAATATCTCGTCTCAGAAATATAGAGAGATTCTATTATAATGTTTCTGCTTTTAGATCTGCAACACTCTATGCTTAGTATTTTTACCCGTCCTGGGTATGACGATAAACTACATCCAGTAGCAGTCCTCTGATCGGGAGGTTTTGGTGAGCGTGGAACCGTCTCTTAATTGCTGTCATTTCCAGGTTTAGCGTGATCGGGGGTGATAGCAGCTATGCACATTAGTATGTGGTTATTATGAATCATTTACATATTGTGCTTGAAAAATTTTTAGTATATTTTGAAGATTAAAAGTTCCAGCGTCTTATGATCGATCCCTGCCATTATAAGGTTTATGCTGTTAAATCTGTAAGTCTCTATGCATAGCACTTCAACCGGTCTTGGGTATGACTACATCCGGCAGCAAGGCCTATGATCGAGAACTTATGGGTTGCGTGGAAGGGCCTCTTAATTTCCACGTCCACACTAATGCGGGGTGATAGTCGCTATGGGCAAATAGTGAACCCCCAAACTGGTGTTAAAAGTCTATCTAATAACTGTATAGGTGTCAGCAATATATTGTCATAGTAAAACAATTACCAGGAACGCGTTTTTGGCAAAAAGAATTATATATATATATATATATATATATATATATATATATATATGCTACCAGAAATACATTATTGTAAGTGTTGTAATTGAATGCCCCACACCCCCTATCGCCTATGTGGACTAACAACATCAGTGAATATATATATATTTTTTTTTTTTTTTTTGAACAATAAAAAAATATTAAAAAATTAAAATCTTCAGACACACTGGGTTGTAGATTAATATTCTTTCGTTTTTTTATTATTATTTTATTTAGATTCCTCGACTAGTTTCGGCCGAAATGGCCATCATCGGGAGGAGAAATATTTCTGCTTGCTGCTAGCAGTGAACTACAGCAATGAATGTCTTGATGGAGAAAATGAAATTTGTCTGTAGTTTTCATTTGTCTTTTTGTTTTTTTATCTTTTTAACATGAATCTTTTAACAATCCTTAGCGAGCACAAGATATACCTGGGTCTGGCTTCGGGAATTACTGGCTTGCTACCCAATTCCCTGTCTTTCAGTAGTGTATTCTCTTTTACAATAAACCTCTCTTTCATCTACGCCCGTGTTGCTGTTCCTTCACTCTAGTGCCACTTTTGTCGGTTTGTAATCTCTTTAAGGATACAACAGTAAGGAAAAAAATATTCCCAACAATAGATATTTATATATAAAAAAAGATAGTACCATTTTTGTAAAAGAAATTACTAATGCTCCCAAGAAAGTTAAATGACCCAGAAGGAGTTCATATGCCGTTAAACAAAACAAAACATGCAAACAAAAAAAATACTTCGATTAGTTTCATCGCAACACAAAGAAGCTTGCGGTCATATCACGTTGAAACACCGGTTCTCGTACGATCAACGAAGTTAACCCACATCGAGCTTGGTCAGTACCTAGATGGGTGACCGTGGGGAAATACCAGATGCTGTAAGCTTTAATCTGCTGGTGGTGTAATGGATAACGCCTTGGAATTAGAAATCGGAGAGTCGAGTTCCAATTGCAGTTGCGTTCGTTATATTCACTTACGCGCAAATACCTTTGTGAATAGTATGAACCCATTTCTTTCCCCCAGCTATGGGTTAATTAGTAAATCTTCATTTTTCTCTATCTCATAGTCTAAAAAGTATTTTCTGGCTTTAAATAACCCAAAAAAGGTTGATAAACTGTAAAAAAATCAATCATTAGAACATGGACCTCATTTATATTATTGGTATTTTAAAGCATTTTAAAGTTTTTGTTTTCTTTTAAATACAAATAATATTTTTCTAAGTAGTGATTTTAAAATTTTCTAAATGGTAAGAGGTTATATATTAGAATTTTTTAGCATTAGAATTTTTTTTTTTAACTCGGGTGTAAGTCATCAGACAGGTATTTTTCAGGTACTGTCAGGATTTATGTGAGAACTTTTTACCACTATTTTATGTGTAAAGGATATCTGATGGAACCAATAGCTTAGCACTTTGACAATGCCAGTTGATTTCCACTTATCTATTCGTTTTAAGTTTATGGAGATATCCTCTCAAGTTTGTATATCGATATCTTTCTACATTGATGTTAACCTTTCTATCGAGTCTGCTTTTGCCTTCCATTTCTTTTCCTTCTTTTCTCCGTCGCAAATGTCATTCCATTTTTATAGTTCTTCATCCGCTGGGACATCGTTTACACTTAATGTTTCTTTTCCAATTTTACGGTAAAGTTTTGTTTTTTTCAGATCCTCTTTGAAGCCTTTGTTTCGTCTGAAGAATTTTATCCGCTTTTCAAATCTGATGATACGGTGTGCTTTTAACTGAATGTTCTTTTTCAAAGTTTTTGTTATTTGCTGATATATTTTTGTAGATGTTACCTTATGTTACCTGGTAACTTTTCTTGCTTTTCTGTTATTCACCATTAAAATTGTACTTCTCTCATTAAGAAGCAATATCTTTCCCTTCATTTCCTTCAAGGATGAATTTTCGCACTGCAACTGTTTAACAAACAAAATTTAAAATAAGCGAATTCTTTGTTATTTTCAGTTAATTGTTTGTGGCTTTATTCTTTTATTTGAAAAATTCATTTTCTCTGTGCCTAGTTAGTTAATCATTGTTTTCTATTAGATTATATTAATTTGGTTGTTTCTCTTTTCATTATAATGTTCGTTTTTTTTATATATACTACCAGCAGGCTTCGTTCACTCGCTTGCTATCGCTTCGCAAAGTAAGATATATTCACTACTTGAAATACTTGAAACAAAACTTTTTAATGAACATTTCATTCATAAATTGGCTTATTATAGTTAAGGAAAGTTTACAAATAGATGTCAACTTGTTGAAGGCCAAGTAAAATGCAAATTTTAAACACTTTTTTCTCCTCTATAAAACACTATTTCTATTTTTGATATGAAAGTCAAAACAATCTTTGAATAAGAGAACAATAATCAACGACAGTTAATTAAAGAAATATACGTTTTTTAAATCAATATGCAAATTAGTTAAACCTGAAGAGTGATTGTACCTGGAAGTAGACAATATATAATACAGACATTGAGCGTTAAGCGTATACATTACTGTAGAGTTGACGCTTTTTTTTTAACCGATGAATTCTTTGGATAATTGTACCCAAATTTTGCATTTATTTATATAGATTTCATAATGTTTTACTGTGATGACTTACCTCGTATCTCGAAACGTGTGCGAACGCGTCTTGCTTGCATGATAAATCTAGGTACCTCCACTTTTTCGCGGGAAAACAGCATAGCGTAATAAACAAATGCCACAAACTTACCGAAAATAAATTTTTATCGTCAAAACGCTTATGTTATTATTAAGATGAAAGACCAAAGTGTATTTTAATTATTTTTTGATATTTTTTAATATTTTTTAACACGTTCGAAATTTTGGTTAAAGTTTTCTTTTTTTTACGTCATCGCGGTGCTGTAAAAATAACATTGTTTTTTTTTGCGCTTTTTTCCCGTTGAAAACCCATTGATTTGGAAATTCTTGTAAAATTAAAGTAATTGTCCGATTTTAATGAAATTTTCAAGACTTATTTCACCAATGAATGAAATTATTTTTGAAATATTTCTTTTTAGTAAATTTTAGTAAAAAATTTTTTTTTTTAATATGTTACACCCCACTTACTTATTTTCCCGAAATTTTTTTCAATTCTTTTTATTTCCTTACAATTTTTTTTTGTTTAAAGTAAGAGTCATTGGAGATGGTAAATCACCTACTTTTTTTTTCTAATTTGTTCCAACTTTTGTAAAATGAGCTTTGAATAGAAAAATAATGAATCCAATAAAACTATGATATTACTTAATTAGAAAAGCTTTTAATTGCTTTTGTAAATAAGTAATATTAAGGTCATTATTGCCTGAAGAAATAAATTTTTTCTGATGAATAATTAAATTTTACAAGAATTTTTTATTTGTTTTACATTTTGATTATAATAATTTATAATAGTTTAAAAATCGTGCAAAACTCTGTATTAGCTTATTTCCTTTTGATAATTAGTAATTAAGTAGAAACAAAATTTACGAGTTCAAAATTGCCAAGTTTAATAAATTTAGTGATTCCACTTTTTTTTCAAATAATTTTTTATGTTGTATTTTTCTACTTAATACATTCCTTATTTCCATGTACGGTAGACTGAAATTGCCATTATTATAAAAAGAGTTTTGTCCCTTTATTCTAATAAATAGACATAACAGTAAAACTAAAAATAAAAGGGTTCACTCAGATTTCTAGTAATTTTCATTTATGGTCATCCGTCGTAGCTGTCATCACTTGTCAATCAACACGTGGATCAAGTATCGGATCAAAATTACGGTACCAATCGTTAATAATTCGTTGTATATTTCTTTTTTATGCTATAATTAAGTAATATTTTTTTTTAAATCAGATTAATTTAACATTAAATTTTCTAATTTTACTAAAATGACGTGTCAGAAATTTTTTTAAATATTTTTAAAATCGATAAATTTGTATTTGTTTACAAATTTCTTAAAATTAAGAAAATGGCGGGTTTTTTGAAAATTTAAAAATTTTAAATTAAATTTGACATTCCAATGTATATAGTTTCTATCTGAAATATACCAGAATTGTTTACTTAATGGAAATAATAAATTTAATGATTCAACTTTCAAGTAAAACTAAAATGAAATATTCAAGCATATTTTTTCATTTTAAAAAATGCATTTTAAACTTAGGTATCGATAATTTATGCCGAAAAAGTGGAGGTACCTAGATAAATCCCAAAGAAGGTATTTATTGTACAAAAGTACAAATGTGCCACGTGGGCAAAATTGGGAAGCGGGGAGGGCTGGTCTTCAACCCCTGGGGTCTTTCCCTCTAAATTAGTTAGCCTCATTTACTGACCCAGTCGTTCAAAACATTGTTTCATTCATCCGTTTTTCAATTATTCACTCATTTAAACATACTAACAAATAAACGAAAAGACACACTCGAAAACGAAAGGCATCCAACAGTTTAACCAGAGAACTGCAAGCTCTGTCCAACTAAATGAGGACGGAATGGGGGAAATTGACCAAAAACGGAGGGACAAAAATAAAGGGGCCATTCATACCATACAAATTGAAACAAAACCAAAACGACTTACTCTAACCTATCCCTAAATGACAAATGTTTTAAATCAGGCGACTAATATCCTTAAGCCTATGTCACCTCCAGATGCCACTCTAAATTAGGCCCTCTCAAGCGAAACAAACGCGAAGCATGCAACCACCTTTCGCCAAATTTTGATGAAGAGAGCCGCCTCCTTTCCGCTCTAATCTTGATTTTAAGCTGGTGCCTAAAAAACAAGACCAGTTGAAAGAGGAAAACTTCTCACCTCCATAAAATTCCTTCTGTCACGTTGTCCAAATCACGACTCGCATAATGCCGAGTAAACACAAGAACACTGCGGCACAACATTGCTACATACGGATCTGGCTTCTAGGACAAAGGATTTTCCGCCAAGGGCGCGGACCATGTAGCCTTCGATCAGCTTGCACAACGGCCGTACGACACTACAGTCGAAGATGTGCCCCAAGGACTCAACCGCCCCACCGCAGCGCACGCAGTTTGGCGTTACAGCCAAGCATGCTCTACAGAGCTTTTTGCCGACCCAGAGGGCCTTCCGCAACATCAGCCAAGTGAGTGATGCCTCGTCGTTATTGAGGCGCCGCCACCCAGACGCCCAAGGACACAGAGAGCTAAACTACCTATTCGTCAAACCGAGCTCATCCCTTAGAGTATCTCGAGCGTCCCCCCACGCACTAATACCCGATATAATGCCCTAGGAGACAACAGTCGGGTGTTGGAGAGGCCTTTCTTAACCCGTGTAAAGTCTTTCAAAGCGCGTCGACACTCGTGATAGAAGGAGCATTCGGTTTGATGAGTACGGAGGGCCTCCTCCTCGCCTTCATGCACACTTCTCAAAGACGGAAATGCTTTCTTAGTGTCATCCTTCACCCTCATCTTGCTGACACATTCGACCCAGGAACTTGAGCCGCAACGTCTTTTGTCGAATCTAGACCCCCCTCGGACGGGTGGAAGCAACAGACAGGCCGATTCACCGCAGGAGACTTGTAACCCCACAAGAAGTGAAACAGGTCTCGCACTAATAAAATTAGTTCGGCGGACGGCAGAGATACCAAGAGCCGGTAAACAAGGAGGGGGTAGATTTTCGCGGCACAAACTTCCGCCCTCCCCTTTAAGGAAAGCCTCTACCGAGCCCACAGCCTAGCTACAGCCTCGGCTTTTCTCGGACCTCCAACCAATTCTTCTCCAACTGAAGGTCAGGGCCAAACCAGACGCCGAGTATCTTGAGAGGCCTGTCCGTCCAAGTGAAGGGTCCAGGAAGAGAAATACCCTTCCAGGCGCCCAAACGCAAGGCGACAGATTTGTCGCGGTTGATCTTGGCTCCTGTCACCTCTTCATACCTGCTGATTTTCTTGCCAATTTCATCAATCTCGGTATTGCTTGTCACAAAAGCGCAACGTCATCGGCATAGACGGAATATCTTGCCGACGTGTTCGCACCAGGGAGAGTAATTCCTTGTAGGAACGAATTCCCCTTTAACTTGCGCAAGAACGGCTCCAACGCAAGAATGTACAGCATCGGCGAAAGCGGGCAACCTTGATGAATGGATCTGGACAAAATTCACCACTACAATCGCACCGGGGGAACGATACAAGAGACGAATCCAGGATCGAAAGTCCGGCCCGAAGCCAGCCGACTCGAGAACAGCCCCGAGAAATCGATGGTCAACCGTATCAAACGCCTTGGACTGATCCAAATTGATCAGCGCGGCTTCACTGTCGACTTGCTCTACGATCAAGAGCACCAAATGAAGGTTGTCTCGAATAGTCCTACCCTTCACAGCACGTCTGCTCGGGGCCAATCAGACTAGGTAGGACAGCCTGCAAACGGTTAACTAAGACCTTGGCCAAAATCTTTAACTCTGTATTCAACATCGTTAAGGACCGGAAGTTTATTAATCCCATCCCCTCCGTGTTTATCCTTGCGAAGCAACTTGATCACACCTCTGGTGAAGCGTTCGGGAATTTTCCCGTTCTTCATCCATTGATTAAAAATCAGTGCCAGCAGACGTACGAACTGCCTCAAGTACACTTCATAGGGAATTCCATCGACACCCGGAGTCTTGTCTCGGCCGACGTGCTTCAACACGTCCCAGATTTCCTCCTCTGTTACCGGACCCTCGCACCCAGCCGCTTCAGTCGCCCCGAGGCGAGGAAAGTCAGCCAAATAGGTGGCGAACTGAGTCGGACTCAGACCGAGCTCCCTGGTAAAAAGCTCCTAAGAGTGAGCTCGGAAAGCCTCTCATATGCCGTCGTTTGTAGTCACGGTACGCCTATCCGGCAATGTGACGCTAACGATGTATCGATCCACGATGCTCTGAACTTCCTCCGCTCGCAACTCAGCGGCCATATTTGTTGCCTCGGAAGACATCCTTTTTAATCTAGCCCTACTACCAGAGCTTGATCCTTCTTGATAAGCAAGGAGGCTAACTATGCCCTAGCTACGGCTATTTCCCCACTATCTTCCAATTTTATAGCCCTTTCTACTCTAGCTTCTTGTGCCGTTTGCCTGCTAGTCTATCTTGGTTGAGTCGCTTACTATAATCAGCCGCAAACGAAGGGATCCCACCACTTATTCCCAACCACAGAGCCCGTCCATTCCTGCATTTGAGTTAGTAAAAACTGGTCCTGAAAATCCTTATCACCGAACAACGAGGTGTTGAATTTCCATTAACTAGCCGTTCTAATCCTAGGCTTATCTAATTTTAAACGAACCCGGACAAGTCTATGGTCCGAATAAACTATAGTATGATGACTTGGACAGCCTAAGAGCTCTAAATCGACCCGCCGAACTAAGAGTCGGCCAATGCAGCTTGTACGCAACACCGATTTTCCAGTAATAAATTCTTTTTTAAAAAAACAGGCTACAAAGTCAAAAAAAGAAGGGAGCAAAAATAAAACAAACGCAAACAAAATATAAACAGTCCGAAAGAAAACAAACAAAACAAAAAACAAAGTCTGACGAAACAAAAGAACTGAAAATTAAAACAGTCCGCCGCTGAAAAGAAAGTTAACTGAAAAAGATACACTGTAAATAAAAGAAAGTTTGTCAAAAAAAGAAAATAACTTAACAAAAGGTACGTTCCAACAAAGTCCTCGTGTGGTCTAATTCATGTCAAGCAATACCAAAGTCTGGACACAAATATGATAAATCCCAAAGAAAACATGGCTACTGTCAAAGATGCGATTTATACGCGCCGGTCTCGTCCAAAACGAGATTGTACCAGTACACATGCAAATTTCAGCGGCACGGCGGAAGGCGAGTCATTTCGGCGGACTTCGTGAAACAGAGTCGGACGTGTGAATAGACTGGCAGACCAAGATGCGGTTGAAGTAGACGCGTCTGATTTGGGTGTCCGTTTCACGACTGCCCGCTGTAACGGGCCGAGAAAAGGAGTCTCGCAATTCATTTCTTTGAGGCGACCGACGGCGAAAAACAAACAACTAGTTTGCCGGCGAACCCTCTCGTCACTTTTTTGTTTTTCTCTCTTCTTTTTTCTACATTTACTTAATTACCTGTTGTGTTTCTCTAAGTCTTCAAGTATTGAATATATAACTAATTCTAATTTCTATTTTCCTATCTTTACGCTATATTAATTGTATCTTATAAATTGTCCCGTTCTGTCACCCATGAAAGAAAAATAATTGTTTATACAGAAAATAAAGCTCTACGTATACCAAATCGTCTTTAAATTAAGTGGCAAATGAATTATCGTTGACTTTTAAAAGGTAAGCTTAAACATTGATTCAATACTTAAATGCAGCGATCAATTTTGAGTTCTTCTGTACCTTATTGATGCCTATCGCATCTACTCCTCCCTAAATATTGTGATGATGGCCAAACCAAGAGTCCTCCACAGAAGCTAGTTTATATGCCAACAGGGCGGCCTTATGCTAGTTTATAATAAAACATGCCCTGCAATTTTAGATACAAAATAAGAGTTAATCGTCTTGAAACATGAAAAGCAACGATAATGGATAACATAATATATTAATATATATTTTTACCCTCGCATAATCTGGCAACCCTGAATCTGAGCTAAACGAAAATTGTTCCCTGCTCGTTACTTTCCTAGGGCTTTTGAATGAGCTATGAATCATTGAAATAGGACCAGTGGGAGCAGAGGAGTGACTTGGAGACACACACACACACACACACACACACATGCACTAAACTTTATATATAAGATTTTTACAGTTTTCTTCTTTTTTTGTACATCTTCAGCAATATATTCACTCTTTTCCATGGTGATTGTTTTGGTTTGTTTTCTCCCTTTCCAGTTCCGATGCCTAGGGCTTCACTAACTATAGAATAAGCGTTATAAATAAATTCATTTATTTCCGTTTGAGAAAGAGACTGCCTTTTTTTGTGTTCTTCATTACTTTTTGGTTGTTCGCTTCCAAAGCTTTGTCTACTATTTGTCTTTCATATTTATTCTTTTTTGTGGCTTTTTATTATATTTTCCTTTTCTCATGATATTTACTTCCATTGCTTTTACTTTTCCGCTGTCATTATGCGGAGCGTTCTCATTCGATATTGTATTGTTTTTCTGGCGTTACATAATCACGAACAAAGAACTGCACCAAATAATAGAAACGGCATCACTTGAGGATTTTCAACATCAGCAACAATTAAAATAGTTGTAACCTGAAAAGAAAAAAAAATAATATAATTATTATGTTGACATTCCACACAACTCCAAACAAAACGTTAGGAAGGAAACCTCCATAAATACTGGAAAGGGTTTAAAAGGTTGTAACCTTGAATCTTCGGGTGGTGCAATGGATAACGACTCAGAACTCGATATAAGAGAGCCGAGTTCTAATTTCTGTTGGGTCGTTATATTCACTTACACGAAAATAACTTTAGGAATGGTATCAATCCACTTAATTCCCTCAGCTATGGATTAATTAGTAAATCATTATCTTCTCCAAAAATCTCATCCTTTAAAAAAGATTTTAGAAACCTATTTACCCGAAAAATAATTTTAAGAGAAATATTTTATAAATTTTAATCGACAGTAATACAAACTGCTCAGTCAATAATGATAAATGCGTCTTTATTAGGAAACAGCTAATGTTACCATTGCTATTAACATCCGTACGTAATTCTTGAGATCTGCTATTTTTTATCCATCATCTTGAGTGTTTTTTTCTAAATGTCCCATTTAGTACCGTTGAAGTTGTTAGTGTTTATATTAGTTATTGATGCTAGAGTTGTTGTATGCCAGATTTTGTATATGCCTGAGGCGACCGATGTATTATTTTTTTACACAACCCATTATTAGCCTCTCAAGGTCGAAAGTTACTGAATAATATTATATGGGCGTAAGGAGATGAGGTAAGAAATGCAGTTTATGTGGTTATGTAGGTAAGATAACAGTTTGCCTTAGACTTATGTTTCTAGGGATCGGGAAAACATCCTATAAGGAAATTGTTTCCCAAATAGAAAGTTCGAGAGAAAGTGAAACTTCGTTCTTACTAATTGAATACGGAGTGAATGAGGATGATTCGTCACTGTGGAGGTGGCATGATGGGTCCAACTTGGAAAGGTTAGAATTGGTGAAACTAGGGAATGTAGATTATCAGAACATTTGGCATGGAATTACCAATAAAGTACTAAGAGACTTGCTTAATAAATCTTTGAAGTACGCTTTTGTGTTTTCTTTCTGTTTTTCCGCAACCATTTACTTTTTAGCTTTGGCAGTTTCTAATTTGCAGACTTTTTGACCTCAGCCTAGTTCAGCCTAGTTCCTAACTAAGGAATGAAGTCTTTGCTGACCCGCGCTATGACCAATGCGTTATGATAATTTAGGGCAGTATCTTGTTGGAACGTCTTAGAAGTTTTCGTCTTGAGGAAGTTAGGGATTTGATGAAATTGGAGATTTTTAAAATAATAGTACATTTTTATATTTTATTTTAGCGCTACAAACAAATAATTAAATAAAAATCTTCAAATTTTTAGATATGTATTGGACAGCGTTATATAATATTAAATCATAACATGCATCCTGTAATTTTAACAAAGAAATGAATATATAAACATATACATATACGTGGGTCGATCAACGATTTCGGATCCTCACCCAGAAGGAATTGGGGAGAGCAAACTGTTTTTCTCTATTTTCTTTAATATAACCCCCCCTCTTGGAATTTGGCTCAACAAAGCATAAGCATAGCAATCCCCATTGACGGACGAAGGTGGAGGTCTTGGTTCTTGAAAACCTCCTCCATAGCACAATTGATCTGATAATTGTTTTAAAAAATGGTAACCACGCAGATGGAGCTAAGTCTGGAGAGTAAGAGGGAAGCGGTATCAATTTAATGCCACAGTTGGATGATTCAGCTACCCATCCTGAGCACTGTGAACGGGTGCGTTTTACTGGAGCAAGAACACACCTCTGCGTTTAGACTTGATTGCTTCCTTGAGTTGTCTTATTTTTAACGCATAGTACTGTCCACTAATAGTTTTTTGCCCTTTTCTGAGTAGTCTATCATGACCAGAATTCCTCCAAAACAGAAGCCATCACATAATTAACAGACGTTTCCCGCTTAAACTTTTTCGAGGATGGAGAACTAGAGTGATTCCACTGTTTGGTTTGAATCTTTCATTCAAGTTCGAAATGGCTTCATCTTGATTTAGTAATCTTTTGATCTTCTAATCTGGTTTCAGCATTCTTGGGACCCCGTCTTTCACACAGCTTTCTTTTCCCCAAGATCTCAGTTAAAAAAATATGAATTGAAGCAGAATTAATACCATTGCACCTATCTATCGTCTGGATTGTATGACGCCTTGTTCATCAGTGGTTGTGATTTTTTGGACAACCAAATCGAAGGTCATCTTCTGGGATGAACATCCCTGGTTTGAATTCCGCAGCACACTTCTTCACAGTTTCATAGGGAGGGGAGTACCAACCAAGTGTCTGTAAAATGCCCTCATGGATTTCCTTGGGTGTCGTACTTTTTTTTTTGTAAGCACTTTATGACACCTCGGCCCTTTGTTTTGTCCATTTTTAGATTTGTTGAACGTCTTTCAGCTTTTAATGGTAGGCCTTACCTGCACAGAAATTAAGACCGAAATCTGAATCAATTTTTCTGACTCTAGTGGTAGTGTTTTGCCACAGTAAAAATATTCAGCTATGACACTTCTTTCTGGGTGAAGCTTAGAACTTTTTAAACGACCCTCGTAAACATATAAACATATAAAATATATATATATGATGATTGGCAATTTAACTGATGTAGGAAAAAAAGTAAATGTTTATAAAATTGGATGAGTCTACCGAGAGCGCTGCTGAAGTCCTCACTTTCGGCAGCCGGCAAGAAGATTAGGACCCCCGTCGGAGAGTTCGATGGTTCATCAGCACCGGCCCCGAGAGCCCTCTTATAATGTTTTCACTTTTTAAGCCGAAATAAAAACCCTTGTGTTTTTACTACCATAAGAGTCGTATATATTTATTTACATATTTTTTTGAAGCAATCGCTTCCAACATTTGCCAAATTCTTTTCTACACAGAAGTTATTCGTTAGAGCAGTATTTTTCATTATAGCAGTAGTGTTGCTTAATTTCCATGGAATTATGTCAGTTTTCGTTTAAAGGAATTAAAAGAAAGATCCTGGTTTTCCTTCAGAAGAAAGTTTGTATTTTTGAACATTTTAGATACCGTTTCTACATACGAGTAATTTTGTCGAGAAAGGCAACTGCAATCTGAAGTTGAAAGACCTGCAGATTCCGCTGTGTGTAAAAAAATTATGCAAACATAATTATAGCATATAATGCATAAATAATAAAGTCTATCATTATAGCGTATTATGTATAAATAATAAATTCTATAATTATAGCATATAATGTATAAATAATAAATTATATAATTATAAACAACTTAAATTTATAATTTTCTCATCTAAAATTATTTCAAACAATAAAAGATCTAGTTACAAATGAACGAGCAAATTATTAAACAAGAAAGTTAAAATTGTTCAACTCACAAGTCCAGCCTATATACGATATATGTATTATGACCCTTCATATGTGATCATAGCTCACGGCAATTTACTGTTCGTTGTTCTTAACCGTTTGAGCTCTGCGTTCTTGAAGAATCTTAACCCTTCTGCCTGAGCACCTGAGTCAAAATTCGCAAATAATTGATGCGTACTCTTTCACGGTAGATATAAAAATAGTTACAAGTGTTTACCCACCGTTCAACCAGGAGCTGGAACCAAGGGTTAAACAATAAATTATTTAATTACAAATGGACTAGTAAAAAATTAATAAGAAATTTAAATAATTTAACTCTGATTTACGATTAATATAATATTATTTTAAAATAATTAAGAAAAATATTATTAATTTTATATGTTAAAATATTTACAAACGATGTAGTCGTTGTAAAATAATTAATCTTCAACATAAAATTAATAATATTATTTTATTATCACAATAATATTTTTTTCATCTGCTTTTACGATAATTTTAATTTAAGAAAAATAAATAAATATTACTTTATTTTATTTTATTTTGTGTTTTTCTTTATGTAATATTTCATTCCAACATCAATCTCTCTTTGAATTGTAAAAGATACTCCTTCCGTCAGTCATTAAGTAGAGCGCTTATCAGTTAAAACTAATGCTGCCAGTAACAACAGTAAATGAAATAGAATCAAACAGACGCAGAAGTTTAAATATATGGGAAGCGTCTTGGCAGAGGACGGTAAGTGCGACACTGAGATCCGTAGACGTAATGGAATGGCCAAGGACACATTCCAAAAGCTGGTCAGTGTATTATGAGACAGGAGCATTTCCTTGGTAACAAAGAAAAACTACTTATCTGTTACGTGACATCTGTCCTTCTTTACGGCTGCGAATGTTGGACGATTTCCGCAGAGATGAAGAAGAGTCTCGAGGCAACGGGGATGTGGTTCTACAGAGGGATGATAAGGATATCATGGACCGAGCGTGTGAGCAACGATGAGGTTTTGGAGAGAATGCAAACAAGGAGGAAGCTTATACTTAACATCAAGAAGAGGCAGCTGAAGTTTCTGGGAAAAATAATGAGGAAGGACGGCCTGGGGAATCTGATACTCACGGGTCGAATAGAGGAAAAGAGACAAGGGAAAACAATGTGTGACATACCTTGCAGGCTTAAGCAAGTGGATGACAGAACGTGGTCCTGGAGGGAGGTAGCAGAGGGAAGGAACTTGCTGAGAGCTGCACGAGATAGAGGGCGGTGGAGAGCCATGATCGTTTACGTCCTGAAAGGATATGGCGTATAAAAAGAAAGAAAGAAAAGAATGGTAATTTTTAGTAGTAATACTGATAAATCAAATATAGAACGAAGTGATTAACATAACTCTTTCAATATTTTGCATGATTTAATGGCCACTGTTATGATATCTAACACGACAACGCTACGTCAATTTAACTTGCGAGACATTTTATAAAAAAAGCATGCAAATATGGCGAACAGCTTCAGTCAGTTATGCGCCATGCGCGATAGGCGATCATGTATCTTTCGATGCATAACTAACGAAGAAGATTTATTCCCGCAGTACATTACCATAGAGCCCGGTCAGTTCTGCTATTTACCCATAACTGGGAAGGGGTGGGGGAGAAGAAGAGGAGTCATATTCTTTCCCAAATATATTAGCATGTAAGTGAATGTAATGGACTTCACTTAAATTCGAATCTCCGATTCCTCAATCCGAGCTGCTATTCATTACTCCACGGTGCCTCTACGAACAACTTCATGTGCATATTCAGAATCCACAAACTCTTAAAACGCATGAAAATAATTTCAAATGCAAATTACTAATGTCCCAACCCAGCAGAATGAACAAGGTGACAGAAGAGTTCCATATGATTTATATTAGGTTGGTGAAAAAAATAATGACGTAATAATGTCGTTTTTTGACGTATTTTTTAACGTCAAAAAAACGACATTATTACGTCATTATTTTTGCACCAACCTAATACTAAACTGCTTGATTTTTGCTCTTACTAAGTAATCGACTGACGAAAAATCTAAAAATTATTACGTTACCCATCATGTCACACACGTTTCAGATGTATTCCATTCACATGGGCTGCATTTCAATCGCTCTGTCATGTTGATCATCAGTGCACCAGTTTTGTATGAAGATAAACAACATTTGTACAAATACATAATACAGTGTAACCCGGATATAAAAGAGTTGTCGGGACCGGAGAATAATTCTCTTATATCCGGGTTTCTCTTATATCCAGGTTTGGTCTATTTTGTTTAGGTAAGTATGGCTCTAATTTGGGACCAGAGAAAATATCTCTTATATCCGGGTTTATCTTATATCAGGGTCTCTTATATCCGGGTTACACTGTAATTGTTTTATATTTATATTTATTTTATGTTTTTATATTTATACTTGCATGCATTTTTTTTTTAAATATAACTTGAAAAAGACAGGCATATTGTGGAAATATTGTTAAACATTGGTCAACACTGTTTCCTTTCTTTCCTTTCTATTCTTAAATAGCTTTCATCTGGAAGCATTGCTAAAACTTTTGCAATCTTCTGAAAGCTATGACGTTTGAATTTTTTCCACGCACACGCACGGCTCTGTGGTGACAAATTCAAATTTCTAAGATCTTTTAAACGACTTGAATAGACATTGTAATCATTCATTCAGCAGACATCTATTTACATTAAACTTATTAATATTCTAGCGAGGAACGAGTTTAGTCTCATGTAGCAGATGTTAATAACTAACACCAATTTAACTTCAGATGGTAATCCCCAAAATGTAATTCCCTCCCACTGGGTAAAATGAAAGATCTTTTGATGTGATACGCGACAGGAGATTTAAGCCGGATTTTATAACACGTGAAAGTCTAGAATCTATTTTTCTTTTTATTGTGACGCTAAGGAAATAAAGCATTTCACGCTTTCCTCTTGAGAGCTTTTCTGATGATTATTAATAGTTGTTAGGTTTTTCCTTTTATTTTATTAGGTGTGTGCAAAATTATCCAGAGAAAATAACGTTTGTCAACTGCGTATTCAGTCTTTAGCAAGCAAAAGTGATCGCTGGAAAATGTCAAGCACACATAATGTTTTACTGTTATATTTTTTATTCAAAGGTTCAGGACGTTTTTACTTTTTCCGACCATTTTATAAGAAGTGTGATTTAGAAATAAAAACTTAGTCTCTGACAATAATTGCCCTCATATGCCACAACTTGAGAGACTGTCAAAACTTAATAACGACAACGCCCCATATAAGACATTCGGACAGATAGAGACTATTACATCTACTATTATTAGGTGTAAACAATTGTTTGAAACAAAATGAATTCCGTTATTATTTACCTTTTTTTCATATTTTTCCTATGAAACATGACTCATGCACATGTTAGTATTTTGCATGTGCATTCCAAAAAGTCGTTCGTTGCAGATTGACCACAGACTCTCGATTGGATTTAAATCAGGAAAGCTTCTGGGCCTGTCTATTTGCTCACTGGTAAGGCTTGCCAGTCTGTTCGAATCAACTTTACAATTTTCTTACACTTCCATCGCAGACAATGGCCATAGGACAACTAGTCTAAAGTCAAGACTCTCTGGGCGTGATAAAAATGTGATGCACTCATGGATGACGCAATATTTTTTAAGCTCAAACAAATTTCATCATACACACCAAAAACAGATTCATATTACTGCACACCACTGCAAATGAGGAAAAAATAGGAAACGAATACACCCTGCCACTCACATGGGTCTAAAACTGACCGTATGGTGAAAAGAAATGAAACTAAAGCGGTTGTTTCATTTAATTTGCACAAAGGTGTACGTCTTGGGAGCGATTTCTAGAGATAATTTGCTAAGGTATTGGCAATATCAAAGGAGATCCCTTGAACGTGGGACGGACATTCTTATCTTGGTATCTGCCTATTCCGTACCCGTGCTCATCATTAATAGTCGTAAAATATAGAAACGAATTAAGCACCAATATAGAAGACAAATAAGGTAAAATAAAAATAGTCAACTTTTAATAATATTAGTTTATTTAATAATTTTCGGACATTTATGTCTGTCAGTTATCATTCTGCAATGTTATTGCAATTCTCTGGCTTAACTGCGATTGACAGAAATTTCTATCACAATTAAAAAACAACGATTTTCAGTAAGACAGAAGATGGTGATTGGCGCCGCATTTAAATAGATTACAGATGTCAGGAAAACAAAAGAAAAAGCCGCAAGAGAGTTCTGCAAGCGAGAGAACTGTGAGCAAAGAAACTTTTAGAATAGAAGTGACGGTTAAATCTAGCTAGTTCAACAGTAAAACGGCGAGACTTATTTGTCCCGTCTTGGGTATGACGATAAACAACATCCAATAGCAAGGCCGCTGATCAGAAGGCTTTGAGGAGTGTGGAACCATCTCTTAGTTGCTGTTATTCCCAGGACTACCTGAACCGGAGTGGTAACACCTGTTAGGGTCCTAATCTATGGCAGATATTTAAACCCCAAATTGGGGGCAAAACACTGAAAGTGTAAGAATAGGTTTTAATATCAGAAATAGGTTTTTGCAAAAAAAATTATAGCAATAAATTTTTTGAAGAAATATTAGCAGCAATACATTACCAACAAAATATTTTTGAAAAAAAAAATATTACCAGCAATGACATTTTTGTCAACATTAAATAACCCATTGAGATTTATATGCCGTAAACCAAACCAAACCAAATCAAACCAAAAGTGGTTGCCAATCTAGTAGTACACTTAAATTTGTGCAGTAGAAGCACCAAGGAGGAAATCTCAGAAAGCTATAAAACACAGCGTGTCTTGCGATTTAACCCATAGCTGGGGAGAAGAGACAGATTAATATCTTTCACAGGGGTAGTTGTGTATAAATAAATGTAACGGATTCGACTGGAAATGGAACACACCTATCAGGCTTCACATTTCGAGTCATTGTCTATTGCACCACACACATGTCGCATTGCGATTGCAAAAAGCTCAGGTGAGTGATTGGAATTAGAAGTCTGTTTTGTGCTCTGTAATTGGTTAGGTTATTGCTCTGTCTTCTCCATTTGATTTCGACATTGAGCACTTTCGATGATTGCCTAGGGAAATGGTTATAATTCCTTTTCCTTTTTGGGGCTTAGTTTTTGTTAGTTTCATTTTTATTAATTATCGATTCTTATTTTTATTTATTTTCTTTTTTTATTCTTTTTGGTTTGTTCTTCATATATATATATATATATATATATATATATATATATATATATATGTTCGAATTACAATCGAATTCATTACATTCACTTACGTGCTAACACCGTCGGAAAATGTATGAATCCTATTCTTCTCCCCCCCAACTATGGCTAAATAACAAGATAGACTGGGTTCTATAGCATTGGATGACACCTGCTGTAGGAGAAGGACAACTCTGAATTCAAAACATGCGAAGGGTCGTTAGGGGACCTTGATATACAAGGTGAACCAGGTCCATGTTTTTGGCTCTTCAAAAAGTGATGTTGGTTCTGCACAAAACCTTCACTACTATAATCAAATCATATGTGCAGGTTGTCTGGCTGTCTGTTCCTAGAAACTGAAGTGCCTGACACTTATACTTCATGAAATGGTCCCCGGTAGGCGCGGTTCGATCAACGAGGGGACAGTCCACGATATATATATATATATATATATATATATATATATATATATATATATATATATATATATATATATAATTTATTATTATTATTATTATTATTATTATTATTATTATTATTATTATTATTATTCAAATATAAGTAAAAAAAAAGTTTAATACTCATCGAAAATCAACATAGAGTTTCGTTATATTCAATTACGCGCAAATATTCTTTTTAAATGTATGAATCCACCTTCCGCCAGCTATGGGTTAATTAACCTATCACTTTTATCAATTAATCACTAATATCTCAATACATTCTTACAATCTAAAAATATTTTCTTACTTTAAATGACCTGCAAAGAGCGGATAATTCGTAGAAAAGGATTCAATCGAGCGATCTTATAATCTTATATTTTCTTCATATACAATTTGCGATGAATAAATTGTCTTCTAAATTACGGAGAGTTGAAAATAACACTGACATCTCCTTTTTACAGATATATTTAACAAAATTACTTAAAAGTAACTTGAAATACTAAAAAAATAAATGTATTCAATAAGATCGCCTCTGACTCCAACAACGGTATCCAGACGACTTCGGAATCTCCCACAACTCTTCTGCAAGACTCTGCACCATACTACACAAGCTTTTATGACTGCCAGAGAATTTCTGCAAACACATTGTCTTTAGCATCTTGATAGCTAACTCCCCTTGATTATTATGTGTGGGTGCAGTTGAGGAAGAGACCAGCAAAACTTCTCATAACACGAAAGATGAACTGAAGGCAAGGATTATGGTAACATTCACAAAAATGGCGAAAATTTACCAATTGCATTCTGTATATGCAAGTAGGTAGGTATGCATTCAACGTGGTATCGTCAGGGTCTTGGACTAGTCTCTGCTGGCAGACTTCTTAACATTCCAATTATGCACGATGAGTGGTATCAGAATGTTCCAAGATTAAAACTTCGAGTAAGTACTCCATAGATCCAGTAGTTAATACGTTTGATGGATAATTTAAATTCAGCCATTCTCTAGTTCGAAATATTTCCCTTGGGAAGATATAGAGCGATTCTAGACGAGGGAAAAATGTCTAACAACATGATGCAGATTCAGGGCAACACCAAGAATATTGGTAGACGATTTGCCTAGTGAATTGTTAAATTTGATGAAGACACACGACGGAATTTTGTCAGTCATAACAACATCGGAGAGTCTTTTCAACATGATGTTACAGAATATAAAAATATAAGTAAGTGCCCTTATGAGATAGATCATTTTAGCGCGTTGTAAATTGTATCGTTTTTACTAATCAGAAGATCCGTACAGAAGACCAACCAGGATACAATTAAGCTGCGTTATTTGAGTTAAGTCTTGTTCTCTGCTGTTAAGGCTTTTACTTTTGCGAAACACTTGTGGAGAAGTTAATTTGATTTTTCAATTTCAATTGAGAAGGGTACCTACAAGTATCACTATCACCTGATGAAATTTATATGATCTTATTTTTATATTAATCTCAGTTATGACATTTTTCCATAAATGAAATATCAAAATTAATAATAAAATGAATGGAAATATAAATAAGACAGTAAAATGTAGTAAATGTACATAAAATTATAGTATTTTATGTACACTTCTGATAAAATTTCATAAGAAAGGTACCTATAAATTAATCAGATACCTTTCTTATGAAATCTCATCTCACTCTTAACAGTCTTATTTTAATTTCTTTATAATATATTTTCCATAAAGCATCGTAAACGTAAAGGTGAAAGCTAAGTACAAAAAAAAAAAAAAATTAGAGCGCCGACAGTTTTCCTTAAAAATAACGAGGTAAATAATTTGTTCACTTAAATGTAAATAACTTCACTTCTCTCCTTCTGTAGAAAAAAATATGTTGACGTAATCCGTCAATATGTTTTTCATCACCTGTCAAGTGACGCGAAATTTTATGACCTGCTTTGTTTTATATTCCAATTACATCTTTTCGGCGCAGAAGCTGCTTGATTCAAAATATTTTAAATAAGCATAATTTCTTATTTTCTTAAAATAAGTTTTGTAAAAATGATAATTGATTTTTAAAAGAATTTCAAACTGAGATTTTCATTTTTTTATTAAATAGAAAAAATGGTTGCCATGATCAATTATCTGCTAATTTTGCTGACTCACCCCCCTCCCAAAAAAAACAAGATTTTGAAGGAAAATTTCGGACGTGCTAAGAACGATTAAAAAATGTAAAAAAATACCCCCAAAATAGTTTGATCGTTCCTCTTAATAATAGCATAAACGATAGAATTTTGTTTTCATCATTTTGGCGTCTTTCTCATCATGCTATGCTCTTTTTTTTAGCGATCTTCTGGAGGTACCTATTTTTAGTGGATACACGTATTTGAGCAGGCGCTCTGTTTATTTATTAAACAATGTATATTTTTATTATTTATTCTGAATGTTCGAGAAATCTTATTCAAGAAACATGTACTCTCTCTAGTAGGACTCGAACCTGCCTCTCTTTGGGCAGAGGGAGCACTCCTTAAATCCGACACGCTCTGAAAAAAGAAAACTCTTTGTTTACTTCTGGATACGAAACTGTGCAAACAGGAAAATTTCGGGAAGTCAGTTATATTTTTATAATTTATTTTCGCCTGCCGGCTTGAATGTACGAGAAATCTTATTTAAAATATTATGCTTTCTGGCAGGATTCGAATCTGCGTCCCTTTGAGCAGAGGGACATGTCGTTAAATCCGACACACTCTGACCGACGGAGCTAGAAAGAAGCAATATACCTTTCAGCGATACGGATATATGTAAGAGGTGACAGGTTCAAGGTTTTGTTTAAAATAGAGGATTCTAGTCCTGAAACTGCATATTAGCGGAGAATTTAGTCATTGGAAATTATTTATGACTAAACCTAATGCACACACCCACACCCACACACACACACACACATATATATATATATATATATATATATATATATATATATATATATATATATATATATATATATATATATATATATATATATATCAAAATAAAGAAAAAGAACAGACAGATTAAGAATCCACAGTTCTTAGCTTTTACTTTTTTTTTTTTTTTTTTTTTAAAGTGCTCATTACTGCGTAGAGCAAAAGATTATTATAATATTTTTATTATAATATTTTACATCGCTACACAAAAAGTTCCGTGTTTCGGAACTAAAAAGTTCCTTCATTAGGCGATGATAGATAATTTATGATGAAAATGATTAATTTGGGAAGCTAGAAAACAAATCATTATCTCATTTGAATCTTAAAAATGTTTGGGGAAAACCCTAATTTCGAAATTAAAAAAAATACTCGTGGGCATGTCTGGATTAACTACTCAAGAGACAGATCTAAGCGAAAAGGGGAAAATGAAAAATAAGGTCTATGGGTCTAGGTAGTTGGGTTATTAATTCATATTTTACATAAATTGACACTTTAGACACGTCCAATAGCAGACAAACGGTTGCAAACAAAGTTTACATAAGGTGAAGTCGACAAAGTTGTATTAGTTTGGTGCAAAAATAATGTCGTTTTCTCACATAGTAATATATGTGAAAAAAACAACATTATTTTTGCACCAACCTAAGATTAAAGAAAATATTATTTTTAAAGAATTTCATAATTTTTTATACTACAAAACCTTCTTAAATTTGTCGCTAGTATAACATTATATATAATATGGGACCTAAAATACAATACTTATTATTTGCACTTTAATAAGTATCGCATTTTAGATTCCATATATATAAGAAAAAGGTTTTCTGTAGCGATGTAAATCTAATAATAATAATAATAATATATTATTATTATTATTAATATTATTATTATTATTATTATTAATAAGAATATAATAATACATACATACATATATATATATATATATATATATATATATATATATATATATATAGAGAGAGAGAGAGAGAGAGAGAGCGGGGGGGAATTCCTCTTATCTACAGATATAATATAATAGATATAATAATTTTGTGAAGACATTAACGTTCAGTAGATCTTTATTTTAATTTTAGAAAATAAGAAAAATGTTTTTTCATTTGCTTTATCGTGGTTACCAATTAGCTATGTTTTCCACAGGTTACCATACTGGCATGAAATATTAGGTTGGTGCAAAAATAATGTCGTTTTCTCACATATGTTACTATGTGAGAAAACGACATTATTTTTGCACCAACCTAATACTAAATTTTTATTGGTGAAAAAGAAGACTGCATTAATTATACGTAGGAAATATACAGATGTTTTTTTTTTATCTTCGCAATATAATTTGTAAATTTTATAGAAAGTCTCACTGAGAGAGTTCAATTTGAAGTGCACGGTGTTATTGATCATTCATTCACAGCTCATGGAGTTGTCACGGGTTCACGTCAGTTCATTCAGCACAGTCCAGTTCGTGAGAATTTAATCGTAACACAAACGTGTGACTGAGGGCATCTATGTTTGTGTCTAGAGAGAAATCGACTAGCGAAATGTGTGGATTCTTCAAATCAAGATAACTTTCCGTTTATCATTTTTGCACTTTTAAATGTGGTCAGAATTAGCGCTAGGTGAAGGGAAAATCAATTGGTTGGTATGATGTAATTGGTGATAGCAGTAATATACTTAAAGTGACTTAAAATAATAAAATAAAATAAAACATAGAATTGTCACTATTCTTAAGCTAGCTTAAAGCCCACACTCCATGTGAATATTTCCTGCGGAGGTATAATCAGGCCTCTAGCCCAAAACTAAAGGGAACTCCTGCTCTAGATTAAAAAGCAGCAATGATAATTTTGAAGAAGTAATTTTGAATTCCCCAATTCACTCGATGTAACTTCAAAACCTCTCTTTAACTCTGATTATTGGTCTATGTTCACTTCTACCCAAAAGATTGATTTAGCTCAAGACGCCCTCTTTTTACCTTGATTAATACCGGAGCAAACACCGAAATAAAAAGGATCAAATGACGATTGTTTTTATAATTGTTTTTGAGCGAACTTTTCATCTGAAGATCAAAGCAGGGATCAACGAATTTAACGTTCATACGTTCATAATACACCTGTTGATTTTGACAGACCTTAGAAAAAGTGGAAAAAATTCTTACAAATAAAACTCTTGTTTAGTTGGTTTCGAAAGTCCTTGTGTCGGGGACATTTTAATTCATTTCTGCCCGAAGAGACCAGAAAGGTGTGAACTTATGCCAAAACGAATTGTTAATAAGTACATCGCGTTTCCATTTTTGTTAAGACTACTCTCATGGATCAGATTTTAGGTGTTTAGTCCTCTCTTTTGTTTGCTAATTATCAGAGCATTTAACCATTTCTCAATAAATCTTTTTTCCAGGCACATAAATCTGCACTAAATAAACACATTCTTTTAAAGTAATTTTTTTGTTAGTCTGTTCACCAAAAACCAGACATTAATGCCGCAATGAAAGAAAGGCTTACGGGGCGACTGAAAATGGGAAAGCCTTAGTGAGGAGAAAGGACAATAGAAGATCAGGTTTTAGAAAAACAGATGTCGATTGGAGCTCCATTTTCATTTATGAAGTTCGTATCCGACAAGAAATCAAGAAGCCAGAAGAGTGTTTAACAGGCAAGAGGTGCGAGAGAAGAAAGTAGTAAAATAGAACTTGCGGATACGTCTAGTTATTTTAACAGTAAAATGATAAATCTTAACTTCTAATCTAGTACTACTCTTAAATTCACGAGTCAAAGGTACCAAAGAAAAATATCATTTGAACCTTGAAAATATTTATAGACAAACTGCGAGGAAGCTACGTTACTGTAGCGGGAAATTAACTGAAACCGAGATGCCAAATGAGAACCGATAACATTAAGGAGCCTTTCTCCATTGGATTTTGTTCAGATTCTCAAGGGAGCACTACAACAAGTGTGCAAGCAATATTCAATGCCTGGGCGAATTTTAAATTTAAAAATGTTCAAGATGCGTTTTGACGATTAAAACTACCTAACGCTATATAGTAGGCCAACTTTTCTAGCAGCAGACTTAACAATTAATTTAATATAATCATTTCTAATTCATATCGATGGAAAACGTCAAAGATAAACGGTTCAATGAGTTGTTCTCCTGGAGGTTAGCACCAGCCATGAAAAAGCTAGAATGACAAAGTAGTTTCTTTCTGGAAGCATTAAAATTAGCATGCCATTCCTTACCCAAGATAAAAACCGATTGATATTTGCTGCCAGACTTATTTATCAAACCTATCGGACACTATTAAAACTGGAATAAATAGTTGTATCATCAGTATAGATACAGATTTTGGAACTGATAGCATCGGGAAGCATTACTTTTGAACGAAACCGCACGGTCCGACAGCAAGGCCTCTGATCAGGAGATTTCAGGAGCGTGAGACCATCTCTTAAACGCTGGTATTCCCAGGTTCACCCTGACCCGGTGTGGTAGCATCTGTTAGGGTTCCAGTAAATATTTAACCACCAAACTGTGGTAAGAAACAAAAAAACTATGAATATGTTAAAATAGCTTTTAATACCAGTAGTACTTTTTGTAAAAAAATATTACCAGCAATACATTTTTGGAAAAAAATATTGCCAGTAATACAATTTTGGAAAAAAATTATACCAGAAATACATTTTTGAAAAAATATTACCAGCAATACATTTTTGAAAAAAATATTACCAGCAATACATTTTTGGAAAAAAAAAATATTACAAGCAATACACTTTTGAAAAAAATATTACTGGCAATACATTTTTGGAAAAAAAATATTACCAGCAATACATTTTTAAAAACATATTACCAGTAATAAATTTTTGAAAAAAATATTACCAGCAATACATTTTTGGAAAAAAAAATATTACCAGCAATACATTTTTAAAAACATATTACCAGTAATAAATTTTTGAAAAAAATATTACCAGCAATACATTTTTATAAAAAATATTGCCAGCAATACATTTTTGAAAAAAAAATTTTCCAGTAATACATTTTTGAAAAAAAAATATAACCAGCAATACATTTTTGAAAAAAAATATTACCAACAGTAAAAATTTTGTCGACATTAAATAATCCTCGGTAAAACAAAACAAACGGAACCGTGACCTCAAGTCTGGAGCACGCAGGCATTACTTAGTAGAAATGTTTAACTAGACTAGTTTACAAGTTGCTTTGAGGAGACAAGATTTTATAATTTAAGTGTAAGAAATCCAAATTGAATTTTGTTAGACGTGAGCTTGATATCAATAAGTAAATAAACTAATAAGTGGATACTAATCTCTCATAAGCAAACACCAGCTGGATTTATAAGTTTTATTTGTGCGTCTATTAGTCTCAAATAAGTAGTCTAGTGTTAAATAAATGTTAAATATACGTGCTTAGAATTTCTTTATGATAACGTAAGGATATGTTTATCACAAAAGAGAACATAAAAGAAAAAAAGATTAACAATTTCTTTTACATAAGATAATCAGTTTATTTGACAAAAAACAGACAAGCTTAAAATAAATAGAAAAAATATTTTTTCTTAGTTGACGTCGGTAAAAAAATATCTTCCCCAAAATTGATGAAACAGATATATATATATATATATATATATATATATATATATATATATATATATATATATACATACAAAATCATTTAGCATATTTACGGAAATTAAAATATAGGCCTCCTGTGTATTAAGTTAGTTGACAGAAGTATCCTTATTATTAATAAAAAATAAGGAGATTTCTTTCTATAAATATTTGCATAGACCTCAACAGAAGTAAATAGCCTAGAAATAGACTAAAATTCAATCAATCAGTGTACCTATCTATCTAATCTATCGATCTAGGCCTCCTGAATGTTAAGTTAGTTGATACAAATATCTTTATTATTAATAATAGATAAGGAGATTTATTTTTATAGATATTTGCATA
Source organism: Acanthosepion lycidas (assembly GCA_963932145.1). Classification (NCBI taxonomy): domain Eukaryota; kingdom Metazoa; phylum Mollusca; class Cephalopoda; order Sepiida; family Sepiidae; genus Acanthosepion; species Acanthosepion lycidas. The sequence goes on along the minus strand of OZ010579.1, from coordinate 24,183,741 downwards.
GATTTCAACAGATTTAAAAAGCCTAAAAATCAGACCTAAAAATCTATCTATCTCAATTTGTTGATTACCTTGATTACCTATCTATCTATATATGTATATATCTTATCAACACTTTGCATGCCATTTAAATCAGGAAATATATTTTAGATTATTTATTGGGGGGGGTATAATGATTTTAGTGGTAGAATCTTCCTAATTAAACTGTAGCTGAAAGGAGAATATGTAGATTCATACTTTTCCCAATGTTATTTGCTCGTAATGAACTCAACTGGAATTGGAACTCGCCTCTTCGATTAACAGTTCTGAGCCATTATCCATTACGCCACCCGCACATCCAAGTTTACAGCACCTGGTTTCCCAAGCGGTCACCCATCAAGATATTGATCAGACTCGACGTTGCTTAATTTCGGTGATTCTATATGAACCGGTGTTTTCACGATCATTAGCTAATTTTGAATGGAAATACATTGAAAGAGAGTAGAAGGGAGAGAGAGGTGGTGAAAGAGGGAGAGGAAGAGATGGGGTAGAGAGGGAGGGAGAGAGGAGGAGATATGGCAAAAGAGAGAGAGAGGGTGAGCCAGGGAGAGAGAGAGCGGGAGAGAGAGAGAGGGAGTGTCAGTGATGAAGAATGAATATCTATTTTTTCGAATAAGTCATGTGACTTATGAGCAAAAGAAATTGTCACCGCTAGAATAAATGCGTTTTTTTGTTTTGTTTTGTTTTTTATTCCATGTCACTTTAGGACATGGTTTTCCATAGATACCCTTACTTTTAAATTGTCAGTGAATTGTCATGCCACTCTGAGAAAAGTGGAGTGGTTTCCCGTTGCCTTCTCCATAGTTTGGAATTCAGTTATCCATCATCTATTTTTTCACCTCAAGCAAATCGGGAGTGCCACTAGTCGGCAAGGAGATACAGAGAGAGGAAGCATGAGTAAAGAGACGTTATAGAGAAAAAAATGAAGAGAAGGACGGGGAATAGATCAAGGCATCTTGAGATGTCGATTGACATTACATTTGAATTTTTGGAGATTATAACTATCAAGGAAAACAAGAGGGAGGGTGTTCCACAGACGGGAAGTGCGAGACATGAAGCTATTGGAGTAGAAGAGATGGCTACATTTAACCGTTTCGACAGTGAAAGGATGGGACCGAGATGTTAATCGAGTAGCACGCTTAAATTCATGCAGTGAAGAACCAGGGAATGTAGCTCGTCGGAGCAGTTACTGTGAAAGCATTTTTAGAAAAGACAGAGAAAAGCCACTGTAAACGAGATGCCAGATTAGTAACCTCCTAATGGTAGAGAGCCTAGTCTACTCAGATATTGAAAACACAGTTGGAGGAGGGAAAAAGGAATAGGTTCATAGAGAGTGAATTCAGCAGACTAAACTGAGATTTGAACTCTGCATCCCGATTACGCATTCTTTGCCTATAGCCATTACACTTGCTTATAAACGTTACTAACAGAATAGTGCTGTTGATTATATGAACATAATTCTATTTACAAGTACGCAGCCAGTAATCCGTTTTGTAGATTGCACTTACGTTTACTTTTTCCAATTCGCAGAAATTATATTTGTCATGACTTTCAACGTAAACAAGAAATTCCTTGCGGCCATCAAAATAAGAAAGTATTTCCCTCGTTTTATATTCGCTAATGTTGACATTAGAACTCCGACAGAAGGTAGTGAAAGAAATCGAGAAGAAAGGCCTAAACATCAATTAAAAGAAAACATAATATATGATTATCAGCGAAATAAATACTCTAAGGAAATTAGACATTGGAGTTGCCAACATCAAGCAAGTACAACCATTTAAATAAGTGGGAAGTGTTTTAACAGAGAAGAGAGTGTGTAAAACTGACATCCGAAGGTACATATGGATAGCGAAAGACGCCTCCAATAGCTAATCAAGAAACAGGGTCATTTCTTCGTTAGAAACGCAGAAAAGATTGACAAACTGTTAAGCAATAGTTCTAGAGCAGTTGCGGTACTAGACAATTGCGTCACTGGACATTTGCGTTCTTAGACAAATGTGTTTCTGGGTACCTGCGTACCTCTGATAATTTTTTGAAGCTTTTAAAGGTAATTACCATAAACTTTGAAAAACGTATAGGTAGTAATCATAATTTTATTTAAAAAGAAATAAAATGAAAAAAATAAAAGTTTATTTTTGTTTAAAATGCAATGAAAAATTAAAAGTGTTGCAAGATCACTCTACACATCGCCAGTATATTTTTGTTTCATCGGCGTTTTTATTATTATAGTGGTAGGTGTAATTTTCCTCGTCCAAATATTTTTCCACCAGTGTTTGATTTTCGGAACTTAGCCATGGGTTCCAAATAAAAATATAATTTATAAAATCCAGACTCTATTAGATGTTTGTGGTACACACTGCTGGAGGGAACTGAAACTGCTAGCTTAATTTTCCCTTCCTTTAAAAAAGAAAATTTTCTCTCTCTTTTTATCTATGGTAACTACCTTTCTGCTTGTTTAGAGAGATTAAAGGTATTGGCGTGCAAATTTCTATACGAAACAACTCTTTAAGAAAATGGTAACTTCAAAATTTATTTGTCTAGTGACGCAAATGTCCAGGGGCGCAATTGTCTGATACGCAAATTCCTGGGACGTAAAAGTCCAGTACGCAACTATCCGTCAACTGTTATGTAATATCAGTCCTCGTATATGGCAGAGAATGCTGGGCCTTTGGAGCACAGATGAGCAAAGTAAACGCGAGACGATAGAAATGTCGTTCTACAGAAGGACGGTGAGAATACCATGAACTGACCACATGAACAGCGACGAAGTTTTAGAGAAAGTAGAAACAAAAAGAAAAAGAACACGTACATAATATCAGAAAAAATCATTTGATAATTCTTGGTCACATAAGGAGGAAAGAGTGCTTGGCAAATTTGGAACTCACCGGACATACTGTTGTGGCCTTGTTAGGGCCAGAAATAAAGACACAAAAGATGAATTGAGTTAAAAATATTCACAGAAACGGTAATACAAACATACAAACAAGAGTCTTACAGCAAGAATGTTCGATCCGACTGTCAGAGTTGACTGCTGGAATCTTCCCTCTCCAAAAGCCAGTTCCTATTCCTATTTATAGCCGGCAGAGTAAATGCGTGCGTGTGAAAATTGCCATAGTACATACTGAAAACAAGACGGTTAGAGGAAAACATAGCATGAACTAGCTAACGTCCTTGTGCAAATGGATGGCGGAACAGGGTTTAAGAGAGGTACAAAAATACAACATTAGCTAAGTGCTACAAAGAACAGGAAATTTTGGAGAACCCTGATCGCCAAAGTCCTGGAAGGACACGGCACATAGAAGAAAAAGTATGTTGTCATTATACGCGTTTGACTCGATAAAATTATCAATCTGGCATTATTCTTCTTCCGGAAACGGAAATCTCTTGTTTTTAAGACAAATCGATACTGGAAAATTGCGTGAACTTAGATTTATGTCTTTGAAAATAATTAAGAAAATTTTTTATCTCTTTCGCATCGTTTGTGTTTAAATTAATGATTAGTCAGCGTTTTTTTTGTTTTTGTTTTTTTTTTTGTTATTTCCGGCTACAATTACCAGTAAAAGAATCAACACGTATGTAAAAAGAATCATTGCACTCATTTTTAGAATTAATCGTTGTAGAGTTAACCATTGTATGTTAGATGCATCAGCTGTCATTGCAGAAAAGATAAGATTTTTTTTGTGACATACGGTGGCCATTAATAATTAAGTATAACCCAAGACTTTAATGTCAAGATAAAACAGTATTTAATTAAAACCGCAAATAAATACTTAATAATAAGAAGTAAAAGTCAAGCAAAGATAACTATTTCACTGAAAACCTTGTTAATAGCGCGGCTTGGCTTAACCTCCGGTAAATCTTAAATCAAAATCAAAATCATCAACGCACAATAATTCACACTAATTCGACTGGATAGTTCCACTTAATAACCACTCAATAATCACTGCAGTCAGTAGCCTGCCATCGCTATATATACAACTGGCGGAAAACATATATTCATAGGTTCAATGTGTCACGCTCGAACCTCGGTGTCGGTAGTTCCTCTCATTTTTATAAGAAGAGAGTTCACATATAGTTGAATTTCTTCCTATCACAGACCTGAGAGTTTGCTGATTTAATGTGTACATATATATGTGTGTGTTTTGTGACACATGGTGGCCGTTAATAATTAAGTATAAATCAAGACTTCAATGATAAAACAGTGTTTAATTAAAACCGCAAATAAATATTTAACAATAACAAGGATGTAAAAGTCAACCAAAGATAATCAAACTCAAAATATCGACGCGCAATAATTCACTTTAATTCGACTGGATAGTTCCACACACTAATCACTGCACTCAGTAGCCTGACACCGCTATATATACAACTGGCGGCAAACATATATTCATAGGTTCAGGGTGTGACGCTCGAACCTCGGTGTCGGTAGTTCCTCTTTTTTCTTCTTATATAAGCATTTTTATAAGAAGAGTGTTCACATATTGTTGAATTTCCTTATAACTATAACCGACCTGAAAGTCTGTGGATTTAATGATTTGTGGAAATAAATGATACATTTCTTATGGGTGAACGAAATAGACAGGTGATGCTCGTGTAATTCGAACCAAATATATTAGGTTCGTGCAAAAATAATGTCGTTTTCTTACATATGTTACTATGTGAGAAAACGTCATTATTTTTCCACCAACCTAATAGTAGCAGAAATATGAGTCTGAATCATTGCCAATAATACTAAGTATAATAGTTTAATTGAAATAAACTATAGAAAGGGTTGTTTGACAGCAGGTTAATTTATGGATGTGACTGTAGCATAATGGCTCATTCCTTAAAATCCAGATGTCTGCGGTACGGAATTGAATCCAGGTAAAACTTTGAGTGATGACTTTGAAGAGAGGAAAATTCTTCACTTGGAGTAACTTAATACTCCTTATCCAAATGATCCTAAGACGAGATTAGAAGTTCTTTTTTTAAGCTCTACCTGACTAGCTATTGTGATCTTTTAAGTCCACCTTAAATGTGGTATATGGTCGAAAGTATGGTGAACCCACTGAGATTCGAACTCACTACTCAGTTGTAATCCTTCTAGCAAGAAAAACTTGCTAACCGTTACACCACGTCAAGGTGCCCCTGTTTGGATATCTATGTGTCTATCTCAATCTCTTCATATCTATCGGTGGATCGATGGCTTAATCAATTGATCGATCTGTGTAATTGCGTACATGTGTACGCAGATATGCTATAAAACGCTGAAATTAAGGGAATATAGGTATAAAATGAATGCTCCAACTGGATTATTCATATCTATCTATCTATCTATCTATGTATCTATCTATCTATCTATCTATCTCTTTCTTTCTTTCTTTCTTTCTTTCTTTCTTTCTTTCTATCTATCAATCAATCTATTTTTCTTTCTTTCTTTCTATCTCTATCTATCTATCTATCTATCTATCTATCTATCTATATATATATATATATACACAGTGTAACCCGGATATAAGAGACCCGGATATAAGATAAACCCGGATATAAGAGAGATCTTCTCTGGTCCCAAATTAGAGCCTGTGTTAATGTATATATAATAGACCAAACCCGGATATAAGATAAACCCGGATATAAGAGACATCGTATCCGGTTCCGATAACTCTCTTATATCCGGGTTACACTGTATATATACACACACACACACACACACACACACATACATACATATATATATATATATATATATATATATATATATATATATATATATAATGTTAACAAAGAATTATTAATATATATATATATATATATTTAATAAATGTATTTTATATGTTTATGTGTATTAGAGATATTTCTCTGTTTAAACAAATTCATTCAAATACACAAACACTACTCATTTTTAGCCCAACGCGTGATATTCGGGCCATTCTGCACCAGTTGAGGGAAAAGTGACAGTAGGAGTCATCGACCTCTTAATAGTAGCGAGGGAAACCAAAGAAAAATGCGATTGGCGCTTGTATTCAGTTCTTGTGATATTCTAACGATTCATATTGAATTTTTGATTCTAAACATTAGATACTACATAAATAAAATCGTCTCTTCAAACAAATCAGCGATTTTGCTTTGAAATCGCATTTTCTTTTTTTTTTGGTTTATGACTAGCCTTAAAGCCTTTCGCCGATAGGTCGTTTCCTTTCCACTTAAACCCTGGCTAGCGGATCGTAATAGAAGCAGTATTATGGAGACGTTACAGCAAGAGGACAAAGACTGATGGACGTGGACGATCACAATCAGTAATAAACGATGTATTGATAGTTGTAGAAACGAAATCTGGACACAAAAACAACCCCTTCATGGCAAGTGAAGAGTAGCACAGTAGTTATAACAGAGGACTGTAACGTTTGAGCCGGTTCGGTTTGAAACTGTCATTAAGTCTCCTAAATGACGCAAGGAGAATGGATCCTACTTAAAAAACAAACAAACAAACTTCATTCAACAAACCTTCTTCTTCGTCTATGTGACGCGTTGTTTCAGTATATACGGGGATCATAGGTCTTCACATCTTTCTATCTCGTATAGCTCTTAGCAGATTTTCTCTTTTGGCTCAGACCCCGTGAGTGATAAGTTTTCTAAGCCTCACTTTCTTACTGTGTTTCCAAGGAATATCAGCCGTTTTACCCTGATTTTGAGTATGTGTCATTTTCTTTAGGATTTCCTTAATCGCTCCATCCTTGGAATTTTCAGTACACAGCTGGAGAACCACATTTCTGTGGCCTTCAGTTTTCTCTTCATCAGTGGAAAAATTCTCTAATATTTGTTGATATATGATAGGATAGATATCAAATTAGAATCCAGCACGCTTTCCTTTGTTTCTAACGGATTTTCTTTTTTTTCATTTCTCAACACATTGCTTAACTTTTGGACCCTACTCAATATACAAAACCTAAAAATCTGAAGCAGAAAAAAAATAGTATAGAAAAGTCCCTGAAGACTAATAGTAACAATATCAATTTGTATATTTTCGGTTTAGCACACACTCACATACACACATACATATATATAGGCTGCAATCTTCATTCAAACATGTTTCATTGAATAATATAGATATATTAATATGCTCATTTGTTTTTATAATAATCCTTTTTAGTTTTCTAATCAGTTTTTTGATGTTAAGATGAAATCCATCAAGAAAGGCGCCGTAGTTTTTTCCCACCCAAGTATTTTCGATCTCCTCTAAGATCATCCTCAAGAGTGAAATACAAATACAAACTTATTGTAATTGTGATAAAATCTACATTTAGTTGTGTGGGGGACTTTTTAAAAAACACGCGTTACAATTATTTAAAAATTTTACATTTATTCGTTGTAGCTATGGAATCTTTTGCAAAACAACCGTCCCAATATAAAGGAGATGACCAGTAATTGGTAAAAATAAAAAAAAATGGCATTAAATATATACACTTCAACATGTCATTGGTTGCTCTTGATAGAGAGAGCCTCGAAGAGTTGAATTTTTTTCTTTATTATTTTCGTGGTGTAATATATTGGTGTTATCCGCAAGTATTTTCATGTATTGTGAAGGTGTAGAAAAATGTGTTTTTAAATATTGTGCAGTAGAGTTTCTATCCGATAAATTCAGAGTAAGCTGTTTTATTATTGTTAAACCAATATATTTACTTACTTTTTATTAGAGATACAATCTCCCAAAAGATATTTAAACTGATATACAATGTTCGCCTTTTCCAAAACACTACTTGACAGAGAAGAGTTATTGCGTATGATTAAGTTGGTTGTGTTAAATTTAGTATTATATATAATTAGTTTTATTTTTACTGGGATCGGTGGGGAATATGTTAGTACATATGAGATTATTCAGGATTTTTTCATCTTTTTGTATTTAGAATGCATTTTACTACGCCATAGTAGATTGGTATATTTAGTTTTTTTTTTAGTTGATATTTCCAATGGCTTGTCTAATTTGTTCATCAAGTCAGGAAAGTCATTACTAGTGGGAATTTGTTGAATTTTCTTTTTAATTCAGTCTAGAAAATTTTTACACAGTATATCAAATATTGTAAACGGGGAACACAAATTATGAAGAGAAAAAAAGAAAGTCTGTCATGGATGACGTGAATTAAATGGACAGGGAGAAGAAAAAATATAATTATAAAAAATATACCAACTAAGATTCTAGAAACGCAGCACAACAATTGTTTAACTAATACATATATATATATATATATATATATATATATATATATATATATATATATATATATATATGTGTGTGTGTGTGTGTGTGTGTGTGTGTGTATGTTGCAGACTGATTACGGACGATAATGGGTATATCCCTATTCGCATAAATACAGTAGTAAATACTGTATATTCGTCTGCAGTTGGAGATTCATCTCCAGCTGTGCCTGTCAAACTCTATGCCTTCGGGCTAGGAGGATCGCCAGACGAGGCTATGCCGAAGATTTTTTGACAGAGCCTACGGGCTCGGATAGCACACATTAAATTCGGCTGTTATCTAGCTTTCTCGAGAATTTTCTATAAAGACTATCATGGTGATTGTTTGGATGAACTTTCCTCTTTGGAACCCAGACATTATGAATTTTAGCTGTTCATTGGATTGGCTGCAAGGTCTCGTCAGTTTACAGCTGAAATGGCTAAAAGTAACCGCAAGTTCTATGTGAAAAGTTTCTTCTGTCGTACTTCTCGTTTGTGGAACTCTTCTCCGGCTTCTTCCCTTTCTAGTCAAAATTCATCTTCAAAAATTTAAATCTAACATTAATCGTTATCTACTCTTTTCTTTATTATTGTATTTATATTGTCATCATTCCTTAATAGTATTTTTTCATATTCGCTAACACTCTGTAAACTCCTACATCTTAGTAGCTTTATTGCCTTGCTTGGGGTAGGGGTTGATAAAAAAAACTTTAAAATGTCACATGATTAGTCATTTGGTTTGGTTTTGAAAATATGGTTACGTTGATAAATTTTCCACACTGCTTTGTATATGTTTCGGTAAGATCCAAATTTTCAGCCATTTGCTGTGCGTGGTAAGGGATGAAATAATCTTTCTCTTTTATGTGTCGCACCATTCTATCATGCTTCTCCAGGGCATTGGCTATCATACCTCTCCACAACTTATTATTTTCGATAGTTCTAAACAATACTTCCTTAATATATCTTTAGATCCATGTTTTACTATAAATTTTCAAATGTAACTGTAAGTTGTGTTAACAGTTTCTTTCATTGTACTTGTCGATTTGGAAAATTAAATTAAAGATTCTTGTTTCTCAGTCAATTTTAATCTTCAAAAATTTCAGTATAACTCGTTATATTCGGTCTTCTTAATTCTTGTTCTTTTATTGTCTTCTCTCCTTAATAGGATATTTTTCTAATGTTCTCTAACACTCAATAATCTCTTCCCTCTTACTGTTTTGCTTGAAATGATTAGAAATAGACATATCTAACATTATTAAAGGGCTTCTTTTTGCGGTAATGTTTAGCTCATAGAGTCTAAAACTAATCCGTTGTCTCTCTTATTAAGATTAAATTTTTTTCTGTTTCTCCTAATCTCTGTTCTGTCAATCCTTTACAAAAGTTCGTTAGATAGGCCGTGCACTGCTTTCTTCAGTCCTTGTTGCCTTTAATATGTCTAGTGGGTGTTATATTTTCTAAGCCCTCCTTCCGCAGTATGTGCCCTATAAATCGCAACTGACTATTTCTGTGATTAAGCATGTACCCATTTTGATTCCATTTTCCCTAAAACATTCAAGTTACTCATGTGTCTAGGGAATTCTCAGTATCTTTTTGTAGAAACACATTTCGGTGGCGTCAAGTATCTTTATCTGTGAAAAGATTATCCATCACTTAGTGCCATATAGGAGGACCGAAATTAGCTAGCAGTTCAGGACTCGTTTCCAACGATTTTTTTCTTATTTTTTAACATACTGCTTAGCTTTTAGAAGGCACCATTCGCTATTCACATACACCTGATTTTGATGTCATATTTTCTGTCTAAAAAACTTCCTACCTATTTAAATTTTCATACTTGATTTATTTTGGTGTATCCAATTTGTAGTTCGCAAGTTTGCGTGAGCTCTTTGCTGATAAATATACATTTTTCTCTAATGGTCACCCTGTACAAGTGTTGCGGACCCAGAATAGGTCTGAAAGAAAACTCGAACTCAGCAATTTAGTGAAAAATTATTATTAAACAAAAAGAACGAATACAAAAGTGTTGCACGTCCAACTGACGGCAAAGTATAGTAGTCAACTCGTCAACTGTAGACAGCGATATTTTGTTACCCCCCCCACGAGGGTTACATGTGGCACAAGGCCGGTTTAACGTGGGATCTCCGATCTCGTAGGCTCGGCCAAAAATAATCCCTCTTTGAACCCGCATAAAAGTGTTCAGGGGCAGTCAACCTCCCCGAACGAGACTCTGCCCTTCGGCAGGGACTCGTCCGGGTTTCTCTCCGCCCGAAGGCAGAGAATTCGATTGTTTAGCTTGAACAGGTCAACTGTAGACAGCGATATTTAGTTACCCACCCACGAGGGTTACATGTGGCACAAGGCCGGTTTAACGTGGGATCGCCGAGCCTATAGGCTCGGCCAAAAATAATCCCTCTTTGAACCCGCATAAAAGTGTTCAGGGCAGTCAACCTCCCCGAACGAGACTCTGCTTTCTGGCGGGGCCTCGAACGGGTTCCTCTCCGCCCGAAGGCAGAGAGTTCGACTGTTTAGCTGGAACAGGTCAGCTGTAGACAGATCTCTCGAGAGGCATAATCTCCCCGTATATATAGTAATAGGACGAGTCCATTTAGTCTATATTTAGGTAGGTCCGATAACAACATGTCTCAAGGGCCACTCAGACGGTTGTTGAGCGACCGGTAAGAGTAAGGAGCATAGTTATTGTGATATGAAGGATAAATAACGGTTAATCCTAGATTTCATTTGATCGTGAAGCGGATAATGTACATTTATGACGTTCTGAGAGTCGAAGACAGTCTAGCAAATTATTATTATTATTTATTTAAGCACAAACAAGGCGGGAAGCCACTAGCACGCAAGGGGTTACAGAGAGTTGGAGCGAGAGCAAAGAGGAATGATAGAGGAAAGGATGAAGAGAAGGAGATGGGATAGATCATGACATCTGGAGACGTCGATTGACATTACATTTGAATAGTTGGAGATTATGGCTATCGGGGAAACAGGAAAAGGGGATGGAGTTCTACAGGCGAGAAGTGCGAGACATAAAGCTATTGCAGTAGAAGAAACAGCTACATTTAAGTTTCGACGCTGAAAGTGTGAGAGCTAGATGCCAGCCTAGTAGAAAGCTTAAATTCATGAAGTCTGGGAACCAGCGAAAGCAGTTCATCGGAGTAATTACCATGAAAGTATTTGTAAAAACGACAGAAGGACGCGGTGGCACGTCGGTGAGATATCGACTGGAGATGAGATGCCAGATCAGGGCCATTTACAGTGCATATCCGTCTCTGGATTTTATCAAGAACCTTGAGAGAAACAGAAGGAGCGCCAGACCATATATAGCAGCAATATCCATGCAAGGGCGAATGGTTGATTTGTAGATTTGAAGGATCGACTCAAGCGAGAAAAATTTACTGGCGCGGCACAGGGAGCCAAATTTCCTTACGCTGGACGAAGCTATCCCTGAGAGTTTTCTGTGTTCGATCCCTAATGGGCAATTGAACTTGTGACATATGGTTTAAAGAAAAAAAAGAAACAAGAGAAAGTATATAAGGCAAAATGGTTTTGGGCCTACTACAAAAAATTGATTTCATATCATATTTTGTTAAGGTTATTTGGCAGTATGCTTTTTATCAGTTGTGTCTCTGGACCCTAGCAGATTTGAAAATAAGTTTGTGCGTTATCGTATGTGCCGTGTAACAGAATATACACCATAGATTTACCTGAAAATGTATGCAAAACGCATGAAGTATCTGAGATGATAAAGTCATGACAATATGCATATTTCTAAGTAAGAATTGTTTTATCGTATTAATAGGAGTATAAGATACCTTGGCAAGTCATTGTAGTTGAAGATTAGCTTGATTTATAGGCTAAAATCATGGTTAACATTTCTGCTGAAACAAAGATAAAGTTTGAAGAGGAAGATGAATCAACGACAGGTAGCTGATAATTTCAGAAATTGTGTTCGAATCACTGAAAAGAATTTTGCTACGAATGCATTTTAACTCTAAAGAAAACCTGAAGACAACAAACGTTAGAAAACTGAGACGAAAGAAATATTGTAAGAATCTCAGAAGACAATCAAAAAAAAAAAAAAAAGAAGAAGCCAGACAAGAGAAGAGAAAAGGCAGTTTTAACAGTGAGGTTTCAGTTGATACACTGCGGAATGTATTACGGAAACAAATTGAACGATCGTATAGAAGAGAGAAACAAAACAAAAAGAAAACAAACATTATTAAAGAGTGGTCGAAAGAAACTAGTAAAAAGTAATCTTTAGTGATGAATTCAAAATAAAGTTACATTTTAATGCAAGAGAATATTTAAGAAGACCTGTGGGGGAAATAAACACTACAAGATATACAACAAACCATTAATGAAAGTTTCACACTATTTGCATGTTTAGAGGCGAAATCGAATTGCATTATCGAAAGGAGGGCTCCATCATCGCATTGAAAATTCATGTTGTAGGAATCAGGTATAACTGCCAAGCAAGTCGTGTTAACAACGATCTTACCAACGCAAACTGTGGTAAATTGTGTACTAGTCAATCTGCACTTAGTGGAAACTTGACTATCCATAACAAACGAACCCAGGGGGCATAAACTCTGACAACTATGCAATAAATCTTTCAAAGTATTTGTCAGCTTCAAGAGCCATTGTCGAAGTCATGAACATTAATGTAGGTCCCTGATGGGCATTGCATTTATTTAATCAGTAAACGTCCATCATATATATATATATATATATATATATATATATATATATATATATATATATATATATATATATATATATATATATATATATATGTACAATAATTTCGCTCCAAACAAAGGAATAAAGGAAGAGGTTATTGAGTGAGAGAATAAGAGAAAAAAAAGTATTATTAAGAAGAGAGGACCATAAAGGAATAAGAATTTAGAAGATAGATCATGACGATTAACATTGCATTAAAATTTTTGAAGATCAATTGTCAAGTTAACTGGGAAGCAAGAAGTGGGAATAGTGTTACACAAGCGAGAAGTGCGATAGAAGAAAATGTTACCATAGAACCTACGGTTACATCTATCCATTTCAAATGTAAATTGATAGGACCTTGCGGCCATTCTAGTACTTTTGTATCGAGCACTATTTTTTTAAAAATAATAACAAAAATACTAAAGAACTTTGGATTATTCACCTAATCAGTTCTTTCCTATTTTCTATATATTTTCATATATATATATATATATATATATATATATATATATATTACATGAATCATTCATACAAATGACATATATAGAAGCTAATGATTTAAATGGCGAGAATACATCCACGCAAACAAATTTAATAAAGTACATTAACCCCGAACCTGTAGATGAATGTTATGATCCCTGTTTATAAATTCCAGTTGCATAAGGTCTTTTCTTTTGTTATTTACAAGCTTCCATCTGTTCATACAGACATCATCAGTTATGGAAACAGATTTTTGTTTGTTTTTTTACTTCTCGGTAATAACAAGACAACGAAAATATAGATGTAATCCGAAAAATGTTTTTAGAAATGTGTTATTGTTAATCATAAGAGATTCTTTTGGAGCGTCCGGTCGCAACACTGAGGTTGAATTTTTAAATTTTAAGATTGTGCGTTTTTGTACTAATATGGTAATAGGAGAATTCTTTTGTACTCGTAGGTTTTTCAGTCAAACAGAGAGAGAGAGAGAGAGAGAGAGAGAGAGAGAGAGATACAGAAAATGAGATAAAGTAAAAACATATTAAAAGCTGAACACACACATGGACGCGCAAACAGACATACAATATATATAAGAAGGGTTGCTGCCTAAATACACACATATATATATATTTGTGTATATATATGTATATATATATATATATATATATATATATATATATATATATATATATATATATGTGTGTGTGTGTGTGTTTAGAAAGCAATCCTTCTTTCATGCACATTTGATTGAATAGGACAGAGAAGGTGCTTTGATTTAATTTTTTATACAATTTCTGTTGTGATCGAATACATTTTTCTTTTCTATTCGGATGACAAATTATATAAAAACAGCCCAATTGAACTTCATAACTGAGCGCTTTCTGCTATGTATTTAGCCACTTTTCAAGGTTGAAATATATTAACAATGAACAGTTTAGTGTAAGTATGAATTTATATAGTATTTCATTTTCAAAACACGGTCAAGATTTTGTGTCCATGTTCATAGTTGATATTATTGAGTGATTTTGTTTTTATTAATAAGGCTTCTATTATTTTTAGCTTTTTTTTTCATGTAGATGATGCTATTATATATATAGATGATGTGTTGTCAACAAGTATGTGATGAATAGGGGTCGGTGGGTCCCAATGAGTATTTAAATAAGACCTAATTGAGATACGGTCAGAAAGTTTTAGTGTGAGTCTTCGTGTCAAACATGTAGTATGGCCTATATCATTATTTACGAATTTTGATTCATTTCTACACACACAAACACACACACACACACACACACACACATATATATATATATATATATATATATATATATATATATATATATATATTACTTGTCAGGAGTGAATATACCACATAACACCCTTGAATGCTTAGCCTTATAGCGGGTAGAATGGAGATCAACGTGTTTTAGTGGACTCAGCAGTTTTCAATCTGCTTGTCTTAATCGTCTTCAAGAATCGAAAGCAATATCTAGAAGCTCAGGCATTATAACAGTGACCCCATCCCATAATCCTCACTCTTTCTTCATATGTGGCCGCCTATGTAACTCACTAGCGGATATTAAGTGCCACTTAAGATTATCGCACAAAATTTTAACTGACACATTGAAACAATTCAAATATATATATATAAAGAAAGAACAGTAAGATATATAATCCGGTGTTCTTATAGATATTTTTATTTTTACAAAATAGTGCTCAATGTAAATTTACAGAGCATTAATATTATAAAAAAAATATTATAAAAAACAAAACAAAACAATCTTTAAATATACAAATAGAAAAAATGCCATAAGAATTTTTGCCGTTAACAATAAAATTAAAAAAAATCCAGACGACATGCATTTAACGAATGTCAGATTTCATTGAAGAATACATCCCTACCCACTAACAAAACGTAGCTAATAAAGGATACATCAAAATATAGACATATAGAACACGCAAACACCCCTGTCTAGTAGAAGTGAATTAATCCGTAACCTTGGAAACGTGAATTATGATTTTAGCTGTGTCTTTAAAACCCAGTAATTTTAAAAGTTACTCCAAAATTCGCTTGTCAATGTAACTAATGTCTTTAATTTAATTACAATATTAAATTCGGAGCTTTTAGCTTCTATTTTTGAAACATGGTTAGAACTGTGTAGCAAAAAAAACCATATTTTA
Organism: Acanthosepion lycidas; assembly: GCA_963932145.1. Taxonomy (NCBI): domain Eukaryota; kingdom Metazoa; phylum Mollusca; class Cephalopoda; order Sepiida; family Sepiidae; genus Acanthosepion; species Acanthosepion lycidas. The sequence continues at coordinate 24,168,108 of OZ010579.1, read as the reverse complement.
AATCAATTAATTTATAATATATACATATATATATTTCTGAGATTAGGTATTGTGTTCAGTATTTACATCATTCGCACTATTGTCCGCGTTATTGTTGCCATATTTATCCCAACGTAGTGACAAGACACAAAGAGTGTGAGTTCAATACCTGCTTATGGCAGCGGAGAACTCGGAGAGAGGGATTAACAGGAGAGAACTGATAACTGACATCCATTACACATGGCACGAGGAACTAGATCAACCTACCCCAAAGTCTAAAGGGTTCAGTTCGACATTCCAACCACATGAAGAATGCCGGAGCGTACAAAGGCCGAAACGTTGTGATAAATATGGCGACAAAGATGAGGACAATTGTCCGAATAATGTAAACATGAGAGAGAGATAGAGGCAGTCATTGAGGCAGAGAGAGAGAGAGAGGAGGTGTGTTTAAAATAAAGTGTCCAGGCAGCGATGCGGAATAGAGCCATAAGTAAAGATAAACAGGCGAGAAAATGTAAAAACAACAACACGAAAAGAAAAGAGAAGATGATACCAGAAAGCGGAAGAGAAGAGAAAATGAGGAAGGAGTATATGGGGATAGAAATTGAGAGAAAATAGAAGTCAAATGTGGCAGGGAATAGAGTCAGATGATGATGGTGGGCTTCTCGGTAGTAATCCGGCCATCCAAATCCTCAGAGTGTCAGCACTGTTCAACATAGCATCACACCTTGCTATGCCTTGTTAGAAAAAAATCGATATCAATCTAGGTTTTTCATCATCTCGACCTCTGACATTTTCAAAGACCAACCGCAGACTTTTATTCTTGAATTTCTTCTACAGCCATTTTTTATTTTTATTTTGTAGCTTTTATTGTACATCGACTTATTTATCAGATTTAATGAACATTTTTTTTTTTTATGTTTCAATGAAACAAAAAGAAACGACCCAATTATTATGCATTTTTTCCCGCCATTGTGTTCAATATATTTAGCATATAAAGGCAGAAGAATCGTGACTTCTATTTAGAAAGCCCATCTTCGTCTAGCGTTGAGTCACAAATATTTCAGACACGAAGTATGGATCAAACTAGACAGGCATAGAGTTTACGAGTCCTACTTCTATAATTGTACACGATTTACAGATATTTATTTCGCTTAGACATGTATGGCCCAAGGTCACGATTTTGGAGACGTTGTAAAAATTGATAGCTAAAGATTACGCTAGTTCGAGACACTTTTATGCTATTTTGGAAGTAGCTGTTTCTTTTTAATTGATGACCTTGGTAGTAAAGAAAATGTTTCACTCATTAAATTCCTCGGTCTTCTCATAGTGTGAGTTGGGTCAGAGGTTTTGTTGATGTTACTATAAAATTGTTTTTTCTTTATTTTTTTTCAATAAACACAATGTAAAAGATATTTGAAGAAAAATTGGTTGGAAGACTAAGTATCCTTAAGCACGACGAAATCTTTTGCCAAAAACTAATATGAAATATTTGTCTATATCTCTGAGATGAGATATCATGATTACTTACATTATTTACATTATTCTGACTGTTATCCTCATCTTCATTGCCATATTGACAACCTTTCGGCTGTTTTACACTCCGGCCTTCTTCAGGTGTTTGGATTTCTGAGATGAGGTATTATGATTACTTACATTATTCGGTATGTTATCCTCATCTTCCTCAAGGACACATGATCCAGTGGATAAAGACGTTGGTTAGATCTAGTGACTAGAGCCAAATAGTTGTGAGTTCAATACGATGTCACAGCAGTGGTGAAACAAATTTGGAGAGTTGAGTTAAAGGAAAATAACGGAGACATACGGAAGAAGCACGGCACGTGGAACTAGAACAATCTACCCCGGAAACGACGAAATAAAGGGTTCGGTTCGAAATTTCAATTATCTGAAGAATGCCGGAGCGTACAACGGCCGAAACGTTGTGAATATTGCAATGAATATGAGGATAACAGTCCGAATAATGTAAATAATGTAAGTAGTAATATGAAAACACGTATTTGAAAAATACCTGGAAAATGAAAGGTTTCATTTTCAGAATATTACAATCCAAAGAAGATGATAAATATGAAAGGGTTCATAAAATTTCTGAAAACACCAATGTATTAGGTTGGTGCAAAAATAATGTCGTTTTATCACATATTAGCATATGTGAGAAAACGACATTATTTTTGCACCAACCTAATATATATATATATATATATATATATATATATATATATATAATATTTCTTCAATTATCACTATTTCTATAGAAAACTTTCAGATTACTATATTTCTTAGTTCCACCAGTTCTAAAATTTACAGGTAGGATCCACTATGTCACGTGAACAGGTGTGAACCATCCTTTATGCCTTTGTATTCCATTACGGAGAGTTAAGCTTCACCCAAACAGCTCCTTCCCACGGATCACTATCTTGTGTAATCGAATCCCAAGATGATTCCACGACCATTAAAATTTTAAGCTATTGATGTCTAGGCTGAACACTTTTTATTTTGGGCACATATCCTTATATACTACGCCTTTTAGCGCTCATATAAAAGACTCCTTCAGTAACCATTTATTTTGTGCGTTGTCGGGGAGATAACTTAATTGGTATTGCTTCTAAAGACACGAATCCAAGGAGGTGCAAAGTATGAATATATTTATAAAATTGCAAATATAAAAGCTTATCATATATTTAGACAACATTTTTGAATAAGCCAATTAAAAAAGAACATCTGTGTGTACTTCTGATATTATATATATTGGGTTGGTGCAATAATAATGTCGTTTTTTGACGTTAAAAATACGTAAAAAAAACGACATTATTTTTGCACCAACCTAATATTATATCTGGTTTATTTCGTCAACTGTCCCTATTGCTATAGAAAACGCTCATATGACTATATTCTTTAGTGCCACCAGTTCTAACATTCACAGCTAGGACCCACTAGGCCACGTGAATAGAGCTGTGAACCATATTTTCTCCCTTTGTATTTGATTACCGAGAATTAAGCTTCACCCCAAACAGCTTCTTTGCACGGACCACTACGTTATATTTACATAGTTCAGACAGTTGGGATCATCTTTATTGTCATATTAAGGACGTTTCGGATGATGTACACTCGAGCCTTATTCAAGTGATATATGCTCCATATTTTTGCTATATCGGTTCCGTATTGATCCTTTAACATCTAAAGCTAAAAAAATACATATAATTTTTTTTTAATTACATTTTTCAGAATTACTCAGTTGACATTTACCCAAACTTATGTATTGCTTGAGACTGTTCTTTACTATATCAGTGATTATTGAAAATGTCGAATGAAGTTTCAGCAACACCCACCGCTCCAAAAAAAATATCTGTGATCTATATGGTGGTCCGAAAGTCTTGTCACCCATATTTTCTATTTCAACGCTCCGTGGGGGTGGGTATTATCAAGGACAGAGTTTGACATGAACGATACCAGAATATTCATCAGTTGGAGAGTCTTTGAAACAATCTACAAATCACGTAAATCGTAAAATATAACCGAGGACTTGGCGCCGCATCATTTTGTGCTACGAAAATGATGAACGTTCATATAGACCTTCTCGATGTGTGACAGCGTCAATGAAAATGAATAAACCGAATCCTGTACATTTGCTTTGTTATTACTGTATGACTTGTTCTTCTATCGTTCCTTTTTGATAGGGGGTGACAAGACATTCGAACCACCTGTATATGAAAGAAAACATTTCATATTTGTAATGGTTTATATGTAACGTGGAAAGCCTAGATTCCTCGATTTTGACAAGGGAGGGAATATATTTGCTCTTGCTAATGCTTGAAAAAAAAAATGTAAAATTATTTTGTATTTTTTTGACCATAATATTAAACGTGTTAGAAATCTGCAGATAAAGTGATCCTGCTAAGTTCATCACTTATGGCCCCTTCTCGTTTACTTGTACTAATGTTTTCTTATAAAAGCCATGAATGCACCTATTCACATTGAATTTAGCCGTGATAGATTCCGTTATCATGCTAGTCATCATTTAAAATATTTCTTGCAATGAAAATTTTAATTTAGTGGGCAAGCATTTGGGGTACTTACACTACTTACATTGTTCGAACTGTTGTCCTCATCTTTATTGTCATATTCACGACGTTTCGTCTATGTTAAGCCACAAAAATCTCCTACGCCGGCCAAGCAATACTGAATACAAACCTGAAGAAGACCAGAGCGTACGCAGGTCGAAAGGATATGACATTAAAGATAACCACAGCAGTCTAAACAATGTTAAAAGTGCAAACAATTCAAAGAAGTTTGAAATCCGACAATATTGAATAAATTTTGACATTTCTTAAGTCAAACCGAAAGATTAATCAACAAAATATCATTTTTTATTCCTCTGTACATGAATCAATAATTGACAATTGCTTAAAGAAATCATTAATTTATCGTGTACCTCATGTATGAATTGAGGTCGTTTTTCAAACTTATTTAAAAATATGTTAGTTTAGGAATGTACATAAGATTTGCAAGTTACGGTTACGCAAAACACGTATGGAAAATACTTTGTGTAGAACTTGAAGAGGACGCCTTTGTGCAAAACAGACACGTATATTGTAAAATTATTTTGAGGTGTATAATCTATATTTGATTATCATATAGGAAGGTCAGTTTTTTAAACCACTTACATTAATTATTAGATCAAAATATATGGGTTAATATACGTGTTTATACAGACTCCAGACCAAGTAAAACTGATAGAGAGTCAAAATTACTTCAGAGATGGAACGAATACGTCGGAGAACTCTTCTGCAACGAAAAAGGACAAACTTCCGTTTTATGTGCCATGTCCTTTCAGGACGTGGTCGATCATGGCTCTCCACCTCCCTAGATCCTTTGCAGCTCTCAACAAGTTCCTTCCCTCTGCTTCCTCCCCAGACCATGTTCTGTTATCCGATTGCTTATGCCCGCCAGGTGTCTCATACGTTGTTTTCCCTTGACTATATTTCCCTCTATTCGACCCGTGTGTATCAGATTCTCCAGGCCTTCCATCCTCATTATGTGTCCCGGAAACTTCAGCTGCCTATTCCTGATATTAAGTATAAGCCGCCTCCTTGCTTGCAATCTCTCTAATACCTCATCGTTGCTCACATGATATTCTTAGCATTCTACGGGAAAACACTCCACTATCAATCCCAATAGAAATAATGATTAACAACTCAGATAATGTAAAATCTAACGGCTTGAAAGGGGTTATGTATGTGATGTCCTTAGCATCCTTCTGTAGAACCACATCTTTGACGCCTCAAATCTCTTCTTCATCTTTGAGGAAATCGTCTAACATTCGCTGCCGTAAGGAAGGTCAGATGTCACGTAACAGCTCAGTATTCATTTATTTGGTACCAAAGAATGCCTCTTGTCGGGAAATACTCTGCCCAGCTTTTGGAATGTGTCATTGGCCATCCCAGTACATCTACGTATCTCAGTTTTGCAATTACCGTCCTCTATCAAGACGCTTCCTAGATATTTAAACTTCCGCGTCTGCCTGATAAATCGCATTTCAGACTCATCCTCTTACTGATGACCATGCATTCAGTGTTCTCGTAGATTATGCTTAGTCCTTTCTTCACACTCTCCCTCGCTACCTTCTGTAGGAGATTTTGTAATTTCTTTTCCGTGTCTGCTATCAGCACCGTGTCATCTGCATATTTATGTTGTTAAGATTGTGGCCGCCAATACTAAATCCCGGTAGGGTTTCATATGGCAAAACCAGAAATATCAAAGTCTAAAATAAAATAAGCACAGACCAAGTTCAAAAGAAACTAAACAGTAGAAAGAAATGGGGCTGTAATAGTAATACTAGCAGTGTTGGATGATTCCGGTTTTGGAAAATTACAGAAATAAAATAGTAGTGATATGCCGGAAGAACTAAACAGATCCATTTTTATCTCACTGTCTAAGAAGCAAGGTGCAAGTGAATGGAATCTCCATCGGAAAATCAGCCTAATGAGCCACGTTTCGAAAATTATCAACCGAATTCTGAGAAATAAGTGTAACACAGTTACAACGGAACAAGGATATTGCAACAGGGAATGTTATATTTATGCTCAGAATTATATCACAAAGACAATTAGTAACACAGAAAGAAGAATATCTATGATCTATAGATTATGTAAAAGTCTTTGATAACGTTTGGTTTTGGTTTATTTTGTTTTACATCATATTAACCCCAATAGGTTATTTAATGCTGACAACATTTTTTTAGGATAGGTTCGTTTGATTAGAATATGAATTCTTTGTAAGAAATCAATTTGTAGATCTTGTTTCATTGACATATTTTTTAAAGCGAATTTTTGTCGAGAGTCAAATGTATTGCTAATAATATTTTGTTTTTCAAAAAATGTATTGCAGGTAATATATTTTTTTCAAAATTGTATTGCTAGTAATTTTCCTCATTTCTGGTAATAAATGTTTTTATTTCAAAAATCTACTGCTGTTAATATTTTTTCATTTCAAAATATATTGTCGGTATTTTCCCTATGAAAAACAATTTTTACATTTTCCTAGTGTTTTGACCCTAGTTTTTGGGTTAACAATTTACCCACAGTTTGGAATCAAACAGGTGCTACCACCCTAAGTCAGGGTAAACCTGGGAATAACAAAAATTTAGAGGTTGTTCCACGCTCCTTAAAACCTCTAAATCAGCGACCGTTGCTGCCGGAGGTAGTTTATCGTCATACCCAGGACAGTTTGATAACAGACAAAACACTTCGAATTGCTATATTTATTTGAAACATATATTATAATAATCCAAAATCTTTACTATATAATATAAAAGTATATATATATATATATATATATATATATATATATATATATATATATATATATATATATATTAATGTATAGTCTACTTATGGTTAAAATGCGCAATTTCACCTATAGAGTGAATGTAAAGATGAAAGTGGACACTGAAGTGAACACCAAGCGGCAATAATCTGTTTCATTCTTGAACGAAATCTTCAGGCCATGAAGATTTCGTTCGTGTATGAAACACACTGTAAAAGCTCGAAAGTGCATTTCCGTCAATTGAGAAGGAGACACTTTAAGATTAAAAAATGAGAATGAAAAAAAAAAAAGAAAAAGGAAATTTGAGCCTACCTTAAAAAATTTCTTTATTAGAATATTTTCTTTGTCATCTAATATACATCGATGTTTTCATTTCCAATTAATTGAAAATATAACTTTTAAAATGTGCGTATGTCGACTTGCACTCTTTTGAAATCACACCGATAATGTCAATAAAACAATTACGGGTATTATACTAGAGATAATAAAATGGCTGTAATTTTAATACAAATCTTGATGAAGTTGATCATAATATCAGGAAGACTTTAGCAAATATTATCTCATCAGTAATAAACAACAACAAAAAACTCTTACAAGAACGAGATATCAAGTACTACAGTCATCATTTTCTTTTGTGATCCAAATTTAAAATGTCTTCCGGTCATTATTTTCTCTATTGCCAAACAAGCGTTTGATGTGGATCATCAAATGTTTCTGATAAATAATCATTTAATTCAATTAATTAAAAATTTAATTAAGTGAATTAACCAATTAATTCTTTGAATCTTTTCTTTCCGTTTACCTGAACTCCTGTGCAGTTTTGATTAAGGCAGAAACGTTTTGTCTAGGGGACCGCAAAGAAAATCGATCTTCTAATCAGTTGCACTCCCAAACTGTATTCGACTTGTATATATTTCAATTGTTGATTGTAGTGACAGTGACAGGGGCGATGAGGAAGATAAGATGATGATGAAGACAAAAAGAAGTAAAGCAAGAAAAGAAAAGAAAACAGAACGAGGAAGAAAGAAGAAGAAAAAAAAAACAAGAAAAACTAAAAAGAAGAAAAGAATAAAGGCCAAAAGAAAGAAGATCAAGAAAAAGAAATGGAAGAAACAAATGAAGAATTAAGAAAAATCAGGAATAAAACCGCGAAAAACGAGTTAAAAGAAATTAATGACGACGAAAAGCGCGGCCAATGAGATTAAGCAAAGAAATGTCGAATAAAAGAGTGATAAGCGAGGTAAATAAAATACATGCCAAACAAAACCGTAAAAACGAGGTAAAGCAAATAAATGGCAAATATAACCGGGGAAAACGAGGTAAATGACATTTAAAACAGCGAAAAACGGGGTAAAACAAAAAAAAAAAAATGACGAATATCATCGGAAATAACAAGGTTAATGAAATACGTGTCGAGTAAAATCGCGAAAAAAAAGTTAAGGTAAATAAACTATGAATATAATCAAGGGTAACGAGGTAAATTAAATGCACCATGAGTAAAGCTTTGAAAAACGAAGTAAAGCCATTAAATGACAAATAAAATGGCGACAACCGAGGTAGGGCAAATGAAGGAGGATTAAAACCGCGATAAACGAGGTAGGGCAAATGAAGGAGGATTAAAACCGCGATAAACGAGGTAGGGCAAATAAATTAGGATTAAAACCACTATAAACGAGGTAAAGCAAATAAATGACGAATTGTCGAAAAAATCTCAACCCAGAACAATCTAGAGACGGTTCAGGCCGAGAAAAATAAACAAAAGCACACAAAATATGTGTCTATATCTCTGAAATGAGGTATTAGGATTACTTATATTATTTACATTACTCGGACTGCTATCTTCATCTTCATTGGCATATTCATAACGTTTCCGCCGTTGTACTCTTCGGCATTGACTAGACCCAAAGTGTTGTGAGTTTAGTACCAATTCACAGCCGTAGTGATCCAAAAGATGGAGAGTTGAGTTAAAGGGAAATAACTGAGACATCCGGCACGTGGAACTAGAACAATTTACCCTGGTGGACTAAATAAAGTTTTCGGATTGAAATTCCAATCACCTGAAGAAGTATGGAGCGTATAACAGCCGAAATGTTGTGAATATGGCAATGAAGATGCGGATAACAATCCGAATAATGTAAATAATGTAAGATTCTTTTCGGCGAAGTAACGTGACCGTCTAATAACTTTCATTAAGTAAATATAAATGCTGAAAAAAACCCACTTCCCTTCTCTTATAAATACTTCGGGGAATACGTGGTAATAAAGTCATGTGACCCTTGTAACTATAAAAAGTTGGAAAAAAAGTAATCAGTTTTTGGTTTGTAAGCATCAACAACCCAGGTAAGTGCATTGCTTTTCTTCCGACTGAGCATTCAAATTCTCGAGAACTAAAAGAAAATAATAAATAGGACCAACATAAATATAAGAATGCATGTATAGTACCCTACTAGTTCCAATTGTCTATGTTATAAAGAATTATTTTTTTGTTATAGTGAGTCCTCCTAACTTATACGGGAATTAGATTAGGCCTGTCCCGATAGCGCCTCAAATGTGCGAAATCTGAACAGTACCATTTCTGTCTTGAATGTGGTAGAGATTTGACCCACACCTCCAGAAGTGGCACCAGTTATCACATCTATTCCAACAAATCATAGCTTGATTTCATTGCGGGGCTTTGCATATCGGACAGAACCAAACAAGCCCCTCTTCATCAGAAGGCGATTGTTGAAGAGGGATTGGAGCAAGATTATCTGCTGCTGCACCAGCAGAGGCGAACAAGGACAGCACTTCATCTTCCCCGTCTACAGATAGGGACAACTCGTGCGGAAACAGGTTCTTAAAGGAGCGGACCTGCACGGGACAACCTTGTTTAACCTTGGCTGCTCTGACAGCATTATCTCTTCCGCAAATCAGTTCAACAAAAACACTACCAAGAACCGAAAGGAGTTTGGGCTTAAGAGGGCTCTTGATTAAGACCACATCTTCAGCTTTCAGTCTATTCGGAATGGCACTCTAGAACGGCCCTGTAGCCTCATCCTCAGGCTCAATAGTTACTCGTCATACCATTGGGCCCTAGATGTCACCAGGCACTAGTTCCGCATCTGTATGGTTCTGATAAGTCCCAACCTGCTGTGAGGGCGCATTGGGGGGGGGTGCAAAATTTTCCTCGTTCAGGTTCAACAGCAACCCGAGACTCACATTAACCCGCCAAATCATGCTCTATGTTACCGCTTCCATCTCTATCTCAGCCGATTCTCGATAATTTAGAGGGCGATTATTGATAGCCATTTGAATGTCGAAAATAAGGGTTAGTAGGGAGAAATAATATATTCCCCCACCCCACGGCTTAAAACCTTTTGGAAGCAGGTTTTGATCGTTATGTTACTTCTTGCCCAGACGCCTCCAACCCAGGGAGAGAACAGTGGAGTAGGGCGGAACTTGACTTGGCAAGAGCCAAACTTCAGCTTGAAATCGTGTCACATCAATAACCTCCTGAACAGCTAACAACCACTCAGGAAGGTCTTTGCATTATCCTTATAGGTGGCAGCCGGAATTCCATACAAGATGCTTGAAGGAAGTACAGCACACTCAAGTCTGGCACCACCTCAATGTGTAGAGTTCTGATACGAAGGCACGTGAAAACGAGCAAACACATTTACATTACACCTCACTATCACCCTCCTTGATCAAAAGGTGACTGTAGTCGACTCTCGTATGTTTGAAGGAAACTTCCAGCTCCATGCGCTAAGTAGGCAACTTGGCCACATTGGGAACTAGGACATGTTTGGCATAGTACATCCTGAACAACGCATAGGTACCCAAAACTGGCTCGTCTTCCTTCAGGCATCCAGTAACCAGTTCATCTCAACCAACGTGGACGCAACTCCCAGGTACTAGCATGGGCATCCATTATGAGGAATGTGGTTATCGCTGATAGTTAGCCAACAGAATAGCGTGTATAACTCCCATATTAAAATGAAGAAAATTACCAATTCTGCCGGCTGACCTAATTAGGCCCTTCTCGTCAATATATAGATCAAGGTCGCACACCAACCTAGGGACAATCCAGCCTGAAGAATCCGGCAAGAATGTCAATTCCTCATGATATGCTTGTTTCTGCATCGTCTCTCACTGTCAGGCACCAACCGCCGCAGCCTATTGATAATCTTTAGCACTAACCCAGTTACCCTCAAGAGCTTTGCAAAGGAAGAAAATTTCTCCAAGGGCAACACTGTTGAGAATTACTCTGCCTGGATGGCTGCGGCATTCAATGAAGGACATTCTATCCCTTGGCTGCGTTGATTGAGACATGGCAACTCCTGTGTGGCTCATGGTGTGGGCCCGCTAAACAACCAATCCGGACCATATCTCCAGAACCGAATAAACTTCTCCAACGTCAAATCCCTGGTGAGCAAGACAGCAAGGTTCTCCTGAAAGAGGGGGTAAGGTCAGTTAAGGATTCCAAGACAGAAATCATCTGCAATCATCTGCAAAACTTCATTTAGTCTGTTTATTGGAAAGAGGTTCTTACGATTGACTCAGAAATAATCCCCTAAAGGACCACTTGAGAATTCGTGGTTACCTGCGTTTTGGTTGGGGAGAAACCTCTGCAAAACTTCAAGGCAGTAGACAAGCAATTCAGAGCCAAATACATTGCTAAAACTTCCAAGATGGGAAGAGTCTTTTTCATTGAAGTGCCACCTTGGGCTTTTCAAAAACCAGGAAAGTCTGGCAATTCTACACCACATATGCTGCGAACCCACATGTCTCCTGTGATGAAGTGGAGGAACAGTTCGCCTACCCAGTTATCACTGAAAGCCTTCCGGAGGAAGAAAATGGTCTCCTATTTGGAAAGGTCAGCTGAAAGGCTCTTCCATCTAGATGAAAACTCGGGAGGAACCTGCTCATCCCATCCCAAGCACCTCTTCCATAAATTACTCAACAGGACGTCGCAAGTATAATGACAAAGGGACAAAAGCTCTTGATGCTTCCGCGGGCATGTGCCTATTTGTTGAAGCATTAGGGTCACAACTTACGGGAGGAATACGTTGTGTGTCAGTGTGGGGATTGTATCGGTACCCATGCACTTTTTCTCAATCAGTCCCATAACTGCTCAGGATACAATCCTTCATTTTGTCTCCAATCCTCACACAGAGCTGCAAGACTGCAGCTCAAAAAAATCCAATTGCAATCATTCCATCGTGAGGTCATATAAACTGCATAGCTTATCTGGACTATCACTGGTCATCCCGAGATTGTCCACGTAGAACCGCTTCTCCATCTTACGTCTACAAAGATCTGAAGAAAATTGAGAAGCATGGTGACGGAGAACACAATTCAATATAAAGGGGATAGACATGAACTCAAAAATAATTGTAGTATACATAAAACAACGCAGCCTAACTCTGTTTTTCAAGAAACAGAACCTATACTTATCGAACCCCAACTCCAGGTGAATCATTTAGAATGCCTTCCTGATATCCGCTAACACAAAGTGATTCTTTACTCGAAAGGAGGGTAGTAATTCTAACAGATCATTTGCAAAGTTCACTGCCTGGTAGGCAGCCTCATTAAGAGAAGCGGGAATTTGTTTTGACACTGCAAGTCTAATTTTAGTGGTGCATGTACGATCTGCCTTCAGGGCAAGAATGTGTAGAATCCAAATATATTCCTTAAAACGGTGAGTGGTTAAAAATCTCCTCTATTATTCCGTCACATTCCTACTGACGAAAAACCTCCCTGTGCCATGTGTCCTCAAGGACACATGGCACAGGGAGGTCAGGGGTCAGGGGTCAGTTTGACATTCCAACCACCTGATGAAGGCCGGAGCGTACAACGGCCGAAACGTTGTAATAAATATGGCGACAAAGATGAGGGCAATAGTCCTAATAATGTAAATAGTGTACATAATACCTCATCTCAGAAATATAAACAGATAGCCCAGGCTTACTAATAGGTGGGTTATTTTATCCAGTTCCCATCTGTAGAATAGTTGCCGACCAAGGCTAAGGAACCAATTATTCATCTAAATACGTACTATTAACCTTAATCTGTGGAGTGAAGAAATAGATCCATACTCTTCCTAAGGTTATTTGCGCCTAAGTGAATGTGACGAACACGACTGGAAGTTAAAATCGGCTTTCAGATATCTCATTCCCAGCTGTAGTCCATCACACCACCCACACATCCGGCGATCCCTGATTCTCATTATACACTGCGTGCCAAATTATTATGAAGATGACTTTTTTTCTAATATTTCTAAAACCGTTCAATCAATTCAAACAAATTTTCACACGATGTTGGCAACACTGACCTGCGCAATCACTGAAATTTTCGTACTGATCTGCGCAATGTAAACAAACGGGCGCCGTATTTGTTATCAGCACGGTGATTTGAGCGTGCTAAATTATTATAAAGGTTTAGTAAAATTCCCAGAATTGGGCAAACAAAACGTTTATTAATGTTGCATGTATATGTTTATGATCAAAAGAAGCTAATAAATAAGATAATCAAACAAATAATAACAGATACAAACAAAGGCACAGTTTTAAACAAATTAATAGGGAATGTGCTTTCCCTGTTTTGAAATTACTTGAAGAAGTCGACGATCCATAGAATTTGTTAATTGTAGGATGTCATCTGCTGTAATGCCGCAAGATATGTCAAGAATTGCTCCCGGCAATTCAGCGTTGCTCCTGAATTATCGTTCGTTGGCGTACAGACTTCGCTTCTTAATGCTCCAAAGGTTTTCGATTGGGTTCAAACCCGGAGAATTTGCTGGCCACTTCATTTTTCGAGATGCATCGAAGCCTAACTGTTTCAATTATTCAGTAGTCTTGTGAGCAGCATGTGAGGGAGTATTATCTTGCATGAAAACAATAGCCTTTCTGAAGGCAACTCTTTGCCTTTTCATCCACGGTTCAAGATGCTCCTTCATAAACGCTATGTATGCATCAGCAGTCATTTTGACGCCATCTGGTACTCTCCATGGGCCCACTAATGTTTTTCCAATAATACCACCCCTGATCATTATGCTTCAACCGCCTTGTTGGCGTCTCAAACGCTGATGGCGATTCTGTCCGTTCATTACCCAGACTTTGCACCATCTCTCTGGCCTATCAAATGTTGCTCGAGTTTCGTCTGTGAACAAAACTTTAGATAAGTCAATCTTCATATTGTCCTCGGCTCATTTCAATCGATTTTGAATGTGATTTCTCGCCAACGGAGGCTTCGATACAGGTTTGAATGTTGTTGTTATTTCCCTCAGATACCGACACCGATTATTTTTAGACACAGTAGGATCCCCAATGTGACTGAAAAGCTCTTGACTGGTAAGTCCAGGGTTCTTCGTGGCCTCTCGTTTAAGTGGTGACATGAGACGACGTGAAATAACCCTCAGCTTGCCATTATCTACCTTTTTACGTACTTGTGTAGGGTCGTCGGTGAACTTTTTCACTGTTTGATGACACCTCCCTATCATTTTAGAAATTTCTAGGGTAGATTTACCTTTTGAGATTTCTGAGGTATTAATTTTACTTTTACAGCCCATCTTTTCACTAAATTCTTACACTTTTCAAATCACCGTGCTGATAACAAATATGGCGCCAGTTTGTTTACATTGCGCAGATCAATACAAAAATTTCAGTGATTGCGCAGATCAGTGTTGCCAACATCATTCATTGTTTGAATTGATTGAACGGTTTTTGAAATATTAGAAAAAAAAGTTATCTTCATAATAATTTGGCACGCAGTGTACAAGTGTTAAGTACCCAGCGATGATTGACAATAACGAATAGAACTCCAGCAAGTTTTGAAATCGTATTTATGTCCTTCCATAACATCGCGTTCGGGATTAGGTTACAAAGATCAGCTATTAGGAATTATGATTCAAATCCGCGAACTTCGTTCCTTGATGGTATGTCTATATTTCTGAAATGAGGTATTGTAACTATTTTCATCATTACTTGCTATGCCTTTTTTTCATAATTCAGTTTCAGGTAATTCCCTTTATTAACTCAATTCCCCCAAAATGACTTGATCCAAAGATTTTGGAGTTCAATACCTGCAGAAGGAAAAAAAACTTGGAGAGCTGTGTTACTTTTTTTTAAGCTTATCACTCTAAGAAAAGCGGGAGAACCAATAGCATGCAAGGGGTCACAGAAAGTGAGAGCAAAAGTAAAGATGGTTGTTTGAGGAAAGGATAAAAAAAAGAAAGGGGATCAAGATCACGACATCAGAAGATTTTGATTGACATTACATTTGAATAGTAAAAGAACAAAAATTAAGAAGGCAGACGATAACAATTGATATTTCACTGCAGGTTTTGAAGATTGACTTGAAAGGAAGAAGAAGGAAAATATTTCCACAGGCTAGAAGTGCAATAAAAGAAACTGTTAGCATAGAACATAAGGTTATATATGGCAATTTCAACAGAAAAATGATCAGAATTAGTTGCCAATCTAGTACTGTGCTTAAATTAGTGATACCAAAGAAGAAAACTCATCAGAAATGTTTCTATGAAAGTCATTATAGAAAATGAACAGGTAAATTACGTTACGGCGGTGGGAAAATGGCAGAAGCTGAGATGTCAGATAAGAACAAATAACATTGTAAATTCGTATTTTTATCTAGTATCTCAAAATACATCTCAGAATATCCAGAGCAGATATGACAGTGATTTTCCATACTTACTATTGAGTGGTATACTAATAAATATTTAAGATAGATTCTGGCAAAAAAATATTGTCTAAGCCGACACACCGATTCCTTTAGCAGTAGACGTGATTCAATATAATCTCCCCACTTCATGTCAACTGAAAATATTAGCCTAAGAATAAGCAATGTGTGATTCACCTGGTTTGTTAAGTCAAAATAACAGTGCATCTGTGGCAAACAAAATTTTTCCCATGCACACTGTCAATACGACCTACTATACTAACTGAATAGTTACATTAATAGTTGGTCACATTAGACAGGAGACAGCCGACAAGGAACTTGCGTCCTCAGAAACGTGATAACGGGTATGGCTATGAATTACTCAAACAGTTCAGTGCTATGATCTATTCTAGCAATACAGGAATGTTCAAAGAACGTGTGCTAGGGTGGTAGAGATATATATAAATATATCTAAAATCGGTTTCGATAGCATTCAGCCACAGCAGATACCCGAGAAAGAATACATAGTCTGTGCTGAGAGAGAAGAAACATGAAGAAGTTAGTTCGAGATAAAACTATTCAATTTTATGTTCGTTAATTAAAATTATATTGCTAAGTCAGCTGCTAAGAAAGTTGGTTCACTGTATCGGTGGAGACAATTATTCTCTCCAGAATCTATCTTACATATCTATAAGTCTACCATTCGTCCATGCTTAGAATCTTGCCGTCACATGTGGCTCGGTGCCTCTGCTATTTGCGTGGAGCTCTTTGATATGACCCAAAGAAGATTCTGCAATATTACGATCGGTGGCTCAGTTCAAGTCACTTTCCCACGGCCGTAAGGCTGCCTCTCTGTGCCTTTTCTTAAATACTTTCATGGTAAGTGTTTCACTGAGCTCTTCGATATGGTACCTAGATATTTTTTTAAGTTCTGCACAAGACTAGCGACAAGATCGCATCAATTTACAGTTGGGCTGATTAGAAGTAGCCGTAAATTCTATGCTCACAGATTCTATTCTCGCATTTCATACTTGTGTCACTCCCTTCCGGCTTAATGCTTTCCAGCCAATCTGCAAAAAATTTAAATGCAATATCAATCGCTATCTAATGTCCACCTGATTACTCTTTTCTTTTTCTGCTCATCATTTATATTTCTGTTTCTAATTCATCTACACCGTCTAACGCCTTTTGTTTTAGTGATATTATTGCCTTATTTGGGTGATTCCAATTAAGAAAAAGAAAAGTTTTTCGGATTTAATTTGAAAAACAAAATGAGAGAGTCAGCTTGAAAATATATTTTTCCTGATAGTTGCTAGGCGCCAATTATTTGTCCTCTTTTGTATTTTATTCACCTCGATATATCATTTATTTAGATCACTGAACCATGACTACTGAATCTGTTTCTCTGCTAATTCTCTGCGCATTCAGTGAACTTTCCTTTTACAGTAATATCCACCCGCTCATTATTAATGTTTCTGTTCCGAATTCCTCCGAACTCTGTAATCCCTTGTGTGTTAGTGGATTTACTGCCTTGCATGGAGTGATACTAATTAAAAAAAAAATTAAAAATACAGAAAATATCTATTATCGTGTTAAAAACACGGGTAAAGTCGGATTAAAAGATGAATTTCTGCAATATCTTAAAGTAAATCGTATTTGTTTCAAATAAGATTAATTATATTTAAATCACCTAATATTTATCATATACACTTTCAGAAAAAAGTGTATTTTATTTTTGGAAGACTTTTGAATAAAGAGAATTACATTGTGTGAATTACATTAAAAAGGCCGATAATCATATATTTAGAAAAAAATTCTTCCACCTAATTTAAATTAAATTTTGAAATACAGTTAAGTATTTTGTTTATTGGAAACATTAAATTTAACCTATGAAATTGAAATTAAAACTAAAATAAAAGTTTCAAAAAAGAATTTTTTTCAGTTTTAAAAATTAATTTAAAACATTAGGTATCGATTCTGATGTGGGCCCAAAGTCGGGACCACGGAAGGAAAACACGGAACACGGATTAGAGGTAAGAAAGATATATTAAACAAAAAGGTTACAAAGATAGTGTAAGTGTAAGAGGATCTTACTATGCGCTAGTGTCCAATATTGGTAGTCGTACGACTTGGAATGAAAAATGGAAGAATCGAGATGTTGCATGTACTTCTGCGCAAATATCCTTTGCGAATACATCCGTTCTATGCCATCTCTGGATTAAATAGCTGGACCATCCATACCCTTGGTTGGAAACCTGTCTACCACAGAAAATAAAGGCAGCCTGCTGTCGGAATTCTCCTGCGTAATCAATCATGAAACGAAGAGACATGATCACGCAATGAATACTGCTGTGAAAATAGTTATTTTTATTTTTAAATGAAAATATTTTTTCTTTTATCCTGCTTTCTGTCCGCAATTATATAGAACTTTTACAACCTAATTTTCTTCTTTTTTTTAATCAATTCACCCCCAAGCAAGGAAATAAAGCCAAGGAGTTACTGGGTGTGAGATCAAAGTTGACTGCAATGTGAGTGAACGGAAGAGATTGTCACAAGCAAGAAAAGCGGGTTAAGTAACCATTAGAGTATAACTTATACTTAAACTCAGCCATTCTTACCGGAAAAGAACAAGATCTCGCTGCCACTGTATTACTACGCTTAAAATCATGAAGTCGGGTGTACCTAAGAAGAAAGCTTATTAGAATAATTACCATGAAAACATTTCTAGTAAAACACAGAAAACTATAGAATGTGGGAAATTAATTGAAGCAGAGATGATAGGTCAGAACTAGTAATATTGCAGATTCTTCATTGAATTTTCTCAAGAATATCTAAATACATATAAATTAGGATGAGAAGATTTGTTTAGCACCATAAAGTCAACCAATCATCTTAGCAACAGACTTTAGTTTTTCTGTTTGAAGGGAAAGTGAATAAATTTGTTTTGCTTCCCACGCTAGAAGATCCAACATATAAATATCCATGGGAAAAGAATGGCTTACCTAAATATAGATCTGCTGTGGAGAGTGTTTGTCCTTGAGACATGTTGATTCACATCGCGAAGCAAAGTCTTCGTGGAAACTGAAGTCTCCGTAGAGTAAAGTGGATTTCCTCACTTGATGGAGTGATAGGTATTCTGGGTATGAATAAATTCTATCCTTTGAGAATAGTGACCTCAATAACATGAAACCGTAGTTTTTTATCCACAAGGTGGATTCCATTGTAGAGACTTAGCGGTTCCAGGTTCCTCAGCAACATTATCTAAACCCTAATTTTGAGGTACAAAGCATGGGGCGGTAGTTCGAAAGGATTTCAAAGTGTTTAGAAACTCTACTGGATAGTGAGCCACCTCTTGTAGGTTGGCAGCTGTGTCAACTAAGTTGTAGATTTGAAATCTTTCTGGTAGGCATTTCAGTAGTTCGTCATTGATTTTGGTAACACTGATATTTTTAGGAGACAATATTGCCCTCTAACACAACCAACTGGGATTTCCAAAATTGTTAGCCTGATCTGGAAAGACAGCAGCTTTGAAGTCAGGAACAGTATTTACAACGGAGCATATTTGTGAAACTGAGATCTCTCCAGTTTCCTCTGACAGCACGTTGCCGTCACCGATTCCTAGAAGATCTTTTGAAAATTGCGCTGACATTTGGTCCCTGAACGGTTCAGTTTTAAGAGTCAAAACTTTGACCTGTTGCCAGAGAGGTGATTACTTAATGCATGATTTCACATCATTCGCCCTTGTACCTTTGGGAACAATGGGGAGAGTTTATCTGAAATCAGCTGATAGAAGGATAAATACTCCTAATATTGGATGTTGACAATCACTTAAGTCTCGCAAAATCCTATCCAGGGCCTCGAGAGTTTCTTTGTGGGCAATCGTTTACTCATACCACACAATGAGCTCACACATTTTCAGGACGTCAGCTTTATTTGAACCCTTGCTGATGTTGCATGTCACTGAATAAGACGAATTTAAATTAATTGGCAGCTTAAAGGCAGAGTGCAATGTTCTACCACCGGGCAGAAGGGTTGCAGCAATTTCAGAGGATGCCACAGCCAAAGCAATCCCCTTCTTCTGCTGTACATTTAAAAGGATTCGTTTCGTGACGAATGTATTACTTTTCCTACAGGTGCATCCAAGAATCACAAACCACCTCTCTGCATGGGAACGAAGTCAAAATTACTATTGTAAGCTAACTCCTGAACCTTAAGTAACTTTGGCTCGTTTTCGCTGATATACCATTTAAGAGTATCGACGTTGTAGAAAGTTTCCTGAATTATGCCTGTTAGAAGAGTATTTGAACTCTTTTGCCGAACTTGACACAGGCCGTAAGTTTGCAATGAATTTCTGTCCATAGAAACAATCTTAAATTCGATGTCAATAAGCGCTTTGGTTTTAAATTCATCACTGAATCCTGCGTCAAAGCCACGGAACATTAGTTGCCCATAGCGTTTGAAGTCTTCAGTAAGATCCTCTTTGTTTTACTCCTATGAAGACGCAGAATAACTGAGCTTACACATGTGCGATAACACAGCAAACAGTTGTCGGAGATTTCTTGCTGCTTGCATTACTGCAGCTTTCGCGAGAGTTGCATCCCTCTGAGCACCATGTTCAAGTAGTCCATGTTTGAAGCAAGCTTCGAGGTACCGTACTGTAAACCTGCCCATTAAACACATTGAACCTCTTACCTCATGTAATAGAACTCGAATACATTGGCCTCTCTTATTTTTTTGAGAGGTAGACGGTTCCTACTGACGTTGTTTTGTTTTAGTTGTATCTTTTGTTTATATTTTGAGTTTGTTTTGGGAGTTTATCTCCTCTCCCTTATCATTTAATTTAGTTTAATCAGTTTAATCAAATAAATCGCAAATTTAAAACAGATTAATTTGATAAAAAATTACTTCGAAACATTCCTTGAAGGATAAGCAATATTCGTGCAAAATCTGGAGCCAATCTGTAGGAAACTGCGGATGTTAATGGCAAAAAACGAATTTTACGCAATTATTCGTGAATCATCCGCGATTAATGCGAATGACCATAAAAATTCATGAAAACAATTGTTGTGTCATAAGTAATGATCATTTCAAATTTTGAGAAATCGCTTGAAAAAAGAATGAATTAGTGGCCAAAGATTTTCAAAGTATTTTTTATAGGTTCTAGAAAAAGTAAAGTCGATCTTGGCTATCTTTTGAGCATAAACTATTAGTGTATCAAGTTTAAGCAAGATCGGTTGAAAAATGTGGAAATGTATAAAAAAAAAAATATACGCAGACGTATGGACATCTGTAATATATATATATATATATATATATATATATATATATATATATATATATATATATATATAGGAAGACAAGAATATATTAAATACAATAATTAATCTACTTTCACGAAGCTCACATACAGTAACTCAGTTAACAGTTAATTTTTGAATTTCATAAGGTTGGAGTTTAATTGCTTAAGTTATTAAATACAACAGTCAATCTACTTACACTTATTTCGACTTAAGACAAACCAAGAACAAAAAGACTGCAACTTTATATTTATATATATATATATATATATATATATATATATATATATATATATATATATATATATATATCAACAAACTTTCTTTTAAACATCTTTTATTAAATACGTTCGAGTAGGAAGATTTAAGTATTTTTTATTAAGTTTTTCCGCATCCTTACTTTATATATATATATATATATATATATATATATATATATATATATATATATATATATATATATATATATATATATATATATGTATATATATCAATTTAAACGTTATTTTTAGTGGATACTTATATTTGAGTAGACGCTCCGTTTAATTATTAAATAGTATATTTATGTATTTTGGTCTACAGGCCTGAAGACTGAGAAATTACTTTTGATCATGTGATGTTTTTCTAGATGAGGGGATGGTTTGAAAATAAACCAGCATATTTATTTTTAATATTGATAATAGTTTAAAAATAAGCACACAATAAATGGCAATCATCTGAGTAAATACTAATTTTCATACCAAGGACCTAAAGATTAAAACATCATTTCGGTAATCATAATAACACAGTCAAAAATTGTCATTGGCATCGTATCATCTACGGATGCACGCAACAGAATTGGTAATTAGAAGGATCTCATCATTGTCAACAATTTGTTATCTGTAAAAAGCTGCGCCTTCTAGGAAATTCCGATAGCGTTGGTCTGGCCGTAATTATCAGCATTTGCCGAGCTTCCTGTCACGTCTGGCGTTCGTATCTTCTTATTGACATTTCGTAAGGCGTAATTTCATTGGCCAAGCCTGATCACATTTATCTTGCTATTAAATATGATTGGCTTCTACAGTTACCTTTTCATTTTCTCTTTTTCTGTCTTTCTTCCATATGGACCTGTTTCTCTCTCTGATCGTCTATGTTGTCGATGCAACTTCCGTTCGGAAGATAATCACATAAACAATATACGACGATATGAAATGAGGCAATTGGACTTGAGGTGAAACAATCCAATGAATATTCTTAAGTAATTCTTGAGACTGACAGGTTTTGTTGCCTACTTGTATGTTCCTTGCTTCAAATTAATGAATGTGAAAGCGTATTAGAACAATATTAAGGGAAATTTTTAATTTGCAAATTTTAATAATAAAAATATAGCGAAAAATCCAGGGTTAATATCTTAAAGAAAAATGGTAACGGTAATTGTGATAATGACCGTTTTCATATAGGAAATATTAGACATTTATTTTAATTTATAGTAAGTTGGCCAGAAAGACATGAGGCTATTAAATCTATGGCGCAACATCAACATTTAATCTTCGAAATAAAGTCCATCATTCTCGATGATCTTATGTCAGAGATCAACTAGCATCCGAATCTGTCCCAGATACCAGAACGCTAGAAAAATCTTCTGAGCCGGCTAAGGATGTAAATGAATGTCATGAAAGAGTTCTATCGTGTTAGTTGTCTGGTTGAATTTGTTTAGCGGCAAAGCAAGCTCTAATGGTTATTTAAAATCCGAAATCTATTTTGAACACAGTTTTATATCTTCATCTACAGAACACAGTTTTATAGCTTCTCCCCCATCTATGGGTAAATAGCAGGACAGATTGGGTTCTATAACCTTGGATGGTAAAACACACACAGAGACAAATCTATCTATCTATCTATCTATCTATCTATATATATATATATATATATATATATATATATATATATATATATATATATGTAAAAGAAAAACAGACCACTTTAAGGCACCATTATAATAATTTATTTCACCAGAGCCCTTTTAAAGGATGCCAGATCATCAGATAGCACTTCCAAATATATATATATCTGTGTGTGTGCGTGTGTGCATATGCGCGTGTTTGTGTTATCAGTGGATAATTCAGTTGGTTACTCGTGTTTAATGTCTTAGAAATGTAAGTATCTTTCGGTAATACGCAAGCACATAGACACAGACACATACATACATACATACATATGCATTTATAAGAGGAATCAAAACCGATGAGGTTATTTGTTCATCTGAGCAGAAATCTGGCAGATTTAAAGCCAATTATCCGATTTTGTTATATCTTCTTGGAGGACACCATATTTAAAAGCAAGAGATAATTGTAAGAATCAAAATATAAAAAAGGCGGACCAAAATTGCGCAGGAAAAAAGAAAAATCGAAAAAAAGAAAAATAGAAAATAAAAAAAATAACATAGTTTAACGTAATAAAATAAATAATGATAATAATCAAAACAACAATGATGATGATGCTGATCATATTTTCCCCTTGTGTAGGCGGAAAATAAGATTGCAATTTTTACCCTGATTAAAGAGGTCTGCTGCTGCATATTAGGTAAAATATAATACAAACTTTTTTTTATACAAATTGTTCATCCGATCACAGGTAAGAGCAGAGGAATATAGAATGAGTTATGCGCCTAAGCGGAGGATGTAAATATTATGAGGATATTTACAATACATAACGATTGAACCTTGACTTAAAAAAGTTGATATTGTAATGTAGAGGGTTATTCTTAAATGATTCTAATGAATGCGTTTTTTTTTGGGGGGGGAATGAAAGAGGAGAGGTTAGAATGTGAAGACCATGTGATAAAGAGGATCTATAACGATTGGTCATTGACTTCCGCTTGTCTCGGCAGGAAAGCTACTGAAAATGTGCAACATCTTGTCTGTGTCTGCACTGATCTGCCAGAAAATGTAGTACGAGGCCATGACAAAGTAGCCACCAGAAAAGATTAAGAACCATGACTGGAAGTATTGTCTTGAACGCTTAGAGTAGTAGTACGAGCATTCACCCCTGTCATTAGATTAAAATTTGCAACTCTATAAATGGAAGGACCTCGCAAAAAAAAATAAGTAGAACGTGGCACCTCAAAGCAACAACATTTCCCTGTTTTTATTAGGACTCTCGAAATTATATCAAAAGAAGCTAACAACTATGTGGATCAAATTCTTGCTGCCGAAAAATATATAAATTGCAGTTAAAGAGTTGAAAAAAAAACAGAATGCACGGTCATCAGTAAAAGGATGAGCCTGAAATTCGATTTGCAGTTCGGACACTAAAATCAAGCAGAACCGAAAGCGGAAGTTTAAATATCTGGGAATAGTTTTGACAGGGGACGACAAATGAGCCCAAAATTAAAATTACAAATCGGGGATAATAAAATCAAACGATTATAAAAATTTAGAAAGTATTCTAACATAGGACTGAATTTGTCACATTGATATCCGAAGACGTATTGGGATGGCCAAGGATGCATTCCAAAAACTGGGCGGAATATTCCGAGGCAGGAGGATTTCTTTTGTAACAAAGAAAAGAATACTGAGCTGTTACGTGACATCTGTCCTATCTGTCCTTCTCTGCGGCAGCGAATACTGGACGATTTCCTCAAAGATGAAGAGACTCGAGGCGACGGAGAAATGGTTCTGCAGAAGGATGATAATGATATCATAAACTGAGCGTGTGAGCAACTATGAGGTCTTGAAGAGGATGCAAACAATGAAGAGGCTTATACTTAACACCAGGAAGAGGCTGTTGAAGTTTCTGAGACACGTAATGAGAAAGGAGGGACTGAAGAATCTGGTACTCTCGGGTCGAATAGAGGGAAAGAGAGACAAGGGAAAGCAACGCCTGGAATATCTAGTGGGCTTAATCAAGTGATTAACAGAACGTGGTCAGGGAGAGGTAACAGATGGAAAGAAACTTGTTGAGCGCTGCAAGGGATAGATGGTGGTGGAGAGCTATGATCGCTTACGTCCTGAACGGACATTGCACATACAAAGAAAAAGAATACATTTTTTGGAATTTTTTTTACAAGCAATACATTTTTGAAAAAGAAAATCTTACCAGCAATACATCTTTGAAATAAATAAATATTACCAGTAATACATTTTTGAAACAAAAAAATATTACCACGCAATACATTTAAAAATATATATTATCAGTAATCTTGTCGGCATTAAATAACCCATTGAGGTTGATATGCCCTAAAACGAAACAAACCAAACAAAATTATACATATATGAATTTACGTCGTATATCCATCCAAAACTCTGTAAGTATGGTGTTTGCAAAAATATTAAAGAAGGTGTTAGAGGTCTGAATGTAATTTGTAATATTTCTTTAAATGCTCTTGAACTTATGTCCACCGTCTGTAAATGTTGCCATCTTTGTCAGGATCCTCTTTTTTTGGCAGAATATTTCTAAAATATGTTTATGCTTATTTTTGACACTCATATTATCATTATAATAATCTGGATGGAAATCTCTTAAAATCTGCGAATAACTTCATAGGTATCGGTAAAATTGCTTCCAGTAAGGCTGATGTCAAAATCAACATAGGCAAAAGACGGATAGCTCTAAATGAGATATTAGGTTGGTGCAAAAATAATGTCGTTTTTCTCACATAGTAACATATGTGAGAAAACGACATTATTTTTGCACCAACATAATAATTGTAATCTGGAAATCTGATCTGTCTGACACTATCAATAAATATTTTATTAGGTAATGCTCTGCGGTTCGCTTGTCTTGACTCTCACCAAATAAACTTGGAAATATATTGGATGCTAATTAAACACACATTCACAAAAAAATGTCTCGATGGTAAACCGTCTCCCATATCAGATGTAATATTGAATAGAAGACTTAGAATTAACAGACACTGCTGGAGAAGCAAAAGAGAGCTTATTAACGATATACGTCTTGGCAAACAATCTTGTATATATATGACATTGTTAAACACTTTCAAGATACTGCATGTGATAAGAACAAACTAATGACCTGTCGTAGGTGATTGGAACTGATGCCATGATGAAGTCAAGAAAACTAGAGCAAGTTCGACAAGATGATGATTCCAGACGCACTAAGCACAGTTCTAAAAAGCTTTGCCGAAAGATGACAGGAACTAAATTTGAGGAAGACGGAATATCAGTCCGACGTCTACTGAAATTATTTTGATATCTCATAATTAATATGTACAGCTTTGTGAAAGTTTCCCATTAAAATAAAGAATAAAAATGTCACCCATTAAAAAAAAAAGTTCCCCTATTAAAATAAGAAAAACAAAAAGTTACAACATCGCATGGAAAATACGAAATCATTAAAAAACTTAATCTGCATAAATTTCCAGTATTTAGACAGACTTAATGCAAAGACAAAAGAAGTAGGAAGATATTCTATATGCAGCAAAAGCTATGTTCTTTCCTGTGGCGTTGGTGATCAGAGCTTTCCATAAGTTCCTATCGATTGTCTCTTATTTATTAGTCTTTGTCCTGTTCACTCATCTTTTCATACAGACGCTTTACTTATACTAATCATAGCTTTCATCTTCAGCATTCAGCAGGTCATGCGAGCATTAAATTTTCCAAACCTTTTTTCTCACCATATGTCCCTTATATTTCAAATGACTCTTTCTTACTTTGACTAATTGTCTCCTTTCTCGGTCCCGTTTTCCTTAAAACTTCCTTATTTCTCACATTCTCTGTCCATGGTATCCTTATGTAGAACCACAAGTTTGTTGTCTCGTGTCGACTTTATCTGTAAATGAATTGTCCAATATTCACTGCCATATAGAACGATTGATATTACATAGCTCTTTTCTTTGTTTATAACGAACCTTTTTTTTTAATATTTTAATACTTTGTTTAACTATTGGAATGCATTCGGATTTCTATGTCACTATTTCAATAATCTGTTAAAACAATCACCGTCAAGTTAAATTTGTCTATTTGCTTGATTCTAACGTCTCCAATTTGTAGCTCACATCTTGTTTTGTCCCTTTTGCTGACGACCTCCCTTCTTACAGTTAATGCTTACAGTTGTCTTACTGTGTTAGCAATCCACACGGTGATATTGTGATGTTAAGTTTTTCGTAAATCCTGACAGAAATTAAGTCAACTATAAATATTTAAATAATAAAATTTATCCATATGTATCTGTCTATATTTCTGAGAAGAGACATTATTTATATTATTTACATTATTCGTCCTCATCTTTGTCGCCATATTTATTACAACATTTCGGCCATTGTACGCTCCAGCCTTCTTCAGGTGGTTGGAATGTCGAACTGAACCCTTTATTTCGCTCACTGGGGTAGAATGTTCTAGTTCCACGTGCCATGTTTAATGGATGTCAGTTATCAATTATCTCCTGTTAATTTCCCTCTGAAAGTTCTCCACTTGGCCATATGTCCTTGATGACATCTGTGTATGAATTTCTGGGTATTATAAACCTAATGTTTTCAGCAACCATTTTTACCAATGCTCATATTGCAATTTTTTGCTGTTATCATTGCATGTTTTCACCAGAGCTCATATTGCAACTTTTGTTGCTATTATCGCTACTTACTAGAACAGTCTACCCCAGTGAGCGAAATAAAGTTTTAAGTTCGACATTCCAACGACCTGAAGAATACCGGTGTTTACAACGGTCGAAACGTTGTAAGAAATATGGCGACAAAGATGAGGACAATAGTCCGAATAATGTAAATAAAGTTGATCCAGTTCTTCTATTCGCATCCAAGCATGAAAAAAAAACCCTGTAAATTGAAGTATACAATCAAAGATTGCGTGTTTAAAATAGATGAGAATAAGTTCAGTTTATGAATAGGAATTGATAAAATACTTAACTCAAAGTGGCCGCACAAGTCATTGGAAATATATTGTCATCCTGAAATACAATATATTTGATATATTAGATAGAGACAGTTGAGTTGCACATGTCTAGGAAAAACGGAATAAGAAGAGCTTTTGATTAGCTCGTGAACTGACAAATCAGCAAGTTATTAGGTTGGTGCAAAAATAATGACGTAATAATGTCGTTTTTTGACGTTAAAAATACGTCAAAAAACGACATTATCACATCATAATTTTTGCACCAACCTAATGCATGGTTGCGAAAGTTTCCCCGAAAATAACTACATCTTGTAGCAAGGTCTCTGACCGACAGATTGGAAGTTTTGTGGAGCATAGAACGACCTCTTAATTGTTTCCAGGTCCACGCTGACACGAGGTGATAGCACATGCTATGGTCGCAGCTATGGGAAAATAGTGTTTTTGTTTGCTCGTTTTTATGTAAAAGAATACATTATTATAAACATTCCTGCCATATATATATTTTAAAAAGTTATACATTTTTATAGTAAAATGGCAAAAAAAAAAATACAGCACTAAAGTATAAAATATATATTTTCATAGTACAATTACCAGTAATATATTTTATCATCTACAAACTATATATCTTAAAATCAAACATTTGCCTTGAAAGTATGAAATTATGTACAAAATATCTGTATTAAAAGCCCTCAATTTCCGTACAAAATGTTTATATTTCGGCATTAAATAATCCATGGAGGTGTTGATATGTCGCTAAATACAATCAATCAATAAAAGCCTTCTAAAATAATTCAGTGTGAATTTTCAACTCGCAAGAACGTGAATCTGCAAAAGATTGGGAAGTCTTTCTCATTCACTTTAACCATTCCGTCACTAGCCAGCAAAATTTCTACTGGGGACAACAAAGTAGCCAATACTGTTGTAATTAATGCTAAAATGAGAATGATTTCTGCTGGGAAATAACAGTTAATTTTTTTTTCCAGGAACAGCTAGATAGAGTTCGGTGTATTGGAGGAAAGATAGCTGTGTAGACGAACGAAGCTGTATAAGCGATTCGAACAACGGCTCTGTTTGCCAAAGACCAGCTATAGACACCTACGCAAACATATATGGGGTCGATACTATTTCACACAAGTAATGAAACACGTGAAAATAAATTGTCACTTGTAAAATTTACAAACCTGGAGCCAGCGGTGAGGAAATATTATCGATGTGGTTACACTAAGGCGACTTAAAATAATTAAACGGTATCTTTTATAAATTGTAGTCCAGGACATATCCACGACGCCCAAATATTTGAAATCCTTAAAAGTGAACGAACCCACAAATATACCAGAGACATTCCATTTTACACCAAAAAGATAAGACGCTAGAATATACGAGAAATAAATTCAACAAATCGAGTCAAATGAAATACAAAAAACGATATTAAATAATAGAAAGTGTGCAAACGTCTAAACAATGGTAATCAATAGAAGAGACTCCAGCCGAGTTGCTTTCCAAAGAACTTAATCCTGGCCATTTCAAGTCAAAGGTGGATATTTATCGGTCTTATTGTCATAATTTTCACTTCTTCCCAACGTTCTCATGTATTCACATATCTCATTACTATTTTCACGGAAAACGTGTATTTTGTGTTGGATAAAAACCTGTTTATAAAACGAAGAAATATAAAGCAAATGCTGTGTGTAAAAATCATCGGCTAATTAAAACTAATCATGCAATTAAGGACTTTCAGTTCTAGACTATCCACTCTAGGCAAGCAAGAAAACTTGGCTATCGGTGTTTGGAAAAGAGACAAAAGATCTTCCATATTGTAGATGTTGTTATTGTAGCATACTACAGCTTGGCGGTGAAGGAAAACTGAAAATAACAGGACTTCTCGTGGAAACTGAAGAAGGTATTTAATATGAGTATTATATTATATTATAATAATAACATATATCCGTGTCGAAGACATAAGAGGTGAGAATGGATTGTGGAGTTTAGACTCATGACTAAGAATATCCAGTCAAAAACTCCGCAAGAATGATGTTTGCGAAAAATAAGGATGGTGTTAATTGAAGTGATTTGCTGCCACTGGATACTATAATCTGGTGATAACACGAGATAGAATGCTATTTTATTCAGGGTGAAAGTAGTTAGGGAAAAGGAGAAGAAGAAATAATCTTGAAGTTGATGGTCCTTCAAAAGATGGTTATTGATATGTCTGAAGAAGCAGAAGAGGTGCTGCTTCTAAAAGAAGTGGTGGGTTATCCATATGACTGAAAAAGGAGTAAATTATAATGATGATGAACTGCTATTCAGCGCGCTTCAGTTCTTTCTTGCAAAGAAAGAACTGAAGGAAATATGCCTATGACTAAATCTATATGACTAAAGAAGACGGCATGTTACGGCTAAGGAAAAAATACCGGTTTAGCTAAAAAGAAAGATAAATCTTCTCGGTGTTTTTAATTTTACTTTTTAAGCATTTCACCTTTTCAAAGCGAGATTTCAACTAGGACTCAAGAGATTACAAAGAGTGAATGTGAGAGAAAATAATGAGTATAAGTGGGATTGAGGAAAGTATAAAAGATGAACGGGGGTTAAGATCAATAAAAGATGGCGGTTGACGTTGCATTTAAATATTTGAAGATTCTAGTTATCAGGGAAGCATGTAAGATGAAAAGAGTTCCGCAGTCGGGAGGTGTGAGTAAAGAAACTGTTGGAGTAGAATTGGTGGTTATATTTAACTATTTCAACAGTATAGTATCACCCTTAAATTACAGGAGGCACTGTGGGACGCTCTCCAGGAATCGATCATCGACTATGCTGTTAGAAGGCAGGAAAGATTTTGGAAATTAAGAAAAGGAATAAGAATTGATCTTTCCAAAATAGATGTTTTATCCATATGATTGAAGAAGAACTAGTTTTTTTTTCTAAAAAAGGAGAGTTATCCATGTGATTAAATGAGGAGAAAAATTGTTATATCTTAAAAAAATAAAAGTATTATCAATATGTGTTGTAGAGTAGTTTTCACAGTGGAGGCTTGAATTAAGTCGTCCTAAATTAGGTTCGACGTACAAAAGGTTAGGAACTTAGAAATAAAAGTTAATGACACAGCAATCTAGTTGTGATGGTTGGTACTTCAATGTCCGATATCGTCTGACTCGCTCAACACCACTGAACCGAACTGGCGACCGCTTCCATTACTACTACTTATTATGTGTGGGAGAGTCTATTAATAATAGAATAGGTACGTCAGGTATAACAATTACTGCTGATGAAGAAGAAAAAAAGAAAGAAAGTAAGATGAGTGAATAAGCAAGGAGACGAAAACGCGTGTGCTATAGATAAAAAGAGAAATATAGTTAAAAGAAGAAAAAGAAGATGAGAAAGAAGAATAGATCTTGAAGTAAAAGTTGCCCATGTCAAGGAAGAAGTGGAAATGCGTTTTAGATATAGCTTGAAATTAAAAAAAAGGAAAAAAATAAGAAAAAAAAGAGATGTTCCCAACGAAAATGAAAATCGGAAAGGAAGAGGAATATGAATTATCGAAAAAAAAGAAGCAAAACTCTACGAGGAAATACTACTGATGCTTTTGTAGCATTTTTCAAAAAATAAGACGAACGGATAATAATGAATGGAAACTAGAACAAAACGAAAAAGAAATAGCTAAACAAATAACGAAAGAAAACAAAACAAAAATAATGGAATCCATGATAAAATTAGAAAATAATAAGAAAATTTACACAAGAAGTAAACTCAAACAGTTCTAAAATCATGGCGACAACTGTCTCTGAATTCATTATTCATTATTTAACAAGGAAATGCGTACAGATCTCTGTGTTCAAACAAAACAAGACGTATCTTTCTAACGACTGGTTCTTTTTTTCCCGTTGTCTGGACCTCCTCTACTTCCTTTACACAGAGTACTTCCACTTTAATGGTTCTTTATTACCATTTGCTGGTCACTAACAAGGTCCTTAATTTCTCAATAAAGCGCATAAAATGTCCTTTTCCCTGGGAGGTGTAAAGACATTTGAGAAACGTGAGATTCCTCATTATATTCTGAGACCGTCCTTGTATTTGGTATTGGAGTTATCTAAAGCAAATATTCACTAAACATCGTCTTCTCGAGCCAAACGGATATTGCATTGGTTGTTCCAGTAGAATGAAATCTATCTGCTCAAGGTGGCCTCAGGTGGATCAGGGGATGTTTCGATTTTATTGGAGCGAATGAATTAAAAAGAGAACCTAACGTTGGAAATTAGGCCGCAATGTAGACACAATTAAAATTAACTATTTTGAAGCAAAAATAGTTAAAATCCAAACGCCTTCTGAGTTTTTATACAGAGGGATCCTTAGTGAAAATCTATTACTAGAAATTTTATGGAACAATCTTCCTAAAGGTTGGTTCCCCGAACACTACAATATTAACCTCTTCAAGTTTCAAGTCAACCGTTACTTATGGTTCGTACGCTCATAATATACACTTACTTCCACCTTCCTCCAAACAACAAACTCAGTTTGTAACGATCTAGCTGATGTGGCGCTTCGGCATTGTTAGGTGAATATTTATTACAATAAAGTTGCTAGTGAATAAACATAGCTGATCATGTAGAACTGTGTACTTTTGAAATTATGCTAAAATTTATGAAATATATATTAAACGAATGGTGGTGGGATTGGCTAAAAAACTCGCTACATGAGTTCAATCCTCAACGAGTGTCCTACAAATATGGACTTCGATTTAACAATGCTTAGAAAATCCCTGCAACCGAACAGATTACGACTTCTACTGTAGAGTCATATCGATTCCGGAGTGCGTGCTTGAATCTTACTGGGTGATTTAGTCTGATTTTATTGCAAAACTACATTTCGTCAATGTCAATTGAATTTCCCTCCCGTGGGTTAATACGACTACTCCAATGAATCATCCGCTGCAGTATATTACTGTTACATTAGATCATTGCAGATACGCAAAAAACACTCATTACTCAAGTACATCGTAGACATTATTTTAACAACTGTCTTCCGTAGTTCTTCAATCGTGTTGATACCACATTTGTAGAAACTTCATGTTTATTTTCGGAGAAGTTGGGACGTAGTTTTCGACTGACTGTGCAGAGTCACTTTTTTGTCTTTTAAATTGTATGGTAGAACTGGAACAAATGAAAATCCAATGGGGTGGAGTCAGAGAAATACTGTGAGTGCTGTAGAATTTCCCATTTCGATTCTTTAATCTTCTGTACGGTCTGTTTCGCAAAATGCCGATTTTCGTTATCGTGGTGGAAAATGACATCTTTTCGATTTGCCAAAATCGACCGATATGTTGAAGCCAAGTCTCTTTGAATAGTATATATATATATATATATATATATATATATATATATATATATATATATATATATATATATATATATAAAAGCAAGTGAGATACCAATCTTCAAACTTTTAGCAATCACTTCCGTCGAAATTTTGCGCTCTATTCTCCGCGATGCTAAGCAGGGTGTCTTCATCGATGTCGGAAATTCGCCTTGGGCGTAGTTTATCATTTAGATCAGAATCACCCTGACGAAATCTGCTAAACTACTTTTTGACTGTTCGAAGAGTGGGGAGCACGATCCAAATAAACCAGATTTTTTTTGTCGCACTTACAACATTTATACCTTTCCGAAATTCACAGAAGATAATATGCAGAAAGTGAAACGTTTCACCTTCCATACTTAAGGCATTCATTTGTGAACAAAATGTCATTCAACAAAGTCTGATTTTTAACTGAACGATCTAATTGATTGATAGATTGATGTGTTTTCTACGGTTTATCAACGCCCTGTAGGTTATTTAAAGCCAGAAAATACTTCTAGATTATAAGAATCTTTTTGAAGCTAAGAATGATTTAGTGATACGATTCTTACTAATTAACCCACAGTTAGAAGAGAAGAGGCAGCTTCATACCTTTCCCAATTATATTTACGCGGAAATCAATATTATGAACTAAAAAGGAATTGAAACCCTGCTCTTCGATTAAGAAATCCGACCCGTTATCCATTACACTAACCTCATATTCAAGCTTACAGCACCTGGTATTCCCAAGCGGTCACCCATCTAGGCACTGACCAAGCTCGACTTTGCTTAAGTTCGGTGATCGGACGAGAACCGGTGTTTCAACGTAATATGGCGCAAATACATTAAACGATACAAGGTTTTAATCTAGAACAAAAATCGTCACCAAGACAAATGTCAGTGTTAACTTTCGGTCATTTTATATTAAGAAAGGAAATTGGGCACAAACGTTTGAAATGGGCTGATATATAAGAAAATAAACTCAGAGATTTAAAGAGATTTCTGTAAATTATAAGCAATTAAAATGAAAAATATTAACATATTTTAAATATAGAAGGATAATATAAAAATAAAAGGAAACTGCGAAAGAAAAAAAAATGTGTGCTCAATGTTTAATGATGACATTTGTTTATTGGTCATAGATATAAAGTATATAAACCCTTATGCAAATCAATTGAAACAAAACGAATAATTCCGTTATTATTATTCGTATTTTTCCAATGAAACATGGTCGAGTGCACATGTTAGTCGTTCGTATGTCCATTGCACGAAGTTTTCCTTGCAGATTGAACACTGATTCTCGATTGGATTAAAATCAGGGGAATTTCCGGGCCATTCTATTGTAGTTTGATTTACTCACTGGTAAGACTTGCCAGTATGTTCGTCCAGTGTTACAATTTTCGTATGCTTCCTTGAAGTAACGACCATCGCAGACAATGTTTGTAGGACAACTAATCAATAGGCGAGACAACGTGCTTATCGCGCATTGTTTTTCTAGCCATGAGTTTTTAAGATAACTCATTTTCCGCTATCGACCGTCGCCATCAACGAAAAAGGACATATACACACTCTTAAACTGCTTAAGTCAAGATTCAATCTTTATCTATCCGACTTATCCTCAAGATTTTTACTTTCCACCAACTCTTCTTTCGTTCATATTACACAACTCATACATTGTAACCATTTAAATTGTAACCTTCTACGTCGAGTCTTTTATTCGGTGAATTTAATATAAAAAAGATAAGTTCAGTCAACATATCTCCAATGAGGATAAATATTGTTAGAATTCATATCGTAACAATCTTGCTGATTTACACTTTTAATCGTTTTGTTCCTCAGTCCGAGTTTTCACTTTTGAATTCTCAGTGCTTCCAAGAAAGTTGATTCACAGTGTCGTGCAAGACAATTTTTCTTGCCAAAATATATCTTACCTATCTATAAGTTTACTATTTGTCTGTGCATTGAATATTTCAGTCACATCTGGTCCGGTGCTTCTGTGGTGTATTTAGAGATTCTTGATAATCTACAAAGAAGACTTTGCAAAGTTATCCGTCCTAACCGGGCATCTCGGCTTCAGTCATTTTCTGCTGTTCCTTTTCTATAAATATTTTCGTTTGAAATAAATATTTAAATATTCTTCTGATGATCTTTTCACTTTTGTTCCTATGAATTTAATATTTAATGGTACATTATGAATTTAAGCGTTCAACTAGACTGGCGACAAGACGTCGTCATCCTACAAATTGAATGCCTAGATGTAACGGTAAGTTCTTTAATAACAATTTATTCCATTGCACCTATCGCTCGTAGAACTTCTTGCTTTCCAATTAACATTGATATTCAAAATTTTAAATTCAATTTCAATCTTTATTTTCTTTTTTCTTAATAAAGGTGCATTCATTATACGTTCTCCATAATAATGTTTTCTTTTTCTCATATTTGCCACTCATTAAAAATTTGCATCTTAGTGGATGTATTGCTTTGCTTGGGGTGAAATTATTAAAAAAAATAATATTGTAATGAGTCGAAGGGAATCTAGCCTTATCTTGAGAAAGCAATGATTCTCAAAAGGCGGTACATGGAACCTGGGGTGGTATCTCAAATACAGGTATATTACACCCTACGTCATTAATTGGTTTCAGACATTACAATTTAGGTAGAGAAATGTCTTAAGTCAAAATAACGACAGTATAAATCGCAAATATGCAATCCACATTGTATATTACAGTATTTATGACATGTACGTGCAGTATTCCGAATAAAGTAATTTATCAGAGATATAATCTTACGATATAGCCTTAAAAACCGCTAAATAAGACAACACAGAGTCACAGATATTTTCATATTTCGTTCTCTGGAATTTATAATGGGTATATTAACATTTACTGTAAATCTACGTATTTTAATAATAGTAATACTTCTATTCTTATTTATTGTATTTAAGTAATACTAATACTTCTATTCATATTTATTGTATTTTAATAATACTAATACTTCTATTCATATTTATTGTATTTTAATAATACTAATACTTTTATTCATATTTATTGTATTTTAATAATACTAATACTTCTATTCTTATTTATTCCATTTTAATAATACTAATACTTCTATTCATATTTATTGTATTTTAATAATACTAATACTTCTATTCTTATTTATTCCATTTTAATAATACTAATACTTCTATTCATATTTATTGTATTTTAATAATACTAATACTTCTATTCTTATTTTTTGTATTTTAATAATACTAATACTTTTATTCTTATTTATTGTATAATAAAATTTTTATGTTTTTTTTTTAATGTCCTGTGTATGACGATAAACTGCATCCGGCAGCACGACGACTCATCAGAATAGTGGTGGTTTTGAGAAGTGTGAAACCGCCTTCAAATTATTGTTGTACTCATGTTCAACCTGCACTGCGGTGGTAGCAACGGTTAGTGTCCTAGCTGTGGTCAATAGTGAAGCTCAAACAAATCAACAGTACATTTTAATAGTAAAACAACCAATACTATTTCAGTAGTAAAATTACCAACAGTATATTTTATGATATAGAAATTATATTTAAAACACATACGTTTTTACATTGGGAGTATAAAATTATACATAAAATATTTAAATTTCGGCATTACAAAAAAAAAAAAAAATTACTTAACTTTATGGAACTCGCTCATGAAGAATGATTTGAAACCAAAATCTGGAGCGCTGATTTATGCTGTTCAAGAACAAACAATTAGCACGAAGTATAAAATAGAGCAAATAGATGATAATGATAAATGCAAAAAAGAGATAAAATCTCACATATTGTCAGTGGATTCTCAAAGTTGACATTGATGTAATACAAAAGGGGACATAACATAGAAAGAATTATATATTGTGAATTATGCAGTAGATATGGTCTGCGAAAGGCATAAATATGTTAGAGACAAATACTATAGAGAGTCATTGAAATTAAAAGTGCAAAGTTTATGGGATGTCATAATCCAATGTAGCCTTGAATTATTGCAGAGAAAAGCAGACGTTTGATGGCAGATAAAGAAGAAAGGCAATACATCATCATATGTATTATATGTCCCAGAGATTAGAGTGTAGTTACCAAGGAAGACGAAAAAGGAAATCTATAAAATTTAAAATGGGAAGTTTATAATTTGTGTTCACTGGGTGGAATTGAACCCATCCTCATTTTTATTGGTGTTCTGGGCATCGTAATTACTGACTTGCAAATTGGCTGGAGAAGTTTTCACTCAGTATCACGCTTGGATTGAACGTCCTGCGACTGTTCATATATTCCGAAGAATTCTTGGATCATAATGAAAATGTGTGACACATCAGTCTACCAATTACAATCAAATGGTACTTTCTTTCTACCGCCTCCAAAGTTTACTGTGTTTGGAGACAAAGAAGCAACAACGCAATAATCACACACATACCCACACACATATAAGCATATATATATATATATATGTTTCTGTGTAAGCTGATATATTTGTATTTATTTCTATATGTTTGTATATATGCGTATGGGTATGTGTATGTATGTCCATATATATGTATGTGTATATGTATATTTATGTATGTATATATTTGTATTGATGCATGTGTGTACACATATGTGTGTATTTATTTAGATATTTTAAGTGTTGCATTTTGCTAGCACATTGGAATTTACTTTTTTTAATGTGCCTGAATGCGCATATATTTATTTTTCTGTCCATTTCTGTATATCTAATTGTCTTTTTTCTTTGCATTGTACATTGCCGAATATTTGTTTTCTATTCTACCGCTCTTAAATTCTATCTATTGAACACTCTTTTTATTTATATATCTTTGTCTATGTAAGTAATATTTTAATAGTCTGTTTGCCTTCTGTGACGTCCCCCGGTGTCGCTGCGCCAAATGTGACGTCTGCCTGGCCGCGCCCGCCGTGCGATCCTGATCACGGCACAATCTGTGACGTCACCCCCTCTGTCTCCGCGCCGTCCTACCCTGTCCTGTGACGACCAACTGGCTTGGTATTGGTCGCGGCACCAAATGTGACGTTCTAACATTTTGCTGATTCGGATGGGAATCTGGTTAGATTCGGTATCAGCCTTGTCGTTCCTCGCTCCCCTCCAACGTCTGGTTACCGAAGTAACTGTTTTGATTTCTAGTCTAACCTACCCAGGTTGCGATTTGATCTTAGGTAGACGAAATCAATCAGTCGCCGGGCCGTAATGCAAGTCGAGTTCGAACAAGGGCAATACCGCGCAAGTATATGTAAAAGAAAAAAAAGTAATAACTCGAAAAGTTCAAATGTGTTAAAAAGGAATAACAATATTTTATATCTGGTTGCTGAATACAGGACTGCGTCTTTCTTCCAACCCGCTTATATGGATTCGTGACACTTTGCGTTTGTTAGGCGAGTCTTAATATCTTAAGTTGTTTTTTTCAAGGAACTGGTTTTTGGTGTACCTTCAGGTGATAATCGTAAAACTTGTTTTGGTGGTGTGAGTCTAAGTCGTTCTTCAAAAATAAATTGTTCTTGGTTAGAAGTTGAGTTCGGAATTGCGTGGATCTCATTCAGCTTTCTGCGAGGCGTCTGCGAGCTCTCAGCTCACTGCAGCGGCAAACTGCTCTGCCAACTGCTGTCTTACACGTTAGGGGTCTTCTTATATGGACGCCGACCAAAACCGGGGCGGGCCTGTCGGGGTTTGAGGTTCCTTGATAATTCTAAATCCGCATAAAGGGTTTTCCTTTGTTTTCGGTCAGGAAGAATTATTAATTTCCATTTTTGGAAGTCTTTCGTCCTCCCAAATTCTTCCTTTCTCATCTTGGTATCTCATCCATACCCCCAGAGAGTGTCAACGGGTTTCCCTCTCTCTCTCACAGTGGCATCTCATACCAATCCCTTCAGTAGGGCGTCAACATACCTTCCCCCTTCTTCACATGATTACCTTCGACTACCGCTCACGCCACCATTCAGCCAATGGGCGCCCAGCAGTGTGGGTGTGGCCAGACTGGCCTCAGTTTGAAAATCTCGCTAAAAGAAAAAAAAATTATCTTCCCTTTTTTTTTCTTTCTCTTCCTCGAGGAGACCTCACACGACGCTTATCTCTATCTTAACCAAATTTCATATGGAATTTGTCAACGAGATTTTCGCCAATTATCAAGTGGGTGGTCATCTGGCGATTTCGCATTGTGGCGCTAATTATTCGTTCTGAAAAAATAATTTTCCTATCGTGGCCAGCTTCGACATAAAACAGGTGTTTTTCCCAAATGATATGGGGGTGGTCCAACGGACATTTTGATTTCGGTCAGAGCTTGACCTGATTATTTTTTATCTCCCAGCACCCTACCGCCGGTCCAGAGGACATTTTCTTTCGTGACCCAATTAATGTTTAACTCTTAGTATTCTGTTTCGCAGGCCACTCGACCAACCTGAAATTTTCATTATTGTTGTCATGGCAGACGGCCATCGCCCACTCGGTGCGTAGTCATAAATCAAATTAAATCCAGTGTCTTACTTCCTCGATAATGAAAATAAAATCTTACCACTTTTCTTTGTTAGAAAAATAACATCGCTTAGTGTCCTGTTCGTGATTGCTTCTTATCACCTAAATTTAATTCTCGCCTTTTCTTTTTTTCTTCTTTCTTTCTAGCAACCCTAAATAGTGTCACACTTAGTTTAATAACACTTTCAAACATGAATCTTTCTAGGTGTGTATGTATTTAATAATGTACGTGTATATGATTGCTTATATATGGCTTTCATTGTAATTATATGTTGTCTGATATTATATATATTTTTTGGTTGTGGACATGTAGTTTCTGTTTCGTCCGTGTTTTTGCGTGTTTATATATCTAAATATGTCTACGTGTTTGTATATTATAATCTGATTGCGTATGCATTGTCATTTGCAATATTTCGTCATGAGCTGTGCATATCATCACTTCAAAATTGTGACGATGTTTTACATCCCGATTTCGGCTTTTCAATTAAAACAAAATAATTAATAAAATATATGCATTTTTCCTCAGTTTCTTCTTTAAATAATTTTATAATATTTTAAACTTAATATAGGTTAAATTTAAAATTGGTAATTTTTAATATTCTATTTTATAGTAAAATTTAATATTAATTTTAGTCTAAACCTAACATGAAAGTATTAAATAATTATAACCAAGGTTGGTTGTCAAGTTTTTTGAATTTTCATATACTCGATTTTGCAGCTTATGTAACAGCATTTCCTTTATCGAGGGGTTTTTGTTTGATTTGAACCTTTTAAAACTATTTATTTTACGTTTTCACATCAACAACATCACTTGATAAGGCCCCAGAAGTGTTGAAACAAAATGTCTATTTTTGTAGTGATTTTATAACATATTTATGTTATAATTTTCGGATAAATGATATATATATATATATATATATATATATATATATATATATATATATGTGTGTGTGTGTGTGTGTGTGTGTGTGTGTGTGTGTGTGTGTGTGCGAAATGGATTAAATCCGACAAATATTTTAATTGATTTTCTGTTTACACATTTTTTTTAGGAATATATATATTTGAGTAAATGTTCATTTTTTTTTTTATTAAAATTTTGTTGAGGGGGTGTCAATGCTTGAATGGAAAGTAGAACTGTTTCAATCAGGACCCAATGACGATCGTGTAGATTCCAAATCAGATGATTTCCAAACTCAGATCAGGTCGAAAATGGAACACTATGCCATTTATGATCACGAGGTTGCCCAGTCTTCCACTTCCAGCCTCGATTGTGCCCAAAACGTCTCCGCTATCCTCTACCTTTACAAGAGTTAGATTAGGCTGAAAATGGAATAATGCTGCCATATATGAGCAGCAGCTGCCCAGTCTTCCCATTCCAATCTCGATAGAGCCGTAAAGCGTCTCCGCACCTCTACTTTTACAAGAGCCAGATCATATATGAGCAGCAGCTGCACAGTCTTCCCTTTCCAATCTCGATAGAGCCGTAAAACGTCTCTGCTATCCTCTACCTTTACAAGAGTCAGATTAGGCTGAAAATGGAATAATGCTGCCATATATGAGCAGCAGCTGCCCAGTCTTCCCATTCCAATCTCAATAGAGCCGTAAAGCGTCTCCGCACTTCTCTACTTTTACAAGAGCCAGATCATATATGAACAGCAGCTGCACAGTCTTCCCTTTCCAATCTCGATAGAGCCGTAAAACGTCTCTGCTATCCTCTACCTTTACAAGAGTCAGATTAGGCTGAAAATGGAATAATGCTGCCATATATGAGCAGCAGCTGTCCAGTCTTCCCATTCCAATCTCGATAGAGCCGTAAAGCGTCTCCGCTCTTCTCTACTTTTACAAGAGCCAGATCAGATGGAATTCTGCTGCCATATATGAGCAGGGGCTGCCTAGTCTTCTCTTTCCAGTCTCGATTGGGGCCCCAAAGCATCTCCATTAACCTGTACCTTTACAAGAGATAGATCAGACCGAAAATGGAATACTGTTGTCACATGTGAGCAGTGACTGCCCAGTCTTCTCTTTACAGTCTCGATAGATTCTAAAACTGTCTTCGCGTCCCTGTGAGTGAGGAAATATTTTTCACCCTACATCTGGCAGTCGAAAGCTCGCAAGCCTATCTTAACCTTTTCATGGAAAGTGTTTAGACTAAATACATTCCTTGGTTCCATCATTTTTTACGATCCACCATTCCGCACACGTTGTAGTGAACCACCCTCATCCCATTCTTATTCCATTGGTGAGATATAAGATCCACTCGAGCAGCTTTATTCCATGAACCGCTGTTTTGTTGGATGCGATTCCTAATGGACGCTTCCCTGATTGCTACAACCATAACTTATTAAACGTAGCTTAGATGTGACACAAGGTCACAAGTGAGCAGCGAACTTACGACTCAGTCATAATTGATCTAGCGAGACAAGCTTGTTAGCCATTAAACCACGGCGAAATTCTCTATGGTGTCATTCTTAGAGTAGCTTCGTATTGTGTTGTGTATTTAAGCGGCAATCCTTCTTTCATGCAAGTTTCATTAAATATGACAAACAAGGTGCTTTGATTAAGTTTTCTTTATAATTTCTCATGTGATCTTATAATTCTTCAGTATATAAATATAAAAACTTTTCAAATGTTATATTTTTCTGAGTGCTTTCGAGTATATATTCAGCCATTTTCAAGAATGAAATATATTAACTGATAACTAGAAATTGATTGTTGTACGAATGCATTTATTTAATGTTTCATTTTCAAAA
The DNA here is from genome assembly GCA_963932145.1 of Acanthosepion lycidas. Taxonomy (NCBI): domain Eukaryota; kingdom Metazoa; phylum Mollusca; class Cephalopoda; order Sepiida; family Sepiidae; genus Acanthosepion; species Acanthosepion lycidas. The sequence goes on along the minus strand of OZ010579.1, from coordinate 24,125,914 downwards.
CACGGTCAACGTATTGTGTCCATGTTCATAGTTGATATTACTGAATATTGTTTTTTTTTATTAATAAGGCTTCCATTATTTTTAGCCTTTTTTTTACATGTAGACGATACTATTTTATTTCTATTATCAACAAGTATGTTGCGAATATGGTCCGGTAGGTCTCCATGAGTATTTAAATGAGATCTAATTGAGCTATGACCATATATATATATGCATACGTGTGTGTATACGTGTATTTTTTCTGTATGTATACTTTTCTGTGTTTGTTTGTCTTGGTTGGTTTCTCGTCGAACAAATCTTATCAGTGTTTTTGTGCAAGTGAGATTAATAACGGATAGAATTCCTTTCATGTTGATAACAGTTTTTTTTTTCTTTTCCTCTTTCATCTGCATTTTCTGAAATAGTGTCAGGAGTGCTTGGAGTGTTGGTGTCTTAGAATTTTTCTTCTGTTTCCATATTAACTATCTTCTGTAGGGTAATTGTTTTCTGATAGCTTAAACATGTCTGTATTTCTTTTTAAACACTTTTTTTAAATTTCTAATTAGAAGAAATCTTGATTTGAATTGGAAGAAAAAACATCGAGATTGTTTTGGGCCATGGCATTATCACTTTAATCAATTCGAACTTCTTTAATGTTTAAAATCAAAAACTTGTCGCTTTTAGTGCTATTGAACATTGCTGCAATTCTTGTAGTGAATTCTAGTCTGCATGGTTAAAATGTCTTATTACTCTCGAAATCCCATGCTTTTTCCGTTCATCAGAATGACATTGGAATATCAATATCTGTCTATATTTCTGAGATGAGGTGTTATGTACATTATTTACATTATTCGGACTATATTTATTACGACGTTTACATTATTCGGACTATATTTATTACAACGTTGTGGTTGGAATGTCGAACTGAACCCTTTATTTCGCTCACAGGTAGACGTTCTAGTTCCACATGCCACGTTTAACGGATGTCAATTATCAGTTACATCCTGTTAATTTTCTGAAAGTTCTCCACTGCCTTAACCGGGTATCACTGGATCTAACCAACGCCTTTATCCACTGTGCCATGTGTCCTTGAGAACATCTATGTATGAATTTCTGGGTATTATAAACTAATGTCTTCAGCAACCATTTTTACCAGTGCTCATATTGCAATTTTTGCTGTTATCATTGCATGTTTTTACCGGAGCTCATATTGCAACTTTGTTGTTATTATCGCTTTTCTCTGGCACTCCTTATTACTGGTTGCCATATTGTATTTATTGGAATATCAGTCAGCTAACATCTACATTGAACGGTAAAAAGAACTTTCCTAAACAGAATGCGGCATATATTTTGGATTTAGTTTAGAGAAATATCTTTTTTTTTTAAATGAAGTTAACACTGTACAATGACCACAAGCCACTCGATGTAGATGGTTACAGTAGAAGAGGTACAGTTTATGAGGATATATTGGGTAAAATAACGGTTAACCCTCGATTTTAATAAGTTATGTTTTTAACAATCACGGAAGCGTCCATAATAGGAAAAAATTATAGCGTATTATTTTTTCGCTCTTCATTAAATGAATTGAGCACTATGGCTGTCTGGCGTTTGTCAACATACGCAAACATAATACGCTAGAATTTCCCTTTCCTTCTGCCCGGGGGGGGCTGATAGCTCAGGGGTAAATAGGTCGAGTTTCGATCCCGGCTTGAATCAATCGGATGTCTAGCCGCACTGATGAGCTGTGATATAGCAAAACCGGCCTGTATGTAGATGACATATATATATATATATATATATATATATATATATATATATATATATATATATATATATATATATATATATATAGTTAAATAATACATTTTAGATGCATCAATTGTGGTCTTCAGTGATGCACTATTCTCATCGCCGATTTCGGGTTTTGCATCAAATCTGCTCCAACAGTTACCCCGACCTGATTCAAGACGATTCAGGCCGCCTCCTTGATGCGTTGTGTTACGCACCGCGACATTGCAAAAAACATTAATCATAAGTACTAGCAAGGTCGGACATCGACCGATCTTATTGACATATGTCAGTCAGTGGCAGCCAGTGAAAACAGGGCTTTTTCACACTCCTCTACTATATACTGTTGTCTTTTTACTTCATCCGCTTTAGATTTACTATTTCCGGAATCTATAACGAGGTGAGCTGGTATCTTATATGTATTGTTTAAGCCCATGTTTTACATATTAAATACTAACCCCATAGCGATACTAAATCTTTAACTAAACCTACCCGTGTACCCAACTCAAATCTATCCTATACTAGCAATTTCTAAAAAGAAATTCGCTATTCTAACTATCAGGTCAGTCCGTAACGCTTACTTTATACTCTTATTCAAACAAAATCGCTCTCACTCACTCTCTCTCTCTCTCACACACACACACACACAAATAAACAAATATCACCTGTATGTGGGTTTCCGCATCCACACATAAATGTAATTATGCGCGCACGCACACACACACACACACACACACACATATATATATATATATATATATATATATATATATATATATATAGGAATATATGTTTATAATCATTTCCGAGCGCATATGTACGAACGCATACATGTATATCATCAAATATACGTCTAAAGGCATATGGCCGGTTAGTTGTTTTCAAGCACCCTACACATTTAGGGCGGTTATCTCATCTTTGTCGCAGACACCTACTTAGGTATATTTGTGCATGTTTATCAGTCCACCTGTATTACGCATATATAAATTACAACTAAACTAAGCGTACCTAACCAATATTTCTGTGTGAAAATGCGTAATCGTGTCCAATATTTGATCAACACCAGGATTCGAATGATCAATTTCGTTATATGGCGCATTATTATGATTGTCCGATGAAGTTCGCATTCATTTGCACCTGGCTTCTTAGGCAGGTGCTATGAAAATAGATCTACTTAGGTTTTTCGGTATATCCCCACTGTTGTGGAATTCATTTATTATTTTGTGATCTTTTCTTTACCGAAATCGTCGAAGGCCTCCAGCATTTCTGTTATAATTCCGTCTGGCCCCGCGGGTGTGTTTCTACTTATTTTGACCAGTGTAATTCCACTTCAGAATTTAATATTTCTTGTCCGTCGATATTTCTGCGTATTGCCGGCAGTTTCTCTGTGGAAATGGTCTCCTATATATCTCTGAAGAATTTTCTCTTTCTTTAATATCAGCGTTCCGTCCTTGGATTTTATGCATCCTGTTGATGAGCATGCCTTTTGTTTTGTTAACACTCTTTTTTTTTTTTTTTTATTCATATCTGCTTTATTTGGGATACTCATTCTATTTCTGCATAATCTATAAAAGACAGGTACATGTCCTTCTGCATTTACACAATGATCATGTTAATATACTACAAGAATTTAACGTAGAGAATTGGTCATTACACTTGTCTGGCAAAACATTTCTCCTGTCATAAATTCGCTGCTCCCTAGACACATTGCGAGTGCGGTTTTGTGCCAATGTTAGATAAAAATTAAATTTGATTTTTGACTCTGAAAGGTTATTTGGCTAAATCCTCGTGAAATTTCGATGTCATCAACCCAAATCACGTCTATTTTTTTGGCCTTCTTTCCATCTCTTAAAGGAACACAATTAAAAATCAGCTTTCATTGGGGAAACAAAACGGAGAAGCATTTTTATATTTCAAACCTATTTTATTTAAAAGAAGTCAACATCAGTGTTAAAGGTTGGGCAAAATCTGAAAGATAAAAGTAATAAAGCATAGAATATTTGTCATAAGATTCAATTAAAAATGCAATAAAAGTCGTTGGACACCCTTCGGGTTTGAAGGCACACTGCGAGACGGTCTCTTGCAATTAAGACACTGATATCGACGATAATATGACGACAACTTAAGAAAAAAAAAAAAAAGAAAGGAAAAGAAAGAAAATAAATGTAAAGAAAGTTAATAATCTTTTCACCATCATTTTTTTTATTGATCCTTTCCCCTTTGTTCAGTTTCCTTACTGAATTTGTTTCTTTTGTTTCTACTTATATCTTTTTTTTTTTATTTTATCCTTTAAAAAGAAATATTGGGTGTGTTATCGTTGTTTTTTTTTTTTGTTTTTTTCATTTTTATGTAGTGTTTTCTTTTCTCGTCTTTCTTAATTTCTTCTTTTTTTATCTACATTAATTCTCTAGCTTTCTTTTTTTCATTCGGTTTTTTTTCATTCGTTTTCTATCAATTTTATACGTAATTCAGGATTTATCCTTCTGTCGATTCTAAATGATTTTTTGTCATATTTCATTCATAGTAATATTTCAAAAATATCTCACTTGCTAAAACTTATTTCATTTTCTCCCTGTTTCTCTGTGTCTATATATACATATGCAAAAGATTTGACTAGCCGCCATATCAAACTAGGATTGAGCGACTAACAAAAATAAATATGCGTGTGATTTGCAGACAGAACTGTTTCGCTGCATCATAGCTCCTCATTGCGACTAGACAACCGAATAATTCAAACCCGGATCGAAACCCAACCGATGTGGTGTCAGTCAGAGCTTCTACCACTGAGCCATCTTCACTCGACGGAAGGAGTCAGCCAAATCTAGCGTGTTATTTTTACAAACGTAAACAAAAGCCAAGCAGCCATAGTGCTCCATTCATTTTACTAAAGAGATCGCATTTAAGCAGTTGACCGTTGTTTTTAGTATTAGTTTATCATTCAACGGTGCTCAATTGAAAATATAAGGTATTATATATTCATGATTTAAAATGCTGAGTATTGGAGATAGAGCGTATCTAAATATAAAAGCGGTCACCATTGAAGTCAACACCCAGCGGTGATAGTCATGGTTAAACGCTATCGTCATGTAGATATTTACATTCCTCTGTCGCTGACATTGAACAATTTAACATAAAATTTAACCTTAAAACAATATTTTCACCATATATATATATATATATATATATATATATATATATATATATATATATATATATGTGTGTGTGTGTGTGTGTGTGTGTGTGAGAATGCGTTTGTGTGGGTGTGTGTGGGACCCCGTTATTAATTGTAGAAAAATCCATTACATTTAAGTAGTATCGCTAAATATCTCAAAAACCTCATTTCTGTGTAAATTTCCACATCGGCATTTATTAACCAATCAGCGACTTTATCTTAAACGTTCTTAATGATTTTAAATTCCGGTCAACTATTGTGTTATATGCTACGAAAATGATCAACAATAATTTCCCTCTTAAAAACAGACATTCAAAAATTGAGAAAATATTTATTAAACAATAAACTTATGAGTTCAATAAATCTTATTTTTAGCTTTCTTGATCAAAGTATATTTCTATAAATATCGTCGCATATATTTACAAAGTTAATTTTTAGTTTACAGTTTTTCGGCGAACTTTTGACCACGGTTGTTTGTGGGCAAACTGATTTCTCACAACTTTCGTATAATTATTTACCCAACATTTTGCATATTTATTGATTTACTACTTGCAATAGCATGCCCACTTTAAAGTAAATTACGCAACACGTAAAACATCCGAATGAAGTTATGTGAAAAAATATTAGTAGTAATAGCGCAGCTTGTATTTGCTAACAGATGATTGCTGGAAAATTACACGCATTCCAAAAACAACGTATATACGTGACTCTCCCTATCATACTAGCGAAAATAATTCAGCTGTGTTGTGGATAATAAACACAAAATATTTTTGTAGGAATTTGTTTTGCGAGGAACTTCGTAATTCGTTTCTTTCAACTTGAATGAAAACATATACTCAATAATAAAATTTAAATATGCTGAGTTGTTTGTGAAGATTATTACTTCACTTTTCGCACCCTTACTCTCTCTCCCTCTCTCTCTCTGTCTGTCTATATATATATATATATATATATATATATATATATATATATATATATATATATATATATACAGAGTATGAGGACTATGACTCTATTTCATGCAATGTCATCACTTGATCATCACTTAAATATAGACAACAAAGATATTACTTTTCAATCCTGATTTGGACTTACATTCCCTTACTCCTATGTGGCAATCCTGTGCTTATTTTGTAGTAGTTATTAAGTTAATATATTTGCAGGCTTTCAAATGTTGTTTTAGTTCGTCATTTGAGCCATATTCTTTTTCACATGCTTTGCTAGTAGTCATACCGCATGACGTGTAATAAATGACTTCGAATCTTTGATGATTTTGTATATTTTTTCTTTTGGCCATCTGAGATCACGTTCATAATACATTGAATCAAAATCTGTGGCAACACTTTGCACTTTAAACATTCACAATTGCACGCACACACACACACACGCACACACACACACACATATATTTCATTGAATACGACAGACAAAGTGCTTTTATTTAGTTTTTTATACAATTTCTCATACGATCTAATAACTTTTTCTTTTCGGATGATAAATTATGCAAAAACTGTCCGAATGTTCTTTTTATCCGACGGCTTTCGGCTATACATTTCGCCATTTTCAATCATTAAATATTTTAACTATTAAATAAGAAATAGTTTGTAATATGTATGTTTTATGAAATGTTTTCATTTTTCAAAACACAGTCAAGATGTTGTGTCCATGTTCAAAGTTGATATTAAGTGTTAGTTTTTTTTTTGTTTTTGTTAATAAGGCTTCCATTATTTTTAGTCTTTTTTTGCATGTAGATGATACTATTATATTTGTGTCGTCAACATGTTACGAATAGTATCCAGTAGGTTTGCATGTATATTTAAATGAGATAATATATACCAACTATGAACATGAACACAACATCTTGATTGTGTTTTGAAAAAAGAAAACATTTTACAAAATTTATGTAAACGTAGGTAAGTGAATACACCTGTACATTAAGGATGAAAAAGTGTTTTTCTTCCAGAAGTAATATATGATTCTGAATTTTATGTATTTACCTTTCAATGTATTTTTAATCGATTTCAACCCTTGCAAGACAGTAAAGGCACTAACGCAAAAGTAGTTACTGTGTGTTGAAGAAGGATAAATAGAAAAATTACTAATGAGCAGGAATACGCGTAATTAGGAGGAGAGGAGATAGACATTGACATTGCATTTAAATGTTTGAAGATTAATGTTGTATGAAAGCATGAAACCGGAAGTGTGTTTCCCAATTGAGAAGTGCGAGAAAAGAAAGTGTTAGAATAGAATTTACGGCTTCATCAAGCTAGTTCAAATTGATGAGATCTCGATGCCATTCTAGTACTTCGCTTACATCCAAATAGTCTAGGTACCATAGCGAAGAGATCATCCGAACAATTATCACGAGAGTATTTATAGAAAAGACACAGGGAGGCAACCTTACGTCGGTGGAAAAGTGACTGAAGCAGATCTGTCAGATCACTACCTATAATATTGCTGATTCTTCTTTGGATTTTATCAAGGAGCTCAATAAATATTAAAATAAATATGGAAGGAGAGAAACCCTGTCTTCTAAAAATAGTTACTCACTTTAAATTGTTGAAGCGAAAAATATAGTAAACTTTAATATAGAGGCCTCTAAAGCATATACAAAAGACTTTATATTACTTCCAAATATCCATTCGTCTGTAATCAAAAGGAATTGGATCCAAATATAATCTCTTTGCGACTTAGATTTCTGTTTGCCAGGTATTATTTTTTCCTACACATATTTTTAATCGATGTGCATGCATTTATATATTTCTCCTTCGATTGCTCTCTGAAGATTGAAGAGCAATAACGGATTAGTCCTTTTTTTTGTTCTTCTTTTACTATACTTTTTGCTTTCACCACTTGACGGTAATAATTGTTCGTTTTCATTGATCTTCGTCCATTCATTGTTTTAATATAGTTATATGTATATATATATATATATATATATATATATATATATATATATATATATATATATATATATATATATATATATATTAAATATATTTTTAAAATGCCAGTTATTAAAGACATATTAAAATTGGATACAATGAAAATTTAATATCACTCTCCGGCTAGATGTATCCAGTTATTAATGCGTCCTACCTTTCCTTCTCGCTTTCACTATCTCTCTCTATATATATATATAGTACTGTGCGCGTGGCTGAGTGATTAGAACGTTTGCATTCTGACCATGAGACCCGGGTTCGAAATTCACCACGGTTCATTTGTCAGGAAGGAGACTTTTTGTTGCTATCGGTCTGGACGGGGGGCGATCCCAGCGTGCGGTATCTTTAGAAAGTGCTTGAAAACCATACAGCGGTCTGAGTGAGTGAAATTGGGTAGACAGAACACTTGGTGGCCGTCGATAGCTGTTCTAGCACGAAGTCACGAACACGATTGTTTAAGTGTACTGGACTTGTTCAGATTTTTGATCATGCTAGATAAAACGCTCTCTCCCCAAAACTGTAATTAAGTTCTGGTCAGTATAATTGGCGTATAAACCACAGATGGGCTCTGTGGCCAGTGAACAAACACAAATGTGCCTGAGCTATTTTCCTGAGCGCTCTCGGTTGTTGTCAACCGTCATCATGGATGTTTTAGTTTAAAGTAGGTTGCATTTTTTATTTCTATAGATAAGATTTTTCGGTATTCAGGCCATGTTGTTTGTTTAGTTCATTAGCGATCTGGAATAAGTTGATACTTATTATTTGGAATATTAGTTATTAAATATGTTTAAGACATTTCTGCCGGTATTAAATTGTATTTTATTTATGTTGAGTTTTTGTTTTTTAATTGTGATGGCTTCGAGGATTTGTAAGCGTTTTTTACAATTGTTTTTGTGGAGGATTTTGGCATTGTTGTTTAGGATTTTTCTTATTTCGGAGGATTGGATTCTGTTATTACTGGTACAGTGTGTTCTAATAAGGTGATATTTTATGGCGCCGGTGTCATTAAGATAATATGTAAGACAATGTGATGGAGTTGTGGTTGTGCGTCCGATGGATGTGCTAGGGTCATTATATATATATATATATATATATATATATATATATATGATGAAATGGACAAAGTCCGACTATTATTTTAAGACATTTTTATGTTTCTACGATCTTTTTATAGATATAAATATTTAAGTAAATGCTCTGTTTATAATAAACAGTATATATCTATATATATATATCTATATATATCTCTCTCTCTATATATATATATATTTATATATATATATATATATATATATATATATATATATATATATATATATATATATATAGATAGATAGATAGATAGATAAACAGATATATATATATATATATATATATATATATATATATAGTAAATAGGCATTTTATTCGAGCTCTGAGTTTCATGCACGATGCATTCTTCTGGTGCTCAGTTAAGACTGACCGTAACATAATTTTATCATGTTGTTATATATACCGCATTATCACAATACTGAACCAGCCCATATTTAAGTGTTTTTTTTTTTGTTTTTTTTTTTTTAAATGTGTATTTTTCATATCCCGAATTAAATTTTCTCTCAGGTTGCATCCAATAGTCTGTAGATTTGATTGGAAGATTTAAAAAGTGAATATAAAATTTTCTTTCTTACTCTTAATAGTCTAGGACTTAATATTGAGCAATATATTTACATATTTCTAAAAAAAGATATATTTGAGATAATACCAAATTTTTTTAGCTAATACTTTTTTCATGTTGATATAGAGTTTATTTAATTACTGGTCTACATAGGAGAATATATATATATATATATATATATATATATATATATATATATATATATATATATATATATATATATATATACACGTTTGGTGTGAGACTCGAGTTTAGTTGGTTGACAACTCGTCGGGCACGAGATATAGCTGACTATTTTAAAAAAGTACGCAGATGTTCATGGAATGAACGCCGGTTCATAGTTCAAAATTAAAATAGCACAAAAATAATACTAAAGTAATACTGGGGTTTAAGTGCAAGAAATTAGGTAAAGGCATGAATCAATAAGGAATAAAAAAGGGGGAATTCAAGTCCGCCTTAAATTACAAAAAAACTGTTCGTAAAAACAGTTTGTCTGGTTAAAGGGAGGTATTCGGTGTATGACTTAAGATAGGAGTGAGCGAAAAATTAAAATTTGAAATTAAATTTAACGAAAACTGGGTTATATTGTAATCCTGGATAACCGACTTTTCATCTAAATTGTATTTCTGCATAAGTAATGTTTTTTTTTTTTTTTGTTTATCAATCCGACTGATTTTATTACTCTAACGATATTTTTATTGGTTTCCCGCATTTGAGTGGACAGACAGTTACATCCGTTATTTCATGGAAGTTACTAGATTTCTGAAATCATCATCCAGTAGAAAGAGACTTTAATCTTTCATTAAAAAGTAGAGCATATTTTATTCACCAGTTTTTCTTTATAATCAATAAACCTGTCGTTAGAGTTATCAACAGTGTTTCTCATTCTATTGAAGGAATTCTTGTTCCAGCCCAGATTCAAATTGTTGTCATTGGACACAAACAGACCAAAGTTAATACGGCTGTAAATTAAGAAATATTAATTCTTCATTGTTGTACACATCGTACATAGATGGGTTCACGTTAAATTTCGCCGTCAATCAGAAGATGGTAAGATTTGGGGAAAACTTAATTCACTCTACGGAAACGACACACCGTCCCTAACCGAGGAGGGAAGAAGCGTCGGATGGCCTCTATGGTCGGTATTACTCAACAAACTTGCGAAGCTACTGAATGAGGGAGAGTAGAAGAGACGAGATAGAAGAGTGTGAATAGGGTGTGCGTTACAAATGAATAAAATAATAAATTTGAAATAAAATCAGCAACCTTCACATCATGACTATAAATAACTGCAATCCTCCAGGCTTGCAAATATGGCAAGTGGCCCATAACGTGCAAAACATTTATCTGTACGAACGTTTGATCTACATTTCACATCTGAATTAAACTGAATAAGTCATCTCTAGGGATTGGATACGGAGTTACTTATTCATGTCCATCTGTTGCTTGGTGATCCGGGGATACCATTCATCTTACACAAAAGATGTTCCAATAACTTGGAGCGATTTTAAATGTAAATAAAGTTTAAGCGTCCAATCATTTTCTTCTTTTTCTTTCAGATTTGGCGAACATTTGGGCGATATTATTTTTCACACATTATTGCTGTGCCTTAAATAACATCATCCAATAAAGAAAGACATTTTTACCAATAACCCTGATTTATTGACTGCTGACTTTGATCCGTCTTAATGAAACACCCTTATATATAATCCGTCTTAATGAAACACCCTTATATATAATCCGTTTTAATGAAACACCCTTATATATAATCCGTCTTAATGAAACACCCTTTATAAGCACGCATCCCGATGACTGAGTTCCATTTCTAATATTAATCAAAGCTTATCAAAGGATATAAGCAATCATGGCTCTCTACATCTTCCTGTCCATTGTAGCCCTTAATAATTTTTGTCTTTTTGTAATTTCTGCCAAACCCTGTTCTACCATCCATTTACTCAAGCTTATCAAGTAGGCTATGCGCTGCTTTTCTCTGTTGCTCTTTCCCACAATGTGTCCTGTGAGTATCAGATTTTCCAAGTCATCTTTCCTCATTATGTGTCCCAGAAATTTCAACTGTCTCTTCCTGATGATAACTATAAGTTTTTCTTTTACATTCTATTTCCTTTAAAACCTTGTCGTTGCTCACATGTTCGGTCCATTTTGTCCTGAGCATCCTGTTGCTTTAAGTCTCTTCTTCATCTTTGAGGAGATTGCCCAGCATTCGCTGCCATGCAGGACAAATATCATGTAGCAGTTCAGTTCTCTTTTCTTTGTTCCTAACGAATATTTTCTGTCTCTTTATACCCTGCTTTGCTTTTTGAATGCACCTTTGGTTATCCCATTAGTCTTCGGATCTCAGTATGGCACATTCAGTCCTCTTCGTCTTCTACGATGTGCTGTGTTCCTTTAGAACATGGGCGAACATGGCTCTCCACAACATTCTAGCTTTTGTTGCTCTTAGTGTATTTTGTCTTTTCATTATCTCTCCCACATAGTGTTCTGTCATCCATTTACACAACCTTGTTAGGTAGGTTACTTGCTGGTTCCCTATCTCTACCTTATGTCGTTACTATGTCTTGTGAGTGTCAAATACTCCTAGGCGTCTTTCCTCATTATGTATCTTAGAAATGCCAACCTTCTCCTTCTGATTGTAAGTTTTTGCTTCAATTTCCCTAAAAATCGTTGTTACTTACATGCTGTGCACATGGTATTCTCAGCATCCTTCTGAAGAACCATTTCTCTCTGGCGTTAAGTCTATTTTGTATATGCGAAATTGTCCAATATTCACTACCATATATCAAATCACAGTTCATCGCTCTTTTTCGTTACTTAATTTTACTAAATTTTCCTGTTTCTTAATACTTTGCTTAGCTTTCGAGAGTTATTTTATGCTATTCCAAGACGCTTCCCGATTGCGAAATGTTAGCTGTAAACTGACATAGGAGGAATTTGACAGAATTTTAGCAAGAAGGAATTTATGAGTAAACCTAACAAAGGATTGCATAAAATATATCATGAACTCAAAAGGCTCTGTCGGGGAGTTGACTCAACTTACCGTCGAATGTTCGAGCTTTTATCTTCTGTAATAATATATATATATATATTTGAACTTTCTGTCCTTCATGAGCTTCGGATCCTTAGCTATAATTAAATAATGCTGAACATACCATTTTCGTACATGATCGATTTCATCATGATACAACTGTTAAGCTTAGAAAGTATTAGGTTGGTGCAAAAATAATGACGTAATAATGTCTTTTTTGACGTTAAATAATACGTCAAAAAACGACATTATTACGTCATTATTTTTGCACCAACCTAATATATATTCTTATCGCTCAAAGTAGAGTCCAACAGTGTTATAAAATCTTCAGAGAATTCCAGAAAGATATCTTTAATCATTTCTAAGATACAACGTTTCAGATCTTAATCTAACAATTGGGCAATTTTGCTGAATCACGATTTGGTTGATTTCTCTGTTGCACCCGGTATATATGTAAATATATCGAAAGATAAAGCGAAGAGAGAGGAAAATGGCAACTCGAAATTAACCTTTGTAAAGGGGAAAAATTTAGAATTCTTCGAAAGATTGAATTAATTATATTAGCGATGAATTTGCTCTGTGCCATCTTAAATTATTTGTGCATTTTATTGTTGGCAATTTTTGTATAATTTAAAAGAAAAAAAAACACGCTTTATGAGGGTTTTTCTTTTCATAATTTAAAATTCTTGGAAGGGCTGTAAATCATTGGCCCATATTGTTCGACCTTCGTTGACAGCGCCCAACATTACGCTCAAAGAGGCAAAGAGGCAAAGAGGATGAGCACGTGTCAACCCCGTTGCTGTTAGCGTTACTACAGTGCAGTGTCGAAGGGACTGGATAGCGTCTGAAGTTACCTATGTGTCGGCTTGCGGAAGCCAACATTAATCACAACCTCGTCCCGCATTCTACAATCCTGGGGATGTGGATAATTTCCTTTGTAAAAACGTTTTGAAATGCTTTAAATTATTAGCCCGTGTTGACATTACGATGGAGCACTTTGCCTGTATTCCAGATGTTCTCGGACAGTTTTATTTTCCTTATCAACTATAATATTATGGAACATATTCTCGAGTGGATACACGCCTGAAAACTACAATCCTAACCTCAAAAACTCAAAGTTAATGTTTATCTATCCTCAAAAGGCAAGGTGACCCTGATAATGTTGGTCACACACACACGGTTAATAACTGCTACCTAACGGAACTGGGCAAAGACCGCTTTGGAAAATACCGCTGAAAAGTTGTCGTTTTTCCTAGGCCATGAGTTGTATGTTGAACAAAAACTAAAAGTGTTTAGAAAATTAACAAACAAAAGAGTGAAAGAAAATAATATGTAAATATTTATTCTATGAGATACATCCTTCGTGGAGAGAAACTTTCCAGGAATGTTTTTATGAGTCTGTAAATAATGAAGAAACATTTCAACTTACTCTGCTGGAGAATTAGTGAGTGAGTGAGTTGTACTGTCTGCACCAATCCGTCTACTGCATGGATTTGTTAAATTTAGCGTCCCTTTTCGATGTCAGCTCTCACTGAAAGTGCTAGCCACTTCCCCTACGCAGTACGCGTTCTCCAAGTTTTTATTTTCTTTTTACGCATACCCAAAGCGTAAAAAGTGTTTTTTTTTTCTCCTTATAGGGTTCTTCACGCAAGCATGTCTGGCAAAAATTCTTAACGTCTGCTTGTGTTCTAATGGATATCGGTTCGGGGTGAAACCTCAGAGAGTCCAGTTCGATTTCCAACCCTCTTCGTTACATTCACTTACGCGCAATTACACTTAGGAAACGTATGAATCTATCTTTTCCTCCTAGCTATGGATTAAATAACAGATTTGGTCCTATAGCCTTGGTTGGCAACCAGTCTTCCGCAGAAGGAAACGGCAACCTGCTGCGGAAAAAATGTCTGCTTCATCAGACATAAATCAAAAAGTGACATGATTGCCCAGGTATGGTACTTAACTGACTGACTGTCACTGGAAATAACTGGGGCGTGTTGTTCAGCATTAGCTGGGAGCCACTTGCCTTCAAAAGAAAGAGTCATGGTCAATATCTTTTACTTCTGGTATCTGAACTGTTACATTATAAGAACGACTATACTTAGTGGATATTTTCCTGAACATTATAATCTTAACATCTGTTCATATTTCTGAGATGATGTATTGTAAGTTCAATCCCTCGTATCAGCAGAGAGAACAAAAACTTAGAGTGTTATCTTGGCGTATTATCTGAAACTGAGATGCACAAATGCATGTTTTGAATAATCTACCTACATGGACAAAAATAAAGGTGTCGTTTCTAAATTCAAAAAAATATCACCTGTAGAGCGCCGGTACTTCCAACGACCGAAACGTTGTGTATGTGACGACAGTCCGAACAATGTAAATAGTTTAAATAGTTACAATCTTAACCTCTTGAAGTTAACGGTCAATCGTTATGTCTCCTCCATATCTTAATAATATTAACTTCCTACCATCTCATCTTCATTTCATATGACACATCTCATTCACTATGAGTATTCTAACATCAACACTACCTTGAGTGACTCTCCAACCTCGTATTGGATGCATTTAAATATAAAATTTTAAATTTAATGTTACAAAAAACATCCTCATTTTTCGCATATTCTCTTCTCTATTTTTCAGGAGAACCACAGATGATCAATTCAAATGTTTCTTTCTGATTAAATTAGCAAGCATTTACTAATACAGTAGAATCCCTGACAACCGGAGTAAGAAAACCTTCCTGATATGAGTAATTGGTTACTAATTCCGGATATGATATTTAGATTAAAATAAAAGAACTGAAATCAGGTTTAACATTTATTTTCAATGTTTTATATTAAACAAATTAAACTATTGACGAGGGAAATATAACGGAATTGATTTTAAGGAAAAAGAAATAAATTATGTAATGTTAATGAAAATTCATTAAATTAAGTCTGCCACGTATGCAAAACAAATAATGTAACAAGGATTTTTTAATCGGTGTTGCATTTGTTCCTAAAATTTTTTAAACGAAAGACACTTTTTTTTTAAAACTCTGCATGCGTTATTGTAACTGTCATAGCTGAATGCTGGCTTTCTTTCCATAAAACTGATAACATTTTCAATAGATTTTTCAATTTCAGTGTAGGTTTCATCACAATCATGTTTATATTTCCTTGTTCATTGTGACAGTGAGACGCTGGAGAATAGTTAGTTTGGAAGATTTTATATCATACAATGTTGACTTTCCTATGCTGAACTCAGCCATTAGTTACAATGAACTTTCACCCGTGTTTAGTCTGTTTAAAGTTTCCACTTTTTGCGATAACTCCAAAGCTGCTCTTTTCCTCTTATTCCCATCATCTTTTGGCCCAAGTCAAGCCATTAGGGTGCAATAAGCATAAACAGTTATCCAAAGTAAATTTCCTGAAAAACAGAAATTTCAAATCAGTTACATAAAACCCAAATGGTTTAGATATACACATCAAAATCATGTCCGGATATGAGGGATTCTTCTGTACTAGATTTTGAATCTCCCTGTGACTTCTTGGACCCATGGTAGATTCTGCAAAGACATCAGCACCTGGAAGACTCAATTTTGTAATGCTGGCTTTCTTTCCATAAAACTGACAACTGTTTCAATACCTTTTTCTATTTCAGTTCAGATTTCATCCCAATCATGCATCTCATCGCTATCTTGTAGATGTGTCTCGATGTTAGCTTTTTCCTCTTATTCCCATCATCTTTTGCATCAATACAAACCATTAGGATGAAAATAAGCAAATATCCAAAGTAAATTTCCTGAAAAACAGAAATTTTAAATATCACCAAAATATTTCAAATATACACATGAAAATCATATATTGTATATGAGGAATTCCGGATATGAGGTATTCCACAGTATATAGGAGAGTAACATTTAACAGTTCATCACTTATCCCATCGCACAATTGTAGATAAAATATAATTCACGATTAAAAAAAAATGAGATTAAATGACATATTCTTGTGGTATGCCTAATAGCAAATATTTAGAGAAGTAGACATTTTCTGAAACTCCCTGAATGTCCAATCCAGGAGGTTCTATATAAACCTAGACAGCAACATCATACCATCCAATGTTTAATTCTTGAAGATTATCTTTCGTTTTCTTTCTGCCTTCTTTTGATATCCCCCGATGTGGAACGCACACTGTCAGTCACCCTTTTTGCTGACAAGGACACCCATTAAACTTCTTTTCTTTGACTAATTTTTTTTAATAGGTCATTAACTTTTCACAGTGAAACTATCGTCAATAAAATGTAATTTGCGTAGATTATGTTGCTATTGCTAAAGCCACCGATAATATAACGGTAGTTCTTGTAAGTCTTTGAGAAAAATTGCCTTACAATCATCTCGCTGTAAAGATTAAAGTTTCTCACGAACTCCGCAAAGTGGGCGCGAGTGTCACTTGGGGTGGGGTCGGAGCTGAAGCACTACCGGTAGAAAATCGATGGGTAATAATATGAGATTTAAAATGGACTACAGTTAGTATAAACATCCTCAAAAAGCTCGAGAATTTCCTGGAATAGTTGAGGACAACATAACGTCAACATTCTTTTTATCCTAATTTATTTATTTAAAGATAGACATTATACAACAGTGCAGTCATATTTATTTTCTAATTCCAGATCATAGCTTCTGTTTGTCTTAAGTGCTTCTTCTTGGAACACTTGGTAAAGAATGGTACTTTCCTCATTATATAACAATTTTTTATGACCTTAACTAAGATGATGAAATGCCCACATAACGAAGGATTCATTTACGTACAAAATCCTCACAGATGGTGTACAGGATGACCGAACTAGTTATAATAAGACTCTGTGCTGAATGACGTCACAGAATAACTGAGCTGGCTTTAAAACCTTTTCTTCCGATCAATTCAGTATAGAAATACGAGAATCAGAACAAATTCCTTTCATGTGGCTAAATATGTTTCTTCTAATCCCAATGCTTATTCAAATCAAAAACGTTAATATCATTTTCTAGTCAAAGAACGACACAAAAATAAAATTACTACGCCAATTTTAGTTTTCGTTAGTTTTATATATTTTTGGCATAACTGTTTTGTTATTTTTCTGTCTTTATTATTATTATTATTATTATTATTATTATTACTATTATTATTATTATTATTATTGTTGTTGTTGTTGTTATATTAGAGTCTTAATTCACTATCAATTCTTTGCCTTTGTGCGCCAGTGTTTCTGATTGGAATAATTTCTATGAGTCTAAATCAGTTCATTTTAATTCAAAATATTTTTTGTTCTTCCTGTCTGCCATAGCGGCAACGGGTTTCCCGTACAAACGCTCATCATCGGATTCCAACCGGAAATTAATTTATTTAGCCGAAAATAAGTAATTCTTCCGCCTGAATTGATTTTTAATATGTTTTCTCCGAATCAATAGCGTTAAGGCTTTTTTTTTTCTTTTCTTTTCGTTATA
>OZ010579.1:23937871-24102871 GCA_963932145.1 Acanthosepion lycidas | reverse complement strand
GTTGTTTGAGTTTCCTTTTTTAGATTTACCAAATTGGATGTTGTACTTTGTATCTTGCGACAAAATGTACTCATTGGACAATCCCAAAGATTGAATTTTTCTATCCAATCTGTTCCAAATAAGTTAGCTGAAGTTTTTAATACGTAGGCTTTGAGCTTTTTGGTAACTCCATTTAGTGTTACTGTAAGTATTACCTCGCCTAAAATGTTGATCTTTTCGCCAGTTACAGATTTTGCTGTTTTATCCGTTCTTAATAAAGGCGGCTTGTTTAATTTTCGCCAAGTACGCCAGTTAATGGTTGAAAGATCAGAACCCGAGTCAAGCTGGAATTTAATGGACTTATTGAAAATATCTAGTTACATATTTTCTTAAATTCCTATCGACAATATTGTCAGATTGAGCTTGCCTAATTTTATTTCTTAATATAGACCTGGAAGAGTCTATTGTGTAGGTAGTTCCAGTCTCACAATAAGGAGCGGTTTCTTTACCCGATAAATTTTCAGAACATCCTCATAGTATCTTATATATGCAGGTCTTCTCCATTCTTTGATGACACATCTTTAAATAGCTCTAACATTTTCTTTTCGTGTGAATAAGGGCAAACATCATGCTAAACTAAAAGATGTAAATTCATGCTGGAGTGATTGCCGTAATGGCAAAAACATAGTGATTTACAGATTACAAGCTTCCTGATAGTTGTAGGGTTGTTTACTGTAAAAATTCGTAAACAGCTGGAAGCCACTGACTAGGGTTCTACAGCAGTAGCCAAACGTAATGTGTCTCCTTCTTTTTCTTTATGTACCATGCCCCCGCCACCAAGACACAAGCGATCATGGCTCTTCTGTCTTATAGGTCTTAGTAATCTTTGTCTTTCTGTTATTTCTCGAAAACCCTGTTTCGCCATCCATTTATTCAAGCTCATTAAGTATGCTATGCATTGTTTCCCTCTTTCTCTCTTTCCCTCAATCTGTCCTTGTGAGTACCGGTTTTACCAAGACTTCCTTCCTCATTATGTCGCCCAGAAACATTAAGTGTCACATCTTGATGTTAAGCAAAAGTTTCCATTTTATTTTCCATTTTCTCTAAAACATTGCCGTTGCCCACATTTTCTGTCCAGTCTTGGTAATCTTAGCATCCTTCCACATTTCTGCTGCTTTAAGCCTCTTTTCATCTTTGAGGTGATTGTGCAACACTCACTGACATATGGGAGGAGACGAATATCGTAATATTCTAGTACTCTTTCCCTTGTTTCTCGCGAAGATTTTTCTATTTCTTACTACTTAACATTTCGAATGTATTTTGGGCTATCCAAATACGGATTTTAATTTCAGTGTCACACTCTACGTCCTATGTTAAAACAATTCTCAGATATTTAAATTTTCGCACTTGTTTTATTTTAGTATTTCTGATTGGCAATTCCCACTTTGACTTCATCGTTTTGCTAAAAGCATAAATTATGTCTTCTTGCAGTTGATGTTTAATCCTTTCTTCTCGTTTTCCGTGATACGGGATTACAAATATCCTGTAATAGTTTGGTATTCTTCTCCTTCATATTACTCTGCTTAGGTTTTCGACTTCATCTTTGGTTATCTCAATACAATTTCAGTCATACTTTCCATCCTGTGTTGAAACACTTCACAAATATTTAAGGCTCCGTACTTGTTTTACTCGTATTTACGATTTGGATTTCTCACTTTAGGCTCATCCTTTTGCTGATAACCATGCATTCTGTCTTATGGCAGTTGATGTAAAATCATTTCGTCTCGCTTTCTTGCATTACCTCATGTAAAAGATTTTGCAGTTTTCTGTCTAAGCATCGTCATACCATCAAAACGCCCAAATTTGTACGAAAGGCGCAGAGAATTTTGCGAAGAAATACAGAATATCAATTAACGCCATCGCTAAGAAATTCAAGGCTTCAATGCACTCTATCTGGACAATTGACCTTGAGGAATTTATCGAGACAATTGCCCGTGAGGAATCTATCGGGACAATTGCCCGTGAGGTGTATATCGAAACAATTTCCCGTGAGGAATCTATCGACACTATTGCCCTTGAGGAATCTATCGAGACAATTGCCCTTGAGGAATCTATCGAGACAATTGCCCTTGACCAATCTATCGAGACAATTGCCCTTGACCAATCTATCGAGACAATTGCCCTTGAGGAATATATCGAGACAATTGCCCTTGACCAATCTATCGAGACAATTGCCTTTGACCAATCTATCGAGACAATTGCCTTTGAGGAATCTATCGGGACAATTGCCCGTGAGGAATCTATCGGGACAATTGCCCGTGAGGTGTATATCGAAACAATTTCCCGTGAGGAATCTATCGACACTATTGCCCTTGAGGAATCTATCGAGACAATTGCCCTTGAGGAATCTATCGAGACAATTGCCCTTGACCAATCTATCGAGACAATTGCCCTTGAGGAATCTATCGAGACAATTGCCCTTGACCAATCTATCGAGACAATTGCCCTTGACCAATCTATCGAGACAATTGCCCTTGAGGAATCTATCGAGACAATTGCCCTTGACCAATCTATCGGGACAATTGCCCTTGACCAATCTATCGAGACAATTGCCCTTGACCAATCTATCGAGACAATTGCCCTTGACCAATCTATCGGGACAATTGCCCTTGACCAATCTATCGAGACAATTGCCCTTGACCAATCTATCGAGACAATTGCCCTTGACCAATCTATCGAGACAATTGCCTTTGAGGAATCTATCGGGACAATTGCCCTTGAGGAGTCTATCGGGGCAATTGTTCGTGACGAAATTAAATGCAAGTCATATGTGATACGGAGTCTAATTCATGTTTGCAAAAACAAAATTCTCTGATTTACGCAAAGCGCTTGTTAAACAAACGGAAACATCAAAAGCCTGGAAAGCTTTTGTCTTTCTCTGATTAGAAAAACGTGGATCATGATAAAAGAAAGAAATGTAAGAGGGTCGTTCACAGACTCTAAGCACGTTCGTTTCCAAAGCCACCAGCAAATCTGTTCTTTATGGGTGTCGTTAGCAAAGAAGGACCTTTCATATTTTATCACTTATTTCCTCAGGGCTTTAGGGTCAATGCTGCTGACTGTAAAGTTATTTTGTCAACTATTTTACACCAGCTCATTGGGTAAGTTATGGACTGTTTTCCTCTGTCCATATTCCCTTCATATATCCCGTGATCGTAAATTTTTCTAAAACTTATGTCCATATTAGGTAACCAATAAATGAGTTGTTTTCCTCTCTCTCTCTCTTGCCTTCAATCTGTCCTGTTTGTATCAGATTTTCCAAGCCTTCTTACCTCATTATGTGTTATACTAATCTCAACTGTCTCTTACTGATGTTAGGCATACGCGACCCTTTTGTTAATATTTTATCTAAAACCTCCCAGGTGTTAACATATCCTGAGCATCCTTCTGTATGAGCACATTCTGTCGCTTCAATCTCTTCTTCATTTGTGAAGAGATTCTTCAATATTCTCTAATATATATGGATTGATATTACATAGCAGTACAGCACCCTTTTCTTTATATGTAAGGATACTTTTTTTTAACGTTATACTTTATTTAGATTTTGGATAGAATAGGTGGTACAAATGCCTAGATTTCAGGAAGAGAGATGGATATATGTATACCATACTTCCTCTGTCCATTTTGATTATTGGTTTTTATTGATTCGTTCTTTTAACTTTAAAATTTGAACAACACCAAAAATCTTTTTTTATAGAGCTAGCATACTCATCTGCCTCAAACTATCCTCCGAATTGAATAAACTCTCATTAATCAACCATCCGTCCTTACATGGAATACTGCTGCTATATATAGTCTGGTGCCCCGCTGTACGGTTCGAGGTCCTCAACAAAATCTAGAAACGGATATGCAATATAATGGGTCCTAATCTGGCATCTCTTCTACAGTTACTTTCTCACACACGTGCCGTGGCTTTCCTCTATCTCTTCTACAAGTATTTTCACAGCAACTGCTCTGACAAGCTACTTTCGCTGATTCCCAGACTGCATGAATTTAAACGTGCTACTAGTTTGTTATCTCGGTCCCACCCTCTCAGTGTTGAAACGACTAAATGCAGCCGGCTCTTCTACTCCAGTAGATTCTTATCTCGAACTTCCCGTCTGTGGAACTCCGTTCCTCTTACTAGCTTCCCTGATAGCTATAATCTTCAAATATTCCAGTGTAATGTCAACCGACATCTTCTCATCCTTTGCTGTATCCTTTTCTCAAACAACACTCTTTATTCTTGCTTTCTCCCTCTGTAACACCTTGCGTGCTAGTGGAAATCCCGCCTTAAATGCTTAAAAAATCACTTAATATATTTCTCAATCTAATACTTCTCAACAAGTACGTCACATTTTCCGAATGGCATATTTCCTTCTGGTTGAGAAGATCACTATAAACGGGCAGGGTCGATATTTTGTTCTCTTTTTAATAAATCCACATGATTTGATCTTTTTCGCATTGTACTCCATCCGCAACAAGGAAAACATAATGGACATAATGTTCCTATCTTAGGCAGCTTCCACAACAAAACCACATAATTTATCAATGCCCGTGTTTTTATAATCATGTATATATATATATATATATATATATATATATATATATATATATATATATCCCTCTCTCTCTCTCTCTATCTATCTATCTGTCTATCTCTCTCTCTCTCTCTATATATATATATATATATATATATATATATATATAAAACAGAGGATGTCTGTTTGTGTGTTACCTTTTCACTCGAGGTCCATCTAACCGATTTTAATCAAACTTTGCACATACATTGACGATTGATAATTTTTAAAGAAATCAATAATCAATAATGCCGATCAAAAATCGATAAATAATAAAACTTTTTTCTCCAATTTCGTTGAAACTCGGTATGAAAATTACATACATCACGACTAGCTCAATGATGCCTCGTAACGAAGAATCGATTACAATACAAATTGATTTCAACACAATTTTTAAACTAAAACCTCCCTCAATTTTCAAGAAATCTAATACAAACTTCATTCAATTATAGCCAATAATAAGTTGTTTTTTTAACAGTCATTTAACTTGGCAATTGAGTCCCCCCGTATAGTGAAAATCCGCGTAAATAGCGAAAAATGGCGATTTTTATTAGTTACTTTCGTATTTTACTTGATATTTCAACCAATTTTCATCAAACGTAACATTTGCTTTATAACTGTATCATCTTTTACATCCTTGGTAGCACACTGACAAATTAAATGTCAAAAACTCCAAAATAATTCTGGTCTGACGTGGGTTGCCTGTATTACCCCTTCATGTCCTCGGTTAACTTCGATTGAATAAATACAGACTTCTTCAGTCATGTCAGTAACTGCATTAATTCAAAATGTTTTTAATAAAAGTGCTATAAAGTAAAAGAAGAACAAGATAGACTCTGTTAGATCAAAACATGATGCTGTTTTTGCTCCATTGTAATTGAATGCTTTTTCTGATCGACCAGTTGGGTATGGCTGCTAGTTTTATTCTAAACGTGATCTCATGGAAAACATCGTTATTTTATATAAACCGTGGTTGTTCACGCCTTTTACCTATAAATTGCAGAAGAATCTAATGAAGCTACGTGACGTCTACATTTCCTTAACAATCACAATTAGAACATTCCATTTCCAAGAAAGTGAAAATAGTGCCATAAGGCTTTGTTGCCTTATGGCATTGGTTCCCAAACGGTGCCGCCGAAGACGATAGCATGTGAGGCGGAATGATTGAAAGACAATCAAAGATTTAGAAGAGTTTCAAAAAGTTAAAAGTGAATATGATTTTAAAAGTTAAAATATTATTTAGGATTACTTGTATTGCATGCATGAGTCCCAGTATAAATAGTTATAAATAATTATTGACCCATTTTATCATTGTGATATTTTTCCTTATATCATGTATTAAGATTATAGTAACCAGAGTCTACAAATTAGGGTAGAGAGTTATCAATGATAATATTCGACTTTGAATCCACAGTTATCTCCCTTTAAACTTTTAGCTGTTTTGTTTTTTTTGTATTTTTAAACGTACTTTTTATCACATAAAATTTGGTAAGGCACGAGTAAATTTTCATTCCAAAAATGTTTCACAGAGAAAAACAGTTTGGGAAGTACTGGCTTAGGGTAATAACATTTGTTGCTTTATAGTTTTATTTTATTTACCCCATTTAGAAGACATTTTAATTTAGA
The DNA here is from genome assembly GCA_963932145.1 of Acanthosepion lycidas. Classification (NCBI taxonomy): domain Eukaryota; kingdom Metazoa; phylum Mollusca; class Cephalopoda; order Sepiida; family Sepiidae; genus Acanthosepion; species Acanthosepion lycidas. The sequence goes on along the minus strand of OZ010579.1, from coordinate 24,096,647 downwards.
AAACTGTCAAGACTTTATATTACTCTCTTTCAATAAATCTGTTACATAAAACTACGGTTTACGAAAGCCATCTTACCTGGTTTTAATTTTCGTGGAAAGTGTTCAGGCGAAGTTACGTTCCTTCGTTCCACTAGTTCTAACTTCCACGGCAAAGACCCGTCATGCCACGACCATTGTGACGAATCACCCTCATTCTCTTTGTATACAATCTTTGATATATAAGTTCCACTCGAATAGCTTCTTCCCATAAACCACTACGTTGTTGAACCGATTCCCAAGAGGATGCTTTTCCGATTACTACAATGTTTAACTGTTCTCGTCTAGGGATAGACGTTATCTTCCCACCGATTCCCATCAACTCTAACTCTTATCTCTTACACAGAAAGAGTTGCTTTTGGACATTATACAGGTTTAATATTATTGTAACCAAAAAAGCCACGTGACTTAATATTTTCACGTTCTTATGATCTATATATAAAAAACAGATGATGTCTGTGTGTCTGTTTGTGTGATACCTTTTCACTCGAGATCCATCCAGCCGATTTTAACCTAACTTGGCAAATAGATCCTTAGCGTAAAACATATATATTTAAAAAAAAAATCAATAATCGATAAAGCCGAACAAAATCGATAAATTCAACTTTTTCCTCCGATTACATTACAACTCAGTATGTATGTTTACTTACATCACTATGATCTCAACGATAACTCATTTTTATTTCTACGTCACTGCGTTTAGCAAAAGACTGTGAAAAACCAAAAAGCGATTTCAACACAAATTTTAACCTAAAATCTCCCTCAATTATCAAGCAATCTAATACAAACTTCACTCATTTATAGCCAACAATAAGTTGATTAAGAGTCATTTAACTTGATAAGTGAATCTACCCATATAGTGAAAACCTGTGTCAATAGCGAAAAATGGTGATTTTTGCGGGCTTCTTTCTCATTTTTCGTTGATCTTTCAACCAATTTTCATCAAACTTAACAATTGTTTTATAAATGTCCCTTGTAGCACACTGACAAACTGAATTTCAAAGACTCCAGAATTATTCTGGCCTGACGTGGGTGGTCTGCATTACCCCTTCATGACCCGGCTAACTCCAGTTGAACAAATGCAGACTTTTCTGTCATATCAGTAACTGCATTAATTCAAAATGTTTTAATGAAATTTAAAGTAATTGAAGAAGATAGTCTCTGTTATATCTAAATATGATGCTGTTTTTGTTCCATTCTAATTAAATGCTTTTTTGAGCGACCAAATGGGTATGGCTGCTCAATTAGTCCGTCAGATTTTTACTGAATGTTATCTCATGCTTTTTCTCATTCATCTTTCGATGAACTATAAAATCTAAGAAAGCATTTGATTTATTACTCATTTTCCTTTGTTTTCAACAAGAACGTCACTCTTTGAGAAAACCATGTTGCTTTATATCTTTCACATAATTATGTCATTAAGATCAAAACAGAATTTTAAAAAGTCATATAATGTGACACTTTTTTACGAACAAACCATCGCGCATTTTGGTTTCCTCATTTAAGTAAAGGCAAAGTTGTAATAATCTTCTCTGTACTCTGTACTCTTTTCCATTAGCACATATGCTTGAATTCCCATCCTTTTCATCTAATATTTAAAACCGCCACATAGAAAATATTATTTTACGTTATCGTTTTTCTGTTATTTATCAACCAAAACACTCATTTTTCTTGTTATTATTGCAACGTTTCGGCCATTCTGACATCCGTCTTTCTTCAGGGACTTGTCGATCCAGTTCACCTTCGAATTGAACCGATTAATCCTATTCAACTGATCAAAAAACCCATCTAAAAGAAAAATACCACCAAAAGAAAAATATTCTCATTTTATCATGTGAGAGAACAATTTTAGCTTACATCAGCATGGCTGATGCTAACCTTTAAGAAAGTGATGCCTCGTGAGCTAATGTTTTCCACTGATATCAACTGGAAAGATTATATTGATTCGGTTTTTCACTGTACACTATTTACACTATTCGGACTATTGTCCCCATCTTTGTCGCCATATTTATTACAACGTTTCGGCCGTTGTACGCTCCGGCCTTCTTCAGGCGGTTAGAATGTCGAACTGGACCTTTTATTTAGCTCGCTGGGGTAAACTGTTCTAGTTCCACGTGCCATGTTTAATGGATGTCAGTTTTCAGTTATCTCCTGTGAATTCCCCTCTACAAGTTCTCCACTGACTTAACCTCGTATTGAAATCACATTGTGATGCAAGTAACGCCTTTATCCACTGTGCCATGTGTCCTGCTGGATAATTTTTTCTAGCCAAAATTTATCTTATGCATTTATAAATCTACCATTCATCCATATATTGAATATTGATGTCAGACCTGACCTGGTGCTCCTGATATTTATTTAGATCTTCTTGTTAAAATAGAAAGAAGAATCTACAATGCTACTGATCTGGCATCTAGTCTTCAATCAGTTTCCATTGCTGTAACGTACATTTTCCTCGCTCGTTTTTATAAATATGTTTATGGTAAATTTCCTGATGAGCTTTCTTCTTTGGTATCTAGATTTTATGAATTTAAGCCTAAAGCTACATAAGCGGCAAGGTGTCATCATCATATCTGAAATGGTTAGTTTTAACCGTAGGTTCTATGCTAAGAGTTTCTTCTCTCGCACTTCTCACTGTCCCGTTTCTTGGTTTTAGTCAACACTAATCATTGAAAATATAAATGCAATGTTAATCTTAATCTTGTATGTCTATATCTCTGAGATTAGGCATTATGATTACTTGCATTATTTACATTATTCGGACTGTTATCATCTTCTTCATTACCATATTTACAACGTTTCGGCCAATGCATGCTCCGAAACTAAACCCTTTATTCTGTGTAACTGAGACATCCAGAAGAGGCATGACACATGAAACTACAACAATCTAACCCGGTTGACGAAATGAAGGGTTCGGTTCGAAATTTCAATCACCTGAAGAAGGCCGCAGCGCACAACGACCGAAACGTTGTGAATATGGCAATGAAGATTAGGATAATCATCTGTATAAGATAAAAAGGCAACGTAAGTTTGACCTTTTAATTCCCTTTATTTTTTGTTTACGTTTCCTTAATAATGTTTTCCTTTCTTCATATTCTCTCAACTTCAGAAACTCCGTCTTAGTGGATTTATTGCCTTCCTTGGAGCAAAGCGGTTAAAGTGAAATATTTTACCAAATTTAGTAGAACTTTCATAACATGATTCTTTTTTCATGAAAGGAATATTTTAACAAAGAATTATCAGTTATTCTTTATTCTGTACACTTTCTACACGAAGTCTATATTTTAACAAAACTATTTTTCTTGGTAATTTCTGTTTTTACTCTAAATAAGTATACCAAGTGTTAATATATTTATTTTGCTTTAGAGCCTTTATTTCTGTTTCTTTGAAACAGAAACGCCACAATTTAAAAATGAATGTATATTTTTTCTGCCATTCCGTAACCAATGACATTTTTAAAATTTCATATTATTTCATGGTTTGTACTTTATCATCACTCTCCACAGAAACAAAAAAATGTTTACCAAATTCATATCGCTTAACAGGTTTCTTTTTCTCATCTGTCTTGACAATAAAGCAACGCAGCTCAACGTTGCTATATTACTTAAAATCCCTTTTTATCGTCTACATCCAGAACGCCATATTGTTTTAAAATAAAGAAACCTTCCTTCGTAATTTCTCTTTGTCAAAAAGAAACCTTCCTTCATAATTTCTCTTTCCAAAAGAAACGTCGCATTTTAACTAATCATATTTTTATTTGATTTTTATTGTCTCCATTCTTTAAAATTATCACTTTGCTCTTTTGTTTTTCTTTTTTTTTTAAAGAAAATTAGGAAAACCACAACTTAAAAAAGCTAATTGTTTTATAGAATTAAGTTTATCTTTCTGTCAACAATCTATATTTGTTAAAATGTTTCCTGTTTGCTATTTAAGAAGATAACAGATGAAGAAAATGCATATTTATTCATGGAAGCCTCGTTCTTCCGGAGAAATAAATCCGTATATGACTTGACGGTTTTCTGGTTCAGATATAATTAAAAAATAAAACCCAAGTCTTTGAAATCCTTATTACTGCATGATTTAAAAAATATGATTAGTTAAAATGCGACGTTTCTTTTGGCGATCACTTTGCTCTTTTGGTTTACTTTTCTTTTCTTTTTTGCATGTCGCTTAAAATGAAACAGTTTTACAAAGCCAATTTCCATTAGGGCTTACTCTTCTTCAATTCTCAACAAGAAAATCTTAGTTGAACAAATTCATATTGTTTAATAATTTCCCATTCATATCTTTCTCAGCATGAATATTACTTTTTACTAAAGACATGAGTCTTAAGTTTTATTTTCTGATTTTCAGCTCTTTTTTTTTTGTCAAAAAAAACTTTGCTGCTTCATAATTTTTAACATCTTTATTAATTAAGAAAACCACAATTTAACAAAAGCTAATAGTTTTATAGAATGAAGTTTATCTTTCTGCCAACAATCTATATTTGTTAAAATGTTTCTTGTTTGCTATTTAAGAAGGTAACAGATGAAGAAAATGCATATTTATTCAAGGAAGTCTCGTTCTTCCGGAGAAAGAAATCCGTATATGTCTTGACGGTTTCTCTTTCACATATCATTAAGAAAGGAAACCGAAGTTTTTGAAATCGTTATTACTTCATGATTTATCGTTATCGCTTCGTGAAATATTAGGCAAAATGTCCTACAATTTTAAGGAAGCATAATATTATTATTGAAGAAAGTAATTGCTTTAACTCTTTCAATATTTTTTTAAACTTAGAGAAGAGTGCGATGTCAGAATACAAAAAGAAAAGAAAAGACATTGCGTTTAACAATGTTTACACAATTTTTCTTCAAGTTAATTTAAAAAATTGCATACAAGTATAAAAAAATAGAGGTCTTTATACAAAGTTCTCCACATAGCTTTGCACGTTGTGAAACTAATTTAAATCGTCATATCGCTAGCAATGGATTCACTGTTTCAGGCTATATTCCCCATTGTCGAAACGATTCGAGGATGACTATGCATGTCTTTGGCGAGGAAATCTTTCTGCACAAAAGGAATTGTCTCTTGAGACCAATGGTGATATTAGGTTGGTACAAAAATAATGATGTAATTATGTCGTTTTTTTTACGTATTTTTAATGTCAAAAAACTACATTATTACGTCATTATTTTTGCACCAACCTAATACATTAACGTGATGTCCACTTTATTGCACTAAGTTACTTATCTATTTTTTTTTTATCGCTGTCATTCTTCCCACGATTGTAGCATAGTAGACGACGTTTTTAACAATATAGGAATGCCAACATTCATCAGCGAACAGTTTTGTCAAGTTGCTTAAACAACACTGACATTGCTGGAATCTAAACTGTCAATTTGTCCGTTGCTCAGTCTCTAAGTCAAATAATAGGTTTCTCTACTCGTGTCCCTAATAAATCTGATCAATATTCTTCTTTACTTGATTTGCTACTTACCTCCTCTTCTATCTCTTATCGAGCATCACTACTTTGTCCTCTTGGCAATTCGGAACACGCTGTAGTGTCTGTTTATATTTATTTATATGTCGTCTACTAGACGTGAACCGCCTACTCACAATATTTCTTTCTGCTACCAGCGTACAAATTGAGATAATTTCGTATCTTTCTACGAGATGCTTCTTGGGTTGATATTCTTAACCTTCCTGTTGAGAAATGTGGTACAGAGGAGTCTTCTACATCGATTCTTCTGTATCTTCTTGGTGAGCGAAACGACGATCTTCATATCGGCCTGTTTAGCCTTTACAACCCACAGGAATCTCTTTTCCGGCTATACCATCGGGATAGATGCGAAAACAACAAAGTTCTCTTTGTGTCTGATACGGGAGGCTAAAATCCATTTCTTACCCCGGTTAACAACTGATTGGAAGTTATTTGTATATCACCTGCCAATCTGATCATATTAAACCGACGAGACTTACTATCAAGACAGGAGTAAAAAGTTATGTCTTTAGCATAGTTTCAGAGTTGAGATCATGAATGCTGTTGACAAACCTGTCCTCAAATATGTGTTTATTGATAAAATGGGGCACCGTATAGACGATAACAACTTTGGTTCTCGTAACTACTGGCGGTTGTGTAATAATGTGTTAGATAAGTTTAAGTCTTCTATCTCACGTTTTTTCATTTAATTTGAGCTAATCTTGTGGTGAAGAGCAGAGTGTTTTGCTCGTAAATTCTCTTCCGCTTTATTCATCTGTAGTAGCTTTACCTGGTTTTCCGTTTAGAACTGAGCCCTTTTTAGTGATATCCATGTAACACCTTCCATGGCTTTTGCTATCATCTATGAACTGGATCCCCTGAAAGCTTTTGTACTTGATGGTATCGCTGCAATATTCCTTAAGAAGTGGGGTCTCGAACAGACTCGTATTCTCTCTAAGCTCTACAATAAATGTATTGCTACTTCTTGCTTCCCTGTTGGTTGGAAACCTTCTTCTGTAGTTTCAGACTAAGAACTCGGGCGGACCGTCTGATCCTTCTAACGACCGGCCTATTATCCTTCTTCCTCTTTTTGGCAAATCACTAGACACTCTAATCAAATCTGAATAGGTTAAGCATCTAAACTCTTAGGTTTTTCTTTCAGATAAGCAATATGGCTTTCGCTTCTCTGGTGATCTAAAAATGACTTACAATCTGTTGTTAACCAGGGCAAGAACTGGCTTTTTAATTTTAACGTGTCCAAAATGGATCTGTATTCTTTTTAATCGTCTGAGAGAATCCTTTCTACCTTCGATAAACATGATTGAGGCTAACAAACCAAGTAGATCCTTCCAAATTCTCAGGCTAACTTCTTTACATTGACAAGAAGTGAAAAGATTATATTGAATCAAATGCTATGTTTGCTGCTAGGGAAGTTGATTAAAATTTTCTCACCGGAATCTATTACATATCTATATGTCTACCATTCTCTATGCTTTGAATATTGCTGCAACACCTGGTCTAGTGACTCCTGCTTTGTATTGAGAGATTACTGATAAATTACAAATAATCTGCAATGTTATCCGTCCCGACCTGACATTTCGGCTTCAGTTACTTTCTTACCGTCGTAATCTAGCTTCTCTGTTTTCTATAAATACTTTAATTGTAATTGATCGGATTAGCTTTTCTTTGTGGTACGTAAATTTTATAAATTTAAGCGCAGTACTAGATTGGCAATAATGTGTCATCATGTTACCTTTCAAATGGCTTGCTTTGACCGTAAGTTCTATGCCAAAAATTTCTTCTGTTGAACTTTTATTTATAGGACTCATTCCGTGCTTCTTTTTTCCTAGTAAAAATATAGAAATTTAAATGCTTTGTCAATCGTTCTCTTTTGTCTTCTCAATTCCTGTTTTTGTATTGTCTTCTCTCCTTAATATTTTTCTAATATTCTTTCACACTTAGTAACCTCTTGCATTTTAGTGGCTTTATTGCCTTGCTTGGGAAAAAATTATAAGAAACATAATGATGGTGATCTTGCTCATCTTGAAATGTTCCGTTAGTTCAGAACATTCCAAAGTACTTCTCGGAAGATATTTAATATATTTCGCAAAAATATCCGCATTTTAAGAATTTTCTTCTCTATTCTGCTTATTCTATATTTCGGTTTAGTTCTATATTTGATTATGTGACAGTGGTAGGAATTGGTTGACCTGAGCTGCAATAATTTGGCCCTCTGTTCATGTGCTCCTCAGCCACTGGTGTGATTTTTTTAGTTCACATCTTCTACGATCATTCTTTTTAGGTATTTAAAATGTCGTCTCAGTTTTTTATTTTATTTTTATTTTTTTCTAATTTCATTTGTCAATTTGTTTTGCTTTCTGTTTTGCTCGTTTGCTATTCGCTTCGTTTTTTGTTTATATTGTTTCAACTATATTAAGCTGTTTCTTGAAAAGTGCATATTCATTGTTGACGGAGTGGATTTTGTTTTTTACTATTTGTAGGGGGAGGGGACATGAGTCTTTGTGAGATATGCTTCCAACGCGATCGTTGTAGTTTTATTATCATAATTATTATTTTTATTTTATTTCCTTTGATTTCTGGTGTATACACATTTCTTTCCGGATCCCACCCAGTGATCTAAGGTCAGAAATGTCATCAGGATATTTTCCACTGACCAGTAATAATTTTAGAAAACATGCACATATCTTACATAGATAAAGCCCTTCGTAAGGTGTGGGCTGTACTCGTGAGAACAATTTTTCGTATTTCTTTAAGGCATGGGTTTCCAGGAATCCCTTCAATGAGTCTACTTCAATCATTTCCAACAAATCCTAGGGCTCCAACTACAACAGGGATTGTTGATGTTCCCATGTGCCACATTTTTGAGGTTTCAATTTCAAGGTCCTTGTATTTTAATAACTTTTTGAAGATCTTCAAAGGTACATTGCAGTCTGCAGAGACTGCCATATCAATAAGGAGGCACTTTTTTGTTTGTGGTCTCTAATAACAATGTATGGCCGTGTTAGATTTGATTGTTCTGTTTGTGTGTATTGTGTAATCCAAAAAAATTGTAACAGGTCCATCTCTGTGAACGGATCTGAGTGGTGTTCATACCAATTTCTTTCAGTTTCATTACCGTAGAAGTCACAGATTTTCCAGTGCAGATATTGGCCAACTTTGTTTTGCCGGGTTTTATTATTATCATTATTATTTTAATCTTCATTATCATTATTATTATTATTATTATTATTATTATTATTATTATTATTATTGTTATTATTATTATTATTATTGTTATTATTATTATCCTTATTATTTTTATCATTATTATTATTATTGTTGTTGTTGTTGTGGTTGTTTTTGTTGTTGTTGTTGTTGTTCAGAAACTGAAATTCACTCTAGTCCGTAATAAGCTTGTACATTAGTTTTGAAAAGTCATGGCGCATTCAGTTCTTCAAAATACAGAAGGTGGCTCTAATTAGCAGCTTAATAACTTTCTCTAAACATTAATTTACCTTTTTAAAAATCCTATTACTCAATTGTTTTTCACCATCACATCTGACTTAACAATGGCGCCGCAGTTTAACAAAGTTAATCAAAGTATTGAGAAAAAAGAATATTTTGTTAGAAACAAAGAAAAGAACTTTTAAAAACACATGTTACATGAAAATCCTTCTACATGGTAGTGAGAATTGTACACTCTTCTTGAGACAACCTAAATATGGTTCTACAAAAGCATGCAGCGAATCATCTGAACTGAACATGTGACTAATGAAGAAGGCTTAGGTATAATAGAATAAAAGACAATTATATTTAGAACCAGAAAGAGACAATTGAAATTTCTATGACGCGAGGAAAGTGGGCTTAGTGTATTTGGCACTCAGAAGGAAACAAGAAGGTTAGGGGAAAAATGAGCAACCTACCTAGCAAGCTTCTGTAAATGAATGGCAAAAAAGCGAATGAAAGTGATGGTGAAAAGACAAATTTACTAATAGGTACAAAGGATAGAAAGTTGTGGAGAGTGTAGACACCACATATCCAAAAGGGATACGGCACATAGAAATAAAGAATCATCGCATGTAAACCTAAGTGCTTAATTTTTTTAATAAAATTTTCGGACTCTTAGATATTAAGGCGACTCCCGTTTATTGGCACTAATTTTTGAAACTTTAAATGCTTTTCTGAAACGCCGTTTATTCAGAAACATTGCTTTTTGAATGTTTAGAAAAATTCCGAACTCTACTTTTAAATTGTATTAAATATAAAAGTATTTGATAAGCATAGCCCAAAGCAAATGATTTTCTTCTCCTTTCACGGCAACTTCCTATGTTTTTAGCTCTAAAATTAGTACCCTTATCTTTCCTCGCAGTTCCATCAATTAACTCAAACCGGTCTAGTTGCTAATCAACTGTTTTCACTACTCTTGTCTTCATTATGCCTCGTGAGTGTTTAATTATCCAAGACTACTTTCCTCGCCAGGAGTCTAGTGATAACGGCTGTTCTTTTTTCCAATTGTTAGCAACTGTTTTCTTGTAGTTCCCATTTTTAAAATCTTCTCGTTGCTTAGATGGTCTACCATTACTATTTTTTATGTATTCATCAGTAGAAGCCCAACTTTCTTGCTTGCAATCTTTTCTTCGTCTGTCACGAAATTATACAACATTCACTTCTATATAGAAGACTGGATATTTCTTTGTTTATAAGGAAATTTTACTGTCTCTTATTACTTTTATTAGTTCCTGAAAGACATTATTCGGTGTCCCTAAACGAATTTCTATGCGAAACATTCTCTTCTCTGTTTCTTACCGTCGCCAATTAAATTTCTACATCTGCTTGATTTTGACGCTCCCGATATGTAGCACCCATCTTTCACTCTCTCTATTGTTGATAAATATGCAATCTGTCATAACCCAGGCAGTCCTTTCTCCTTGATCCCCCCCCGTATACCATGGGCATGCTAAACAGTAATTAATTAAACAATGGTTAATTTCGCTCTGTTAGTAAAAGATTATAACGACGTTGAAATTAAGATTTTATTTGAGGCTCCTTACTACGAGAACATTCGCCAATTTAAAGATTATCTATCGCTATGAAAAAACTCACCTTATCAGTTGTACGTTATCACTGCAATAAAATTCCCCGTCACAATTCGCATAGTTGATGACTAACATTATCACAAAATACGCCTTGTTAATTATCGGCTATCACCATATTAAATAATTAACGTACACTGAACTTTTTTTCACATTCTGGGAGTTGGGCAGGACGTGCAAAGTATTTACATGAAATTGTACAGCATTTAGTAAAATATCGCATCAAGCATAAAAAAATGTTTATTATCGGTTATCCCTATGTTAATCTAAGATTATAACGATGACGAAATTAACATTTTATTTGAGGCTTATCACTACAAGAAAATTCACAATCTAAAATGATTATTTATCAATATATATATATATATATATATATATATATATATATACATAAAAAACTTGCCTTATTAGTTGTAGGCTGTCACGACAATAAAATTCCCCAGTTTTTATTGGTGGCTCTCTTCATGACGAGTTCTCTTTGTTATTATCTTTTGCCAAATACGCAATGATTATTGCAGGCTATCATTATGCAAAAAATTGACGTAATAATTATTACTTAATACTACCATAAAATTGTCTATATTTATTAAGGCTATCACTATGAGAAAGTTTATCATTCTTCTTAGACATTATTGGCTATCCATATTATAAGATTCGACGTAATAATTATTACTTAATACTACAATAAAATTGTCTATATTTATTACGGCTATCACTATGAGAATGATTTCCTTTTTAATTTAAGTTTATATTTCTCTTTAGACATTATTGGCTATCCATATTATAAGATTCGACAGGATAATTATCGGCTATTTCTATGACAAAATTCGACTTACGAAAGATTGGATATCATTATGATAAAATTTCCCTTCGTAAATGCCGGTTAATTAACACAAAAATGTTCTCCATGTTAAATTAAAGGATGTCGCTAAAACAAAATTTACATTTTTTTTTTAAGGGTGTCATCATGAGAAAAATCATATTGTTAAATTTAACGTTGTCACAATGACATAATTCGCTTTGTTATAATCTGCGTTAGTCAAATCCTATTTGATTTGGTTACACTAGCATTTAGGTAACTCCACGGAATTGCTAAAAAATGAGTCTACCATAATGAAAAAATATTCCTAAGTTTTATCGTCAAAATCTTTATGGTATTATTAAGTGGAAAGATCAAATATTTTTTATTATTATTTTATTTTAGGATTCTTTTTAGAACGTTTAAAATTTTGGCTATTCATATATTTTTGTTTTTACTGGCTTAGGGATCTAATATTATTACATGAAAGTTTTGTGCTTTTTTGTAGTGAAAAACATTAATTTGCAAAATTTGGCAGAACGTAAGTAATTGTTGTATTTTAAGGAAACTGCCAGGACTTATTGACAAATGAATGCAATTATTTTGCAAATGTTTCTTTTTTAGAAAATCTTTGTAAAATCGTCTTTTTTTTTTTTTTACATTTCTTACCCTATATTTATTTAATATTATAAATTATCGACATACTCTTTTTTATACTGATTAATATTTATATTATTCACCGGGAGAGAGCTCCTTGGAAAATTTAAATCATCAACTTTTTTTTTTTGTATAACAGGACCCTCACTTTCTGCTGTGGATCATTAAATAAAAAATCTATTAAATTCAAGGCATAATCACATTAGAAAAACAAACAAACAAACTTTTAATTACTTTTAAGAATAAGATATATTATAGACACTATTGTTCCCCCCCAAAAAAAGATAGATGAATAATTAATTTTTACAAGAATTGTTTTCATTATTTTTCACAACTTAATTAGAATGAATTATAAAGTTTTATATCTTTTAAATTTCTGCATTAATTTATACTGATTAGGTGATATTGTTATTAAATAAAACTATAAAAAACCGAATAGAATAGCTTACTACTATTCAGTAAGTGTTAATTATTTAAAAATAATTTTTTTGTGTGAATAAAAGTACTGATTTTTGTAAAAACGGTCGTCTATACACGCCATTATAAAGACTATGAGTACTAACTATAGTAAATTAAAGCCAAAGTACTTACAATTCAATAAAACATTAGCTTACGGAAACTATCTTCAAGATTACTGGAAGGTAAAATTATATAAAAAGGCGCTCAAGGTATATTCCTCAAATAATTATTACAGACATAATTAGATAAACTTCCGGTTAAAAGTAAGTTATATTTGATTCAAATCAGATTAATTAAACTTTAAATCAACTTATACTCCACAAAGGAAGTTTCTGAAACGTTTATTTTATTTTTGAAAGATGTTTTAATAAAGAAAATTATATTATACTCCCAGATGGCTAAAATGGCGCCAAAATCAGCAATCTTAAGAAAACCGCTTCTAATTAGTATTGAAACACAGTAAAGTATTTTTCTTATTGGGATTTATAAATCTATAAGCTTAAATTAAAACTAAAGTAAAAACGTCAAGAAATATTTTTTCCTTTTTAGAAATACATTGTAAACCTTAGGTATCGCCTTTCTTTCGAGGTACCTAGTATTATCTATATGAAGTCGCAGTTCAATGGATGTGAACGAAAATGCATAAACGTCTAAGATGAGAAAGAATAGACTACTAAGAATTAAAAGATACAAGGACCAATTGTATATAATTATAATATATATATATACTAGCGTAAAGGCCGCCCTATCGGACATCAATTAGGGGCAGATGCGATAGACAATAAACAACAGAAGACTCTAAATTGATCAGTGCATTTGAATTGCATTAATGTTTAAACTTAGCTTTTAAAAGTACAACGATAATTTATCTGCTGACACTTAATTTAAAAACATTTTGATGTATGTAGGTCCTAACTTCCCGTAAAAAGTATTTTATTTCATAGCTTACTTTTGCTATATTCCGCATTTAAAATTGATTAATCCCAAATTTATTTGCGACTTATAAAAGTTGTTATCATACAAACAAGTCGTTGCAAAAGAAATCACGTAAAATGTCGCCGAAAACAATCGCAGTAATATCGGCCTGATTCCAAAATGGTATGACATATTGGACTACGGCCTCTAGGTGTAAAGTTAAAATGTCTGACATACTGACACGCGCATATATATATATATATATATATATATATATATATATATATATATATATATATATATATATATATATATATATATACTTCTCTGTGTTTGTCTATGTGTGTCTGTGCATATATATATATATATATATATATACTTCTCTGTGTTTGTCTATGTGTGTCTGTGCATATATATATATATATATATATATATATATATATATATATATATATATATATACTTCTATGTGTTTGTCTATGTGTGTCTGTGCATATATATATATATATATATATATATATATATATATATATATATATATATGTGTGTGTGTGTGTGTGTGTTGGTAATAATAAAAAACGGTGACTTTTCTTATCCATTTCGATTGTGAACTCCGAGATGTTAAACTCTTCAGTTAGAAATCGCATCCGTAAATGGAGCTAATACACAATATACAATAATAATTGCTACTTATATGTATCTATATCTAAATATATATATATATATATATATATATATATATATATATATATATATATCTGTATGTGTGTGCGCATGTGTTTGTAGGTGTGTGTGCCTCTGTCTGTGTGATTATGAGTTGACTTAGTGAATTTTCCTTTAGAAAATATTGTACCTAATTATTAATTGACTCTGTTCAATTTTAATTATCAGGAAAAATACATTTCGCCAGTAGCATGTCACAGTCTTAAAAAAAGCCCAAAGTAGGTAAGTGAAGACAGAAGTAAAGCACGTTATTCCTATATATACCGCATTTCTACAAGATATGAGTTATCAGTGAGTTAGCACAACTTCCAATCTTTTCTTTCTTTATCATAGTAAGGCCTTGTCTCCCACTCTGTGTTCTGACATTCACTTACAAAAGCTCATGAGGTAGGTCACTCTTTCATTCGCTCCTCATGTCATCACCATATCCTGTGAGTATTAAATTCTTCAAGCCCACTTTTCTCATTATATGCTCTAGTAATTTCAACTGCCACTTTCTAATTATAGGCGTCCTTTTTGTTTCTATTGGTTTGTTTTGTTTGACGTCATATCAACCTTATCGAAATTGTTTTTATTGCTGGTAATAATTATTTTTCCACATAGGTATTGCTGGTAATATTTTTTTTTCAAAAATGTTTTGCTGGTAATATTTTTTTTTCAAAAGTGTACTGTTGGTAATATTTTTTCATTTTCAAAAATGTGCTGCTGGTAATACTTTTTCAAAAAAAGGTATTGCGGATATTAAAACATATTTTTACACTTCAATAGTGTTTTAACCCTTTTTGGGGGGATTAACTATTTTTCCATAGCTGGGACCCTGACAGTTGCCACAACCCCAGAGTGGACCTGGAAACACAAGCCATTAAGAGGTGGTCCCCTTTTTCTCAAAACCTAATTAAAAGCCTTTCTGTCGGATGTAGATTATAGTCATTAGCCAGGACGCGGATCCATCTTGTTTCTATTTCCTAAAAGTTTCATCATTGCTCACATTTTTAGACCATTCTATTCTCATCATCCTTATGTAGAACCACATTTTTTGCTTCAAGTCTATTCAACATCTCTGTAGAGATTGTCTAGTATTCACTCTTATGTAGGAGGACCGATATTACATAGATTTTCAGCAGTCTTTTCTTTGTTCCTAACGAATTTCTCCTGTTTCTTAATAGTTTGCTTAGCTTTTGGAGTACACCTTTGTAAAGGTTGGAGCATCATATGTAACCTCTATTATCAATGTTGACAAACAATTATCAAGTATCCACTTATCGAAACCCAAGACATGTTAATGGGATAGGGCTTTATTTTATTTTTTTACGTGATCCGGTCTGGTTTTATATAAGCGAACTAGATCAATAATGGCTATAAAGGAGCCAATATGCAAACATTTGAATTTCACTAATATAAACGTTTTTAAAGGGAAGCAGTAACTAAAGGATGGAACTTTTTTCTGTAGCTGTATAATTTTATAGCCTCAGGAAATAAGCCAATCATAAGACTTCAGTGTTGAAATATTTATATAGGGATGTGATCTTTTTTTCTTAAGGTGTATAATTTTATCTCTTCAGTAAAGAATCAAATCCGTCATTGGTATTTAGAAAGCAAATATATGCAAAAGTAGGACACTTTTGTCTTGAGGTGTAAAATTTGATTGCTGCTAAATTGGGTGAAGTAATCATCGTTTTTTTTCTAATAAAATGTGTATGGCCGGAGGAAACTGTTGGTTAATCGGTATTGTTTTACTGTCTCAGACACCTATTAAATTAAGCATATGATTTTACACATGCAATTAATAGAAAATTACTCCATTTAGAATTCATTAATATTATCTGTCGATATTTCTGCGATGAGGTATTAGGTTGGTGGAAAAATAATGACGTAATAATGTCGTTTTTGACGTTAAAAAATACGTCAAAAAACGACATTATTACGTCATTATTTTTCCACCAACCTAATATTATATACATTATTTACATTATTCGGACTATTGTCCTCATCTTTATCACCATATTTATCAAAAAGTTTCGACCGTTGTACGCTCCGGCCTTCTACAAGTGGTTGGAATGCCCAACTGAACCCTTTATTTCACTCACTGGGAAATTCGTAAACATAAAGAATCTGCACATATGCTAGGCCACAAAAAATCTTCCCGAGCCGACCAACCATAGGAATGAATACAATACCGGAACCAGTCATAAGGAGTGCCAGAGAAAAGTGATAATAATAAAATTGCAATATGAGCTCAGGTAAAAACATGTAATGATAACAGCAAAAAATAACAGTATGAGCACTGGTAAAAAAAAGTGTTTTATAATACCCAGAAATTCATACACAGATGTCCTCAAGGACAATTGGCACAGTGGATAAAGGCGTTAGTCAGTGGCAGGACACAAAGAGTGTGAGTTCAATACCAGGTTAAGGCGGTGGGTAACTGATAGCCGACATTCATTAGACATGGCATGTAGAACTAGAACAGTCTAACCCAGTGAGCGAAATCAAGGTTTCATTCCAACCACCTGAAGAAGGCTCGAGCGTACAACGTCGAAACGTTGTAATACTTATGACGAAAAAGATTAATATTATTGTCGTATTTACTCAAGAACTGTCACATTAATTTTAAACCCTCGATAGACGCATCATAGCAGACTTGTAATACATGTCTATACTAAATAAATTTTCTATGCGTTTCCATAGTAAACACTTCCGTATTAATATAAAGTGAAATACATTTCCGTAGTAAATTTATTTGCAATATATTCTGGTATAAAACTAATTTGTGAATAAAATTCACTTGTGTATATATTCACAGAAGATATGTATATTAAACTTATTAGGTTAGTGCAAAAATAATGACGTAATAATGTCGTTTTTGACGGATTTTTCATGTCAAAAAACGACATTATTAGATCATTATTTTTGCACCAACCTAATACAATACATTGCTCTACTAAACTCAATTGCAATTTCTGAAGTAAACTAATTTATAATACATTCTTATAGTTAACTAATTTGCAATAAATCACCCAAGTCAATTCACTTGCAATGTATTTCTATAGTAAACGCATTTGCAGTACATTTTTATATTAAACTCATTTAAAATACATGTCTATATTAACAACATTTAAAATAGATTTCTACAGTAAATTCATGCCCGATGTATTTTTTATTGAACTTAATTGAAAACCCGTTTGCAATACAGTTCTATAGAAAATTCCTTAGGGAATTAAATTTTTAGCAAATTCATTTGGAACAGGGTTACATTGCTGCAGTAAAATCATTTGAAATACATTTTTACAAACCCTTTCAAAATACATTTCCATGGTAAATTCATTTGCATTGCATTTCTGTAATAAACGTATTTGCAATACATTTTCATAATGAACTCATTTGTAATGTAATACTATAGTAAACTCATGTGTGAGGAATTCTTATGGTAAACTCATGTGTAAGGCATTTCTATAGTAGACTCATTTATAATGAATTTTCATAGTAAACTCATTTATAATATATTCCTATAGTAAAGTCATATGTAATACATTTCTGCAGTAAAGTCATTTGTAATGCATACCTATAGTATACTCATCTGCAATGCATTTCTATAGTAAACTCATGTATAATGCAGTTCTATAATAAACTCATTTGTGATGCATCATATTGTAAAATCATGCGCAATGCATTTCTATCGTAATTCTATTAACAACGATAATCTCTAGTAAAATTATTTATTCCATAGTAGGTCGTACTACAAAGTTCTCTGTTCACCTAAGAAAAATTTCGAACATAAAAATAAATAAAAAATCTGATGTTTCATAATTTTGTTGGAATCTGGGAATTAGGACAGAGCGAGAAATCTTCCAGTGATTGTTCGAACATATAATCTAGAAGTCAGTAATCATTCTTTTAATTACGGATTAGAGGAAAAATTATTCTTGCTAATTTCTACAGCATTTCCGTATTCATTAGCAATGTATTTATTTCATACAAAAAATGACTTAATTCGGCAAATAAAGCTTACCATAATTCTTGATGCTTAATAATCATCTTTTTTTATCCCAATGTTAATTAATTCTGCAGAAAATCATTTACAATGCATTTTATAGTAAAAAAAAGATTTACAAAGAATGTAAGTTGTAAGAAAAAAGCAATACATTATTATTCAATGTATAATGATACTAATTATATCAGTAAAACTTTCTTTACTTCCTGACCTTTCACCATACATTTTCTTTATATTAAAAAAAATATTATAGCAAAATCCTTAGATATATATATATATATATATATATATATATATATATATATATATATATATATATATATATATGTATATTAATAAAAAGAAAGAACAGTAAGATATATAATCCGGTGTTCTTATAGATATTTTTATTTTTACAAAATAGTGCTCAATGTAAATTTACAGAGCATAAATATTATAAATTAATAGACTTAAAATATGGTTTTTCGCTACACAGTTCCAACCATGATTCAAAAATGGAAGCTAAAAGCCCCGAATTTAATTTTGTACTTAAATTAAAGACATTAGTTCCATTTCATCCTCGCTTGTCTTTAATTTAAGTACAAAATTAAATTCGGGGCTTTTAGCTTCCATTTTTGAAACATGGTTGGAACTGTGTAGCGAAAAACCATATTTTAAGTCTATTAATTTATAATATATATATATATATATATATATATATATATATATATATATATATATATAAGTTTCATTAAAGACGACAGATCAGGTACTACGATTAAGCTGTTTATTTCATTTTTCTTGTGTTCGAACAAGAGTTTTCGTTTCTGAACATAAAAAAAATAATTAAAAACCTTAATCGCAATGCTTTGTCTGTCGTCTTTAATGAAACATGATGTATAAATGATGGCTTGCTGCCTAAATACTATATATATATATATATATATATATATATATATATATATATATATATATGTGTGTGTGTGTGTGTGTGTGTGTGTGTGTGTCTGTCTATGCGTGAAGTGAAAATGCTCTTCTATTTATTAGAAGGTAAATATAATAAAATATAAATTTACGGTAATCTCTATTTAAAATGCTCAATGTCAGGGATAAAATGTATGTAAATATAAACGTGGGGATTGAAAGTAATACCCAGCGGCGACAGTCTGTTTCATGCTTAAACACAGTCTTGCACATGGCCTGATGTTTGCGTTTAAGTATGAACACACTTTTGCCGTTGAGTCTTGACTTCAATGTTACAGTTTTCACGGTGAACCATACTGCACGGTCGAGTGATCTGTTGAAGTTGATAGCGATAAAATCAAAACAGTAGCAAGACGAAAGTGAAATTTAATAAATCCAAAATATCAATATCTATATTTAAAATCCATTCTTAATCCCAAGAAATATTCGCCTACAGACTCAAGTATAAACCTGATCAATATTTACGTATAGACTCAAGTATAAACCACCAAAATATTTACTATAGACTGAAATATAAATTCAACCAATATTTACTAAAAGACTGCAGTCTAAACCTGACTTATCTTTTCCTATATATTCAAGTATAAAGCGAAAAATATTAACCTATAGGCTGAAATATAATCCCGACCAATATTTATCAATAAACTCAAGTATAAACCCTAACAATATTTACCTATAGACTCAAGTATAAACCCAATCATTATTTACCAAAAGACTCCAGTGTCAGCCTGAGTAATCTAATCTACAGACTCAAGTATACAGCCGACAAATATTTACCGATAGATCAAATATAATCCCGACCAATATTTACATATAGACTCAAGTATAAAGTCAACCAATATTTCCCTATAGATTCATGAAAACAAAAAACAAAAAAAAAAAATTACCGATGTTTACTTATATATTCAAGCATAAACCCGCCCAATATTTGCCTATAGATTCAAGCATTACCCGTTCAATATTTGCCTGTAGATTGAAGTATACACCCGACCAATATTTACGTAAAGACTTCATTGCAATCCTCACTAATCTTTACCTATAGACTCGATTATAATAAAACAAACAGATGTTGACATTAGATAATCTAAAAGGGATTGGTATTTTGTAAAATCCACCAACCTATTCCAACTAAAGTCCTCGTAATGGACTGTTTATCATATGCTTCTTCAGGTGAAAACTTACGATAGTTTAATATCGTAAAACATTCCGTAAAGAGACTATATGTAAGCACTGTAATGCCGTTTGTATTTTTTATATTCCAGTTCTAATATTTCGATATAGAATATTTTATCTACAATAGTATCTGAAAATGGAAAACTCGATAATCAATAAACGTAACTCTCTATTTGGAATTTATGAGATGACAATTTAATTCTAATCGCACTGCATTGCATATATTTTAATATTTGAATTATTTTCTTTAATTATATGCATGACTTTTATTCCTTTAGACACAGCAACTAAAATTATTTCGACATTTTCTTGTAATAAAATCAACTGGATATTATTTTCTGATTATTTCATGCACTAAGTGTGATCACGGTTTTCAGAGCACCCCCCCTCTTGCTCGATTATAGGAAATTAAACAAATATATTTCATAGTCAGAGTAGAAATTCAAAACTAGATCTAATTTTAGATCGTCTTTTAAAAGTCTACAGTGACTTTAAGGAACATTACTTAAATTTTGTTTTATTAAGTTGGTGCAAAAATAATGACGTAAAAATGTCGTTTTTTGACGTATTTTTAACGTCAAAAAACGACATTATTACATTATTATTTTTGCACCAACCTAATATATGTGTTCCTGTAAAAAACTTATTTGCAATTCATTTCCACAGAAAACTCATTTGTAATTTAATTCTATGGTAAACTCATCTGTAAGGCATTTCTATAGTGCACTCATATTTAATATATTTCTACAGTAAATTCATTTCTAATGAATTTTCATAGTAAGCTTATTTGTAATGAATTTTCATAGTAAACTCATTTATAATGCGTTTCTATTGTAAATTCATGTATTCCGCTCTATAGTAAACTCATGTACAATATATTTGCATATTAAACTCGTTTGTAATGTATCCTATAGTAAAATCACCCGCAATGCATTTCTATCGTAACAACGATAATCTCAAAATCGTTTAATCCTTAGTACTGCCTTCTACAAAGTTCTCTGTTCACCTAAAAATACTTCCAACATGAAAATAAAGATCTGATGTTACATGATTTAGTCGGAATCTGGGAATTTGGCCGGAGCGATGAATATTCCAGTATTCATTCGTACATATAATACCACTATAAATCAGTAACCATTCTTTTAATTACTGATTAAAGATATTTATACTTGCCAAATTCTACATCATTCCCGTAATGCATTAGCAATGAATTTATATCATAGAAAAAAAAAACTATTTCTGCCAGTAAGGCTTACCATAATTCTTTTGTTTTATCTGGATGTTTCTTGAATGGTGTTTTATATATACAGGGTGACCCCAAAAAAAGGGAACTTTTAACAATCCAATAAAACCAAGAGTGATGAAAGAAAAATATTTTATTCATCGTAATTGAAGCCATAAAATATGCCATTTAAAAAACAATGATAGAATTTTCATTTTTTTTAAATTACGTCCTGTAGATGGCATCCTCCTGTACGAATGGATTTTTGAAATCTCTTGTTGAGATTCCTCATTGACTGCTGCAAAATCTCAGCTCGGATACTGTGAATTTCATCTTGAATTCTAAATGGCAAAATATTTACTTGCTCAAGGTCACTGTCTCGCAATGTTGCCACTTGCTCATGTCTGGCAATACGCACTTCAAAAATTCCCATTTTTTGGGGTCACCCTATATTAAAATTGATGATTTGCGAGCCTAATTCTATATAGCGTTAATCTTAAAACATTAGGTTGCCTCCATATACAAGGTATCCACTATGACTCCTTAGTCCCCGAAAATAAATCAAGAACCGACGTATACAGGAGCACGAAATAAATCTTTCTTTGGCTAAACTTCAAGGTCCCATTTACACATGAATATATAGTTTTAGGATAGACTCACATTTTGGAAAATTGTTTGGTAGGTACATTACTTCTCTGATCTTCAACCAAATATTGCAATACGGGTATCTTATACGTCGCTCCTTCATGTGAACGTCTAGATACGGGTACTGTAGAAATCACACCCTTATCAAAGCGTTCAGATAAAGGTACTTTGGAATTTTCTCAGTCTTGAATATCATGGTTCATCTGTTAAAGATGTTGGTGGTATTTATGTGAGTAAAGCACCAAAATAAGACGGTTAATATGCTTCTACCTCTGAAGAGCAAAGATAAAAATTCAATTCACGCGTTAGTCAGCAATTGTACTTAGCCTAAAAGATATTTTTCTTCTAAAGACATGAAGGGCTTTATTTCCGTATGATCTCAGTAGGAAATCTAAACCGTTCTTTGGTCGACAGAAATCGGATATTACAATTTTTTTTACAGATAGACGTTTTAAAAGTCTACTTCTTATGAACATAAGAAAGAAAGAAAGAAAGAAAGAAAGAGAGGGGGTAGGGAAGAGAACAAAAATCTAAACTACGAAATATAATATTTATTTTTTGTTACTAGTTTTCGTCATCTTCTTCTTTACGCCATCTTAGCTCTTCCTCTAAGCTGTTCTTTTATTGTCTTTTCTCCTCACTAAATTTGTCTCATTTTCTTTCTTGCACCGTAACAGAATTATCCGGAATTCTAGAGAACTAACATTTGGAATTGGAATAATACGATTGATAAAGCCGACCTTGAATCCGTCACTAAAATTCAGAATGATGAATTCTAAAGTCCACAAATAACTCCGTATTATTCATGACAAATTCAAAGAGATGAGAAACCCAGTGGTACCAAGTGTTTTTATTTTATTGATTGATTCGTTTTCTACGGCTTATAAATTCTTTTCAGGTTATTTTTGCCAGAAAATACTTTTAGATTTTAACAATTGTTTTAGTTGACAATGGTTATGGGATACAAATCTTACTAATTAACCAATAACTGTGAGTAAAGGATGTGGACCCATGCCTTTCCAGAGAGTATTTGAACGTAACTGGAATTGGAACTCGGCCCTGCAAGTAAATATTTCGAGCCAGCATCTGCACATCCAAGTTTTCTCCAGCTGTATCACCCGCGCATCCAATATTACACCTGTTACTCCTAAGCGTTCACTCATGTAGGTACTGACCAGCCTTAACTGCACTAAGTGCCCTTTAGTCCAACACCAATAGATGCTACATAACTAAAACATTGATTTGAAAACTGACGAGACAAATCTGAGTAAAATGAAGAAATCGATTACACCTTGTCATTCCTGTGGGTTTAAAATTGACCGTATAGTGAAATAAAGTAGATTAAAGCGGTTGTTTCAATTAATATTCACAAGGGTGTACATCAGTGGACCAGGAATAATAGAAAAAGTAAATATACTGTAAAGACGGAACAAATATATGGCTGACCTCTTCCGTAACAAACATCACCTAAAATACATACAACCTTCGAAGGCTCTGTAGTATTATAAAATCTGAAGATCTGCTCTGAACATGATGGACATATCCAAATCAGTAGAACTAACTCGGATAGTAGTAAGAGTTACTGTCATCCTTAAACCATTTCAATATCGATAAGGTTGAGGAAATAATGAATGGAAAATATATCAGAAGACCTCAAACCATTTATCTTCATAACGATATTAAAGAGGACAGGTGTAAAATAATGCTAATTTCTTCAGACAATTACCGTATTTGACGGCATATAAGACACTTTATATATATACATATATATATATATATATATATATATATATATATATATATATATATATATATATCTTTTAAAATACTCCTGCGTCTTATATGTCATATGTAGGTTTAAAATTTGCGATAGTCGGCCGAAATTAGCTACCTGGCAACTACTAGTAGCTTAGACTTTATAATAACTTTCATATACCTATTGTCATTATTTTAAGGGCTATAATGCATATTAAAAGTGTTATCATTGATAGTATACTTTATATTAACTTTATCACGTTTAATATTACTTTTTTTTATTAAAATTATATGTAATAAATTCAAATTATATATTTGTAAAATATATTTGTTTCATTAATATTTTTCTAGCGATAACTCCATGTTGCATTGGTATAAATACAATCAGAATTTTTATATCCTAATTATTTCACTACGATGTTTACCAGATGCGGGGTGTACAGATCAGATAAAGGAAAATTTTTGACTGAATTTTAATGGTAACTGTACTGTTTTGATCAATTGTAATAACTGCTTGTTTTTTATTTTGTTTTCTTACCTTTGGATATAATAAAGTTTGTTTGTTTTAGGCTCGTGTTCTGTTTTTCCTATTATTTTTCGTTTAATTGTAATCATGACTTGTTTATCCAAAATAATACCTTATAAATATAGTCTATGCTGTATCGTTTGCTACTAATTTTACTCATTACTCTTTTTTTCTTGATTTGCCCTGCTGAAATTGGGGTGCGTCTTATGCATCCCTGCGTCTTTCACCGCCAAATACGGTAACATAATGAGCCACATAACTAAACCTATTATGAGAATAATGAATTGACCTCTTAGCAGAATGATCGGTTGTGGCAAAAATATTCAACCATTTTTTAAACATAATGGTAAAAATAGTTTCAAACTTTCTATAAAGAATTATCGCAATTGGTTTTAATGTGAACAGTATGAAAAAAAAATGGCGCAGCGTAGAAAACGTGATGAAACTGTCGTTTTGAAAATGGCCGATATAAAGAAATTTGAAGTGATAAAGTAGTTGAACATTTACAGAACTATTTTTAATGTCAGAAAAGTTTTAAAAGGAGCAAAGAACCTCACCAAATTCAATTCCCGATAGAAACACTTCGGATCATACCAGGATAATCCTTGAAGTCGTCAAAAAGAAGGGGGAAGGAAAATCGACAAAGAATCATGAAAGAGATGGTAAACCAGCTAGATATTTCGGTTAGGTTGATAAGGAGGGTTGTGGAAGAGGGTTTACGAATACAACCATACAAGATTCAAATACGTGAGCTATTTTCAAGCGCCTTCGAGCAAAACGGGTTGGAAGAGAGAATAAAATATTGGAGAAGATGCAGCGTGAACGTGTTTTCGTTTGGTTAGAAATTTTCGTTTTTCACTGTAGAGGACGTGGACAAATACGAAAACGATAGGATTTAGGTCACTTCCCAAATGAACAATTCCGAAGGTATCTGCACACATTTTAAGCGACAGAAACCAACTGGTTTCACAGTTTGGACTGTTGTTTCATCTGGTGGTTCTTAATTGCCGATGGTGTTCATGGCAGAAGGATTGAAAGTGAGTAACATTTTACCAGGATCTATTGGATTTAGATGTGTTTCCCAGGTTGTTTCTTCACGCAAGAAGAGACCCGCATGCACTGTCAATATGACGCAGAACTAGAACAAGATAAATTTCCACAGATGTATTTCTAAGGCAATTTTGTCTCAGTGTAGTCCTAATATTAATAAACTTTGCGATATGATCCATATTGGAGATTGCTGTTTTACGTACTCGGGTATATTAGACCTAAAAAAGGTCTTATGACGTTATGTTGTAATTTAAGCGAAGATGAGGTGAGGAAGTCATGTACTACAAGAAAAGAGATATAGTTCTATGGTGAAAGCTAAAAGTGCTCTTTTGATTTTTTTTTAATATATGTAAAATATTATTTAAATTGTTCGGACAGTTTTCCTTATCTTTACTGGCACATTCATGACGTTTCGTCCGTTGTTCCTCACCTTCTTCAGGTTATATTTGTTGGAATTTCGAATCGAACCATTTATTTAGTCCATGGTGTTTAATTGTTTCAATCCCATGAGTCATGCCTTTGGATATCTTAGTTTTAGTTAATTTCTCTTGATAACTCAACGCTCTGGCCAGGGTCTTTGTGTCAAGTGACTTTTAGATCAATCAACTTTGTCTACAGGGTCATGTGTCCACAAGTTGCGAGTTCAGTCCCTGACCACAACAGAGAGAACAGTAACTTGGAGTGTTGAATTATCAAGGGAAATTAACTAAAACAGATATTCACTTGGAAGTAGAATACTCTACCCAAGTGAGCGAGATAAAGGGTTAGGTCTGGCTATAAGATGGCGACAAAAGTCAGAACAATGTAAATTCTGTAAATAGTTGCAATACCTCATCTCAGAAATATAGGTAGATGTAAAATATTGTCAATAAATATAGAAGCACACCTTTAAATTTAATTAACAAAAATCTGGAACTTTTTGTATTACGGTTAAACGAATAATGGGTAAGTGTTTATGCCGCATACGGTAGATCATAAATAGGGCAAGAACAATGCTCGTTTGTACAAAACATGTAAAGCTTTTTATATGATTATGATGTTATCATAGTAAGCTATACAACATAAAAAGTATCACATCGATGGTATATATTATATATATATTATATTATTATATATTAATACCTATCGGATAGATCAAACAGTAGCATTTCATAAGGAACATAATATAAATTTCTCTAAATACTGAAAGAAAAAATATGTAGGAAAGATATTCGAGTAATCTATAACTTCCATTTGGAATAAACATCCATTCTTTGAATAGGAAATATTTTACTGAACACACATAACCGAATTAGGGTGTAAGCCAGGATACATTTTCTCACCGGATTTATCTAACCTATGCAGTAAGACAATCATAAAAGAAAAAAAAGGCTTACCAGGATTTATTTTTGATGGTTATTTTCATGGAAATATCAGATACTCGGTTGACATAGACTGTGAAGACTTACGGCAGTATCACTTTCAAACACTAGTCCCAGTACAATAGCGAAGTTGCGCAACGTCGAGCTTGTCAGTATCTATATGGATGACCACTTGGGCATAAAACATGCTGTAAACTTAAATGTGATGGTGGTGTACTGGATTCGAAGAAACAAGTTCGAATTCCGGTTGAGTTTGTTATATTCATTTATGCGCAAAGGCCTGTGGGAAAAGGTATTACGTCACCTGTTCTCCCTCTACCCAGCTATCAGTTAATTAGTAAAACATGTATCACTAAACAGTATTATCTTTCCTATCCAAATTCTTTACAATATAAAAATATGTTCTGACTTTAAATAACCTGCCAAGGGCTGATAAGCTATAGAAAGCGAATTAGTCAATCTGACTTAGAAGTAAAACCGATCAGATTCTTCCAAATCCAATAAAGGAAATCAAGAAGAAAGTAGCATCTATTATGATCCTAACCTTTGAAAAATAGGGTAAACGCGCAAGGAAACATTGATTGAATTTTTACGGCTTATCAATATATGCACCGGATCTCTGTATTCGGCTCTTCAAAAAGTGTGGTCTGCACAAAGCCCTCGCCATTGTAATCAAATCATACGTGCTGGTGTCTGGGTTGTCGGTTCCTAGGAACTGAGTTGCTTGATCCTCGTCCGTCGAATACGAGAGGAGAGTCTACCACACACCCACACACACACACACACACATATATATATATATATATATATATATATATATATATATACAGACACTCAAACATCAACACAAATATATTACTATTATTATCATTATTATTATTATTATTATTATTATTATTATTATTATTATTATTATTATTATTTCTATATTTACTGGGCAGACATGTTTGATTAGAAATCTGTGTGTCTGTGTGTACGCTATCCCGTGCAGCTTCGGAAAGAAATATAAAAGGAAGGCAGGTTTAAGGTAAGGCTTCAAGAATACCAGAACATGAGGGTAAGTGGCTGACCACATATGGAGAGAAAAGGAAAAATCACCGCCCTCAGTGAGATCAGGGTGAGATCATAGACAAACTACATCATTGGAAAATGCGTAAACTTAAGGAATCAGCACATATGCTAGGCAACAAAATCTCCTGAGCCGACCAAGCACAGAAATGAATACATTATGTGAACCAGTAGTAAGGAGTTTAAAGCCGAAACATATTTTGTATTGCAAGAATAATTCCATTGCTTGAGAGTGAATATTATTGTAACACTTTTTGAGAATAACAATTGATTTTCGGTGTCTAACTCAAATACCTAACCCATATCTTGAGGGAGAAGATGGATTCACAACTTTTGCACCCTTTTCACGCAGTTGCGCGAAAACGAAGGTAAGAAAAACCGAGTGGAATTCGAACTCAGTTCTCCGGTTTCTCTTTCATCGCCGCTAGGAATTATGCCCACCCACTCATCCGGGCAAACAAATAAATACAACTATTTTAGTAGCGTCATCTTCATAGACATTATCGATTGATTAATGCATGCTTTTATTAAAAAGTAGAATCGGACAAAGCAAGGACCTAGTGGGAAACGTGTATGCAGTCAATAGCTAAAATAAACGACGTTTATCTAAAATCCTCTAAAGATATTCCGGTCTTCCTTGCCAATTTTCCAAGCCTCGTTTCAGTCTGAGATATCCATCAAGTTTAGTTTTCTTTGGCATGAGACTAGCTTGCGACGTTTCAACCCTTAGGAACATTTTCAGATCTTCGCAATAAAATACAACGTAGGTGGAGGTGTCTGCTTTTCGGCTCTTTTTTTTTTTTTTTTTTTTTTTTTTGTGAATTTAATCAAAAGTAAAAAGAGAAAAATATTACGAACACTGTCTAAAGACATGAAAGCAGTCAGACAACACCTTCCAGTAAATATCACAAAAAAGAAAAATGTCATTTGGAAGAAATACAATAAATTTCTGTAGAATAATCTTTAGTGATATACATATAGATACACTGGATGCAATAGAAGTTGGATCCTTCGGGGAAATCATCAACCAGTTGGTCTCAGAAGACAGGATCGTGGGACATGTAGCGTAATATCTTGGGCTAATATTAAATGTAGTAAAATTATAGGTTTATATAAAATTGATCAATGCGTCAAGATAAATCTAGCAAATTAATTTCAATTTTTTGAACAAAGCTGATACATGTCACAATGAAGAAACCTTCATCTACATATTCTATTCAGTCAAATCTATACCTCTTCACATTTTGTAAAGCTGACTATTGTTTCATATTTTGCTTCAAAACCTAAGGAATTTTATAAGTGTGGCATTTATAAGCTTCTTTACAGATGGAATGATGTTCTAGAAAGCAAAGGGTGTTATGTTAACGACGAAATAATTTCATAAGCGTGGTTTTTCGTTTTTAATATAGACTTTGAAATCTGATATTACTTTTGCACGAACCTGATATAACTCGTAAAGAAAATAACGTCATACTTAAGATGTTGACATGCCAAACTACATCAATAAAAGGTTAGAAAAGACTCTCGCCATCATTACGGAAAAGAACGATAACAGCTACTGGACTTGATAAAATTATTTTCTTGAGAAATATTTTTAACAGAAAGATTACGTAAATTTCTGCCGACAGTAGTAAAAGCTGCTCGGTCAATGAATGCCGAACGTTTCCTTATAAGGAAACGGCTGACATTACCATTAGAGATGACGAGAACAGATACTACACTTTGATCCCATTCATATCTCCGGGGAGTAAAGAAAAGCATAATGAATACCACTGGCTTCTCGGTCAATGAATTCCGAATGTTTCCTTATAAGGAAATGGCTGATATTACATTACCATTAGAGATGAGGAGAACAGATACTACACTTTGATCCAAGTCTGATGGCCTGGGAGTCAAGAAAAGCGCAACGTACTGATGGCTGCTCGGTCAATGGAGGCCGAATGTTTCCTTATAAGGAAACGGCAGATATTACTATTACCATTAGAGATGAGGAGAACAGATATTACACTTTGATCCCGTTCAGATCTCCGGGGAGTGAAGAAAAGCATAACGAGTAGCACTGGCTGCTCGGTCAATGAATGCCGAATGTTTCCTTATAAGGAAACGGTTATTATGACCATTACCATTATCATATCCATAGTTCTATCATTTCAAGCCTTTACAGCCATGACAAGTACATAGAGTCACCTATCTTCGGTCTTTTTGTATTCCACTAGTAACAAAGAAGTTGACTTGAGAACAGACAGCAAGGATGATGCATTCCCTATCACTCTTCAACTCTATGGTCATCCGTTATTTATTCTAAATACACTGCACTTAATTTTTTTTACATTCATACAACAACGTCATTAAGTAAAACTCTATTATCAGTAGCTGTGAACATTAGAAAAAGAAAAGAAAAGATAAAACAAGAGAAACATCGAATTTTTCATGGAAGGGCTGCTCTGTCAGGTCTAGAATTTTTCAGCACTCCTCATAAAAAGTCACAATAAAAGGATAGCACAGAACAAGTTATAAAGGCTATCTAGGAGAATTACTGAATAAAAAAAAATATTATTTCGAATGAAAACGTTTACAAGAACAAAATAATCTAAAACTTATTTGCCAAAATATTACATGCAAATAGAGTCGATTATTTTATATTTTGTTTTTCGTTTAAATCAGAAGCCATTTTATCGTTGTTTGTTTAGTGAAATCTTGCAATTTTCTATTTCCTCTATTTTCCCTGATTATTGGATTGTTTATTGATGTCCATTTTGATAAACCTGCTTGGAACTGGATTAATTATTTCTTTTATTGAAATCAGTTCTTTTATTATAACCCAGTTTCGTGTGTTCTTTCCCACCAACCATATTATTTTTCCTCCTTTCGATATTCTTTTCATCATATCTTTATTGTTTCAACGCCTATTTTTTACAAAAATATTTATCATTTATCAGTTACTTATTTTTCTTCTCATTTGTCATTATTCAGTTTTTGTCCTTATCAATGTTTTTTTTTTTTTTATTATTCGTCTTTTGGTCCTTATCAATTTTTTTTTACATTTTATTTTCATCAGATACATTTTTTTTTTTTGTGATTTCTTATTATTCTTGACATTTATTCAAACCTTCCTTGAATTTGTGTGAGGTTAATTGTTTTTTTATATTTATTCTTTTTTTTTCTTTCTTTCTTCCCTCCTCTCACCATTCATTTTTCTTTCTTTCTTTTTCGTTTCACTTATTTTAATCTGTATGTAGTCGATTGCTTTTCTTTTATTCTACTTTTCTTTCTTTTTTATTTCTTTCTATTTAGTCACTATTTTATCTTTCCAGTTTCTTTCTTTCTTACTTTCTTTCTTTCTTTCTTTCTTTCTCCTGCAAAACTCTTTACTCTTTTCAATATATTTCTTTTTCCATTCTACACTTTGTTCCCATTTGTCCTATTTTCTTATGTTTTCATTCGTTCGTACTTTCTTTCTTTCTTTCTTTCTTTCTTTTCACTCATTTTTAATCCTTCTATTTCAAGTCTGTCATTTTTCTTTCTTCCATTCTTTCTTTTTCCTTCTCAAAACTTTATTTCTTACCATAGATTATATTTTAGCATTTTTCTTTCTATTTCCTCTCTATGTTTTGTTTTGTTTTCGTTCTTTCGTTCTTTCTTTCTTTCTTTCTTTCTTTCTTTTCACTCATTTTTAATATTTCTATTTCAAGTCTGTCACCTTTCTTTCTTTCTTTCTTTCTTTCTTTCTTTCTTTCTTTCTTTCTTGTCTAGATCATGTCACCCTTTTTGAGTCGAGTGTAAACCAGTCCGTTTTCAAACTTTTTTGACAATTTCTTGTGTGGAATATCATTAAACTCACTAACCTAACATGAATGAACAATTCTTTTGTATCGTAATACTCTGTCTACCATTAACTTACATCTGTATTATTAATTCGACTCTTAAGTTTTATTGTAATGTGCTTTCTACTATAGCGTTAATAATGTAATCTGCACGATTCTACAGCATAGAGACTATTATTGTCACTCTTACAAGCACGCAGACTTTCTGTATACAGTACACGATTTAGTTTCTACTGTAATATGATCAATTCTTACATTTCTACGATAATTTCCAGTTTATCTCTCAGTCTTTGACCGTAATAATTCCGTCTGTTATTAAAATATTCAGACTTTACTTAACTTATAATCATATGTAATATACGGTGTTGCATTAAATTCTATATATTCAATATACTGCCTTCCACAACGGTTCTAGTGTAATATTCTGTCCATCATTATATTCGTGCATATTCATACTGACATTATAATTTTTAATGTTATATACAACCAATCATTAATATTTTATTACACATTTCACTGTCTTTCATAACGTTTCTACAATGATATGCAGTACACCATTAAATTTAAACTGCTGCAAGTCATCCAGCAATAGGTTTTTGTGTTAATGTCTAATTTGTCGTTAAATATATGATTAAGTCGAATGAGTAGACTTTTATGTAAGATTCGTAGTCAGGGCGAAAGTCGCAGAAAGGAAATTTATGTAATCGGTGAGTCAAGTTCAAATTCTGATCAGGTTTTGCATTTATTTGCGACCTTGGGAAAAGGTACGAAATCGTTTCTTATCCCCATCTTCGTAACTATGGTTTATATAGCGAGGAGGACTCGCTTCTCTAGCGTTGTTTGGTAATCATTCTAAAAGATGGCCAACTCTGTATTAACAACCATCTTGAAGAAAGATGAACTCCGTCAGACTATCTTTCACTAGAGAACATCATCTACTGCTTCGCTTGAAGTATATATAGTGCTCTTCTGATCCTGAAGAAAAACAGGGTTACGCCCATATCACGTTGAAACATCGGTTCTTACACGAGTTCCGAAGTTAAGCAACGCTGAGCCTGGTCAGTTATCTAGATGCAAATACCAGACGCTGTAAGCTTGCGTGTGCGAGTAGTGTAATGGAATACGTCTCGGAATTGTAAATAGGTGAACCGAGTTCAAATTCCAGTCGGGTTCGTTATATTGACTGACGCGCAAATATAATAAGGAAATGTAGGAATCTACCTCTTCTCACTCCAGCTACAGGTTAATTGGTAGGGCTTGTATTGATAATAATTATTATTTCCTAAAACTTCCTTAAAATCTAAAAATATTTCCTGCGTTTATGTAACCTCCAAAAAGTTTATATGCCGAAATGAAGCAAATCAATCAGTGATGAGTAACAGGATTATATTCATGAAACAGGATACCTTTCGTTATGAATAATCAAGAGTGGTCTCCCTTCGTTTTTGCTACTCTCCTCTTTGAGAGAGCTATTTCTGTTTACTGTAACTAGAAAAGGACACTATACGGTGACATTGTTTTCTCAGTTGAATAAAGCTTTGTTAAAGCCTAAACCTTGTATTCTCAGTTGAATAAAGCTTTCTTAAAGCCTATATCTGCGTACTTTTGTTAATACACTTTTATTTAAAGAAATCTCTTCTCGATAATGAATTTTGTTGTGAACTTATTTCTCATGTGACTGATCGTTGTCCGATTCACGTAAACTTGGGAAGAGGGTATTGTACATTATTTTTTTTCTGGGTTTATAAAGAACGTTACATAATTAAAAATATTATTTGCAGAAATTACAAGAAAAAAAAATTGAACTTTTTCTAATGACCGAATTTAATAATATGCTAATATCTCAACTTACTTTTGATCATTATTATTTTAATAACTCTAAATTTAAAACTAAACAAAGAGGTAGCTACTTAGAGCAGCATTCAAATACTTTTTTTTAACGAAGTTAGCTTAAAATAAAATAAAAATTAATACAATTCAGAAATTAAATGGATTGTCTGTTCGCGTCACCAACGATCGTTCAGCGTCTGACGTCTCGTAGTTGTCAACTTGACGAGACCAAAGTTTCAAATTTCTTGAATTTAGGTATCCGTCGCCCGGGACGCAGAGATAAAAAAAAATATATAGTTAAATATTCTTCTCTTGCTTTTTTTTTTTTTTTTTTTTTTACTCCTGAGGGAGTGGCGACTTCTGGGGTTTTTGCCTCTCGTTCGATAGCGTTCTTTCGGGGGATTGGCGCATTTGTGTCTCGATTAAGGGACGTGCCTCGCGAAACGGAGTGACACATGCAGCGTGTCTCACTGGCGATGGTTCGAGGTAATGCTTTCTCTATCATTGCGTCTGGCAGAGGATAGAAAAAAGATTGTTTGTAGTTACTTTGTTCAAACGTTTTTTTAAATAAATAAATTTCTCATTGTTCATTTCTTGACTGACGTGGTCTATCTTGAATACTTTAAAATATTTGTTAATTAATGCATTAGAAGATCAAGAATAATGTGTATTGATAATGATGGAGACTCTCGTTTTGTTATGAGCCAAAGTGGGACGTAAAAGTAAAACTGTACGATGGGAAACTAAACTGAGGTTGACAGGAAACAGAACTGGAGTCATTTATTCTGTCAGATCAGACAAAAAACAGTAGGGCGATATTCACAAGGGGTTAAGTTGGCAATCAATACAATTTGTAACTATTAGCGTCAGCATAGTTTCGAGTTCAAAATATAAGAGAATACTATCTTTACTGTTTTCTGGCTCTCTTTTTATTCCTTTTTTCTTTTTATCAATCCGTCGGTCTCTGAACATTTTTCTCTTAATTTCTCTTTTTATTTCTCTCTCTCTCTCTCTCTCTCTCTCTCTCTCTCTTTGTCAAACATACTCTTTACTTATGTCACTTATTTTCTCTTTCTCTCTCACATGCTTTTCCTTCTATTTTCATTCTTTTTCTCTCTCTTTCTCTTACCCTCTAACTTTCTCTTAATTTTTCTTTCTCTTTTTCTCTCGCTCTCTCTCCCTCTCTCACGTTTTTTGAGATGTCTGCAAAACGCTTTCAGAGGAAAACCTTTCCAGAATGAAACCCAGATTTAAAACTCTTTCACAACAAATTTGCAAAACATATTGAAGATCTACTTGATAAGCAGTAACATATCATTGCAAATAATGGTGAATATATAATCGTATACAGTGCAATTGTACTTTATTTTTTGAAGAATAAAATTGATCAAAACAAGCGTAAATTATTTATTACTCAACCTAATGAAGCGAATTGTATCAGCAATTTCAAATCGGTACTTGTACTTAAAAGCTGATTTCTGAAAACTAGACATTGTTCGATCTGGTTAATTCATTAACGAAATAACAAATTATTTATTTGAATTGCAAATTTCTCTTCGGCAACATCTATTTTTAACCCTTTGAGCTCAGCGTTCATAAACAATTTTAACCCTTTTGCCTGAGTCAAAATTCGCAAATAATTGGTATGTAAATCTTTCACGGTAGATATAACAATAGATATAAATGTTTACCCACCGTTCAACCGGTGGTTGTCCATCAAGCCATTTTGATCTACCACTATTCAACCGGTGGCTGGGCATTA
This sequence comes from Acanthosepion lycidas, assembly GCA_963932145.1. NCBI lineage: Eukaryota > Metazoa > Mollusca > Cephalopoda > Sepiida > Sepiidae > Acanthosepion > Acanthosepion lycidas. Next base: position 24,061,334 of record OZ010579.1, on the reverse strand, counting down.
GTTTATTTTTCTCTACCACCTGTAAAGCGGTGGTCAGGCCTCAAAGGGTCAAATATTTCAATTATTTTCTGAGATTTGAACATAATTTATTTAACATTCTTCAACTCAAGCGAGTTGTTAGCAATAAACTTTTCCAATATTATCCCAGTACGGCGTCCACTGTAATAAATTTACGTTCGCAAATAGTGTTAATAACGCAAGTATATTTCCATGAACCAAGGGAAGTTGTGATGCGATCAACCACATAGCTGTTCCGAGGCCGGATTAAGAGAGATAATGAATTTAACTTGTAAGTTTTGCTTCACTATAAATATTTCACTTGTATCTACGTGTGTAAAATTGGTCTAAAATATAGATATAGAGAAAAAAATATAAAGAGAGATACGTATAAAGTTACAGTGACTTCTATCAGTTAGGTTGCTAAGATATGATATATTGGACCTGTCAATTATAGTTAAATAATCTTAAATCATTAATTCTATCAGCTAAATAATGAGATGATGAGCATTAATTAATTTTACATAGAAGCATTTAATTAATACAGGTTTTAAACACACACACACACACACACATATATATATATATAAATATATATATATATATATATATATATATATATATATATATATATATATATATATCATATAATCAGAATACACCAAAATAAACCAGTTTATCTGATGAATGCAAAAACATAAAACCCAGGGTCACAAATTCATATCCATACTACTGAATATATATATATATATATATATATATATATATGTGTGTGTGTGTGTGTGTGTGTGTGTGTACATATGAGAGAAAAACAGATGGTGCAAAAATTCACTTTTCGTACGATTTGGTTTTAAAAAGTGCTCAATACAAAGTACAGCAATATATTATTATTATTATTATTATTATTATTATATTTGTATTATAAGCGATTATAATAAAAAAAATTGAAACTCTACACAAAAGTTTCCCTGTTTCAGTACTATGTTTGTATTTCTTCGCGTCTTTCATGTTTCAATACTATGATTGTACTTTATAGTTACGTCGGTGCAGGATAAGAAATACAATCCTTGTATTCCAACATGAAAGCTTTTGTGTAGCGATTTCAAATTGGTCTTTATTATCATCTCTTATAATAAAAATATAATATATATATATATATATATATATATATATATATATATATATATATATCGAGGTTTATTCATAATGTTTATGATTAATATCTGATTTTACGATCATAACCGTCTACAAATGTGACTTTCTAATCCATGTCATAGACGCTGACTCAGATGCATTTATGTTTATTACCTATGCACAGAGCCAACATAGTTTATATTCTAACGATATTGAACGGACTTTAGATACAGTTTCTGGAAGAGAGCACGCAATCGACCATGACCGATATATTAAATAATAGTTTCGGACTATTATTGTTATTGGCAGTGTATTTTTGTTCTGAAGCTGACCTCTAAGGTCAGATGGTAGACAAAATACGGATGTCAATTTTGATTAGCGGAGACGACCGTGAGAATGTTAGAAAGACAGAAAGTGATTTCAGGGAGTTAAATTTTTACACGTCAAACACATAGACGTGGTTATTTATTGTCTCGGGGAATTTGTTGCCTGGTGGGGTCGATAGAGCGACCCACTGGATAGTCAAAAATGTACACGTTGACGTGCTTAATAAAATAGTTAAGTTTAAAAATTCCTTTTATTAATGTTCTCATTTTACCTCCGAATAAAACGACTGGCGATCGCCCGACTGGGAGAAGACGTCCGAAAGAGAAGAATGAAGCTTTGTTGTGAAATTGACCCCGTCAACCAAAAGACTACCCCAGAAGAGGGATGTATACAACACTGAGATGCCAGGTCAGAGCAATAGTTTATCAAGAATCTCTAAATACATAGCAGACGCACAAGACCTGGTGTGGAAGCAATATTCAAAACATGGTAGACCTTTAAATGCATTTATATTTCAAACGAAAACATTTTTTGATTGTAAGGGGTACGCTGCCGTTAAATTTCAAGCTCAAAAGACGTATTAATTTCGCGTGCGGGGTCTGCTCTCCAGAGTTTGGGCTAGTTAAAAAATGTAAATTTCGACCTGTTTAATAAAACAGATAAGTTTAAAATCCCTTTTGTTGAAGTTATCAGTTTACCTCCGAATAAACCAACTAGCAATCACCGGGAAAAGTGGGCCGAGAGAGAAGAATGCAGCTTTATTATGGAATGGACCCCGTCACCCAGAAGAGCGGGGAGTATACAACAATAGTTGAACAAGCCTAGCAGGTTTAACGTCTCGGGCACGAAGACTTGTGTCTTTAAGCTAACACGACTTTCGACGATTTCCGATTATTTTCGTTTCAAATTTAATTCAGAAAGTTCGTGCCAACACTTTCTAAGAGACAAATAATTTTTTTTTTTAATAAAATATCAAATGTTCGTTATTTTTTCAAGTTAGTTGTCGGTCAGATCTTGTACAATTCGTCAAGTGTTACATGAATTATTGAGATCATTTAATTAAGAGTAAACATTGTTTTATATTCACCTCTGAGGGATAATTACCTCAAGACGCACAACAAAATAATTTAAAAAATACGGACATATGTTAACTTTGTTGGACTATTGTAGTCAAGAAGAAAAGAACGCGGTAGATTTATGTGAGCATTTCTTTTAATGGGACTGACATTAATTTCCATCCTTGTGACTAGAAGTCTAAACATTATCACAAAGTTGATGAGCATTTTTGAAATAATATTATCAAACGATAACAGATAAAAACGACGTAAATATTAAAAATAATTAAATAACATCAGTAGAATTTGTTCTACAAAAACATTATATGAATTCCGTTGTTTTAATACAGGACTGTAAAAAAATTAAACTTTTTTTTTTTAAAGAAGACGATTCAAATTGGCTTCTCTAGCTAAAATGACTACCCCAAATTGAGGCCGAAATACAAATATGCTTGAATTCTCATACTGGTCAAATGCTATATTCGCTTAAATAATTGATGGTTTGTAACTATTTTTTTCAGAGAGACACCATGAATGCTTTGTATAATGTTCCTAGTACTGAATTCTCATACACGGACGGTATACTAGAAAAATAAGAATAGTAAAAAAATGAAAAACAAAAAAAAGATAAATCTTTTAGTGATCACTCCATTGTGCGTGGCGACAGCGTGCTATCTGAAAGATTCAATCAGATGAATTAAACCGATGAGCTTTGTACATATATTCTTGCCCTATGTCAAATCGGCGTGATCTACGGTTCACCGTTTCAAGACAACATGGCTAATGCTAACCTCCAGGAATGCAATTCATTGCGCCTTCTCGGGATTACATTTTCTACTGACATGAACAAATGTGAGTATATTGAAACAATTGCTAGGTCTGCTTGCTGCGAGGAAAATTGCTTTACTATAACATGCCAGACATTTTTCTTTCATCAGAATCCTTTATGCACATTTGTAAACTTGCCATTCGTTCGAGCATCGAACATTGCTGACAATTCTGGTCTGGTCAATACTCTCGACAAAAAACCAAAGAAGGGTCTGTTATATTATCGGTCTTGACCTGGCATCTCCACCAGCCATTTTATCACCTCTCCTTGCTATCTCGACTGCATGAATGTACTACTAGATTAGCAGACACATCTTATCGTTTTAAAATGCAAATGCAATGTCAATCGCGATCTTCTGCGCTCCTGAAAACTGTTCTTTTGATGTCCTTTCTCCTTACTAGGGCCTTATCATTGACGTTCACTCTTAGTAACCTATGGCGTCTTAGGGACATTATCGCCTTGCTTGGAGTGAAATGATTAAAAATTATATATATATCCCTTTCTTCCTCATCACCTACGAATTGTCTTGTCACTTTTTATTTGAGTTCCATAAAAAGAATCCTAAAACAATAAAAAAAAATGACGACATATCAGCAGAGCATTCAGGATTTTCACTTCTATCATCACCGTCGAAGAATTATCCTGGAAAGCAACCCTATTCAATGCTAAAAGGAGAGAACATGGGGAAAAACATATCAAAGACATCACAATAGATGCTCCACAATTAAATTTATCGGGAAACATCTAGTCGGAATTTCCTAAGGGGTTAAATCAGGAGAAATGATTAGCATATATTTACAGACAGTTTCAATAACAGAACATCTGCTTGTTAACTTGCATTATTTCCATTGGTCGGACTGTTATCCTCATCATATGCAAGTAATCATAATACCTCATCTAAGGGATATAGATAGATAACTGCTTGTCAAATTTGTCGAATAGTTAAATGAAAATAATCATCAAAAAGGGAACCGGAAAACGGGTTTCAACTTCCGGCTGATACCGCATGGGCACACTTCGTGCCTTCTATATACTCTCTGTCAATTACAGACATCTCGGCAAAGATTCTACTCACTGGTAAGTCACACGCATAGAAGGAAAAATTTGCAGCAGCATCATTTGTAAACAAATATTCCTTGCTTCATTTTACATTGGAAAGGGACAGAAACGGCTCGAAGAAATAAATAAAGTGTAAGTCCAGTAAGGCACCATATAGATCTCCACTGGTAAAGAAAAAGAGGATTTTAATAATGCATACACTTAGAGCGCTATCAAAAACAAAACACGTATCTATTTAAAATAAAAAAAAAGTGTTCTTCGTTGTTAATATTTTTCCTAAAACATATTTCGATATCTTCGCAGGTTTTTCTGGGTTAAAATAAATTTGCTGATTTTTTAGGGCTAAGATATATTTCTTTTTTTCTGGGATCTCATGTTTTGGCAGCTTTCACTGGGATAACAATTATTTTATGGTTTTCTGGGAGAATATATTTTAATAGGACTTTCCTGATTAACATGGTTGTCCCGCATAAGATAAATATGCATGATTTTTTTTTGTCTTTTTTTTCGTGAACACATGTTTGCAAATTTCACTGGGATAACACACATTTTTTTAGTTTCCTTGAATAACATTGATTTGTAGGTGTTCCTTTGCTAACATATATTGGGACGTAATTCTGGACTTACACGTATTTGCTGCTTGCGCTGCATAACATATATTTGCAGGTTTTTATGGCTAACATATATGTGCAGTTTTCTTTGGGGTAACACACATTTTCTGGTTGTCTGAACTATCGTGTATTTGTAAGTGTTTCTGTGTTAACATATATGTGCAGATATTTATGAACTAAGTTTTATCTGCTGGTTATTCTGTATAACATATATTTGCATTTTTAGCTCACATATGTTTGCAGGTTTCGTTGTGATAAAAAATATTTTCTGGATTTCTGTGATAACATGTATTCACATGTGTCTCTGGCCTAACATATGATTGCTGGTTTTCTTGGGGAACATATTTACAGGTTTTTCTGGGACAGCCCATTTGATTGATGTCTGATTTATTACGCAATAGCAGATTTTCAAGTATTTGCAAATTTTCCGGAATAACTTATATTTGCAGATTTTGTGTTAACATATACTTGTTGCAGAAGATGTATTCAGACTGAAAGCTCTTAACATCTGTGTAAAGGTACCTTGATGTAGATATTTAATTCAAATTGATTTTATATCATCCGATAGATAATTTCTTATAATTTCCATCGCCTGCTCATCAGTTGAGGAACTGGGACCTGAATAGAAAGAAAAAGAAAAAATGAATAAAATGGAAAATAATTTTAAAGATTACAATATATTTGAAAGAAGATAAAAAATAAAATAAAATGAATAAAAACGGTTGGAGGTGATAAAAAAGAAAATAAAAGGAGAAAATAAAAACTAAAAAAAAGCAGATAACCAAAGGACGAATTGGTAAAATAAAAAAAAAACTTAAAAAAACACAAAAAAACAGAAAAAGCAGCATGAGAAAAAAGAAAAGGAAAGAAAAGACTTGAAACGTAAGTAAATTAAAAAGGTAAAAAAAGAAAACGGACTGGAAAATTTACGGATCCCAAATCTGTTCGGATGAAGGAGAAAATTATGTACGAAATGTATTTAATGAATGGAAGTGAATGCTTTCAAGGAATCTTAATATAAACCTTCTTGTTCCTTAGTTATTTAGTTAACAAGTACTTTACACCTAGACAATATCTCATAATTAATGAACTATTTCGTTTCGATCGTGAGGCTACAGAGAAAAGATATATTAGCGAGGCTCTATGGTTTCGGTGATAAAAAGTAGGAAAGAAAGAGAGAGAAGACGATGACACGCTCATCTTTTTAAAGGCTACTTCAGTAAAATGCAAAAAAAAAACTTGTTAATTTCAAATGCACCCTCTTTAAATAATGACATGCATTCGTAGTTACAATATTTTGTTAAATTTCTGCTAGAAAGAGTTATCATTTCTAAGAATATCCCGTTTAGTACTTACTTTTAGTACTACGCAGTTATTACTCGCCCATTTTCACTGAATGTAAGTACACACGGCTCGGACTAGGGATTGAACTCACAATTAGTACGTCACTAAATTCATGTAACTAACACTTTAATCCACCAGGCTATTTTTTTTTCAAATATATGAAGCTCAAACATTTTACAATGCAATAGAATTCCACGCGTATTTGATGGTCGTTGATATCACAAGGTGTTTATTTAATCATTAACTTCGGACTTGGCATAGATCAGAAAATTCAAACTATGACATTTTCACGTCTCTGTCGAGTTAAAATAAATAATTGAAAATTCAATTAGCGTTATGGGATATAAACAGAGTTAATATTTATTAGCCTTTGCTAATTTTCTGTGCTAATATATATTTCAATTTTCTAGCATGATATATATATATATATATATATATATATATATATATATATATATATATATACACACACACACACACACACATTAGGTTGGTGCAAAAATAATGTCGTTTTTTGACATTAAAAAATACGTCAAAAAACGACATTATTTGCACCAACCTAATATATATATATATATATATATATATATATATATATATATATATATATATATATATTTGGATAACGTATTGTAGTGTTTTTGCACTAACATGTATTGGTTGTTTTTTATTCGTGGATAATATATACATGTTGGTGTTTTTGCGCAAACACATATTTTTAGGGTCATATGAGTTAACGCATTAGTGCTATTTTTCTGGGTTAATACATTTGCATATTTTTCTGGGTTAACACATGAGAGATATTTTTCTGGATTAACATTTGCATATTTTTCTGGGTTAACACATGAGTATTATTTTCTGGATTGACATATGAGTGCTATTTTTCTGGGTTAGCTCATGAGTGCTATTTTTCTGGATTAACCTATTTGCATTTTTTCTGCGATAACATCTTTGCATGGGTTTCTGTGATAACATATGTCTGCATGTATTTTTGCCGTTACTTTCTGGTAAGCTTATGTGTAGCAGTGGGGTGGTGGTCTAAGCCCGCACCATAGCCAGTGTAATATATTGTTTATCACTGTTCTCAATCTGTAAACATTCAATCATTCCTTTGCACCCATAATGTAAGCAATTAGTGTGATGTGGACTTGTGTATTTTTAGAGTGACAAGTTAACTGAAGGTGTGCTCTATCGACGGGAGCAATTTTGTCGCGATCCCATAGAAACAGACTGTAAACATTGACTTTTGTACTCATGTTCGATAGGTGAGGCATCTTAGATAAGTAATAACAGAGGTTTAATAAATCCAAAGTTGGATTTTAAACATAGCTTTGAGCTGGCCCTCTTATAGATAATAGCTGAAACGCTGTATTTTTATGAAAAGAAAATTAGTTGCTTTATCAGCTGATATTCTAGAATGTGTTGGAGACTCGTCAAGAGGAATTCAGCTAAAGAGATGTCATTGTAAAATTTAGCAAGTATTACATTCGCAGTATTTTAGGGGAATAATGATAGAATGGGGCATATTGGGTTGGCTTTAATTTTCCGTAGTGGTTAAGGGGCTCAGAATAAGAAATTGGCAAGCCGCGTTCGAATTCCGCTAGCGATCGTTGCATTCATTTACACACAAAAACTCTTTGATAAATACGTTTCAATTTCTTTTCCGACCAGCTGTGAGTTAAATAGTAAGGCAGACTGAAAACTCTAGCCGTGTTTGGAAACCAGTGTAGAAGAAGAACAAGTCTAAATTCAAAACCTTATGTGAGCTTGACGGGATCCATGCCTGAACATTAACTAAATTCCATTCCCTTGTTTTTTTCACTTTTTTATTCCTTTCACCACAAGCAAGGCAATAAAGCCACTAAGATGCGAGGGTTTATTGGCTGTTAGCATGTAAAATACTACTGAGGAGGGAAGCCAATAAAAGAAGAAGAATTAAGAAGACAGAAGATAACGATTGACATTGCATTTAAATTTTTTAAGATCAAAGTTGTCAAAGAAGGAAGAAGATGGAAGAGATTTCCACAAGCGAGAAGTTTCATAGAAGAAACTGTTGCCATATAACTTACGGTTACATCTATGCATTTAAACTGTAAAATGATGAGTCCTTACCGCCAATTTACTACTGAGCTTAAATTCATAAAATCTAGGTACCAGAAAGATAATTTCATCAGAAAAATTACCAAGAATGTATTAGCATGAATGCAGCATGCCCTGCAAGTTACCTCAGTGCGAGTTGAGGAAATAAAAATGGGCCGGAGAAGATAGGCATCCGTGAAAACGAACAGCCATAATGAAGGCGAGAAAAATCTATGAATTTGCGATATTGTGTTTAAATGATCATTTTCAAGGTAATGCAAGAACTACGGAAAGCTACGAATTTAGGTGAGATAGAAGTATGAGTGGAATAGATATTTAAAAGTTCGACAAGTTACAGGAGTTTGACATACTTAGTAGACATGATTGTAAATATTACGTGAGTCTGATATGAGTTCGTACGGCTAATTGTAGAACGGTACTTATTGGGTTTAAGACAACCATTTACAAATTAAGATAGGAAGGAAGAAACGGAACGATTATCGGCAAAGAAGAGACATTTACGAGTCAGACATGTTACTGGCGTCTATACGTATATTAAGCGAACTCAATCCAAAGTAGTAAAGTAGAAGGGTAAAAATCAAGTAAAATAATTTGGCGAAAATAAGAACAAAATCAAATTATAAGCCATATTAATTCTACGCGCGTCTTCGCCGAATGAGAACGGCAGCTCTCAACAAAAATTGTTGAAAATGAACGGTGATGGTAAGGTTGAATGATTAGCGGCACAAATAAATTTTTAGGTATTTCTCCCCTGCAATTATTCGACATCGTGGTGATGCCTCACTTTTGAAACGGGGGCATATTGTCCATGATGAATATTAACGATTTCTTCTGTTTCAATAGCAAATCCATCAGAGATGATAAAATAAATCTGGCTGCTGTCTTTGAAAATGTTCTCCAATCAGTGATTAACAAGAGCTGGGAATAGATTGTAAATTCGAACGTTTCCAAAACAAAACTGCCCCCATTTAACCGCAATAGAGATTTTGTTTCTGTCTGCCACCAGTATGGCTGACGCTAGACTCACGGAGAACATCAAACTGCGCCTTCTTGGCTTCATGTTTTCAAATGATTTAAAGTAGAGCGACTACATCGCATTAATAGCTGCATCTACTGAAAGGAAAGTTGTGTCACTGTGTCGTGCCAAAACATTTTCTCAACAGAATCCATGTATCAGTCTATATTTCTGAGATAAGGTATTATGTACACTATTTAGATTAATCGGAATATTGTCCTCATCTTTGTTGCCATATTTATCACAAAGTTTCGGCCTTCTTCAAGTGGTTGGAATGTCGAACTGAAGTTTTATTTTTCTCGCTGGGGCAGATAGTTCTAGTTCAGTTTTCAGTTATCTCCTGTTAATTTCCCTCTCCAAGTTCTCCACTGCCTTAACCAGGTATTGAACTCACACTCTTTGGGTCTTGTCACTGGATCTAACTAATGCCTTTATCCACCGTGCCATGTGACCTTGAGCACATCTGTGCATGAATTCCTGGTTATTATAAACTGTATGTCTACAGCAATCATTTTTACCAGAGCTCATATTGCAATTTTCGTTGTTATTATTGCTTTTCTCTGGCACTCCTTATTACTTCTTCCCATAATGTATTCATTTCTATGCTTGGTCGGCGCAAGAGATTTTTGTGGTCTAGCATATGTGCTGATTCCTTAAGTTTATGAATTTTCCAATGATGTTCTTTGTCTATGATTTCAAGCTGATCCCACTGAGGGCGGTGATCTCCCTTTTCTCTCCATATATGGTCAGCCAGGCTTCATTTTCCACTTCCCCTCGTGTAACATCTTTATGGTGTTCTTGAAGCCTTACCTTAAAGGGGCGGCTTTCTCCCCTTTATATTTGTTTTCGAAGCTACACGGGATAGCGGACACACAGGTCTTTAGTCATGTTCTCCTCTATAGGCAGGGGTCTTACTCGGGAGAGGTATCTGCGAAGTGTCGTCAAGCTTTTGAAGGTTGTCCTGATGTTATATGCACCGCAGATCCTTAGTATTTTCTCTGATAACCCCTTCACATAAGGCAATCAGACTGTTTTCTGACTGTTGTTGTCCTCATCTTGCACCCGTATATCCCGGTTTATTGGGGCTGCTGCCATATACCCAGGTTAGTTGTTACGCTGTAGGGTACTACTTATACTGATAATTCTTTATCTAATGCCTCTGGGTCGCCTATTATGACTTTTGTTCGGTGTTGTAAGCGGCGAACGATCCCTTTCTTTACGCTGTATGGATGATAGGAGTTAAAATTGAGGTACTGTCCGGTGAATGTCGGCTTAAATTATACGGATGTCTTGAACCCATGCTCTGTTCAAGATATCAGAACATCAAGGTATGGGAGTGTGTTGTTACTCGCTTTCTCCATCGTGAATTCTATCGAAGAACTTATTGAGTTCACATGGTCCAGTATAACCTGAACATCTTCCTGGTGTGGCCAGAGTATGAAGGTGTCATCTACGTACCTTAACCATAGAGTTGGCTTTAGAGATATATATTCTAATGCCATTTCGTTTAAGTATATTCGCCGATGATAATTACAAGACCATTGCTAAGCACTCATCCTGGCGATATATGTCTGATTCCATTCCGAAGTGTGTTGTTTGTGCACAGAAAGTCAACATCTCCATCAGATTATCTATTGGAATACTGGTCCATTCTTCTAGGGACGAGTCAGAGGCCAATTTTTCTCTGACTACTGAAAGTGCCTCCTCCTTAGCGAACAAACTGACCACGTCCAAGCTCACTATCTGGTTGGATAGGATGGGATTATCTTTGATTATTTCCACAAAGTGGGCGGAGTTTCGGACATATGAAGGAGACTTTCCGATCAATGGGTCAATTATATCTACAAGGAAATGATTCAGGGGGTGGCACACAGAGCTCTGGCAAATAACAATCGGCCTGAGCAGAATACCGTCTTTGTGAATCTTAAGGAGAACGTATATGTTAGGTAGCTTGGTGTAACGCTGCAACAAATGCCTATACGTCTTAGGGGAGAAGTGATCCTTGTTCTTCATTAGAATCTGTCACGGTTTGCGTTTCGTTTTGATTGTAGGATCCTTTTTTACTTTACTGTAGCTACTGTTACTAATGAAGTCTTCCAGCTTTCTTGTATAAACTGATTTGTCTATCACTAAAGTTGCATTGCCTTTGTCAGCCGCCAGTATAATGATGTTTTAGTTCCTCTGCAGGGATCCGGTCGCCAGCCTCTCCAGCTTCGTGATGTTTAAATTAGGCGGCTTGGGCTTCTCCAAGTTCTGTCTCACCATCCACCTTAGTTCATCCCCCTGAGTCTGAGGTAAGTTCAAGCTCACCTCCTCGATTCTGGCAATGATGTCCAAGTATGGCATTCGCCTGATGGTTGTGGCAAAGTTGAGACTCTAATTTAATACTGACTCCTCAGCTGATATCGGCTGATGTTGATTACTACTCTCATTGGTGGGTGATGGACCTTGTGCGTCACTTTCTGACCTTTCAATCTGTTTAATTTTTGTACTTGGCGAGCGTTGACTACATTGAATTCAAGTCTGAAGGATTTATCCAGGTCATTTTGGATCCGTCTTTGGTCTTCCTGATTAGTAATTCTGTTGAAGAAATCCTCGAGCCTCTGGGAGATATGAGCTTGTAGTTTATGTTTTAACCAACGTTGTACTGGATTCTCTCTCGGACATGGGCGTGTCCCGCTTTCTCTGCGACCCGAAGAGCTCTCCTTGAATTGACGGGAAGTCTTGGTGCCAAGCCTGAAGGGATGAGCTGCAGATTTCTGCATCGGTGTAGGAATGTCAGATGGTTTGATATTCGTGTCAGTTTCTGGTAGGACTTTTCAATTTGTCTCCATATATTCGGTGTATCGGGTCTGTACTGATCCTTCAGTAACTGTCTACATTTCTGAGATAAGGTATTATGTACACTATTTACATTATTCGGACTATTGTCCTGATCTTTGTTGCTATATTTATTACAACGTTTCTGCCTTCTTCAGGTGGTTGGAATATCGAAAGGAAGCTTTATTTCGCCCACTGGGGTAGACTGTTCTATTGAACTCAGACTCTTACTCTTAATCCCGAGTAAGACCTCCCATGACTAAAGACTCTGTGTACGCCATCACGTGCAGCTGCGGAAAGAAACATAAAGGTGTGACAGGACGAGGTAAGGTGTCAAGAATACCAGAAAGCTGTAACACGAGCGGAAGTGGACAATCAGGCATGGCTGATCACATATGGAGAGAAAAGGGAGATCACCGCCCTCTGTGGGATCAGACTGAAATCATAGATAAAGAAAATCATTGGAAAATTCGTAAACTTAAGGAATCAGCACATATGCTAGGCCACAAAAATTTCCTGCGCCGACCAAGCATAGAAATGAATACAATATAGGAACGAGTAATAAGGAGTGCCAGAGAAAAGGAATAGCAACAACGAAAATTACAATATGAGCTATGGTAAAAAATGTGGAATCATAACAGCAAAAATTACAATATGGGCACTGGTAAAAATGAAAATAGGTGAATACATTAGGTTTATAATACCCAGAAATTCATACACAAATGTCCTCAAGGACAAATAGCAGTGTGGATAAAGGCATTAGTTAGATCCAGTGACAGTTTGAGGCGGAGAATTTGGAGAGGGGAATTAACAGGAGATAACTGATAACTGACATCCATTATACATGGCACGTGGAACTAGAACAGTCTATCCCAGCGAGCGAAATAAAGCTACAGTTCGACATTCCAGCGACCTGAAGCAGGCCGTAGCGTACAACGGCCGAAACGTTTTGATAAATATGGCAACAAAGATGAGAAAAATAGTCCGAATAATGTAAATAGTGTGTATCCATTTTGTACATTTTAAATCTACTATTTGGCCGAGCATTGAATGCTGCTGTCAAATCTAGTCTGGGGTTCCTGCTATTCATCTAGAGGTTCTTGATTGAAAAATCTAAAGGATGCCTACTGTAATCGATCCTGACTTGGCACCCTGACGTCAGCCATTTTCTCACCGACGTTACATTGCTTCCCTCTCTTTTGTTTTTACAAATATTTCCATGGCAACTGCTCTGACGTGTTTTTCCCCGGTTGCTCTGACTGCATGAATTTATCCTTGCTACTAGATTGACAGTTAGGTCTAACAATTTTACTATTAAAATGGCTACATGCACCCGCCACTTCTACTAGAACAGTTTCTTTTCTTTCACTTCCCGCCTACGGAACTCCCTTCTGTTTACTTGCTTCTCTGATAACTACAGTCTTCAAAAATTTAAATGCAATGTCAACCGCCATCTTCTATTTTCTTGGATCCTGTTCATCTTTTGTCCTTTCCTCAACCCTCCCTATACTTAGTCTTTTCTCTCACTTTCACTCCCTGTAACACTTGCGTAACTGTGGCATTCCCACCTTGTGGTGAAATCAGTATAGAACATTATTGATGCAGAAATTATCACCATTACGCACTAACTTCATATTCGTTTGTTGGTTGGTTAGCGGCAAATCAACACATCCATGGTTTTATTCAATTTTGGTCTGGGGACGTTGAGATTTACAAGCCATTTGTTGCCCCAGTTAGCCACTGATTGGAAGGCCTTTTCAAGAGTAGTTTCCGGATTTAAGATGTTGGATCTGTTGTATTTGCTACCAAGGCAAGGGTAAACGCTTGTGACATCTGTATAAATAGCTCGTTGGAAATTGATGACATCAGTTCCCAACTCCCGTGTATGTTGTAAAAAGGAAGCGCTGTTACAGATTTTTTTGTCTTAACTAACGATTTATTTGTAATTGAATATTAAATTAGTGACAATCTTTAATGATAGAGGCTGAATCAAAGTACACACACAACACATACACAAACACACACACACACACACACTTACACCCCCATATATATATATATATATATATTATTTATATATTATATATGCGCGTTAGTTATTGGAAAGCGCTCAATATCAGTGATAGAGCTAACATATTTAGTTGGATTGATGTGAGTTTGGGACCCTGGGCTTCACGCTATTTGCGATCGTCAGACAAACTAATTAATTTTTAAATTTTGGATTTATATATGATTGTATATATCGGTGTTTTTATGGTAGTGTGATGAAAAAATTGTCGTCGGAAACCCACTCACAAATATGCAAACATATATACACACACGTTAACTCATTGATATACGCAGACATACACACACGCACGCTCACTCATTGGAGATCACACAAGCAGAAACATATGTGAAGAATGTGAGACCGAGCATATATGCGCATCCAATGTATCGTTGCGTACATGCGTACGCAATTGGTCGCTGTATTCAATGTTGCAATGTATGGCGAATATCTTTCGTCGTTTCGCGTGTCAGTGCGCAGACCGTTCGTCTATTTTGTTCGCTGAATAATGCTTTCTCGCACACACGTATGACGAACGGTCTGCATGTTTATGTTTGGGTGATCTCCAATGAGTTAGCGTGTATGTATGTATGTCTGCGTACGTCAATGAGTGAACATGCGTGTATCTATGTTTACGTAAGTTTGACTGGATTTCCGACGACAATTTGTCCTCCCACTACCATAAAAACACCGATATACGCAACCATATATAAATCCAAATTTTAAAAATTAATCAATTTGTCTGACGATGACAAATAGCGTGGAAACCAGGGTCACAAACTCACACCAATCCAATTATATATATATATAATGGTAAACAAAAATTAGTTGGAAAGCAGGTTGATTAGTATTTGTGACAAGGTTATATTATACCTATAGAGCTTGTACTGTATTATAGTAAACATTAAAACTAAATTTATTTAAATTTAATCGAATCTTTTCAGATAATTGCAAATTTAAATTAAGATGCAAGAAAATGGCCGTTAAAAATTATTGGAAATCTCAAAATGCTCAGTTAGAACAAAATGGGTTGAAACATTTGATACTCAAGCCCGAAAGAGACAAATCATTTAATTTGATAGCACTGACTCAATTCATAATACCCCCAAAACTGGCTGACCCAAAAAAAGTTTGCCAAGAGGACCATAAGCAACTTGTTGCCAAAATATTTTTTCGCGGTCTAAAAATTTAATTTTATTCGTATGTTATCTCAAAGTAAATTTTACAATTTACTGTCCACCTACTTTTTGTTCACGCTGTATGTGCATATATATATATATATATATATATATATATATATATATATATATATATATATATATATATATATATATTATTCAAAGAGGTTTGGTTAAATAATTTAGACATACGTCGATTAGTTTTCGTTAGGATACTTTCCAGTTCGCGAATTAGTTTTTGGGTAGATTTAGAAAATTGAATAAGAAAAATACTAAAATTTTATTTCGAATAACTTTTATTTTCCCAAGTACTTTCAATCACATTTAAGACCATCTTCAGAATGGTTAAGTTGCCTGTGATGTTGTAAATGCGTTTCTGTATAGTTACAGCATTTCGACTGTTCATTTTTATGTTTATGCAGGATTCTAGATTACACATTTCAAAGTTCACGTGTTCTTTTACGTTTTTTTTTCAGTGTAAAGGGTGTACCCTTTTTTTGTTTTTGTTCATATGTATATAATATTATTTTATTTTTTAATTTCATATGCATTTAAGGGCTTTTTTGCTATACTGATAGCTGGATCTATTTATTTTGGTCTTGAACTCTTTTATATAAAGGGCTTGAAGGATTTTTAGGATTGTTATTGTTTTTTATGTAATATAGATGTATTACCAAATAATATCCGTCTAGTGTGGGCATTAGTGTTCAGTTAAGTGTTGATATATTTACCTATGGTCAGTCAAATTAAATGTAAGTCATTTTGTTAGCACCGTCGTAGTAAAGCCAACGTACGTATTGACATTTTTATAAGAGATACAATCTTCTAAAAGGCATTTAAATTGATATACAATGTTGGTCTTTTGCTAGATGCTAGTTAGCGGAGAACTGTTGTTTTGGACAAATAGGTTGGTTTTATCAAATTTAGTATAGTATATGATTCATTTTATTTTATATTTGGATCAGTGGGAGATATATCAGTGTTTATGACTTCTTTTTTTTTTAGAATTTTTTCCTCCAGTTTATAGTTGTAATGCATTTGATTACGATATAGTAAATTGAAATAGTTATTTGATGAGGTATTGTATTGATTTTTATTTATGTCACTATTTCTAATAGCTTGTCTAATTTATTGATCAACAATGTAATTAGGGAAGTCATTATTAATGAGGGCTTGTTTAATATTTTTTATTTCACTATAGAAAAACTTTCTTCTTGAAGAGTTTGCTTTTGCAGGGTTTATTAAGTTTTGTATAATCGCTATTTTGTAATAGTTAGGACATTCACTTTTATAGTTGAGAGTACATGTGATTATCCCGTTCCTCTATATATTGATAGAGAGTTGGAATAATACATTTACTACCTCTTGTTATATAAAAAAAGAAAACAAGTAGTATAAACACATAAAATACTAGTTCGTTGTGTATTACCGTAAAAAATAAGGCTCAACAACGCGAGTAATGCTTTACTGACGGATAAATTAATTTGAATGAGTCATGAAAGAAAACGTACAACACGTCTACAAATTAATTCAAACAGAAATTATAAGAATTAACTCTAACGTAATATCTAATCTGCAATATGGCTATGCTTGGCGATCTTCTCCCGGATGAGGAAGATACTCGAAAAGACGTGTATCCAATTCTCTGGAGACTTAACAATCAAGAAACATTTACGGTGACTTGAAATTGTCGGGAAAACTAATACTGACAATCAGAAAGAGTTGAAAATAAAGAGACACATTATGATGAAAAATGGCCCAGAAAATTTAACACTCACTAGACAAATGGTTGATAAACCAATGAGAATGAAGAATGGCACACAGACTCACACACTCACGCGCGCTCACACACACACAGACACACACAGACACGCACACACATACAGAAAGTGCGTTAGGTAACTTGATGCCCAACACCCACGAGAGTGTCTCTCTGAGCCTTCTTGGTCTCACGCTTTCCACAGACCTGAGCCTGAACAACTACATTGAATCAATGGCTCCATCTACCGCAAAGAAATTTGGTTCTCTGTGTCGCCCCAGAAGGTTTTTCTCGCCCGAGTCTATGCTTCACATCTGCAAATCTACCATTCATCCTTGAATTGAATACTGTTGCCATATATGGCCTGGTCTCTCCTCTATTGATCTCGAGGTCCTCGACAAAATCCAAAGACAGATTAGGCATTCTCACACACGTACTGTAGCTTCCTTCTGTCTTTTCTACAAATCTTTTCATGCTCTGACGAGCTACTTTCATTGATACACCAACTGCATTAATTTAAGCACAATACTAGGTTGGCATCACGGTCACGTCCTTTCACTGTCAAACGGTTAAATGTAACCGCCTTTTCTACTCCAACGGCGTCTTCTCTCGCAATTTTCGACACTGGAAATCCCTTCCTCCTACTTTCTTCCCTGATAGCTATAATCTTCAGATATTCAAATGTAATGTCAATCGACATCTGATGACTTGATCCCGATCCCCGTCCTTCTCTATATAATTTCTTCAAACAACCATCTTTACTCTTGGTCTCACTCTCTGCAACCCCTAGTGGCACTCCCGCCTTGATGGGGGCGGATGCTTAAAAAAATTAATTTCCCACATATGCGTTGTTTGTTTGTGATTTTTTCAAATGCAGAGCATGGTTGGATCAGTTAGACACATTCACGCAATTCACTCCGCCGCAACTTTGGAAAAGGCATGTTGTACTGCTTGGCATTCGCGCGGGAAGCTCTAATATGAGCATTTAAAGTGTTTGTGTGTCAATCTGTGGACATTTCAGAAAGAGTTGGATGATTCTAATGGTGATTACGAAGCTGTTTGGTGATGGCGACGTTATGCATCAATTTATTTACTCTCAGGGCCTCAAGCCCAATACAGAGACCTGCATCAAGTGGACTGAGTAGGTAATGCTGCCCTGAGTCAAAAGTGTGGTTGCTGACAAACCCTGGCAACAGGACTCTGCACAATGTAATTAAAGAAGGAGAACTTAATCATGGCTGTCAGACAATTTCTACCACATCACTCATTACATCTGGCTACCAAAGACCCTCAGACTGCAACTTGATTATTATATGTGGGGCGCAGTTGAGCTTGACACCAACAAAACTTGTAACATCAAAGTTGAACGGAAGGCAAAGATTATGCCGGCATTCAACAGCTTTAACAAGGAGACCGTCTAGACTAGATGCAGGAGATTGATTGTGAAGTCGTCTTGAGGGCGTGGTTGAAACTGATCGCGATTGTATTGAAAAAAAATCCTACACTTTTGTATTTCACGATAATTTTAATAAATATTTATGCTAAAATGGGATGTCAATGTTATTTTCAATTTTGCATTTTTGCATAATTTAGACGACAATTCATATATATATATATATATATATATATATATATATATATATATATATATATATATATATATATATATATATATATATATGAAGAAAAATATACGGAAAAAACAAGCAAAAATCCTTATATGCAATTATGCTGTTTTAATGTTAATATAATGTCAACGTCGGACGTTTCGGTCTAATAAACCATCTTCAGGACATATTCATAAAATATAATTAACATTATCAATTCAACATGACAAAGACGATAATTGATTCATCTTTGAAACATGGTTATTACTGTGTAGCGAAAAAACATATTTTAAACCAGTTAATTTATAATATTAATGCTCTGCAAACTTACATTAAGCACTATGTTGTAAAAATAAAAATACCAATATGAACACCGGATTATATATCTTACTGTTTTCTGTTTCTTACAGAGAAATCCAAATTTGCCTTATGTGGATAGACTATTTTATCTAACGTCAATGCGTTAGCTATATTCAACTCAAATGGTGGACTGTATTCAATGTCGGAACTAGATATTTAAAATTTAATATTTAAAAAGAACAGCAGTTGAAAGATCGATCCAAGGCCAACCCACGTATCTATGTATGTATATATGTATGTATGCAAGTATATGATAAAAAATATAGTTTTAAGGTATGGATAAAAGTGTCCCAAACCAGGGTTAGAGCGCCTGTAAATGTGAAAGAGAACACAGAGTGGTGAGAGTCTGTTTTATTTTGAACGACGACTTCTGGCCATCACTCATCTCTTGCTCTCACTCTTTATATATATATATATATATATATATATATATATATATATATATATATATATATATATATATATATATATGAAGAAATGTACTCTCAAGGTGTGATATATTTATGGGATAAAGTGCTCAATATCAGAGATAGAGCGTGTGTAAATATAAAAGTGAACATTAAAGTAAACACCTAGAGGTGACAGGCTTTTTTCCTTCTTAGACGCAATCGTCAGGTAGCTTGACGATTGCGTCTAGCATGAAACAGCCTGTATATATATATATATATATATATATATATATATATATATATATATATATATATATAGATATAGATATAGATATAGATATATAGTGTATTGGGGCAGCAGATCATTATTTAAATATATTGTTAAGTAAAACAGACAACAAATATCTATTTTCTTCTAACCTTCGTATAAAATAAACACAAAATCCACAAAATAAATACAAAATCCAACATTTGGATATTTTTTTTATTATGCTGTTCCTCGATCTAAGCTTTCGGCTTACATGAGCCATCATCAGACTGCTTATATAGACATTTCATTTTCTCCCGAAATTAAAGCTACTACACGAAGCTTAACATAATAGATATTCATTGTCTCTTGTAACAATATATATATATATATATATATATATATATATATATATATATATATATATATGCACACACACACACATATATCCTTTTTTACAATATTCTAAAGACTTTCTTCTCTTCTTATTCATTTTTTTCTTAACTTCGTGTTTACTGCCTATTTTTTTACATTATTGTTTACCATTTTTTGGGGTTTAAATTTGAAAATATTCCAATATTTTCTTTTCATTTTTAAGCAAATTTTCCGATTCTACTTTATCTTAATCCCCCTTTTACTGTTTTCCACTTATTTCAATTGAAAAGAAAACCCAAAATTCGGAAAGACCTTTACCTAATTTCATAACAATCGGTTTAAAGTTTTAATCCTTTTTATACGGGAAGAATAAGCACATTGTTTTTTATAATGTGCTTTCTTGTATCCTAAAAAAAATAAACAAACAAACAAACAAAAAAACATATTTCAGCTTTTTTTTTTAAATCGAGTTCACTCCAAGCATTTCAGAAAAGCTACTAAGACACAAGGGGTTACTGCGTGTAGAAGAACTAAAAAACAGAAAAAAAAAACGTACTAAGGAGCGAGAACAAAAGAAAAGTACTTAAGAATACAATAGATAGCGATTGACATTGCATTTAAATTTGTGAAGATTAAAATTGACTGGAGCCGGAAGAGATTTACATAAGCGAGACGTGCGAGAAAAGAAACTGTTAGCATAGAACTTACGGTTACATCTAGTCAACTCCACTGTAAATTAATGAGACTTCGAAGACAGTCTATTACTGCGCTTAAAATCATAAAGTTTAGATACCATAGCGAAGTGTTTATCCGGACAATTACGTTGAGAGTATTTATAGAAAAGGCACAGGGACGCAAATTTAAGTCAGGACCAATAATATTGCTGATTCTTTTTTGGATTTTATCAAGGATCTTTAAATATATAGCAGTGGCACCGGACCACGTAGTAGTAATATTCTAAACACTGGCGAATGGTAGACATACAGATATGCAAAATAGATTCTGGAGAGAAAAAAACTGCAAATTTAACCCTGAACTGCATTTTTTAACTTAATGTTTAAATACGTTTAAATTCCACATTGTTTATACCGTAAACTCGGCAATACCTAATATAGAATGAAGATCAACAACTACGGAATAGTATGAGAAATTCATCTGCCTGACACGACCGATACCTATATCTGAATGAATTACAAAATTCTTACGGCATGATTGGCGATTCATAACACTTATTATCTCGAACCGGCACTCGAACGGTCTCAACCAGTCATTCGAAAATATTGAATTCGACTTAAAGACTACATCCAAATTACAGACGAAAATGTTCTAGCATTGTGCCTGTATAAGATTTTGTTTGAAAATGTTTCGAACAAAATCTTATACAGGCACAATGCTAGAACTTGTCAGTCACCGTAAAGTTCGCAGAGCCGTTCCAACACAGCAAAACATCACATACCAAACAAAATCAACTTAATATTGCTTAATCTCCCTGTTGCTGCGTATATAACAGGTCCATAGTTTTAAGGTAATTCATTGTCACTTCTTCAGTGGGAGGGTCTGCTTACGGAGAGGACCATAATACTTTTTATTTTATGTGCCGTGTCCCCTCAAAACGTAAGCGATAATAGTTCTCCACAATTTCCTGTCCCTTGTAACTCTGTTATTCCTCATAAACTCTGTTCCACCATCCATTTCATCAAACTCACTAAGTACTTTATCTGTTGTTTTCCTCTCTCTCTCTTGCTCTCTATTTGTAACATGAGTATCAGATTTTCCAAGTCATCCTTCCTCATTATGTGTCTTAGAAACCTCAACACTCGCTTACTGGTTTAAGTGTAAGTTTCTTTATTGTTTCCATTTTCTCGTAAACTGTGTCGTTGCTCCCATGTTCGGTCTATAGTATCGTCAGCATCCTTCTGTAGAACCATTTGAATTTTAAACATCTACCTCTCCTCAAATTCCCTTGACCAATATTCCATTTCATAAGGCAATTAAATAAGACAAAAATGGATCAGTTACCGTTAAGATCGCAGAGTCTTTCCAACACAACATTACAACATTTAACATAAAATCGGCTCACGAACAAGGAAATAGTTTTCTCACTCTTTCTCTATATGTTAAATATTAATATTTAAAAAAAAAATTATCAATGATAAGTGTCTTTTAAGGGGGTGACCTATCTGCTTAAAGGATCAGCATCTTAAATTATAGACTTCTAAGTGACCGCAAATACTGCGATTAATCTAAAATTATTTCATTTCATGAGTCTATCTGAAACAATTGAATGGTATGACAGTTGTCTGGGACAAATATGGATCAGCTTATTCAAATCACACTGCCTATACATTTTGTTAAAAGACATAAAGACCTGATTACTAATTTGGGTGTGGCATCTATATATAATAATCGTAGTATGTTCGAATTTTACCTTAGTATGGCACACGGCAAAACAGA
Source organism: Acanthosepion lycidas (assembly GCA_963932145.1). Taxonomy (NCBI): domain Eukaryota; kingdom Metazoa; phylum Mollusca; class Cephalopoda; order Sepiida; family Sepiidae; genus Acanthosepion; species Acanthosepion lycidas. The sequence continues at coordinate 24,038,627 of OZ010579.1, read as the reverse complement.
GGGAGGAGTAACAATGAAAAAAATCAGTTGTGCCTGTCTTCCCAATGGGAAAGGCCTACCGAGCTACATAGAAAATAAACTTTCAAGATGCCATATTCTGTCTTTTTACATTAATGTGAAACGAAAATATTTCCCTTCACGTGATCGCCATTTTTCTTTGACTACATAAATATTACGGGCCGTGACGATTATTATTTATTGAAGAAATCCTTATTCCGATCAAGCATTTATTTTCCTTTCCACCTCTTAATTTAGTCCGCGGAAAATCTCGAATAAAGTGTTTCAGTTGAAATCTTTATGATAATTATTAATTATTATTAGGAAAAAATCCAGCCAATTTATTATTCCGACCAACCGGTCTTTTTGGAACTGAAGTGTACTTATTTTTCTGTGTTTCTTTTTTAGATATATGATAATATTGATATTAGCTGTTTCCTTATAAGGTAATATTCACCATTTCTTCAACGAACAGTTCGTGATGAATTGTGCTAAGATTTGTAAAATATTTCTTTTGAAACAAAATTTCGGGGAAATTTCTCAAATCCATTAAGTGTTATCGCTCTTTCCATTATAGTGGTTTCCTTCCTTGGGGCAGAGTGGAATATCAACATCTGGATTATGTAATTAGTCTCACTACGTGTCAACATACGCTTCCTATTTTAGTTGTTGCTTTTGTTAGTAGTTTTCAAGTGATGTGGTTTCTGTTATTTCGTATAGTTCTATGTGATTGTGTAGCGCCACTCCACGAAGCTTCAAGAAGCATGGTGTTCGTTATGAGCTACAGGCTTCATTCGCTGGAAACTACTTTAAGTGTTGATCTGAAAAGGCGATGGTATGCACCTGACAATTCACCAACACGCACACACACACACACACACACACACACACACACACACACACATATATATATATATATATATATATATATATATATATATATATATATAAGTGAACATTGAAGTCAACTCTTAGAGGTGACAGGCTGTTTCATGCTAGACGCAATCGTCAGGCCTGACGATTGCGTCTAGCATGAAACAGCCTGTCGCCTCTAAGTGTTGACTTCAATGTTAACTTTTATATTTTCGCACGCTCTATCTCTGATATTGAGCACTTTATCCCATAAATATAGCCCACCTTAAGAGTATATTTCTTCATATATATATATATATATATATATATATATATATATATATATATATATACTAATTGATTTTATTTTTTCCAGCTTTTCAGATAAGACGGTTAGACCGCTTAATACCATTTATCGTAAGAACCACTGAAAAAATGTTTGAGTTATTCAGCTAGAAAGAGAACAGGTTATGGTCTTCCCAACTGAGAAATGTTTAGAGGAAAAAGATTATCTAGGCCTTCAGTAATGGTAACAACATTTATATTCTGGTTTCCATATACAAAAGTCCATTCAGAATTCATCAAAAAAACGGTGAATAAATTTTTAAAAATAGGGACCAGTTCAGATGTAAACTGGATCAGAAGCTAACAACAGGAAGAGCGATAATTGTTTCAACATCAGCTAAAGAGTTCAATAAGAAAAAAAAATCCAACTAAATCCATAAGATGTTTGGCAAGTGAAAGAGAAATTTCAACTGTGACAATTCAAAGAGTACTGAATAAAGACTTGAAAATGAAATCGTACGTGAAGTCTGTGAGACACCTTGTTACTCCAGGACAGAACTCTAGAATGTTAGAGGATGAAGGGACGAAGATGATCTGGAATTAGTTAGACAATATTCCTGGAATAATATATATATATATATATATATATATATATATATATATGAAGAAATATATTCTTCAGGTGTGGTATATTTATGGGATAAAGTGCTCAATATCAGAGACAGAGGGAGTGTAAATATAAAAGTGAACATTGAAGTCAGGCCTGGCGATTGCGTCTAGCATGAAACAGCCTGTCGCCTCTAAGTGTTGCCTTCAGTGTTCACTTATATATATATATATATATATATATATATATATATATATATATATATATATATATATTTGAACTTTATTACAATCGTTCATAAGCTTTCGATTCTTATCGCTGATAAATTAAAGATGAATGTCATTTTCGTTTATGATCGATTTCATCACGATTCTTCTGATAATCTTAGAGAGCATTTATAAATTCTTTTAGCTCAAAGTAGAGTCATTTAGGGCCATATAAAACATCGGATAATTCCAGTAAGATATCTTTAATCATTTCTAAGATAGATTGGTTCAAATTTTAATATAAAAATTGGACAATTTTGCTGTTTCACAATTTGAACAATTTTGCTGTTACATGCGGTGTAGATAATACCCATGTTATTTATTTTATATACGAGCGTGTAGGGAAATATTCATCGGCTGTCTATAAAAGAGTGACGATAGAGGTGTGAAATAATACATGCATTAATTCCAACTTTTCTTATTAATAACTTGTTTGTTTCACTCCATGTATACTGCCATCTTACTGTTCAAAGACATCAAAAATTACTAGTAGCGATGTCTCTGGAAAATGGACAAAATTTGGCATCGTTGTTTTATCAAGCACCTGCAGAAAAAAGGATTCCGCTGCCAATGACATTCATGCTGATATGGCTGCTATATTAGGAGATGACAATCTAGCTTTATTGGCACTGAAATATTGGGAAGCTGGATTTAGGAATGGAAGGGAGATTCTTGAAGATATGTAACTACCACCGCCAAGAAACGTATTGAAATGTTTTTGTTTTGTTTTGTTTTAACCCCGCTCTAACCTTGTATTGAACACACAACTCTTTGGGTCTAGTCACTGGATCTAACTAACGTCTTTATCCATCGGGCGATGTGTCCTCGGGTAGTTGCGTTAAAGGGAATTAACCCGGTGGACGAAATAAAGGGTTCAGTTCGAAATTCCAATCACCTGAAGAACGCAGGATCGTACAACGGCCGAAACGTTGTGAATATGGCAATGGATATGAGAATAATAGTTCGAATAATGTAAATAAGGCAAGTAATCACCTCATCAGCATGAAAAACAACGAGGTTAGTAACTAGTATTGCAGTAATAATGACGTGATGTCAGCTGTTGACGACTTCCATTGATGAACAATCTTCTTTGAACATTCAGATGTCAGTTTAACTGGAGACAAACAATAATGCTATTAATAACAAGAGTTGAAATTAGTGCATGCAAGATGTCACAACTCTCCTCATTACTTAGCCTATAAACTTTTCAGTGCACCTCATAGAATATCAATTATATATATATATATATATATATATATATATATATATATATGTATATTAGGTTGGTGCAAAAATAATGACGTACCAATGTCGTTTTTTGACGCTAAAAATACGTAAAAAAACGACATTATTACGTCATTATGTTTGCACCAACCTAATATATATATATATATATATATATATATATATATATATATATATATATTCTTATTTATATCTAGTTTATATATTTCCTTAATTCATGCTTTTTTTCATTCATTCTTCGCTTTATTTATTTTCTATGGTTTTATTCATTTTAAAATTTCCGATTCCTAATAAATTCTTTAATTCTTTCCATTTAAATATCTAATGCTTTCTCCAGTTTCAGTTTAGATTTCATTCCTTCTTTCTTTCTGTCCTCCTCCATTTTTACTTCATTCTCTGTTTCTATTTTTCCTTCTTTTTTTTTTTTTTTTTTTTTCCAGCAACTGCATCTCTTCAGTTGAAAAAGCATTTTCCTGTTTAGGGGAGAAAACAGGCTAAGAAAATTTCGTATCCGGGCTCCGAGCTGTCAACGTGTCGTTCGCGTTCATTCGTGATCTCGAGGCAATGCCGCGAGATTAGCGTGATTCAACGAGGTTTTATTTCCGATGGTTGTCATGTCAATTTGTCTTCGTGAGGAAAACAATGCGCAGATCCCCACCCAACATCGCGGTCACCGACTTTTAGTGTTGAAACGTTCTCGTAACATCATTATGGTTTAACACCGACCTTCTTTTTTTTTTTTCAGCAAAAGAGACAAAAATGTTTCCTCTGGGGAGGCGGTGCAGATTTAACATTTCGTAAGCTATCTATAAGGTACATAGACCGAAACAGTTCATGTTGAGATAGATAGATAGAATGAAAAAAGAAAACGTAATGAAGGAAAGCGACAAATATATATATATATATGCTTTTAGTAAAGAAGTACTTGATTTTTATTGATTAATCTGGCGGATTTTTATACTTTTAAAGGTTATTTTTCGTAGATACTCATATTTGCAAAGACGATCCGTTTATTTATTAAACAGAATATCTCTTTATTATGAACAGACTTGGATAGATAGACAGATTGATAGATAGATAGATAGATACAGTTCGAAGTAGTGTGATGGCTAGTAAGCTGTTCCCACTATACTAATTACGAGTAAATGGTGAGTTTGATCGAAATTTTGTATTACATAAATACGGCACTTTTCTATATTTAAGCTACACCTGGAAAACCAATATATCCAGAATGCGATAGATAAATTGTCGTCTAAATTACACTAAATAACATCTCGTTATATTAGAATATTTTTTACCAAAATTACCCCAAAATATCATGAAATAATAAAGAGTAAATTTATTCAATAAAATCACCATTGGCTTTAATCACGCCCACACCCCCCGCAGACAACTTCGGAATCTCGTGCAAATCATCTGGACGGTCTCTTTGTTTAAGCTGGTGAATGCTGCCGTAATCGTTGCCTTTAGTTAACCTTTGGCCTTTCAAAGAATTGTGTTTGTCTCTCGCTTAACTGCGTCCCACACATAATAATCAAGATGGTTGGAGTCTGGGGAGTTAGGTGGTCAGATGTAAGGGGTGATGAGGTCGAAGAAATTGTCTGACAGTGATGTTTGGGTTCTCTTGCTTGTGTGTCATGGTGCAGAATCCTGTTCTCAGAGATAGGTTATTCCCGCAGGTACCCACTTGATTCAGGGCAGTTCTCCCTCCTCAAATAATCTGTATATGCCCCCGCGTTGAGTCTGAGACCATCACCAACAAAATCTGGATTTCTTTTCTTATCAGAACAATCAGAGTGAATTTTTCGATCTGCTGTACCTTCGTAATCATCTATAACCTCATCCAACACTTTCGAAATCCTCTGCACTGTACTCAAATTGACATCCAAACACTGTGAAATTTTCGTATTAGAGCTTCCGCTGCGAATGCCAAGCAGTACAGCATGCCATTTCTAAATTACTGGCGAGTAAATTGCGTCATACTTTTTTCTCACAGACGTGAATAAATTGACCCTTCTGTAATACACTGTAGTAGAGAAAAAAAAATCAGCGCACATTAAAAATATAAAATGGCGACAATTTACCCATCGCACCAAATATATATATATATATATATATATATATATTAAGGCATTAAAAACAAGAAATTTTATATTATGGACCATGATATAGAAAAAGAAGTCTGTTATGCATGACATGAATGATTGGACAGGAAGAAATAAATTATTATAAAAGTTATACCAACCAAGATGCCAGAAACGCAGCACAGCAAGTCCAAGCAAACAATCTCTTTGTTTACAAAGAGTAGGTTGCCTGAACCTGATGTAAAGCGTCTCTAACACCTTAAGATGGAATAGCGAGTGCGAACTGGCCAAAACAGAAAACCAGTTCACACTGAAATTCAACAAGTAGGATTCTTTATAAAGTGATCCGCAATCGAAGACTCATACGTGTTACGAATGGTATCACCCAAAGAAAACGTTTCTGGAACCCTTGTTTCTGGCATCTTGGTTGGTATAACTTTTATAATAATTTATTTCTTCTTGTCCAATCATTCATGTCATGCATAACAGACTTCTTTTTCTTTTCCTCATAATTTCCCCGTTAACAGTTCTGATGAGAGGGGACGAAACCGGTCGACTGGTGTTTGTTTTTATTTTAAATCTATCATGGTCCATAATATAAAATTTCTTGTTTTTAATGCCTTAATACGTTTCTGTACCGTTTCAAATATATTCATATATATATATATATATATATATATATATATATATATATATATATATATATATATATATATATATAGTGAGAGAAAGAGAGAGACAGAGAGAGAAAGAGAGAGACAGAGAGAGAGAGAAGAGTTAGATGGGAGATAGGGAGAATTTTTTCTTTCTCCAAAATATCTATATCTTTAAGTTCTCTACTCTATGTTTGATATTTTTCGCTTTTACTTAATAAACAACATTTTTTTTAATATAATTATGGTGGTTTTGAATTTTGTCCTTCTCCTAGTCCAGTTGCTATCCAAGGCTATAGAACCCAGTCTGTCCTGCTATTTACACTTACCTAGTGGGGAGAAGAAAAGGATCAATACCTGTCACGTAACATCAACTGGAATTCGAGCTCGGCTCTCCGATTCCGCAATTTATTTATATATATATATATATATATATATATATATATATATATATATATATATATATATATGCTGGAGTTTTGTTTGAACCTACCTATCAAGGGGTAAGTGACTCCATCAAGGAAATCTCGTCTGGAAAATCACCTACTCCTAAGGATCCTATTCCACCCGAAGTCTATAAGCACGGTGGCCAAATGTTGGTAGAAAAGTTACATCTCCATTTCGTGGAGATGTGGCAGGCAGACTTTGTCCCACAGGATTATAAAGACGTCTCTATCAAACACCTTTACAAAAACAAGGGTTCCAGGTGTGTCTGTGATAATCATCGGGGGATATCACTACTTTCAGTTGCAGGCAAAATCCTAGCTAGACTGATTCTAAACAGAATCATTATACACCTTTTTGACGAAATCTATCCTGAATCGCAGTGTAGTTTTCGTTCATTGACATATTTTCTCTTCGTCAATTTGCAGAGAAGTTTCGCGAGAAAAAACAGTTGTACATGGTGTTTGTGGACTTGACGAAGGCCTTTGACACTGTGAATCGAGAGGCTCTTTGGCAAGTCTTGAGAAAACTCCACATCCCAGAAAACATGATAAAGGTGATCATCTTTCATGAAGGAATGAAAGCTAATATCGTGTCTGATGAAATGATGTCAGAATCATTCGGTGTCACAAACGGCACCAAGCAAGCGTGGACCCTGTCCATTTTGCCCTTTTCTTCTCGGTGATGCTGAAATATGCATTCGAAGCCACAGAGAGCTGTGTCAAGTTTCAGTTTCGAACAACTTGGTGGTCTCTTCAGTCATCAGCGCTTCAAAGCCAAGACCCACCTTCGCACGCAAATTATTCGTGATTTGATGTTTGCTGATGCTGCTGCTCTTGTTTCGACATACTTTGAGGTATCCCAACATCTAATTAATCGTTTCTCTGCTGTATGTAAAGCCTTCGGTCTTATACTTAGCACAAGGAAAACTGAAGTAGTGCACAAACGTTGTCCCACTACGAAGCAATTCTGTGATGAGAAGCAAAAACCATCAATCTACAAATTTCCAGAGAGACCATTGAATGTAGAAGACAAAGCCCTGAACTATGTAAAGTCTTTCACCTACCTTGGTAGCAAAGTCAACTACAGTGGTACTTTAGATGATGAAATCATGCATCGTATTGCTAAGTCTACCAGTCCTTTAGACAAACATCGCCATCGTTTGTGGAATGTGCAGGGTATTTGACTGGATACGAAAATTCGGATTTACAGAGCTGTTGTCTTTGCCATTCTTTTGTACGGCACAGAGTAGTGGACTCTATACAGGTATCATATACGCCAGCTGGATGTTTTCCATAAAAGCTGTCTACGTGCCATCTGTGGGGTTAACATTCAAGATAGGACATCTAACGTAGCCGTGTTTAACAGGTGTAATATGGGAGGTATCGAGATTTTTCTCATACACTCTCAGTTACATGAACTGGTCATGTCTTGAGAATGTCTGATGACAGGATAACAGTACAGTCAGTTAGATCAGGGTTACAGGAATGTAGGACGCCCATGGCTTAGATACAAAGACAAGCTGAAGAGCAACTTGTCTGCTGTCTATATATCTCATAACACTCTCGAGCGCTTAGTTCTGGAGCGGGTAGATTGAAGATCAACATGTTTTAGTAGACTCCGCAGTTTTCAATCCGCTTGTCTGAATCGTCTTCAAGAAGCGAGAGCAAGATCTAAAAGATAATCCAATCTAACAGTGATCTCATCCTACAATCATTACTCTGGATCCATATGCGGCCTCCTTTGTAAATCACTAGAGGGTCTTAAGTGCCACTTAAGATTATCGCACAAAATTTCAAAACAGAATCAATTAAGTTGTCAGATCCTCATACGTCCAAACCGACGGGAGAGTCTATTATTATATATATATATATTTCGAAGAGCAGAGTTCGAATTCCACTCCAACTCTTATATATATATATATATATATATATATATATATATATATATATATATATATATATATATATATGCACGAAGAAATATAAAAGTAAAATTAGGATTTTGCCAATGCGTTTCATCCTCTGATCAACTTTATCAAGGCTAATCTAAGGATTTTATTTTGACCAATGTATTCATGAATCGAAATAAAAATATCTTTAGCGTTACAACATTTTCACTTTATGAATGTTCGTAAATAGTAGTCAGACCAACTGTGCAAGTCAAGTTAAACTATGGAGGATGATAAGTGATAAAATTTAACGCCAAATAACCGAAAGTGAGTAAATGATGTTATCGTTGTTTATTGAATGTTTTCTCTTATTTGTTCATATACAATTCTTTCTTTTTTAATAATGTAATCATTATTTATTATTTCTTTAGAGATATATTGTTTATTTATTTATTCATTTTAAATAATAGGTTTTCCTTTAACCGTTTTCATATAATTCTAAATATAAATTATGGTCATATATATATATATATATATATATATATATATATATATATATATATATATATCAATAAAAGATGAAAAGAAGACTTGATGCAAAAGAGATGCTTTTCGGTAGAAAGATTCTGAGAATACCATGGAGGGAACATTAAAGCAACGAGGAAGATTAAAGGAAAATGCAAACCAAAATCTAGGCCCTTATACTTAGAATAAGAAAGAGATATCTGTCTATATTTCTTAGATGAGGTATTATGTACACTATTTACATTATTCGGACTATTGTCCTCATCTTTGTCGCCATGTTTATTACAACGTTTCGGCCGTTGTCCGCTCCGGCCTTCTTCAGGTGGTTGGAATGTCGAACTGAACCCTTTATTGGCACGTGGAACTAGAACAGTCTACCCCAGTGAGCGAGTGAGTGTTGAAATCTCTGGAACGCATAATGAGAAAGAAGGTTTGGAAAATTTGGCACGCTTAAGATATATTGAAACAAGCGGGAAAGAGCAAGTAGCCGATCTTTTGTAGATGAGTAACTGGACAGAGAATTATCCTTATTAGTTTTACTTTCATAATTATCCAGAATAATATTTATGAATGTTCTCAAATTTTAAAAAAATTGAAATCTTAATGATGTTTTACTTCTGTTTAAAGCAGCTCAAACTAAAATCCTTACTACTTTTTAATCAAATTCAATAAAGCCGCTAAGGCGCAAACGGTTATTGAGTGTGGAAAAAAATATTAAATAGCGGGAAAAATAATCATGCGTAATCAAGAAGAGAGTAGATAATAATTGAATTTGCATTTAAATTTTTGAAGATCAAATTTATCTGGAATTTTTTTAACTTTAGGTAATTTTGGTAATATTCATAAAAGTGGTTTTGCATATTGTCTTTTTGAAAGTTTAATATTTTTTCCACTCATGCGTAAAACACGGGATATACTGTCTTGGCAAAACGAATTATATTCTATTTAATCGTGATTCCCTTGACCTTAATCAAATCTCCAATGCTCTTGGAACAACAGTTTTATCATTCAGTCTTTCTCTTGGCTTTCCTCTTACATTCACCATCTTCTTACTATCAAAATGTTATGTTGCCACCTTTTCAATCTGTGCGTAGGCTTTTTTGACCATAATAATCGTTTCTGCTCATCCCGTTTATTGATGGCTGTGTAGCACGCTGACCCCGCTGATCTGGTTTTCAGTTATGAGTGACACTGTTTGCTGTCGAGTGGAATTAAGTCCAGCTGTCAAATCTGGAGCAGTTTCCCTTCTATTTCTTTTCCTCTTTATAATCTACTGTTTATTTTAAGAAGCAGTTGTCACTTCCGATGTTCCGGCTCTTTTTATGTCAACGTTTGCATCAGTTTCTCACCGCCTTTCTAATGAATATTACACCCCATGTCTAGAAATCTTCAGCATCTTGGCAATTTGTCTTTGAGAGTAGACTTCTTCGAATAAAATTTCAATTTACGCACTCATCTCGATGCTTAGCTTCTTTGGTTTTGTCATTTTGTGCAGATTAACTTAAAATTTAAAGAATAAAAAATATGATGGCGAAATCTTTATTCTTTACACGGAGACAGATACGTAGGTTTTTTTTTTTGCAAAATTAGTCGATGCTGAGTTAAGATTTAGGACTTGTATTAACATTTAGCTGAATATTTCAGTAATCTCAAAAGTCTACTCAGGGGTTAATGGTAAAAAAAAAATTCTCCTCCATGCAATAGAGTTGGATTTTGAATTTGTTGTCATATTGGTTGGTTCAATCCGTGGGCGGGGGGCAATGTGTAATTGTACTCAGAGGAAACAGGTGAACAATAACTGCACAGTACGAAATAAAAAAAGACAAAAACCCACAAAAAACAGATGTTATTCCCAGACATGAGCAGTGGAACGCGAACGGTCTACCCGTAGATTAAATAAAGAGTTCAGAATTCCCTTTAGGTTACCGAAATCGATAAACAACTGAAGAAGGCAGGCGGGAACAAAGGAAGAAACGTTGTGATAACAGCAACAAAGATGAGGACAATTGTCCGATTATAAAGCGTGTGAATAATATTTCTCATACAAAGTGATCATAACTTCGCAAAATCTATTGTGACCATAGTGAATGACTTAAAAATTAAAGCAATTACATTGTAGTTAGAGAGATTTTATCTTTTATTAAATATATCTCCGTTTAAGCTATTTTTTTAAAAAGAAATACACAATGGCCCCAAACTTTTTGTCTGTGGCGTATAAGAGATTCAACTTTCTCAATTAAACTTCACACAGGTGACGTCATAATTGTAAAACATTAAATGTTGTATTTTAGCATCTAACTTTGGATCAAAGACATTTTGCAGGAGATAAAGGTCGATCAGTTAAACACATTTGCATCCTTTACTTTATCTTCAAAATGTTTGTTTTGTTTCCCCTGAAATGTCATTGTCAATAAATGGCACTGACTTTTGATAGTCAATAAACACATTTCTCTCTTGATTTTCTTTTCTTTGATTCTATTATTGTCAGCTGTCCATGAAATAATATAATCAGGTTTTCAACACGTTTTCGCTCTGTGCTGATAATGAAAACTCGAGCAAAATCGATAATCGATAACGCCGAGAAAGTTTGTTTAACTATAGCAATTTGAACTGAACCAGAATAAATGCTAGACTGACTGAAATCTATGCAGAAAGGTCATTTAGTAAAAGATTCTCTGCTATTGTTAAAGAATAAAATTGTTATAAGACTCACTTTTTTTCGTCAAAGAATAAAACTTGTCAATAGAAGACTCATTATTATTGTTAAGGGATGTAAATTGTTAGTCAAAGACTCACTGGTAAATTAAAAGGACATAAATTGTTAGTCGAAGACACTGTATTATTGTTACAGAATAAACATTGTTAGTAAAAGACGTAAAAAAAAGTGTGGCACATACAAGAAAATGGACGTTATACTTCAACGAAGCAAATTATTTAAGTCAGATGCAATCAGCTGCATTGGAAAAAAGCGGTGCCAAATTTCACGCTGAAAACAATTCAATCCAACCATCTGCAACAAAGGACAAATATTTACGAAGATATCTGTCATGTCGTAGTTATCTAAACTATCCCATTATTAAACATGTGTTAGTCACATGGACTGATTTGCTACCCCCACATCTTTAAATTACTCATAACTGGCAACTTGGTTTTCTTACTCCCTAAAACTACTGCCTTGTTGGACGCAGTGTGGCGAAGATAGAGCTCAACTGCCGTGGGGGTCTCTTTGACTTCTTCATGGTGTTCTGTCACCCCCACCTGACTAAAGATGAGATTTTGCCGCCAGTCAACTATTGTCAATGTATTCATAAAATCTATGTAGTTTACAGGAAAGTTCATCATAACAATCATAACAGGTATATATAAATATAGTGAGATATATATGTATACAATATGGTAGATAGATATAAATATAGTGAGATATATATGTATACAATATGGTAGATAGATATAAATATAGTGCGATATATATGTATACAATATGGTAGATAGATATAAATATAGTGAGATATATATGTATACAATATGGTAGATAGATATAAATATAGTGCGATATATATGTATACAATATGGTAGATAGATATAAATATAGTGAGATATATATGTATACAATATGGTAGATAGATATAAATATAGTGAGATATAACCGTACGGATTCGATATATATATATATATATATATATGAACTGATTGAAGAGCTCGATATTTAGAGATCTATATGAATATAATGATCTACAGGCAGATAAACAAGTACATAGGAACACAAACACACACACACAAATATATTTATATATATATATATATATATATATATATATATATATGTAGGTATGTGTATATATATATATATATATATATATATATATATATATATATATATATATAATCTGACAGAGAAGGTAAATAAAAATCAATACCTCATCTCATGTATATATATATATATATATATATATATATATATATATATATATATATATAAACGTGTGTGTGTGTGTGTAGACATCCGTATGTATATAATCCAAGTGAATCCTAATAGTATAAAATATTAAAACTGATCCACAAAGACAGCCCGATGCATTTATTAAAACAGTGAAAATCCTTGCAAATTTAGTAACCTTAAATGACCACCATCATGAAGTAGTTATAAATCCCTGTATATATCTATCTATCTATCTATCTATCTATCTATCTATCTATATATATATATAGATAGATAGATAGATAGATATATAGATAGATAGATATGAGTTGAATGAGCTTTTCTTTTTGAATTCAGTTTTCTTTTTTTTTTTGAGTCTTTTTCAAAAATGTTTCATCGGTTTCGTTGTTGTAACTGAATTATCAAAAGCAACAACAGAAAACCGGAATTGGTTTAACAACAAGTTAAAGTTTTCTTTTGGTACAGGGAAACATAAGCTAGAATAGAAACCAGGGAAGAAAATACTTAGCCTTACTGTTTTCAGTAAAATCTACTGCCGCTATTGTTCCTCTTGATAAGCGTAATTTTACGTCTTTCGTTCGACGGCAGAGTACAAACTTGTTGGGTAATATTATCCCTTACAACATCCGTATATGTTGCTTAGTTTACGTTTGCTGATAATAAACGCTATTGGGTCTGGTAGACAAACTCAGAATCGGTTTTGCGGTAGAAGTTAAATAAATCCAGTGAGAAATAACATGCTTGTCGTACTTTTTTTCTATATTTTTGCATTCGCTAAGGTTTTTTTTTTTTTATATTCTCTATCTGCATGCAATCTGTTTGTCCCCAATGGAAGATTCAGATGACATGGACATCCTTTCTGCGTAAATCAAGATTTCCTGACATTTCGAGGAACTCTTTCAGTGGTTACCCTCCGAGATCTTATTCTGAGTTGGTTTGCGAAATACTTTTCGGGTTGCGACAAAAGGAGTGACAGCACAAGGTGGAAAAGGAAAACCGAAAAGTAAGAGAGAAAAAGCAATTTAAAAAAAATATTTCGCTGAAGAAACACAGTGAAGAAGTTGTATGCTAACAATGGTGACGTATTTGATAGTTGAACACAGCAGAATCAATAAAGATTTCGAAAAAAAAAAAAAAAAAACTTAAAGCACTCGTTGACTTTTATCATTCAAGCCTTGAAGCTGTAAAATATACCGGTGTGTTTCATAACTATACACACGTCCACACTCTTATATGCAAGTTATATGCGCGTGTGAATAAGTTTCTGGCAAAGAAAAAAACAAAAAAAAGAAAACGGGTTTTTAACTGTTTATTCAGTGTTTAAATTCGGAAAAAAAGGTAATGTGAACTTTTGTATTAAATTAAACTATCACCGCATAATAAAATCCACATGAGGAAAATATATACTTCATCATAGATTTCATTCTTGTCAATGCACGTAATTCAGTCAGGAATATTGATCTTCAAAAATTTAAATACAGTGTCAATCGTTATCTACTGTCTTCCTGATTATTCTTCTATTGTTTTTGCTCCTTTTGTAACCCGTAACTCTTTGTGATTTTATTGCTTGGGGTGAATAGGATTTTTCAAAAAAATCACATCATTGCATAGGTAAATATTTCTCTCAAAATTCAACAAAAACACACACAGATACACACACAAGCGCGCATTTATTCATATAGAGAGTACAGACATATTCATCAACATCGCTTGGGAACTATCACTATTACGCATCAATGTGAGCTTCAGAAAATCACATGGAAGAAACCATCAGACAACATTTATTCACACAGACACACCTACGAACGCACACACAAACATATACATATAGTAAAATATAGTTTTAAGGTGTTTTATGTTTATGGATGAAAGTGCTCAAAATCACAGACAGAGCGTATGTAAATATAAAAGTGGACATTGAAGTCAACAGCCAGAGGCGACAGTATGTTTCATGCGTTTTATTTCCACTCAGTAGCCCCTAGAATAATTCACAACAGAACCGTTGCTGCCCACCAAAATAACCGTTAGAACAATATAACAGACTACCTACAATGCATCACTGACCTGTGTGGATGATAACTCAATCAAAAACGCAACGCATATGGCATAACGATATATATATATATATATATATATATATATATATATATATATATATATATATATATATACATATATATATATATATATATATATATATATATAATGGATAAGAACGAATCAAGGTAAACTGCCAGAAAACCCACAAAAGTGATTTGATGAAAGTGTTGAAGGCTTGCGCAGAACCATCCACACTTTTTGGAACTATTGATACACTTAGTCGGTGCATATCTATCTATCTATCTATCTATATATCTATATATATATATATATATATATATATATATAGCAAGCTTTCCCTGACGATCCGCTTAGGTGGAACCTTGGTAGGTTTGTCTGTCTCTCCAGGTTTAACTAGGTCTGCTCTACTTACTGTATTGAACACTTTATTTAATTATTTTGCTTACTCGTACCGGGCTTTTTTTTCTTTGGATTTTGGACTTGCGTGCTAGACGATTATTTTCGGCTGACGTACATGTTCTTGGTCCTTTCTTTTTTTATACCTTTTTCCCCTTTGGTATTGGTTTGATTATTTTCAAATCAAGACACCGAAGGTTTTCCGTACGAGCATAATTTCTTATACTTATAAGATTATTACTACTACTAATATATATATATATATATATATATATATATATATATATATATATATATATATATACACACACAAACACACACACACCCCATTAATGGTATGAACATTGATTGATGTGTTTGTCTTTTGTTTCATGTTTTCTTTATTTTTACTTCAACTTAGGCGACACTATTTTTAGGACATGACACAAATTCCGGGTTTTTTAATGATTTAGTCATCGAACGTCTACAATATGCAAATTTTCGGCAGGTAAATTGTACCCTGACCATTACATTTGAGTATCTTTACCATTCACAGCGAAAACGTATTAAAATCCTAAAGAAGAATTCAAAAGAAGTCATCAGTTTAGTCCAAAAGAAGAGAGAAAACGGGGTCAGCATCCGAAAGATTGCCGCTGAGATGAAGCTACCGAAGACAACAGTTGAATACATGTTAAGTACAGACTACGAGCGGAAGAAGAAGAGAGGGCGGAAAAATACAATTTCCAAGAGAACAGAACGAAGAATGAAGAGGAGTTTTATGAGGTTGTTATCATCTGGAGAAAAGGTGACAGCGAAGAAAGTAAAGGGGAAGTGTGAACTTGACGTCAGTGTTCGAACTGTACAAAGAAAGCTACACGAAATTGGACTTAAGTATGCTAAAATCAAGAAAAGAATTACACTAACGAGAAAACACAAGGAGGCAAGGCTGGGAAGCGCCAAAAGATGGATAACAAACCATGTCGACTTCAAGAAAGTGATATTTACTGATGAAAAACGTTTTAAGTTCGATGGACCTGACCGGTGGTGTATATAGTCGAGAAAAGGTGAACCTGTTATTCGCAACATGGAGGAGGAGTCATAGTGTGGGGTATTGTATTTCCTTAGAGGAACTTATGGCTGAAGTGGTTAAAAGGACGTCAAATTAGCTTGAGCTACATAGAACTTTTGGAAAAGAACGCCCTACCACTTATAGAAAAAGAAATGGGAAGTAATTTTATTTTGCATCAAGATAACTGCAGCATCTATGTGGCCAAATCAGTGACAGATTGGATGTGTGAAGCAAATATAACTACTCTGGAATGGCCTGCAAGAAGTCCAGACTTAAATTTAATTGAAAACATATGGGAAATGCTTGCACAGCTTGTTTACGACGGGCCAGAAATAACCAGAGAGGCTGAACTGTGGCAGCGCATACAAGACGCTAAAATAGACTGCTAGAAACACAAAGATACGTTATTATCAATATGTACGAACATTATTAAGATAGAGTGATATAAGTCATTGAAAAAAGGGTGCTGCCATAAACTATTAGCATTGTTTCTTCAATGTCCGAAAAATACTGTCGCCTGTGAATATTTGTAAAAAAATAAAAATACTTCTAATTTGAATTCTGCTTTTCCATTTGTAGTATTGAAACAGTTTTTAAATGTTATTGCCATTACATTAAACAGTACAGAATGCCTGTGCTACCTAAAACTGGAAACAATAAAATGTCTGAAAAATAGTGTCGGCCCCCTGTACACCGAAATAATATATTGGGTTTATAATAACTTTGAGTTTTGAATCTGCCTATGATCTAACGTTTCTACCATGAGACCCAGTCTTTTTAGAAGTCAACTGTAACTGACTACTTGGAAAATCAGGAAACTTTAATATATATATATATATATATATATATATATATATATATATATATATATATATATATATATCTTTCATAGAAAGTAGCCAACAATGAAGATTTTATTGGTTTTTCGAGCAATATAATATTTTACCATTTTTCATGGTGCAAGGAATATAGGAATTGTCCATAGTATGACGGACGCAGATAGCCCAAACACACATACACGCATATATTAAGGTTAATCTTCGCCTGACAGCAGAAGAGGTCACGTGGGAATCCCGAGACATTTTGGGAAAGCAAGTCAAGAGGTTGACTGACCCAATTACACGTAGCAACAGATGTCTAGACAGAAGCTAGACAGGGGACTGATGTAATCTGCAATTCGCGCCAAAACGCAGGACACGTGTGAGTTAGAAAATTACTTGGGAGTCAGTTGCTGACTCCTTTGAAGGAGCAAGACTCGAAATCGAAGCACTGATAAATTATGAACGGAAAGATGAGACTCATTTGATAATGATGGAACTTCTCCGATTCATCCCAGGCAACTCCGGACAAGAAATATAAGAACATATATTTCTGTTCGTTAACCCCAAACTGAAGACGATAAATCGCATTATTTATCACAGAAGACGCAAAGGAATTTGTACGCTGAGAATACAGCCTGCGTTTGAAGAAAAGAGAAAACCAGAGAGGAAGAAAGTATATATCTCTGTTACAAGCTGAATTGTGTAAAGAAGAAGAAAGAAAGAAAAGAGAAAACGAGAGAGGAAGAAAGTGTATATCCCTGCTGAAGTTGAATCGTGTGTAAAACTGAACTGTATACAGAAGAAGAAAGAAAGAAAAAAGACAACCAGAGAGAGGAAGAAAGTGTACATCTCTGTTACAGCCGGACCGTGTGTGAAATCGTATTTGTGTAAAGAAAAGGAAGGAAAGAAAAGAGGAAACGTGAGAGAGAAAAGAAAGGACAATTATAAAAAAAGAGAACTGAATATAAAGATAAGTAATTACATATTTTTCACATGTCAAAATAATAATATGTAACTCTTATCTCATGTCTTTTGGTTATGGGTTGATTTCTGCATTCGTAGTTATTCATACTTATTTTTTTATCCGTTCGGGTTCAGTCGAATCCACTTGGATTTAGGCATATTTTGATATCCCAACATAAGTCTTGAGATCTGGTCGTCAGATGTTTTACTCATGCTTATATTTTTCTTTTATTTTACATATTTTGTATATATGTACATGTTAAAATTCTTATATCTAAATTCACTACGCCTTATCGTTCATCCTTGAATTGTGGATCAGTATTCGTGTTGAAACCGAAGCGAACCTGGGAAAAGATTACTGTTTGATTATCCTAATTGAACAGTGTTCTTTAAAATATTTTTGTTTACCAATTGTTCAATTTCATGATTTGAGAGAGATAGCCTGTATCTCTCTACAGATGTGATAATGTATATATCTTCTGGTCGGCGTATGATCGCTTATAAACCCATTCGCCGACTAGGGCATATGACAATAGTAATAATTGTTCCGAGCGGTTTCGGCTACGTCTATAGCCATTATCAAGGATGTGTTTTGGGTGGTGAAATTCTGTGTGTGGCTGCTACATTGTAGTTTTACAGTGTGGAGTTGAAGTGGTTTGGCGGTCACGAACTGTCAGCGACCAGCTGAACGGGGCAACAGTTTTACTTTTAGAACACTTTTAACACGCCATTTCCTCTACTAAAGAATGTAAGAGTGATAGTGGTATATATCGTTAGGGCATATACTAATTCTATACTATTCCATACAATAGCTCCCAACAGAAAAAATAATTAAGTTGTACCCAAGCCTAAAAGATTTCCTAAAAGCCGACGGTTTAAAAAAGATTGTTCAACACACACTTTCTTACAACTCAAGTCGGTCGAAAGTTAGGCGACAACCTTACCATCATTATTAAAGGCGCTGATGAAATGAATAACTATGTGGTTCTTAATCGACTATAGTCAAATGTTACAATCTATCCTAGACAACAACACGAAATTCACCAAATTAAAGTAAAACCCAACAGACACATTAAAACGCACGTAAATACACAAATAACAGTGAACAATGCAGATGCTGATAGCTAAAAATTACAATCCGGGGTATATGTATGGTAATGAAAAACACAAAATAGAACTTTTTATCCGACCGATCGTACCCTAAATACTTACACCGGTATATCAACTATCAAAATACCACAATTACATAATTTCTCGATACATACCCAACAGTTGCAGCATAGCATCAACTAATGGCTTCCTCCATATCTTAAAAACAGCTAATTCCATAGGATTTACTATGGTTTCACTGGACGTGGAAGACCTCTTTACCAATGTCCCATTTGAGGAAAGGATCAACATAATTAATGATTGTATCTACAAATACCCACTTAACGCCACCTAAAATCCGAGCCGCTATCCAGAGACTACTCCTCGCTTGCACCACACGCAAGTTCCATTCTACGACCATAATAGTAATATCGATATCTATATCGCTCTCTCTCTCTTTCTCTCGCTCTCTCTCTCTCTCTCTCTCTCTCTCTCTCTCTCTCTATATATATATATATATATATATATATATATATATATATAAAGAAATTTAGTCATAACATGTGCTATATTTATGGGACACTGTTTCATGCTAGATGCAATCTCGTGGCCTGACGATTACATCTAGCATGAAACAGACTGTCGCCTCTAAGTGTTGACTTCTATGTTCACTTTTATATATTAGGTTGGTGCAAAAATAATGACGAAATAATGTCGTTTTTTGACGTTAAAAAATACGTCACAAAACGACATTATTACGTCATTGTTTTTGCACCAACCTAATATATATATATATATATATATATATATATATATATATATATATATATATAATCTGTGTTAGCAGGTGAAACCCTTTAAGTCCTGCTTTCGCTGACTTTTACATTTCCTACATTGAAAATAAAGAATTTAAAACAACCGATGGACATGAAATCTACAAAAGGTACGTCAATGACATTTTCGTTTTGATAAGAAACAAAAGATGAAATCGTAGACATAAAATCAACCTTTAACATAACTCAACACTAAAATTCATTTATTAACCCATGGTACATAGCAAGATCCCATTCTTTGACGTTGATATAGAGCTAAAATCCAACGAATTTATCACTTACCCACTTAGAAAAAAACTACTAATATCAACTTCCTTATTCTAACCCATAATAGCCAATGCCCCAAAAGATCTGTCTATATTTCTGAGATTATGTATTATGTACATTATTTACATTATTCGGACTATTTACCTCATCTTTGTCGCCATATTTATTACAACGTTTTGGCCGTTTTACGCTCCGGCCTTCTTCAGGTGGTTGGAATGTAAAACTGAACCCTTTATTTCGCTTACTGGGGTAGACTGTTCTAGTTCCACGTGCCATGTTTAATGGATGTCAGTTATCAGTTATCTCCTGTTAATTTCCCTCCGAAAGTTCTCCACTGGCTTAACCGGGTATTGAACTCACACTCAAGGACCCATGGCACAGTGGATAAAGGCGTTGGTTCGACACAGTGACAGGACCTACAAATTTGGATACACTTTCAGCAGATATGAATGTATGAGATAAAATCAGACAGAATTGTGTTTAAAAGCAGTAAAATCGACCTTGCTAACCGAACGCTCCCCTGTGGCCCAATCGTCAGGCTATATGACGGTTCAGTATAGGATACAGTTTCGATTCCTGTCGGAGGACGCATATTTTCTATGAAAATTTCTCGGACATTCAGGGTGGTAAATGTTGTTAATACTGTTTATTATAAACAGAGCAGATACTTAAATATTTGTATCTATAAAAGAACGTATAAGCGTAAAAATGTCTTTAAAATAATTATCGGTCTTTGTCCATTTCATTATATATATATATATATATATATATATATATATATATGTATATATATATATATATATGTGTGTGTGTGTGTTTGTGTATATAACAAAGATTGTATTTTACTAAAATATAAAGAAAAAGGTGGGTAGAAGTATTTTTGAAAATACTGTTTTCAATGCGAGTAGTTTGTGTAATTAATGTGATAAATATCAAGAGATACTCGAAACAGCAGGTTATGAAGCGCCAGTGGTCCTGCTTCGCCTGTTCCCCTGCTTGGGACTGGAATTAATTGTGTGTGGCTATTTAAGAAGCTTGAGTATCTTTTATAGACAGTGTGAGCGTTTACCCACTACCGGATCTGGTTCTCTAGGGAAAGGACTAAATTCTGTGTTTAAAATCCGCTATCTTTCAGCCATATTCATACAGGGTAAAGACTGTGGACGTAAATCCAGACAGAAAATCCTGAGTTTAACCCTGAAGGGGGTTGTCTGTCAACATTGGCAATCTTCCTCCAACTCCTACAGCCAAGACGGCTCCAAATGTAATGCCTTATATTCTTTAGAATTTCGTCTGTACAACCGAGGGTGAGGCCATGTGGTCTGGCAGCGCATTGCTTCCATATACCATCAACCAGTTATCTCAGTGATAAACGGATGCTGACTCTCAAGCGATAGAGACAAATCCGAAATATTATGATAATATATAGGTAACTGAAATAGTTTTCAGAAATTAAGTATATCTAACATCTAAAAAATGATAGTGGTCGAGCAGAACTCAAACGCCATTGGCTGGAGGTAACGTGACCAAAACGTATAAAGATACGGAAACATATTAACGGTCAAAATTTAACAACATCTAAATGGAGGCGGAGTTTTTAATGGTCTGTTACTTTCGGGAGAATCAGAGTCCGATCAGCCCTGATTGGTTCGATTGAGAAAGACAATACAATTTTGAGAGACCCGAAATTCTCGAAGAACCCCGAAATATCACTTCGGTGACGACTCCCTCCCGTTCATCGAAAATATGTATTTTGCGAAATAAATAGTACCCTTCAGTTGTTTAACAATTTACAGAAAAATACATTTACACACAAGAAGTACATAGCTATACACAAATCAAAAGAAACATTAACGCCTAATTTCCGATTATCTATAAATGTTGCTTAATACATACAACTGAACAGATGCGAATATGTTTGCGTAAAAAAATTAACACCTTTTAAAGAAAAATATGATTTTTATAAGTAAATTTTATGTTAAAAGAAAATCTTCAGAAAAGATTTACAAGTTGCAATGAATAAATTGTCGTTTAAATTACGCAAAAATTAAAATGACACTGCCATCTCATTTAATAGATATAATTACCAAAATTACACAAAAATATCTTGAAATAGTAAAGAGTAAATTTATTCAATAAAATTGCCATTGACTTCAATCACGGTTCCCAGACGACTTCTGAATCTCCCCCAACTCTTCTGGACGGTCTCTTTGTTTAAGTTGATGAATGTTACCATAATCCTTGCTTTCAGTTCATCTTTGGTGTTACAAGGAGTTTTGTTAGTCTCTCGCTCAACTGCGTGCCACACACAATAGATTCTTCCAGTAACTACTCTCTCGACACCGGGCAGCACTACATCCTCAAGGCGCTTGATGTAGGCCTCCGTGTTTATTTATTTATTTTTTTTTGGTCACTGGCTCAATTGCGCACACCAGTATAATAATCATGGTGGTTGCAGTCTGGGCAGTTAGGTGGCTAGATGTAAGGGGGTATGTGGTCGCTGATAGGGTTCTGCTGCTTGTGTGGCATGGTGCAGTGTCCTGTTGTCAGGCATAGGTTCTTCCAGCAGCTACCCTCTTGACCCAGGGAAGCACTTGACGTAGACCTCCGTGTTCATCAAAAAATCCAGGAGTTCTTTTTTTTTTATCCGAGAGATCAGCGTAAGTTTTCCGAGCTGCTGGACCGTCTTAATCATTACGTACCATTAGAATCATCCAACTTTTCCGAATCATCTACAATATCCTCAGATTGACACCCAAACATTCTGAAATGTTCGTATTAGAGCTTCCGGTGCAAATGTCAAACGGTGCAGAATGCCGTTTCCAAATTTCTGGCGGAGTGAATCGTTTCATGGTACTCTTTTTTTCTCACAGAGAGTGCTCATTTGAGCTTACTATACTCTGTAGACATCAAAATCAAAATCAAACAAGAAGCATGCGCGAAGTAAAAAAATAAATAAATATTAAATCGCAAAAATTGACCCATCGCAACCTGTAATTTCCGGGACAGTATAAGTAAACATTTAATTATGTATATATAACTTCTCTTTATACTAATGTTCACCCTATACAAGGTACAAGAGTGAGTCAAGGTAAAGACTTAATAAAGGAGGTTGTATGATCTGTAAGTCTAACAGATAAGAGACGCAGTTCATGACAACATAAGGGAAAGATTAAGATTGAGATTGTAGTGACCTGGAAAGCATTCACTTGCGTGTCGGTGTCACAACGTAGAGGTTCGTTGGAAGAATCTGTTTTTTGATTGAATCTTACTCCTTACTAATGTAATACGAAAGGAATGAAGTGTATAAATATTAACAGCATAATAGTTATTTTTCTTTTTTTGTGTGTTTTGGTTTTTAAATTTTAATATAACCTGACTGATCCACTTCTATGTACACACTTATTCGTAGGCCAGTCAAACTTTTCAGCACCCATTCGAATACGTGAATAATGTGATCGCATTTAGATTTGTCTGTTGGAACTTCTAAAATGTACGAAGCTTCGCCGGTCCTGACAGAGTCACAGACAACTAAATTAATTTATTCGCAGCAATCGATAGTGATTAAATTCTGTCAGGTGATATAGAAATAATTTTTCCTTAAAAGTGTTCGATACACTGGAATTTTTCGACTTAAATGAAAGCTATTCCAACATTTTAATCATATTAAGCACTAATGGAATTGTTAATTACTGTTGAGGAATAGCGTGTTAACATATTTATGTGTTTCAACTCGTATGCGTGAGCGCATCCGTAAGAAGATGAAGACATCTATGGTATATATACGTTTGACATCATTAGTCCAAGACTCCACAGCCAAGAAACTCAACATGAGAAATCCTGGGTTCTACCTGAATTCAACGAGTGATCAATGCTGCAAATATTTCAACAAACCACCCAAACTACGTGTATATATATATATATATATATATATATATATATATATATATATATATATATATAATATTTCAAAATATTTTTACATCGCGGCACGAAAATTTCTGTTTCGGAACTGTAAATTTGTTCCATCATCAAGTAATATTAGTTAAAATTTTGTTCTTTTATCAAGCGATGTTAGGTAAAATTTACAATTATTCTTACCTCCAAATACAAGAAAAAAATCATTAACAATTTGTTCCATTATCAAGCGATATTAGGTGCAAGTATTTTCTTTTATCAAGCGATGTTAGGTAAAATTTACAATTATTCTTACCTAAAAATACAAAAACAAAATCATTAACAATTTTTTCCATTATCAAGCGATATTTGGTACAAGTTTGTTCTATTATCAAGCGATGTTAGGTAAAAGTTATTCTTACCTACAAATTTAAGAAAAAAATATTAACAAATTTAATCCAGCACTAAATAGATCATAACCCACACCAAAAAATACAACATAGACACATAACGACCAAATACAGTAGTCGATTTTTTTTATGCTGCCACAGAAGATTGCTATGCGACGATAACTGTCGCAAAATATCAGACGCAAATGGTAAATTCATAATACGGTTGTATGACGTCGCACCACGCGAAATAACGAAATATTAACCCGTGACCTATATGGAATATATATAAAATTCTTATCGCTAGATCAAGAAAGACATTTGAATCACTACAGCGTAAAAAATTCATTTTTATATGTGGAAATATTTACCTTGTGCTTGGAGAAGGTCGCGAAACCAAAAACGCCTGTATTGTGGACAATAGAGTATAATATATTTTTAAAAAAAAAAAGAAAAATCCACATCTCAACCAAAAACGTCTGCGGTTTATCTTCTTTTTAAAATATTCACTTTCTCTCGTTGGAATAACTATGACCTCCTTCCTATATCTATCTATCGATCTATACATACATACATACGTACATATATATATATATATATATATATATATATATATATATATAGCATAATGAGAAGCCACGTATACTTTCTTAATATGTATATATATATATAAAGTTGCAAATTAAAAAAATTATGTTTTATTTTATGAAAGTATTTATTTATTTATATATATATTTGATATTTCAAATGGTCCTCAATCTTTCATCAGAAATAACTGTTTGTTACAAATTTATTTGAAATATCAAATATATATATAAATAAATAAATACTTTCATAAAATAAAACATAATTTTTTTAATTTGCAACTTTATATATATATATACACACACAGAGTAACAGTAACAAATTCGTTGTTACATAATCCGAGTGAATCCTAGCAATATAAAATATTAAAACTGCTCCACAAAAAGAACACAATGTATTTACTACACAATATAATTAATACACAATATATGTGTGTGTGTGCGTGTGTGTGTGTGTGTGTGTAATTAATACAATTATAAAATTGTCACTTAGCCGATTGATGTTATATTCAGCACACCGAATTTAGAGTTTCATACACGAACCTTTTTACAATCGTTCGTTCCACTCGTCAGGAGGTATCAGCAATAGTCTACCGATTTTCTCATTTTCGTTACTTTTAAGTTAAAAATAATTTATACGCTTTTTAATGGTGTTACATTTTTATTCTTTGTATACGTGTGTGTATATGTATATACTCGTGTGTGTGTGTGTGTGTACATCTTTTTTCGTGTCTATGTGCACAGTGTACACATGGTCGTGCTTATTTAGACTATTACACTTCCGGGCCTGGATGACCATAAATCTCCCCAAATTCTCGTCAATCCCGTCACACATACTCATGAGGTAATTTGATCGCTATTTTTGCTCTACCCCTCCTTTCTTCACGAAGCCCTATAAGTATTAAAGATTCCAACCGTCCTTCCTCACAATGGATCGCAGAAGTTTCAACTGTTTTAATACTGATTTTAAGTTTAAGCCTTTTTCTAGTTCGTCTTTTCTTTAAAATCACTTTATTGCTCACATGTTTAGTCCATGGTAATTTCAGCATCTGTAGAACAATATCTCCATCGCTTCGCACCTCTTTTTCATCTGTAAGGTAATTGTCTAGCATTCACTTACATTTTGGACGATAGATATAACAACAGTTTAGGAGTTTTTCCCTTATTCTAACGGAAGTTCAATTTGGTTTTATTTAAAACAATTTCTTCCCATAGTTCATGCCTTTGTGACCAGCATAATGGCTTGTTTGTTAGTTGAAATGCACTGTTTCAATCCATGTTCTCAAAGGATGCGCTTACTGATACCTGTTTCTTCTTGTACTCATCATATCCATACATGATTTTAGCAATCATGGCTCTCCACAATTTCCTGTTCTTTGTAGCTCTTAATAAGTGTCGTCTTTTTGTTATCTCTCCTAAACCTTGTTACGCCATTCATTTACATAAGCTCACTAAATAGCTTTTATGCTTTGTTTTCTTCTTTCCTTTCAATCCTATATACGCTAGAAATTACAACTGATCTTCCTGATATTAAGTATAAGTGTCATTTTTTATTCCATTTTATCTAAAACAACCTCGTTGCTTCCAATGTTCTGTCCGTGGTAACCTCAGCATTCTTCATTATTTCTGTTGCTTTAAGTCTCTTCTTCATCTTTGAGGAGATTGTTCTGCACTCACTGCCATATAAGAAGACTGATATTACGTAACAGTTCAGTACTCTTTTCTTTGTTTCTAACAAAATATTCATTGATATATAACGACGGTAACCATTTGAGCCATGCGTTCCTGAACAATTTTAACCTTTCTGTTTGATCTTCTGAGTCAAAATAAGCAAATAATTGGTATGTAATGTTTCATAGTAGATATAAAACTAGTTACAAGTGTTTACCCACCGTTCAACCGGTGGCTGGGCATAACGTCATTTTTCTCTACCACTGGTAAAAACGGTGGCCAGGGCTCAAAGTTTTAAACTTTTCAAAAATATATGCTCTTATATTCTCATTAACGGTAGAAAGAATCATCTAATACTGAAAATATATATTAAGTTTTAAACAACCCCATTAGTTCTGCTGAAACATGGTGCCTTCTATGTCTTCTCTCAATACATCGTACGAATCTTACATATTCCAAGAAGTCTTTCCTCATAATGTATTTTAGAAAGGCCAAACTTTCATTTTATTTGTTTTAATTTTTTTTAACAATATCACCTCAAGCAAGGTTGGAGTGCCACTAGCATGCAAGGGTTTACAGAGAGTGAGGCCAAAAGTAAAGAGGGGTGTTTGAGGAAACGATAAAGAGAAGGACGGGGATGAAGATCAAAGCGTCGGAAGATGTTGATTGACATTACATTTGAATATTTGAATGTTATAGCTATCAGGGAAGCAAGTAAGAGGAAGGGAGTTCCACTGACGGGAAGTGTAAGACAAGAAGCTTTTGGACAAGAAGAGGTAAATACATTTAACCGTTCCGACAGTGGAAGTTTGGGACCGAGATGCCAACCTAGTAATACGCTTAAATTCATCTCGTTTTGAAACCAGTGAGAGTAGTTCGTCAGAGCAGTTGCCACAAAAATACTTGTACAAAGACAAAAGGAAGCTACAGCACGTCTGTGAGAAAGTGACTGTAGACGAGATGCCAGGTCAGGACCTATCACATTGCATATACGTCTGTAGATTTTGTCGAGATGAACAGCGGAGGCAGCAGATCATATATGGCAACAGTATTCAATGCAAGGACAACAAGTTGATTTGTAGATTTGAAGGATGGACTCAGGTGAGAAAAACCTACTGGCGCGACACTGAGAACCAAATTTCCTTGCGGAAGATGAAGCTCTCGATTCAATGAAGTTGACCATATTTATTCATTAGGAAAAAAATCCCGCAGAGAAGTTCGAGTGCCAATACTCTAGGTGAAGAGAACGAAAATTGAAATATTCTTGATTTGTATATAAAAAGGAGTCTATATCTCCATATCTTTAAGTCGAAATCACTATACAAAAGAGAAAGGGACAAAAACATCAATAAGAACTTTAAAATACCAAGACTATATTTAGGTTCGATATGCATAAATATATACAAGAATGGGTAGTTACACATTGGAGGCGTCAAATTTATGGAGTACAAACATATATACATATGTAGTAAGTATTTTAACATACGACGGAAATATTGAGGAAACCAAAAGCTGAATTGATATTTTGAGATGAATTGATATCTTGCGGGCAATTGATATTGTGGGGGGAATTAATATTTTGGCGTGAATTAATATTTTGGGGTGTATAAATATTTTGGGGTCAATTAATATTTTGGGGTGAATTAAATGCTAAATATTTAAAATAAAAAGAGGACTGAAATGAAAATACCTGTAGCCGTCTCTTTATTTTGTCGGGAAACTCACGATGAACAGCGAGGGCACCAGACCATATATGGCAACAGTATTCAATGCAGGACGAATGATTTGTAGATTTGAAGTATGGACTCAGGTGAGAAAAACCTACTGGCGCGACTCTGAGAACCAAATTTCCTTGCGGCAGATGAACTCACACAAAGAATCGAATTTATTAGAGTCTTTCTTGTTCATTTTCCCCTCATTTTTTGTTTAAATATTCAATTCATGTTGTTCTTAGCGTCGGTCTGTAGCATCAAATCTCTGCGGTTTGGAGTATTTACATCATCTGTGAGAAAATTATGTCATCTAAGAGGAACACATAAAATACTGATTAAGAAAAGTTTACTTTGAACACATTTATTATTTTTCTGAAATCTTCAGTAACCAAGTAAATATGGCAAGATGTTATTTTACTTTTGGTATATTCTTTTCTTCTTTATGTACCGCGTCACCTCGGGACGTAGGCGATCATGTCTCCACTGGACAGTTGTTCGCGTGCAGGACCTGATCGAATGGAAGTTACTTCTTCCCGAGAGAATACCGAGGGCCATGTTTGGTTTGCTACTGTGTAAATGGCTTGGCGTGATTTTTTCCGTGAAGGTTTGCCTTGGCGAGATCAGTGAATGCAGTTCGTCCAAACACTTTCCATGGACGTACCGGTAGAGCGGCGAGAGGCTTTCCACGTCCCGCCTGTGGGAGAGAGGTTGAGAGTGAAGAATAATTCGTCACCTACAAGCACTCCTAGACGGGTGTGAACTCTGTAAAAGACTGGAGCATGAGGCGTTGGCAGCTCCCGTCCAAATACTTGATCTGGCTCTTGTAAATGTAGAGGTGCCAGGTATGTACTGGAGCTGTAGAGGGAGCTGCCCATTTTACCTAGATCCTTAGCAACGGATCCTATGTACGAGTTCCACTTGAGATCATGTGTGAGTTTCAGGCTCAACAATATTACAATGCACGGTGCTTCCCCCTAGAGGAGATCGTTCATCTTGATTGGTAATAGTTCAGGGTCAGATCGACGGTGATGGAACGTAGCTAGCTTCGTCTTCAAGGCATTGAATATAACCAACAAGTTTTTACCAATTGGATAGTTTGTACAAGATCTAAACAGATCAGTCGCCAATCTCTGGCCATTGAGAGTTTTAGATGTGCTCGCTTACGTAGTAGTACTGTCAGCATAGATGTTTACAAATGATCTGAGTATATCCTTAAGCAGATCATTAATATACATAAAAAAGATGGTTTGTCCAAGAAGTGCCCACTGTGGGACGCATGTGTTGACCTCAGAGGACTGGCCCTTTATTAACTACTTTCAAGTACCTAAGTGTTAGGAAGGATTTTATGATCGAGATGCATTCCAGTGATTCCATATTTGGAGAGCTTGTGTAGTAAACCTTTATGCCACACCTTATCGAAGCCCATAGACATATCTAGTGCTATGGTCCTCGAGGTGTGTTTGTCGTCAAGAGTTCCACTGATTCTGCGATTCGTGGTAGTTAAGATATCAGCTGTGGATAAGGTCTACAGAAACTCATACCGTTCGTCGCTGAAGAGGTAATTCTTTTCTAGATGCTCGATGACACTCTTATTAATTATGGCCTGAGAAAAAGGTTCCTGGTGACACTGAGGAGACTGATAAGCCTGAACTTGAAGAGGGGAAGATCGCGCTGCCGCATTCTTGAAAACCGGGCGTACACTTAACACTTTCCACAGATTTTGCGGAAGTGGAGGTACGCCTTCGCCAGTAAGCCACGCTAGAGAAAACGTCCATTAAATTTACGAGCCAAATGAATCACCAATGAGTTTAAAAACAAATGGAAAAATAGGAAATAAAATTTACCCAGGTAATTTGTTTAAAGAAAGAAAGAAAGAAAGAAAGAAAGAAAGAAAGAAAACAACAAAACAGGGGGAAAAATGAACAAAGAAAAGTAAAGTAAATACAAAAAACGAAAATTCAGAAAGGTGATTACCATTGCTTATATATATTTAAGACGCGCGGTGTTGTTTACATCTCCGGCAACCAGCACACAATCATGAATATAAGAGGATCATCAATTCATTTCTTTGTATCTCCGCAAGCCAGCACACAATCAGTAATATAAAAACGTCCTCTATTTATTTGTTTGTATCTCCACAATGTGGCACACAATCATAAATATAAGAGGGTCATCTATTTATCTGATTATATCTTCGCAAGCCTGTACACAATCATGAATATAAGAGGATCATTTGTTTATTTGTATCTCCGCAAGGAGGCACACAATCATGAATATAAGTGGGTCCACTATTTATTTGTTTGTTTCTCCAAAAGCCATCACCCAGTCATGAATATAAGAGCAACCTCTGTTTATTTCTTTGTATCTCCGCAACCCAGGACTCACTCATTAATATTTACTTGATTGTATCTTCGCAAGGGAGCACACAAGCATGGACATAAAAGAATCTTCTATTTGTTTGTATGTAACTCCAAAAGCCAGGACGGTAATTAATATTAGAGGGTATTCCATTTATTTGTTTATATCTCCGTACGTCAACATACGTACGGAGATACAAACAATAAATAGATGTCCCGCTTATATTCCGTACGTGAATATAAGCGGGACATCTATTTATCTTTTAATATATTAACGTATTAGTGATGTAGTCTTTGGATTAGTACAATTCTCATGATGATTCGTCATACATAGACCTAGAATGCTCAACGCACACGCATGCAGATAAGCATTGGACGCCCATTTTGTGTATTGTAACTAAGTTTCCTCCTCGCTACCATGGCCCGGTAGCGTAATGGTACGTTCGGTGTTAGAGTCTCAGAATCGGAAGAAGATGCACACTGGTGATGAGTTCGAAACAGTTGAAACGGCCGTCTCGTCATTTTCTCCATGTGCTTGAGTTGAGGATTCTTAATCTAGGCATGATGGATCACGATGAATTTATTAATACGCATTTAATTCTTTGTATGACTGTCTGTGAAAACGTATACAAAGCGTCATTTCTACTAAAAGAAATTATCATAGAAAATATGCGTCCTCCGCCAGGAATCGAACCTGTATGCAATAGGGAAACGTCGTATACCCTTACGTTCTTTTGCCGATTTCGCCACATAGGAGCGTTTCGGTGAGCAACATCGATTTTACTGTTTTTAAAATACAATTCTAATGATTTTCTCACGTACATTCATATCTGCTAGATGCGTATCCAAATGTAAAGAAATGTCGTCACACATTATGAAATGGACAAAGTCCGACAATTATTTTAAGACATTTTTATGTTTATACATTCTATTTTATAGATAAAAAAAAGACTGTGGTGAATATATATATATATATATATATATATATATATATATATATATATATATATATATATATATATATATATATATATATATATATATATATATATATATATGAACCTGTAATCCCTGTATATTATATGGACTGTGCTAGTATTGCGTTAACAAGATATTTTTATTAAAATTTAAATTATTCAAAGGTCAGTGTCTATTCATATATATATATATATATATATATATATATATATATATATATATATATATATATATATATATATACATACATATATATATACATATATATATATATATATATATATATATATATATATATATATTAAGCAGTAAAATATGTAGAGAAATTAACAACACCTAAAAGAGACCATCTTGAAAATGTCTAAATACGTAGCCGAAAGCGCTAGAGTAAATGAACAATACGAACAATTTTTGCAGGCACTTACTACCAAAAAATAAGAAAAAGTGCGAGAAGAGTCATACCTTTACTAATACCCTTGGGAAAGATGTGAATCCTCTTCCCCACGCCAGCTATGGGTAAATAGCAGGACAGACCGGGTTCTATAGCCTTGGATGGCACTGGTCTACCGCAGAAAGAAATGACAACCTATTGCGGAAAAATATGCCTCGTCAGTTATATATTGAAAGATACATGATCGCCGAAGCGTGTATCACGAATGGCACATAATTAACTTACTGAAGAATTCTGTACAAACTAAAAAAAAAAATTATATTTTCCTTGGCTGTCATATTTAATTAAACATGTTTAAGGGAAAGGTTATTGCCCAAATATACATTAATTATTAATTTTCTATTGCCCACCTAATGCAGGTCACAAGAGCCACTCCTGGTAGAGCGCTGATAAATGAGATTGATGTAAACGGATAGGAGGGAGCAGGCCGCGGATTTTATGAGGATGTGCAGGATATATAACAGTTTACTCTGATCTTGAATAGATTAATACTGTAGTAGTCGGAAGAGCATTCTCTTAGAAGCAACAGTTCTGTAGAAGACATTATCTGAGTAGAGCTTCCTCTTTATTAATGCAATATGAAAAACTTAGAATGAGTCGAATCAGTGTCCGTGGCATGGGGGGTTTTAGCTGTGAAGGCAATACTGATTGAACTAAGGAAAATATCGAAAGGTTTTTATCTTGTTCATCTCAGAGGCTGTAATATTAGGTTGGTGCAAAAATAATGTCGTTTTCTCACATAGTAACATATGTGAGAAAACAACATTATTTTTGCACCAACCTAATAGAAATATATTCATTGTCGAATTGGCTAGATGCAACCGTAAGTTTTATGCTAACAGTTACTTTTCTCGCACTCCTTGTTTGTGGAACTCTCTTCAGGCTCCATGCCTTTAAGCCAACTTTGATCTACAAAAAATTAAATGCAATGTCAATCGTTATCTACTGTCTTCCTGATTACTCTTCTATTGTTCCCGCTCATTATAATGCTTCTCGTTTTCATATTCTCTCATACTCAGTAACTTCTTGTGTGGCTTTAGTGCCTTACCCGGGGTTAAAAGGGTAAAAAAAAAGAAAATTAAAACTGGCGGTTGGTGGAACAGATTTCGCGTGGATTATTCTCTAAACAGTACACTCTTCAGCTCTTCAAGTGATAATCGCTCTCTCATGATCTTATTCTTATGGTCTTCATTTTTTATTATCCCCTTTCTCATTTATATTAAACATCTCTTCCGCCATTACTATTTTAACAGAAACACTGAAGTCTGACTGTCTCTCAGGCATTGTATTAGTTGAATTTTTTTTTATCGAAAAAACAAAATGTTACTGACCTTTGCAATCAGCTTCATATAAAGAACCCTTTCCGAAATTGCTTAATTGTTGGCAGAATTATTAAGTAATCTCACCAATATGAAGAAAAATCTGTTCGTGGTGCGAACATAGATTAAATTTAATTACCCTAAACACGGATAATTATTGAGTAGAAAATTAATTACTTGAGAATCAGTCCCAGAGTGGAATGTCTGGTGACTGCCCGATACCAGTCCAAAAGAAATATATCGGAATCTAATAGGACAAAATAAAGACAAAAACGTTTGTGTCTGATATATTCACGCCGCCATTGATTAACACTCCAACAATATTTTGGCCGGGTTAATGATTCTTACTTGTTTCGCACATCAAAATATTTTTGTATTTACTCGCCAAATTCCATTCGTTAGTTAATAATGATTACTGCATATTAACTTTTTTTCTCGCCTTCATTATCATATTTCAACTTGCCTACACTCCGGTCTATATCAGTTAACAGAATTGTTTTTACTTAAATATTTTAATTGAATTGAAATGATTGTTCTAGTAAAGAGTAGTGTAGACGTTGACTTTTGCCTTCTCCGAATTTACTATTCAGCTTATACCATAGAGCTTTACCTACCAAGTCTAGAAAGCGCATTCCTCCCTGCTATTTTACTCATAGCTACAGAATTAGAGTCGACCAGGTTAACATCTGATGCTTTTGTTTAAACTTTAATACTATTTAAAAATAAAACATGAAAAAAAAGTTGGAACTGGCCTACTTTCCAGCTGGCATCAGTTCTATCATCAGTTCTAACACTATAAAAATAACCAAGTGAAAGTGTTGAATATATATATATATATATATATATATATATATATATATATATATATATATATATATATCTGAAGAAATATAGTCTTAAGATGTGCTATATTTATGGGATAAAGTGTTCAATATCAGAGATAGAGGGTGTAAATATAAAAGTAGCCTGACGATTGCATCTCGCATGAAACAGACTGTCCCCTCTAAGTGTTGACTTCTATGTTCACTTTTACATATATATATATATATATATATATATATATATATATATATATATATATATATATATCATTATGGAATATGCCTTAGAAATAAAGAAATATGTAAATAAATTTAAATATACCTCTATATTTCTGAGATGAGGTATTATGTTCACTATAGACATTATTCGGACTATTGTCCACATCTTTGTCGCTTCAAGGGCACATGACAACTTGGATAAAGGTGTTGGTTAGATCCAGTGACAGTGTGAGTTCAATACCTGGTTAAGTGTGTGGAGAAGATAGAGAGGGCAATTAACAGGAGATAACTGATATCCATTAGACATGGCACGTGGAACTACAACAGTCTACCCCAGTGAGCGAAATAAAGGTTTCAGTTCGACATTCCAACCACCTGATAAAGACCGGAGCGTACAACGTCCGAAAAGTTGTAATAAATATGGCGACAAAGATGAGAAGAATAGTCCGAATAATGTAAATAGTGTATATAAATATAAATAATATATAATTATATATTATAAAATATAATATACACATATATATATATATATATATATATATATATATATATATATATATATATATATATATATATATATATATATATATATAATAAAATAAATTATTTTATAGATTATATATTATAGAATATATGATATATTATTATATATTAGATGATGTATATATTATAATTTGTTTATATATATTTATAATTACTAATATGTTTTATGTATATTATTTTATATATTATATTAGTAATATATTACAAATATATTATAAAATATATAAATTATAGATATTAAAATATATTATATATATATTAAATATAAATATAAGTAAATATATAAATAAATATATATATATAAATTAATATTATAACTATTAAATTAATACTGAAGTTGACTGATTAACTAGGATTTTTTTTTTAATTATATTTTAGTATCCATTAAATTTCTTTTAATTCTTATTTTAACTGGGACCTGTTTCACAATATATTGGTTTTCCAAGAGTAGCTTAGATGTTGCACAACTCTGAAATTATGGGGTACCCAGTGAGGAACGAAGTCACTACTCAGTCGTAATTGTTATGGTGAGACAAGCTTGACTTGAGGTGCCCCTTACGTCATAATATAAATACAATAACAAAATGATTTTCCACTTTATAAGTAGCTATCGGT
This sequence comes from Acanthosepion lycidas, assembly GCA_963932145.1. Taxonomy (NCBI): domain Eukaryota; kingdom Metazoa; phylum Mollusca; class Cephalopoda; order Sepiida; family Sepiidae; genus Acanthosepion; species Acanthosepion lycidas. Next base: position 24,002,804 of record OZ010579.1, on the reverse strand, counting down.
CCTTTATTTCGTTTTTGTTTTTACTAATGTCAAGTTTGAAACTCTGCTTACGTCATTGATAACTGCGAAGAATTAAGAATTGGCTAAAGGTCAACATCAATAATACCCAGCATCAATGTCGATAACAATAAATTACAGTTAAATGCACCAACCACATTCCGTGATTCAAGATATATAAACAATGAAAGACATGAAAAAGCTCAATTACTCTTGTTAAAGATACGGTATCATTAGATTTTTCGAAGTTCTTATCGGCTAAATTAATTTTTGCATCTGAAATGTAAACAAAGGAATTTCTTGGGAATTAATGCATTTTTATTCATAATTAGCTGCATGGCCCGGCGTTGCCCGTGCTTCATTAAAAAATCGTACGACTCATACAGCAATCACTATCACTTGACTTAAAATATTTTTGCCCTTCCTTGCATTTAAAGGAGTACCCTTTGCCATGCTGATGTTGCTAGATGCCTTACTACTATTTTTTCTAAGCTCTATACTAAACATTAAATCTGTTACGAAAAAAGAACTAAACAAAATGAACACAAAACAATCAGCTTTAAAAAAAGGACTCGTAACTGGAAAAACCGAATGAAAAAAGAATGTTGACAACAAATATTTTTTCACACCCAACCCAGTTCTACGGAATCAGAATCAACGTTGTGTTTAAGCAAGCGAATGAGCCATTGGAGTAAAGTGACATGCAGATTTAAACTTTTCCCGGTTATGAGGAATGCAGCTATGGATTTTTTTGCATGCTTCCATGCTAGTTAACATTCGTGTCAGTCAGGTGTTGGCTCTCCCGCTGGCCAATAGAATCGCCCTGCCTATTCGTGGCAGCCAGCTATAGGCTTTCACTCTGGCCAGTAGAAAATGGCCGCAAACTACATGAAAACTGCCGTAGGAGCATGAAAAAATATATTATTTCCACTATCGATGGGAGTTGGGAAATGCAAAGCCGGGCTTGTTCTTTCTGCGAACTTGGAGCATGTGCATGTAAATTTTGGTGCAAATCTGTCGAAAATTGCGACCGTGCATTCGTTACACACACACACACACACACACACACACACACACACACACACACACACACACACACACACACACACTGCCTTTTATAGATAGAGATTTTGAATTATTTCTTCTTATTTGAAACGTTACATTTAATGGATGCATGTGTTTGGGTAGACAACTCTGCTTATAAATTTTAGTAGCAGCCATACCCAGCTGGATGATCAGAAAACTTTTTCAATTAGAATGGAAAAAAATAGCATCATGTTTAGATGTAACAGAGTCTATCTTCAATTATTTTAAAGTGCTTTCATTAAAAAGACATTTTGAATTGATGCAGTTACTGATATAACAGAAGTAGACTTTATTTATTCAATCGAATTTAGGTCAGGACATGAAGGAGTAAAGCAGTCAACATGAAGACCTACTTCAGATCACAATAATTTTTGAGTTTTTAAATTCAGTTTCTCAGTGTGGTACCAGGTATGTAAGAGAGGATACATTTATAAAGCAAGTGTTAAATTTGATGAAAATTGGTTGAAAGATCAACGAAAAATAAGAAAGAAACTAGTAAAAATTGCCATTTTTCGCTATTGGCGCGGGTTTTCACTATATGGGTGGAAGTAGTTATCAAGTTAAATGACTGTTAAACAAACAACTTATTGTTGGCTATAATTGAGTGAAGTTTGTATTAGATTGCTTGGAAATTGAGGGAGGTTTGAGTTTAAAAATTGTGTTGAAATCGATTTTTCGTTTTTCGCGGGTTTTCGCTAATCGCAGTGGCGAAGAAATAAAAATGACCCATCGCTGAGCTCTTCAGGATGTAAGTAACCTACATACTGAGTTTGAAAGAAATCAAAGGAGAAAAGATGAATTTATTGATTTTTGACAGGCTTTATCGATTATTGATTTTTTTTTTTAAATCATCGATTTTATACGCTAAGAAGCTATCTCTTACATTGCACAAATGTATGTGCCAAGTTTGGTCAAAACCAGTTGGATGGATCTCGACTCAAAGCGTATAACACAGAGAGAGAGAGAGAGAGAGAGACATCCTTTGTTTATATAGAGAGATAATTTTCGTCTAGCGGTTCGGTTCTGTTTCGTGAATGTGCCCTTCGTCATAGTTTAAAACTTCCTCTCCGGTCGATTGTAACGTATGAGGATGCAAGAATTCGGTTAAGATCTGAAGTTCTGTACTACCCACAAACAGAGTTTGATTATCGTGCTAAGAAAGATCCATTAATTTTCCAAACAGCTTTCCACCTTTCTACTTTTAGACTGATGACGACTCAAAAAAGGGCAATCTGCATGTTATTTAACTCGATCCTGCTCATTCCTCAAGCAATGAGTCCCAACTCATTAAGGGGCAACTCCGATTGGTGGGGCATAACATCCGCATGGAGGAGCAGAGCTTGCGAAGACGTCTGCTGTATGGAGAGCTCCTGCACGGCAACAGAAACCAAGGCCGTCCAAAGAAGCAGTACAAAAGACACTGCAAATTTCCAGGGGAGCAAGCTCGAACCCAAAGAACTAGGGGAGAGCGACAGTGATCGACCACGTTGGTGAATCATAATTCATGATACTGCTGTCACTTTCGAGGATGCTCGGCGCTAGAAGGTCACCACTGACAGAGATCAATGCTACAGGTCAGCGTCAGCAGTGGATGCGACAACAGACTTTTCAGTGTCCCCACTGTTCCAGTTTCTGAACCTACAGCTTGGAGTTGCGGAGCCAACTCGGAGTTCAAAGATGAGAGCCAGATACGACACGTCATTTTCGGATTCGAAAGACACCCGACAGATAGATATCGGGAAGATGGATTCATAACATTTCAGAAGTAATTAACGGAAAGGAGTTAAAAGAAAAATTTTCTCTTACCGAAATTTTCTTTCAAAAGATTTCTCGAACATTCAAGCCTGTAAAGGAAAATAAATATATATATAATTTTTAAAAAATAAACGGTTCGTTTATTCAAATACGATTTCCCACTAAGAACAACGTTTAAAGAGATAACAAATTCTGTCGGATTAATGAAACACTGTTACTTAGAAAAATTACTTTGTTTACTATTACTTTGTTTTATTATACCAAACTACAGATATGAACAAAATTTAGAGAAAATCTATTATCTAATTTCGCGTTGCCTGATCAGTTGGTTTGATGTATGTCAGTATGTTAGAGTGTGACGGATTTCAGGGTAATTGCCTTTGTTCAAGAGGACGCAGGTTCGGATCATGCAAGGAGAGCGCTAGTTTTATTTAATAAGATTTCTGCTAGACAAAAATAAATGAACGAAGCGGTTACTAAAATACGAGTAGCAAATAAAAATCACATTTAAAGTGAAAAAAATCTGTCGGGTTAATAAAGAACCATTATATATATATGTACTTATTTTCTGTTTCAACGTTACTTTTATAGATAAAATTTATTAAAATAAATAATCTGTTTATATTTTAATTATACAGTACGAATTATATATACCGGCCTGCATGGTCGAGAAATTTCGACTATTCTCTGACAGGAATCGAACCTGTATTATTGTGGTTATTTCTTTTTTATTCGTGTCGAAGGTTTTTTCTTTTGACTCTGCGTGTGTATATATGTGTGTATATATATATATATATATATTAGGTTGGTGCAAAAGTAATGTCGTTTTCTCACATATGTTACTATGTGAGAAAACGACATTATTTTTGCACCAACCTTATATATATATATATATATATATATATATATATATATATATATACACCCTTTCTTTGATAGAAAAATTTCCTCTTTATCTCATCATCTTTACTCTTTTCGAATACAACTATACATGTCCTACACGCACACTGTTAGAATAAGGTTACATTTATCAATTTCAAGAATAAAATGAACAGAGACACCTGCTAATTAAGTACTACAATTAAATTCATGCAAATCCTTGTTTACATCAAAATGATCTCTTACTTTCAGGAAGATCGTATATAAAAACATGCAGTAACGAAAAAAATCAGTTATTAACTGTAACGCTAGTAATAATATTTCGTTTTTCCTCACATAGCACAGCTGATTTCATATTCCTCTTATTTTTCAACAAAGAATTCCATACTGTGTACTTGTCGGGCAAAGAAAAATATACCGCATAAAAATCTGGTTTTGTTTATCTTATACTCATCAACAGAAGCAAGATATAAACGATGCGTTGAAACCATCATCCGAAAACTTCCTAACTCTTGGATCTAAAACGCGTGAATAGGCACAGTTATTTCTTCTAAGATTATAATTTGATGCAAGATACGTTGGAATTCATATAAATGAAAATAAAACAGACTTTATGTCTTTTAACCAAGAAGGATATTTTATAATATTAAGTGGTGATAGTCTAAATCAGAATGATTTTTTTCATATTTGGAATCATATTTGAATTGATCACGAAAAGGCATACAATTAATATTGGAATCGAATCGACAACATTATTAAAGTGAATTTTTCGGGAAAAAAATAACAGTAAACTTTCATACGAGTCAAACAGTTATCAAAATCATTGACAGAAAAAAGCAAGCAGTACTTATAATCGTCTATTGGGAGCCGAGCTAAATCTCAGCTTGAAAATAACATATAGACAAGGAAGAACTATATTGAAACCGACCAAAGTTTACCGAAATCACGCGGGTAAGTCGAGTATGGTTTAATAGCCATTGATGAAGATGTAGATAAGAAATGATGCATCGAATTTATAATCTAGGACCTAAATGATGGGAAAATATCAAGAGGTTGAACAGCAAGAACCTTCATCGCTCAAAATATAGAAGACATCAGAAGCAACAAAAAAAAAAAGAGTTTGTAGAGTTGTGAATGACAGAAATGGTTGGGAAAAAAGTGACCAGAAGTATTCGTTTGAGATCAATCAAGCAGACAGACGATACCCGTAAAAATTAAACGGTTTTTTGATTTAAATTTTTTAATGAACCTTAATTCTTAAGTAAATGATTGAGTAAGCTCATGATGAGGAGAATTACAATGGATATTTTGCAAACGTTGATGATACAAAATACCCATTCTAGTTCTCCTACTAGCAGGCTTCGCCCGCTGGAGATGAGTTCACAAAGTAAGATATATTCACTACGTGAGATCTTTGAAACAAACATTTTAAATGAACATTTCATTCATAAATTGGCTAGTTATGGTTAAGAAAAGTTTTACAAATAGATACCAACTTGTAGAAGGCCAAGTAAAATGCAAATTTCAAACACTTCTCTGCAGTATATAAGAAGATATCCCTAAACAGAACTATATTTTATATGAAAATCAAAAAAATTCTCGAATTAAAGAACAGAAATGAACAACAGTTAACTAATGAAACAAAATTTTACAGTCAATATACATATTAGTTAAACCTGAAGAGTGATATTCCCTAGAAGTAGATAATATATAATACAGATATTGTGTAAAGTACGCTTTTTGAGTAATTTCACGTCTACTTATCATCTCTCAGTTGCGTCTCTGTCTTTGGGTACAGTTCACTCAGGAACGACTCCGTCAAAGGACACAGTCGCAACTGAGGAAAATTATACTGAGAGGTGCCGGCCTTGAGGAACAGCTGACCGATGCCGCGCCCTCCTTTGCACTAGAGAGAAGGATCGGTGCACGCACCGAGGCCACCGCCACCGACGGTTGCGAGGGCTCGGAAAATATTTCTTCATAGCCCGGGTTTACGCGCTCGGGCTTCCCACATTAAACCGACCTTGTGGCACGAACTGACCGCGTGTGTGTGGGGGGGGTAGTAAAAAAATTACTCTTTTGGAATAATTTCACGTCTACTTATCAACTCTTAGTTGTGTTTCTGTCTTTGGGCAGAGTGCATTAAGAAGCGACTCCGTCAAAGGACCGAGTCGCAACTGATGAAAATTATATTGAGAGGTGCCGGCATTGGGGAATAGCTGTCCGAGGCCGCGCCCTCCCATTGCACTAGAGAGAAGGATCGATGCACGCACCGAGGCCAGCGCAACCGACGGTTGCGTTGGCTCGGGGAATTTTTGTTTGTAACCCGGGTGCACGCGCTCGGGCTCCCCACCTTAAACCGACCTTGTGACACAACCTGATCTCGTTTGTGTCGGGGGTGTAAATACTAATTTCACGTCTATTTTTCATCTCTCAGTTGCGTCTCTATCTTTGGGCAGAGTGCGCTGAGGGGCTTCTCTCTCAAAGGACAGACGGGCAACTGAGGAAAATAATACTGAGAGCAGCCCATCCCTGGGGAACAGCTGCCCGAGGCCGCGCCCTCCCATTGCATGCTTACACCGAGGCCAGCGTAACCGACAGTTGCGGGGGCGGAGAGGGATTTTTTGTTCCTGTCCCTGATATGCGCGCTCGGGTCTCCACATAAAAATAGACATTGTGTCACATCTCGTCCAAGTGATGGAACAGAGTAAATGCCGTGTGTAAATTGCTATCAAGTAGAGCGGGGGCTTTTTAAATCTCAGAATTCGGGGGTGAATTTACCTCCATTTTCGCATTTATTCCTATAGATTCTATAATACAGGTTTTATGTAATTAGCTAATTTCGGTTTTCCTATCCTTACACTATACTAATTTTATCTTATAAATTGTCTCCTATTCTATCACCCATGAAATAAAAAATAATTGTTTGTTCGGAAAATAAAGATCTGTGTACATTAAATTAAGTGGCAACAGTAGAATTATAATTGACGTTTAAAAATATAGGTAAGCTTAAACATTATTTCTTCACTTAAATGTAGCTATCAATTTTGAGTTCTTCTTATATTATTGTTGCCTATTTACTCATCCCTAGCTATTGTGATGATGGACATACCAAGTGTCCTTCACAAGGATTAGCTTAAATGCCGCCCGATAAGGCGGCTTTTAAGTTAGTTTATGATAAAAAGTGCACTGCAAATTTGGATACAAAAAGAAAATTAGCGTTACTCCCCTTGAACCATGAAAGCAACGATAATGGCTTATGTATTAATATCTTTTTAACCTAGCATAATTTGGCAACCGTGAATCTGTGCTCAACGAAAATCGTTCCCTGCACCTAACTTTTCTAGGGCTTTTGAATGAGCTATGAATCTTTGAAATTGGACCAGTGGGAATGGAAGAGTTGATTTGACACACACGCATGCGCAAACACACACGCATGCGCAAACACACACGCATGCGCAAACACACACACATACGCTGCACTTTATATATAAGATTGCGTCGTTGACTATTTGAACAAGAATCTTAACAAAATGTTACATTAACAATCACAAATATGAATGAATGTCATTATTTAAGAAATTACGGGGTACAATTGAAAAGATTTGTAACTGACAAGAAGATGTCATTAAAGACATAACAGTATTATAGAAGAAAGAAAAGGTCGACAGAGTCGGTGATAATTCTATCGTCCTTTTCTCCCTTTATTTTCCCTAAAAACAAACACCACCTTAGTTTTATCTTTTCTTCAGCTTTGTGTGTAGGGGCCAGGCAAATTATTAAAGTTCTATTCTCATAATCACAGGAATGGGCCATTGTTTATCTGAGGTAATTTCACAGCTTAACGTAAGTGCCAACTAAGGAACGAAGGAACAGTATTATATGATTTTAATTTAATACGCAATTATACAAGTTGAAAATACTGGTTGTATACGGCTCTCGGTTAAACATTAGCACGACAGATATCACCATTTCACATCTAAGAATATATATCTATATTTTGATCTGTTATAAAGAAAAAAAAATTATGCGATTTTCTATAAAATACAATCTGCCAATTCGTTTAATTTCCTCACTCTCCATCAGCGTTCTCTGCTGTCATTCGATTTTTTATTTATTTTATAATCATTTCACCAAATCAAGGCAAGAAAGCCTCTAAGACGCAATGACGTTACTGAGCATTGGAGAATAAGAGAAAACATACTATTAATGAAAGAGAAAAATAAAATAAAATGAATTAAGAAGACATATGATAACGATTGGCATTACATTTACGTTTTTGATGATCAAAGTTGATGAGAAAGAAAGAAGACGGGAAAGAGTGTTCCACAAGCGTAAAGTGCGCCGGAATAATCTATTATCATAGAACTTACAGTTACTTCTTGCCATTTTATCTGTAAAATGATGAGAACATGCGCTTATATTCATAAAGTCTAGTTACCACAGTAGAAAGTTCATCAGAACAGTTACCATAAAAAAGTATTTATAGAAGAGGCACAGGAAAATTGGGTTACTGCGGTGGGTAAAGAACCGAGATACCAGGTCATGACCAATAACTTTGCAAATTCTTTGGATTTTATTAAGAATCTTGTGATATATATAGCAGGAGCCCCAGACTTGATCTGGTAGCGATATTCAAAGCAAGGACGAATGGCAGGCTTAAAAATATATAAGAGGAATTCTGGCGAGGAGTATTGTCTAGCACGGAATAGTGAACGAAGTTTCTTAGCGACAGTGTGTCGCCTTCTCCGTCGTAATCTCCGAATGTATCTTCAGTGAAACTGTCAGGCAGAAATTAAACAAGACAGCTCTTTTTTCCCGCTCATTTGTCTTTTGCTCTCCGATCTTTCATTAGCTCACTCTTATTCAATAACTTGATTTCGTTTTCATTTCCTTTATCTATTTAATTCTCCAGGAAGAATAAATAAAAAAAAAACGGATGTTTGATTTAAACAAATACAATATGAGTGTCGAGATCTAATGTTCACCTGAGGTCAGCATATCCAAATAGACCGTGTAAGATACGAAGTGAGTAATATCTTTGAGTAATATGTTTGTTCGGAAAATAATGTCCGGTTTTAAAAGAAACCTTTTCATTTTCTTCTAATATATTATTAAAATAACTTCACAGAAAAAAAAAAAAATCTTCCATAATAATGAAAATTTCCCCTTTATTAATTTTATATCATTCTCTTGAGAACGTAAATTAAAGCATTCTATAATTAAAAAAAAAAGAAATGCGTTTACTTCTTTTTTCATGAGTTCAAACTTGGTCATAATGTTTCTCAAATTACCGCCAACATTAACAGAACATAGAGTGATGGACCCACTTATACTCAGAGTGTTCGGCGCTGGTTTTTTGAAGTTCCGCAGTGGGGATACGAGTCTTGAAGATCATGAAGGTAGATGCATCTGTCTGCAATTGACAAACAACATCTGAAAACAATATCCGTACAAAAAGTGTCTCAAATAATTGCCAACATTTTAACAATATTGAATAATCTCAAGAAAATTTGCAAGGTGAAGAATTTCGATAAATGGGTTTCATACGAACTCAGTGAAAGTAAAAAAAAAAAAAAAAAAAAAAAAACATCACCTTTTTTGAAATATGTGCGATGCTGCATCTGCGAAATTCGTATTATTCATTTCTTGCTTGAAAAGTGACTTGTGATGAGAAACGGATCCATTACGAGAACTGTAAACGTTCGGCTAAATCAGTGATTATCAAAATGGTTCGGATAGACCAGTTGTTGTCCACATAGGATTTTTAGTGGTCCACAGAGAATATGTAGGCATGAGAAATTGTAGACATTTTTTTCCCTACACCATTTCTTTCCCTACCACATGTATGGTGGAATTTGGATTTTCGGCTGTTATGGATGTTTTCAGTAGAGAAAGAAATAAATTAGATGTCGACAACAGAAAAACTATCAGACTAAGACTGAATGACATCATTAAAATTGATTATAATATCTTGTGTCAGAAACACCAAGATCAAGGTAGTCACTAGCTGAATAGACTAAGACTGAATGACATCGTCAAAATTGATTATGGTATCTTGTGTCAGAAACATCAAGATCACTGTAGTCACTAGCTGAATAGACTAAGATTGTATGTCATCATCGAAATTAATTAGTGTATCTTGTGTCAGCAACACCAAGATCAATGTAGTATTAGCTGAATGGACTAAGACTGAATGCCACCATCAAAATTGATTATGGTATCTTGTATCCAAAACACCAAGATCAAGGAAGTCACTAGCTGAATCGACTAAGACTGAATGACATCAAAATTGATTTTGATATCTTGTGTCATAAACACCAAGATCAATGTAGTCACAAGCTTTATCGACTAAGACTGAATGACATCATCAAAATTGGTTATGGTGTCTTGTGTTAGAAACACCGAGATCAATATAGTCACTAGCTGAATCGACTAAGACTGAATGACTTCATCAAAATTGATTTTGATATCCTGAGTTCATCTTTGTTTACTAAAATATGTTTTAAAGTGAAAATAGACTACTATGTCTTTTCATTGAGTATTTTAGTTTGAAAATTGAACAGCCTAAAAGTAAAAGTAGGAGTGGTCCATTTGAATTTTTGAAGAAGAAAAAGTACTGTTATAAATGTCTTGGCCATGAAGATGACCCAAGGATTTTCCAAAATCGAAATTCTATCCATAGAAAATTGTCATAACTGCCTGTTTGTCCGCGATTGGCGTTATCGATTACAGATTTATGGAATCTAACCAGAGGTCACTGCGGAATTTTACTTCCAGAAACTGGATGAAATACACATTCAATTAAGCAAAATGAGATGGACACTGGTTAACCGACGAGGTTCAATTCCTCTTCATGAAGATGGTCGGCCATATGTTGCCAAAATGACACTACAGAATTTCACCAACTTGGGATACGAGATTTCTCCCTGATTTCTTACCCACTGACTACTAATTAAAGCAATATGTAAATTTTTTAAAGTCAAAAGACCTTCCGTTTCAGTGAAGATGCCTTGATAGTTTAATTGGCGTCCAAACCTTTAAAGTCATAAGCAACTTTATAACTGGATGGAAAATAGATGTTCAGGGTTGCTATTTCAACTTTATTTAAACACTGTCTAAATACATTAACTCAGCAATAAATGTTGACTCTAAAATCGGACATTATTTTCGGGACAACTTAATAAGTTCGAACGACATATAACAGACACTGATTCTATACTGAATACATTTTAAGTTCATATCGCTCCATTATTTCTGTCGGGACATAAAAGTCGATTTCAAATGGGTCACGTGACACGTCACTTCATACATTGACGAGTGTGGTCAGTCATTCATTTTGCTTACAGTAGCCAAACAGAGCGGTTGCATTTTTTTCTTAGCCTGGGCCAGTGCTGAGGCTAAATGTGCTTCCTCCAGCAAATACTACTTTATAAGATTATAGAGAATACAATATGAAAATCATGGTGTCCTTTCCTTCAGGGAATATATTCTTGCCAGATATAGAAAGTAGCTCGCAGTCCTCAATTTTGGAAAACCCAAGACTCGCTGTCGCCCGTTCGTGAATTATGTCTTTGCTTGGAACATAGTATATGAATCCGGTCCGTTTGCTTCTGGAGACATAAGCATGACTTCTCCAGAAATAACAGAAGAATCTCCATTTTATATGTATGACACATCCTTTTTATTCTCCTTACATTCTGCTCACTGTGAAGATATATCTGATATATTAGTGTTTAGTGTAGGCATTGTTAAAGTCTTCCTGAGATCAAAGCACGATCGTCATTCATTTTCCTTTCAATCATTCCGTTCGTGGATATAATCATGTCCATAATAGAGGGAAACAAAAAGAAAGGGAGAAGAAATCTTGCTTCCAATATCGACCTCCCGTTATAGTTTTTTATCCTTCGTGGGTTTAACATTATTCCTCTTACAATCACTCCCAATCTATGCACTGCTGTTCATTTATACAATCTCGTCAGACAGGTTAATATCCGTTTTCCTGCATCCATGTTTCTTTCAATATGACCTCTGAGTGTTAAATATTGCAAGTCATTTTACCTCATTATGTGTCCCAGTAATTGAAACTGTCTCTTTTTTTATTCTGAATACACTTGTCTTTTTCTTTCCATTAGTTGTAAACATGGGATTTGTTATTCGTCCATCTATACAACCACATCTCTGTTGCCAAAAGTCTTTTTTTTCATTAGCAAGGAAATTGTCCTACATTCATTGTTATATACGAAAACTGACATCACACAGACGTTCAACACATTTTCTTTGTTTCTTTCGAAAGATAGTTTCCTGTTTCTTAATACTTTCTTTTGCTTTTTGGGGGCATCTTTTCCTATTCCAACGAGCCTTCGGGTTTTTTGACACATTTACTATGGTCTACAAAAAACACTTCATGGATTTTTAATCTCCAACATTTTCATGATGTTGATGTCTTCAGTTTTCAGCTCGCCTATTGGCCCGTCCCTCTTGCTAACGCACTTGACAGTACTTCCTTGACGCTTTTCTTTACAACTGTAATATAGACCTCTTGGAATGAGAAAACGGATACAAAATATATTTGTCAAAAGTATGAATTCATTTTATCACTCCAGCTATGAGTTAAATAATAGTACTTGTATCTGGGACATCATTGTTATTCTCAATATATATTTCATGTAATATTTACTCGCAAAAAAAATATTCTTACAATCCAAAACAGGTTTCTGATTTATATAACTCAAAAAGTGTTGTTAATCCTACCTTCCTACCTTGTATAGAAGATTTGCCGTTTTTATTTTGTTTTTGCTATGAGAATAATTTGAATTTAAACAGTTATATTAATATGCACTGTATTCTCCCGAAACATGGGCGGTCATGGTTGTCTGCATCTTCTTTTCCTTCTAGATATGTTAAGTGAAGACAACATTGCTAACTGCTATTTTAAGGATGTCATAATTTTGACTCGATAGTAAATGTTTAATTTAGACGATGTAAATTGCAGTCGCATGTGAGCCTAACATAAATATCGCTTTGTAATAAACAAAAAATATTAACTAAATGTTATAAGATTACACTGTCGAGGTAGAAAACGAGAATCGGTATCTGAAGCAATGATTTTTGAGGGGGAACATGTCAGGCATGTCAACACGACAGGCACCCAGGGGAAAAAAAAAGAATGATTACGAGTGAAAATTTTGAAGGGACATTTTGTGTGTGTGTGTGTGTGTGTGTAGGGAGGGGGGTCCATATGGAACGAAGATTATAGAGAATACAATATGAAAGTCATGGAGTATTTAAGAAAGAAAGAAAGAAAGAAAAGTATGAAAAGATTTAAAAAAGAACAGGATGAAATAAACAAAGAAAGAAAGAAAAAATGAAGTGATAAAAAGACAAAGAATAAAAAGAAAGAAGGAAATGGATAAGAAAGAAAGAATGAAAGAGAGAAAGAAAGAAAGAAAGAAAGAAAGAAAAGTATGAAAAGATTTTAAAAAGAACAGGATGAAATAAAAAGAGAAAGAAAGAAAAAATGAAGTGATAAAAAGACAAAGAATAAAAAAAAAGAAAGAAATGGATAAGAAAGAAAGAAAAAAAGAAAGAAAGAAAGAAAGAAAAGATTTAAAAAAGAACAAGATGAAATAAACAAAGAAAGAAAAGTGAAGTGATAAAAAGACAAAGAATAAAAAGAAAGCAAGAAATGGATAAGAAAGAAAGAATGAAAGAGAGAAAGAAAGAAAGAAAGAAAGACAGAAAGAAAGAAAGAAAAGTATGAAAAGATTTAAAAAAGAACAGGATGAAATAAACAAAGAAAGAAAGAAAAAATGAAGTGATAAAAAGACAAAGAATAAAAAGAAAGAAAGAAATGGATAAGAAAGAAAGAATGAAAGAGAGAAAGAAAGAAAGAAAGACAGAAAGAAAGACAGAAAGAAAGAAAGAAAAGTATGAAAAGATTTAAAAAAGAACAGGATGAAATAAACAAAGAAAGAAAGAAAAAATGAAGTGATAAAAAGACAAAGAATAAAAAGAAAGAAAGAAATGGATAAGAAAGAAAGAAAGAAAGAAAAGATTTGAAAAAGAACAAGATGAAATAAACAAAGAAAGAAAGAAAAATGAAGTGATAAAAAGACAAAGAATAAAAAGAAAGAAAGAAATGGATAAGAAAGAAAGAATGAAAGAGAGAAAGAAAGAAAGAAAGAAAGAAAGAAAGAAGGAAAGAAAAACAGAAAGAAAGAAAGAAAAGTATGAAAAGATTTAAAAAAGAACAGGATGAAATAAACAAAGAAAGAAAAAATGAAGTGATAAAAACACAAAGAATAAAAAGAAAGAAAGAAATGGATAAGAAAGAAAGAATGAAAGAGAGAAAGAAAGAAAGAAAGAAAGAAAGAAAGACAGAAAGAAAGAAAGAAAAGTATGAAAAGATTTAAAAAAGAACATGATGAAATAAACAAAGAAAGAAAGAAATAATGAAGTGATAAAAAGACAAAGAATAAAAAGAAAGAAAGAAATGGATAAGAAAGAAAGAATGAAAGAGAGAAAGAAAGAAAGAAAGAATGAAAGAGAGAAAGAAAGAAAGAAAGAAAGAAAGAAAGAAAGAATGAAAGAGAGAAAGAAAGAAATGACTAAGAGATAAACAAACAAACAAATGGATAACAAGAAAGGAAATTGCAAGAAATAATAAAGTAAGGGAAAAACAAGAAAAGAAAAACGAAAAGAAAAGCAAGCAAGAAAGAAACGACGAAAGAGAGAAAGAAGAAAATCTTTTAAACAAAGAAAGAAACAATGACAGCAAGAGTTAAAAAAGATAGAAAAATGAGACAAATAATAAGAACTGAAATATAAAAGAAAGGTATAAAGAGAAAGAAGAAAAAGGAAAGTGATAATAAATAAGAAACAAAGAGATCAAAAGAAGGAACAAACTGAGATAAAGGAATAAGAATTAAAAAGAAAGAAAGAAACTGACAGAAAGAAAATGATAGTGAGAGAAAGAAGGAAAGAAAGAAATTAAATACTATTGAGACAAGAATAAATGGTAGTGTCATCATCATAAATGACTAGAAAGAAAGAAAGAAAGAAAGGAATCAAATAACGAACCAAAGGAGAGAAAGAGATAGATAAATAAATAAATAAAGAAAGAAAGAAACCAAATAACGAACCAAAGGAAGGAAAGAGATACCGATTGAAAGAAAGAAAGAAAGAAAAAAAACAAATAACGAACCAAAGGAAAGAAAGAAAGAAAGAAAGAAAGAAACCAAATAATGAACCAAAGGAGAGAGAGAAAGAAAGAAAGAAAGAAAGAAAGAAAGAAAGAAAGAAAGAAAGAAAGAAACCAAATAACGAACCAAAGGACAGAAAAAGATACAGAAAGAAAGAAAGAAACCAAATAACGAAAGGAAAGGAAGGAAAGAGATACAGAAAGAAAGAAAGAAAGAAAGAAAGAAAGAGATACAGAAAGAAAGAAAGAAAAGAAAAAGTGAAGTCGACAACAAAATGAATGATACAAAGAAAAAGAGAAAAGAGAAAATGAAGAGAATATAAACGAAATACAAAAAATAACAAAGGAAATTTGGAAAACTTAAGGTTGAAGAAAATTAGAAAGTATAAACATCAAAATGAGAGAGTTAGAGATGGCGAAAAAAAACTTGCAAAAAGAAAATAAATAAAAATTAGGAAAGAAAAAGAAAATATAATAAAATGAAAGAAAGAAAGGTGATAATAATAGACCAAGGAAGAAAAATAACTAAAAAAAAAACCAATAGGAAAAAAAAAAAAATGATTGAGAAAATGGAAAAGAAAAAGGAAAAAAAGAACAAGAAAGAAAAGAGAGTATATCATTTAATTGCCTCCGGTTGACAACAACAACAACATCGACCGCTGTACATGGTGTGGTGGTATCAGATCAACTACGGCTGCCTCGACCGAATTATTTTTCCCTCAGAGCTAGTGTCACGTCAGTTACGCCAGGCTCGGGCGTCGGTTGAACGTGACGTGATTAACATTGAATATGGCATGCACAGACACGCTCTTCTGGTCAATTAGCAGCGGTCAAACCAGAAGGTAGTGCCGCTTCTTTTGCTGTTATCGACGGCAGCCGTCATACGTTTGGCAAAATTCGCTGGGCTGTCATACGGAAACACTTCAAATACGCCTTTAAAGAATGTTATTAATTCACTATCTATGGCCTGCCAGAATATGGTTGATGCCTTTTTCTTTTTCATTATTAGCAGATGCGAAAAGATGAAAAAAATTAACATGTATAGAAAGATAGTAGGTTCACTTTTTCAGTAAGGCATTCGAGGCTGTAATCATTGCTGAAGTGGTTCTCTCACGACCCACTCTCTAACAGACAATGTGGCTTCCGTTTTGTCAGGTCTGCTGCTGATGTGTTAATGTCCATCCTAAATATGTATATCAAGCTCTTAATAATAACGACGAAGCTGGAGCTGTAGCTCTAGAGATCTCGAAGGTGTTTGACAGGCTTTGGCATACTGATCGTCTACGTAAGCTCCAGTGCTGGGCTATTACTGGGCGGCTGTTTAATTTACTTCAATTGTTCCCATCAAATCGTGAAATGTTTTCAACGGGCTCGCTTATAGATCCTTTTCACACGTACGCGGGTGTCCCCCAAGTCTTTGTCTTGGGTCCTACGCTGTTTCTGATCTTCATCAATGATCTTGATGCCATCAGGCCTTTCTTTCTTTCTTTCAATCTGTATCTCTTTCCTTCCTTTGGTTCGTTATTTTGTTTCTTTCTTTCTTTCTGTATCTCTTTCTTTCTTTCTTTCTTTCTTTCAATCTGTATCTCTTTCCTTCCTTTGGTTCGTTATTTTGTTTGTTTGTATGTTTGTTTGTTTGTTTGTTTCTTTCTTTCTTTCTTTCTAGGCATTTATGATGATGACACTACCATTTACTCTTGTCTCAATAGTAAATCCGTCAGAGCTTACCAAGTTAACCTGGCCGCTGCTCTTGAAAAGGACCTCAAGTCTGTGGCTAACTGGGACAGAAAATGGCTAGTCAATTTAATGCCTCCAAAATGAAACTGTTCTCATTTCACCGCCATAGAGAATCTTTCCTTCCGGCCATCCGCATGGTTGATGTTAGACTCATAGAGAGCAACAAACTTTTTGGCCTCACGTTTTCTACTGACTTGAAGTCAAACGACTATATGGAATCAATAGCTGTATCTACAGAAAGAAAAGTTGGGTCGCTGTGTCGTGCCAGATGGTTTTTCTTAACAGAGCCCATCTTGCACATTTACATATTTACCATTCGTCCGTGCATTGAATACTGTTGCCGTATCTGGACTGTCGTTCCTTCTATTCATCTCGAGGTTCTTGACTAAATCCAAAGAAGGATCTGCGATGTTATCGAACATGACTTCGCATCTCGACTTCAGTCACTTTCTAACCGACTTGACTGTCTTTTCTACGAATATTTTCATGGAAACTCCCCTGACTAGCTTTTTTCTCTGGTTCCTGGACTATTTGAGTTTAAGAGTCCTACTAGACTGTCATCTAGGTCCCACCCTTTTACTGTTGAATTAGACAAATGTAAACGCCACTTTAACGCACTTCCCGCTTGTGGAACTCCTTTCCGTTTCTTTGCTTCCTTGTTGAATACAATCTTCAAAAATTTAAATGCAACGTCAATCGCTATCTTCTATCTCCTTGAAATCCTGTTCCGCTTTTATCCTATCGTCGGTTCCCCCACGATGTACGAAGTCTTTTCTCTGTCCTTTACTATCTGTAACCCCATGCGTACCAGTGGCATGGATTTACAGAGCCTTGCCTGGCCTTGCCTGGCCTTGCCTGGCCTTGCTCGGGGAAAATGTTTGAAAAAAAAGATATAATTGTTCGTACTGTGTTTTTCGTGAAACAATATTTTAAGAATTATATTTTAACTTCCTTTTTTTAAATTTCAAGACTTTTTAAAAATCGTTTCACCCCCGTAGCAAAGCGATAAAGACTCTACCGCCCATGGATTAAAAGAGAATAGGAAGAATTTAATGAGGAGAGGTGAGGAAATGATAATAAATTTTGTTTGGATGTTTTGTTTAGCAGCATATCAAGCTCTCTAGGTTATTTAACACCAACATCTATATATTTTGTACGCAATTTTAATTAATTTTCATTTTTAGATAAGAATGGTATTAATGATACAAGTATTACTAATTAACCCATATATAGGAGGCGAGGAGAGGTCTATTCACACCTTCCCCAAGAGTATTTATGTATAAGTGAATATAACGAACCCAACTGGAATTAAAACTCGGCTCTCCGATTAAAAATTCCGAGTCATGATTCATTACACCACCCGTACAAGGTACGGACAAATCTCGTTGTTGCTTAACTTTCGAGATCATACGAGAATCGGTATTTCAACGTGATGTGGCCGTAAGTTTGACAATAAATGAACGGAGTTCATGAAAACTAAAAGATAGCGACTGATGTTGCCTTTAAATTTTTGAAGATTGCAGGTGACAGGGAAGCAAGAAATCGGGAAGGATTCGACAGGTGAGAAGTGCGAGAAAAGAAACTGTTAGAATAGAAGAAGCGGTTACATCTAGCTAGTTGAACGGGCAAATGGTGAGACCTAACTGCCAATCTAGTAGAATGCTTAACAGAACAATTACAATGAAAATATTTGTAGAATAAACAGAGGAGAGCAGCGTCTCTTCGGTTGAAAAGTGACGAGATGCCTGGTCAGGATCGATTACAATATCGAGATACAAAGTAGGAATCACAGGCCTGATATGGCAACAAAATTCAATGCATGGACGAATGGTAGATTTATAAATGTGTAAGATGAATTCTGACGAGAAAAAAATTCTGGTACGGCACAATGAACCACCTTTCCTTGAAATAGACGGGGAAATTGATTCAGTATAATTGCTTCTCTATATGTCAATAGAAAACATGAGTCCACGACGGCGTAGTGTTGCTCTCTTGGGCTTTATCATGAGCGATGATAGAAAAGGTTCAATTAATTAAATTAAATTCAACTGATCAACTTATATGATGATGACCTTGCACAAATTTCTTTTATTTATTATTTGTTAATTGCTGTGCATTCTTGGGAAAGATAATGAATTGGGTACCCATTGCTTTCTATGCAATTCAGAATTCAGATTTTTCCTTCACATAAAATGGTTGTTACCTAAGGAAATAGAATTAATCCATTGGTGGGGTTGATGGATTCATGCCTTTTTTAAGAATATTGAGAAAAGGAACGTAACAATGCCCTTTTTCTTCATGTATGGGATGCGTCTCTTCAGGATATAGGCGATCATGGCTCAGCACAACTTCCTATCTGATGTGAGTCTTAGGCGTTTTTCTCCCTTGGTTAGGGATTCTACCCACGTTCCGTAATCCATTCACACAAACTCGTCAGGTTTGTGACACGCGGCCTTCTCTTATATCTCTTGCCCTCAATATATCCATTGATGTTTATATTTTTCGAACTATTCCTTATTAGTCGTCCATGTCTTTTCTTGATTCTGAATAGAATTGTTCTTCCTGTTGCCATTTTCTTTGCAATTTCCTTTTTGCTTACGCACCAAGTCCACGGAATTTTCAGCTACCCTGTGTAAAAAACACATTTTTGCTGACGTGTAGAACTTCTTTAAAAAAAAAAAAAAAAAAAAAAAAAAAAAGAGGCTACTTGTGATATTAATGGTTTGCTTTATTGTCATATCACTTCAGGATTGAAAAGGTCATGGCTCTCCACATATTCCTTTTGTTTATTATTTGGGAAATGCCATAGAGTCTTGAGATAGATAGGGGGATTCTTTTGTAGATTTTAGAATATATCAACCCTGCCAAGATGATAATGTCGAAGTCAGTCTTTTATTTGTAATTAGTATATTTCATTCATTCATTTAGTTCATGAATATCTAAATATTAATCGTTTCAGCCTATAAATATTTACTCGTATATCGTCTCTTTCCATTCGTTAGGTCTTACATTCGAAATATAGTAGTGTGATCTCCTGCTGTATTATGAATGGTTTTTAATTCAGAGATATCTTTCTCTTACACTAGTTGCCAACACAGGCGAGAAGTCCTCATCTGTTCTGATATTTTTACCCAGAGCTGGGATGTTGTTTATTAGCCTTCATTTCTACTTCAAATTATTCATTATCAACGCATTTCATAATATAATCATGGCGATCATAAAATTTAATCAAGCAGACAGGCTGTGACAATTTGCTCCAATGTAATCATATTTCTGAAATTCTCTTCGAATATCAGTAGAGGAACGGAATCATCAGTTTCAAATTTAATGACCATACGCACAGAGATTTCATTCGAATATTCACGCAATTATCTGAGGTGAGAAACAGTGTAGGGGGAGGTTTACCCGGTTGGCGTGGAGGTGACTGTCGTGTTGTTGTTTACAGCGCGTGGAGCGGCTATTGCGTTGAAAACATTATCATCGGGTATATGTCGGTTGGCTATAAAATAATTGAGCTAATGGATATAGAACTGGGAGGGTGGGTGGGGAAAGAAAGAAAGAGAGTTAGAGAAAGAAAAAGTTAGCGGGAGTAAGAAAAGGGTGAGAGAGAAAGAGAAAGAAAAAAAGAGTTTGTTGTTTTTTTGTTTTAATGGCATATCATGTGATAGAAAAGTTGGAAGAAGTATTAGGTTGGGGCAAAAATAATTTCGGTTTTGGCGTTAAAAAGTACGTCAAAAACCGACATTATTTTTGCACCAACCTAATACAAAGAAAACGCTTGGAAGAAAGTGGGTTAAGTGTTAGAAAGAGAGAGGGAGAACTAAAGAGAAAATGAGGTAGAAAGCAGATAAATGTAAAGAGAGGGGAAAGAGCGGGGGGAGAAATAACGAGAGATAGGTATAAAGAACTACAGTAAAAGCGGTTGAAGACAAAGGGTAAGAAAGAAAGAAAGAAAGAAAGAAAGAAAGAAAGAAAGAAAGAAAGAAATAGAAAAACGAATTAAGATGAGATTTTATTGATTAAAAACGGAAAGTACTGAAAGCAGGAAGAAAAAAGAGAAAGGAAGATAGAAAGTAGAAAGAAAAGATGTGTCAGTGTGAATGAAAGAGAGGGAGAAAAAAAACGAAAGAGAAAGAAATATATAGAGAGAGACAGAGAGAGAAAGAAAGGGAATGAGAGAAAAGAAATATCTGTTGTTTTCTAAATTGCTTCTAAGCTATTGTCATCAACGAATAAAAAAGAAAAAAAAATAATAATCCTGCGCATGCGCGACAGTCAAGCAAGCTCTGTTGCTATATGGATCCTGTGCTTGTACAAACACTGGAATGTCAGATGCGCTTGCGCCTTTTCCCGGTGCATCTGGTACACAGGAAGGTCATCATATCTTACATTTATATTGTAAAAAAAGAAAAGTGCATTCCTTAAATAGACAATTCAAGCCTTTATCTCTCAGTGCAACTTGCATAGCCGAATTTGGTAAAGGCATGTTTCAGTTATTTCATTCTTTTTATGTGCCATGTCCGGACGTCACGTGATATGGAATGTCACTGTTTGGATATTCCATATCACGTGACGTCCGCGTCTCGCGACGGACGCTACTTGCCAACAAACAGTAATTTTAATTTATTTGTAACAAACAGTTATTTCTGATGAAAGATTCAGGGCAATCTGAAATATCATATATATATATATATATATATATATATATATATATATATATATATATATATATATATACTTTCATTTCATAAAATAAAACATTATTATTATTTTTTTAATTTGCAACTCTTTCTATATATACATATTAAGAAAGAATACGTGGCTTCTCATTATGCTATATATATATATATATATATATATATATATATATATATATATATGAAGAAAAATATACGGGAAAAAACAAACAAAAATCCTTATATGCAATAATGCTGTTTTAATGTTAATATGTCGACGTCGGACGTTTCGGTCAATAAACCATCTTCAGTACATATTCAATATAAAATATAAATAACATTATCAAACTTAACATGACAAAAACGATGGACACAAGAACAAGACATATCCAAACAGATAACTAAAAGTTTATGCGATCAGCGTTTAGTTTTAAACATGGTCACGTTGTCACCACGTTTGCGACGCTGTGAAAACGTATTCCTAAATTTGAATATTATGAAAGAAAAATGAAAGAAATTCTATTTGATCTAAAATTTATATGTACGCTTGTCGAGCCCACATATTTTAAGTCACAGTTTTTGTATGAGATTTGGTAGATGCAAGCATCGGATGTAATATGTTGTTTGCTGGTGCTATTAAATCCCAGTAGAGTTTGATGTAGTCAGGGAAATAAATTCTATTTGATCTAAAATTTATATGTACGCTTGTCGTGCCCACATTTTAAGTCACAGTTTTTGCACGAGACATGGTATATGCAAGCATCGGATGTAATATGTTGTTTGCTGGTGCTATTAAATCCAAGTAGAGTTTGATATATATGAAGATGATTTGAGAATATGAGATAAGCCCGATGGAGACGATTTTCACATATAAATAGTTAGATAAGAAATCCTTTCTGTTCATATAGGAATGCGCGGAGATTAATAGATTCCTGTATTTTCGGATAAGCTTGAAGTATTCCATGTTATAAAATGAATTCAGGTTTATATATATATATATATATATATATATATATATATGCGCGCGTCTGTGTGTATGTGTAAAATTTCAGATATAGCTAAAAATATATCTGTAAAAGCAGAATATGAATAAAGAAAAAAGGAAAACTTATCTTAGCCGCCATTTTCGTCCGCAGAGGGACTCTATCAAGATAAAGGCAAGGATTTTATTTTGCAGCAATTATTTATAAACCATTTTTTTTTGTTTCACAAAATTTTTTAAATTTAAGAAACACTAATATATATTCAACAGGTTAACTGAAAATTTTAGCTAACTTAGGAAAATGCTAATTGACGTAATTTGATGTCTAATAAACAATAATGAGAAATGATAAAATTGTTATTATTTTTCTAATATAATTAAATCATTTTAGTTTGTAATTAATTTATGTTTTATTTATCTAGTGTCCGTGTGTCCTTCTGTGCGTCTGTTTTTCGATCTCGGTATTGATGTACGCGTGTGAAATAAACACAGCGTTGCATTCATAATACACACTGTTGATCACTGGTTCGTTCGTATTCATTGAAACGCTAATCTCGAGAACAATAGAAGTATTAATAGTCATCAATTACTTACAGCATTATTATTTTTAAACGCCTAAAGTCAACTCGAAGGTTTTTCTTCAAATTAATCTTCTTCTATAATAATATAAGAGCGCAGTGAACATCTGTCCGTCCGTCTAATTTTCAATCTCGGCGAATCATAAGCAACCTGAAGCAACAAGCAGTAACTACTGTAGTTACACGCCATTAAAAATTAAATGCATAACTCGTTTAAAGTTAAATTCAAATTTCGTACAAAGTGAAAGTTTTAAAAAACAATTCTTTCTTAAAGGTTAGATTTTAACTTCGCCTTACGTCACAACTGCAATTAATATCATCTATTTAAGCCCTAATTAAAATTTAAGCGGGGTACGGTACGTTTTTCATATGGTTCTTTTTCTAGCCTGCGTACTGTGACGTATTCGGGATATTACATAGTTTAAGTTTCCTAATATCTTTTAAGTGTGACTTGATGTGAAGGGATTATAAAGAATGGTGATTTTAAAAGAAAGTAAAAATTATGCGCAAAGTAAATGTAAAAAAACCACGGAGATCGTTGGTGTATACGAAGAAAGAGTATGCCGAATTATGGTGTGTAATAAAGATAAAATAATTTTATTATTTCTAAATTCTAATAATTTTTATGAACAGAGGACGTTGAAGATAAAAGGCCGAAGGTTCAAAAGCTCTCTGCAGAAGTTAAGCTAAAGTCCGTTAGAAGGGCGGCTTCTAGGTTCGTTTTAAGTAAAAGTCGGTTAAGTATTTAACAGTTTTCTTTTAATTTAAAACATATATAATAATATATGTACTACAATGCAACCGCTATCCGACCAGCATGCATTTTAGTCTACTAACTGGTGAGTTTACTTACATTATTGCTAGGTCAATCTATGAAAGTTTCAGCCACCCCTCGTGTGTGTGTGTGTGTGTGTATATATATATATATATATATATATATATATATATATATATATATATGATATATGTGTGGGGGGTGTTTGAGTGTGGTGTGTGTAAATGAATATAAGATTTATTTTATTTACACTAATGACATTATTTGGACTGATATCATTTTCATTGCGATATTCACGACGCTTCGACACTTTTACGCACCGGCCTTCTTCAGGTAATTGGAATTTCGAACCAAACCCTTTATTTCGTCCACGTGGGTAGATTGTTCTAGTCCCAGGTGCCATTCCTCTTCCGGTCTTAATGTTAATATGGCAAAGAAGATGAGGATAACACTCCGAATAATGTCAATAGTGTAAATAATCGTGATACCTTATTTCTTATATATAGAAAGATTCTTTTGTTATATAGTTTTGGTTACGTCTTGTTTATTATATATATTTTGATAAATACCATTATTCACTGTTTAGTTCAAATATAAATAAGATATTAATACCTGTTTATTTTAAATATAAAATGTAAATCACGTCTATTTTAAATACAGTATCGAAAATCTTTCGGTTGAGCACTGTTGAGAGATGGGCGAATGTTATAAATAGCAGCTGTCAGCGCTAACGCATCGCTCTTCATTAATGTACATAGCACTCTGGTTGCCTGGCCTTTGTTTGCATTCGTAAAAACAATATGCTATAATTCATCTTTCTCTCTGCCAAAGCGCCAATAGTTTAGAGTAGAAAATCCGACTGCTACCAAATCGGTCGGGTTTCGATCCTGGCTTGAAGCATTCGGTTGTCTAGTCAAACTGATGAGCTGTGATACAGCTAAACGGGCCTGTATGCAAATGACATATATATATACATACATATATATATATATATATATATATATATATATATGTATGTATATATATATCCAAATATAGGATTGGTGTATACGGAATAAATTCCAATAACCAACAAAAACTATTCTTCAAAGAGTGCTCAATACAGAGCAAATATAATTATTTATTCGAAAATTATAGCATAAATATGTTATAAAATCACTAGAAAAATAGCCATTTTGTTTCAACCCTTTGGTGAATTATCAAGTGATGATGTTGAATGTAGAATAAAGGGTTTTAAAAAGTTCAAATCAATCAAACACTCCTCGCTAAGGGAAACGCCGTTACATAATCTGGAATGAACAATCAAAATACAAGTATACGAGAATTCAAAAACTTGACAACGAACTAAGGTTATAATAATTATTTAATGCTTTAATGTTAGGGTTAGACTAAAATAGAATTTCTTCTAATAAATATTAAATTATACGATAAAATTTGAAATTAAAAATTACCTATTTTATAATTTAAATTTAATCTATATTAAGTTTAAAATAATAAAATTACCGAGGAAAAAAGAAAAAAAAGAAAAATACATATGTTATTCTATTTATTTTGTTTTTATTGAAAGTAAATTGGAATAAACGTTAAGCTCAAATGTTACTCCGAACATCATAACAACATAGATACATTTGAAGCATAAACAGAGGCAGGGGAGGATGACATCTTGTAACAGACAATATATACACAATCTGATTATAATACATAAACACGCAGACGTATTTAGATATATAAACACACACACAAAAAAAACAAAAAACGGACGAGACAGGAAATATCTCCACGCCCGTTTATTTTTTTTAAACTGTCGTGGAGATATTTTCTGTCTTGTCTTTTGTTTTGTGTGTGTGTGTGTGTGCATATATCTAAATACGTCTGCGGTTTATGTATTATTATACCCTTGGGAAAGGTATGAATCCTCTTCTTCCCCCTCAGCTATGGGTAAATAGCAGGAGAGACTGGGTTCTATAGCCTTTGATCACAAGAAGTCTACCGCAAAAAGAAATGGCAGCCTATGCGGGAAAAAATTCTGCCTCGCCAGTCATGTATCGAAAGACACATAATTACCTAAGCGTGTATCCCGCATGGCACATAACTTTTATTCATAGATTCACAAATATTTAAGTTAATGCTATGTGTGTGACGTCATTTGTATACGCTAAGATACGTTTCGAGCAGATATGGACGTTCGATGGAAATCGTCGGAAATTTGTAGCTAAAAGATGTAAAATCGACCTTGGTAAACAGATGGTGCTTCGTAGCTAAACTGGTATACCACGTTAGGCTGTATGTCTGTTCTGTGTAAGCTACAGGTTCGATTCTTGTCGCTGAACGCATTTTTTTATGAAATTTCTTGGACGTTCAGGACGGTAAATTTTGTTCATACTGTTTATTATAAACAGAGCATTTGCTTAAATATTTCTGTATATATAAATAACGTATAGCCATAAAATATACTAAAGTATAGATGTACATAGGTAAATCAAATGTTCCCAGCCGAAATGATGAAGCGGGCATTTTCAATATAAATATTTTTTTTCTAACTCGACATAATCTTCTTCTGTTTGGTCACGTCGACGTGTTGTAATGGTTATGCAAGCCTGTCTCGCTAGATCAATTTCAACTGAATAGCATGTGCGATCCTCATTGAGTGTCCCATACTTTCGGCCTTGTGCCACACCTAAGCTACGCTTAGGAAACCGGCATAATCTCCTTCGTTTTTGTGCACTCCGACGTGATGTAATGGTGAGCATGCTTTGTCTACGCTGGGATAAGAAACGGGAGTTATATGATGTGAAAAGATTCGCTTAAAGGTGCAGTTTCGGCGCGAACTTACTGAGTGGTTCTTTGCAGCTCGGTTTGTTAATGATTACCGAAACTAACGGTAGGTCTCTTTGCCCGGATAGAAGCAGGTTCGAATCCTACCATAGAGCGTACATTTTTATTTAATAAGATTTCTCGAATATCCAGGACGCTAGAAGTGTATAAGTAAATATACTGTAAACTATTTAATAAAAATACTGCTTATTAAATAAACTACTCAAATACGGATATCTGTTAGGTTGGTGCAAAAATAATGACGTAATAATGTCGTTTTTTGACGTATTTTTAGCGTCAAAAAACGACATTATTACGTCATTATTTTTTCACCAACCTAATAGTAAAACATCGTTTAAATGTTATATATATATATATATATATATATATATATATATATATATGTATATGTATATATATATATATATATATATATATATATATATATATATATGAAGAACCCACTTAAGAATTATTGAGAGTAATGAATGGATTTAAATAATATCACTAAGAGCAAAAGTACGATCGCATGTCACGTCAATTCTGTATAAAAATAGGATCGCTCGAACGTTAAATTCAAATTCTCATATTAGCATTTATTGCCCAATCAGCGAGTTTTTTCTCAAGCAGTTCGATATTTGACTAAAAGCAGACAACTATTTCTGTGTCGCATGAAAAAAAAAAAAAATGAAAGCCTACATCCTGAAAATGATTAACAAACTTTTTCCTCTTAAAAATCGATACTAAAAATTTGGAAATATATTTATTAACCAATAAAACCTCCAAATTCAATAATATGATTTTAATTTTTTTTTTTTTTTTTTGTCTTGATTTTTTCCTCTAAATATTAGGTTGGTGCAAAAATAATGACGTAACAATGTCGTTTTTTGACGTATTTTTTAACGTCAAAAAACGACATTATTACGGCATTATTTTTGCACCGACCTAATAGCTCAAAATTAATAATTTCGACCGGGATGTAAATAATACTGATTACTCAAATTTTCGTCTACTCATATTAACTTAGCGAGTAATAAAGTGCTATTTTATAAATTATTTTCGCTTTTAAAGTATTTTCGTAAAGAAATTGGCACAGTTTACATTATGGAAATACCCAAGCGACACATAAACAAACCTTAGTTGTCATTAGATATATTTATATTGATATTAATCCGCTGGCATCCAAACCTGCAGATAATTTTACGCCACGCACACATAACATAATGTAAATTGTAAATAATCGTGATACCTTATTTCTGATATATAGAAAGATTCTTTTTTTATATAGTTTTGGTTACGTCTTGTTTATTATATATATTTTAATAAATACCATTATTCACTGTTTAGTTCAAATATAAATAAGATATTAATACCCACCCGTTTATTTTAAATATAAAATATAAATCACGTCTATTTTAAATACAGTATCGAAAATCATTCGGTTGAGCACTGTTGAGAGATGGGCGAATTCTATAAATAGCAGCTGTCAGCGCTAACGCATCGCTCTTCATTGTACCTGTAATAATTTCACAAATACTAATCACCCTATATTAGCATACATCATTCATTTCTTTTGCGTCGTAAAAAACAAAACATTGCGTTCGTATTTTTTTTGCGAGTAACTTTACAATGTTTCTTTCTGTTTAAAAGATAACGAAGCTTATTTTTATACTCAGACATAGAATTATTTAAATTTGTACAGCTGTGTTTGAAGACTATTTCTTCACGCAGCTTTTACCACACTGTTAACTCTACACACACACACACGTACACGCACACACACACACACACATACACACACACATATATATATATATATATATATATATATATATATATATATATATATATATATATATATATAAAACGCTGAAACACTAATATTCCATAGTTATAATTTATTACATTGGAATCGTAATCACGATCCAATTCATCAGACCTACAAATTCAAAATAAACTTTTCTTTTTGAATTTGTTGTTCTGATGAATTGGTTCTTGATTACGATTCCAATGTAATAAATTATAACCATGAAATATTAGTGTTTCAGCCTTTTATATTATATCCTTGCTCTGTCTTGGACATTGAGCTCTACCTGGATTTTATCCTCTTTGATATATATATATATATATATATATATATATATATATATATATATATATATATATATATATATGAGAAATTGTATTGTCGTCTAAGTGTAAATCTTGGTTATAACATCCCAAAATAGAAACTATAATAATTAACTTCCCTTAATTCCGAACTGATCTCTGTTGGGATCTAATACTGATCTATCTCATTTGATCACAGATTACCTCGTACTCGGCTATAATTTTGTGGATATACGTATATTGGGCGTGTCAAAATGTTTAATCATGTACACATAATGAGGATCTTTCGTTTGGAAAATAAAATATTTTTGGGAATTATTTTTGTGGGTTTCACACGGAATCAACATTTTTACTAGAATTTAACAAGGACAGAAATATTGGCGATATGGTTTTATTTCAAAATATTAAATTACTTTTCAAATTTACTCATTTTACTAATCGTTATAATCGAATTTAGAATTTACTGATGTCTGTTTCTATATCCTCTGCGGCCTTTCTAAAACCAATACGCGACATCTGGAATACGCGACGCTTGAAATACGCGACATGTGAAATACGCTACATTTGAAATACGCGACATTTGGAATTCACTACATTTGAAATACACGATATTTGGAATGCGCAACATTTGAAATTCGCGCCATCTGAAATACGTTACATTTGAAATACGCTTCTTTTGAATTACGCGACATTTAGAATACACGGCATTTGGATTACGCGACATTTGAAATACGCGACATCTGAAATACGCCACATTTGAAATACACGATATTTGAGATACGCGCCATCTGAAATATGCGACATCTGAAATACGATTCATTTGCAATACGCGACATTTGGAATACGCGACATTTGATATACGCGACATCTGAAATACGCTACATTTGAAATACGCTTCTTTTGAATTACGCGACATTTGGAATACGCGACATTTGATATACGCGACATCTGAAATACGCTACATTTGAAATACGCTTCTTTTGAATTACGCGACATTTGTAATACGCGACAATTGCAATACGCGATATCTGAAATATGCTACATTTCAAATACTCGATATTTGAAATACGCGACATTTTAAATACGCGACATCTTGAATACATGACGTTTGAAATACGCGTTATGTTAAATACGCGACATTTGAAATACGCAACATCTGACCTTGTGTCGTACGATTCTCGGATTATTTTCTTTATTGATTGTAATGCTCTATGTCAGTTGGATATTGATTCATTTGTAAAGTTCTGTCGTTCTTATCTCAACATTTCAGAAAAAAAGAGTTCTGTAATGAAAGAAAAATCGGCAGTTTATTGTTTGAAATGTCTGCTTTGTTTTTCTTCCCCGAGGACATTTTTCGCTCGCCCTAACGTCTGCTTCCAGGTCGCTTAGCAGTATCTTAAAATTTACAGAATACTAAGCCACACATTTTCTACACTAGTAATTTCCTGTTTTCTTGTTATGAAACGTTTCAGCTAAGATCGCTTTCGTCCTCTCGTTTGACAACATTACATCGAGTATATCTTAAGATGGATGTTTCTTGTCTAAGATGGTTATACTTCCAAGATTTTATTTTACTCTTTTCTAAAAAAAACAATTTTATTAAAATAAACAAAGATTATTGTTAAATTCACTCGAAAAGTTCAGTTTAAATCATTTTATTTTATTTTCGTATACGTCTGTGTATATCCAAATTAAAATTGTAGATGAATTGTAAAGTTCATGATTTTATTGTGTTTTTGTTCATATAACTTCGACCGTTTTTTTTTTTTTTTATTTTATTTTATTTATTTATTTATTATCAAGAATTGAATATTGATAGTATGGTAGACACGATTTTTTTGGTTTATCCTGTTATTATCTGTCTATATTTCTGAGAAAGGACACATGGCACAGTGGATAAAGGCGTTAGTTAGATCCAGAGACAGGACCCAGAGTGTGAGTTCAATACACGGTTAAGGCAGTGGGGAACTTTAGGAGGGGAATTAACAGGTGATTGTTGACATCCATTAAACATGGAACGGGCAACTAAAACAGTCTACCCCATCCAGCGAAATAAAGGGTTCAGTTCGACATTCCAACCACCTGAGGTAGGCCGGAGCGTTCAACGGCCGAAACATTGTGATAAACATGGCGACAAAGATGAGGACAATGGCACGAATAATGTAAATAGTATTATCCTGTTATATTATGAAAACACACAATTCAAATTCAATTCTAATATACCTGTGCCGTTCGAGAGACGTCATGTTTAGAGCGTTTTGACTGTAATGGACAATGAATATATAACATATTATATAACCATTATTATTATTATTATCATCATCATATACGCATATCGAATATTTTATACACACATTAAAATATCCTATTTTCTAATATTAGCTACTAGCATTTTGAGGCATCACTTAGTGTGAAGCCCATATAACATTTTGGTATTATCTATTAATATTTAATAGTTACATGTTGTTAATCTGTGAAATTGCAAGTTAGCCTGTGAGGGAAAGTGGTGCATATGTGACCAAAGTAATTATGGTATTTAAATTGGTTGATTAAATTCGACAGATTTCCAAGTATTTCTGTCTAACTGCTCACTTGTGTCTCTACTGTGGAAGATGCATACAACGGTTTCTTAACCGATTAGATGCTCTAGTACAGGGTCTTCTTTCTGACAAACAACATGGCTTTCACTTCTTTAGCTCAATTGCCGATGTGTTGATGAGTCTCTCAAGCTTTAAATATAAATAACAAATACCTTACAATTAAACATATTTCTTTTCATGTCCGTCTTGATATTTACGCATGTCTCCCCACTGTGATGGGATGCAACACAAGATCAAACTTACTCGAGGTAGGGGGAACCCGAGCGCGTACAGTCGGGCCAAACACAAGAATTGTGCATCCCACGCAACAGTGGATTGCGCTGGCCTCGGTAGTGAATGCCGCCCCCTCTCTAGTGCAATGGGGAGCAGCTTTGGGCACATGCTTACCAGAGCCACTTCCCTTACAGTATTTATTTTCTTCAGCTGCGGCCTTGTCCGCGGACAGATCCACAACTGGGTCACACCATGCCCGAAGACAGAGATGCAACGGAGAGATCATAAACGAGATACGCGCATGACATTTTATTGACCTTCATCTTCAATCTACTTCGCTCTAGACAGCGGTGTTTCTTAGTTAAATAAACCAACAATAATTATGTTGTTTTTAAATAAAAAATTATGTAACGACGTTTGAATTCTCGGTTAGATAAACCAACAATAAAAATAAGATTTTTAAAATAGCTAAAACGTTATGTCAACTTTTTTTTAAATCAATAAAATAAAAGAAAATCTGTAGAAATAAGGAAGTAAGGGAGACGACAGTAACCGATATGTTAAACATGGATTACCTGCCCTTTAATGACGAATACGAACGCCGCCATTTGAGCAGCTAAATTAGAGAATTACGTTTCTTTTTTTATTCACGCCATGCGAGCTCTTAAATTATGTTTTAGAATGTCATTGTTCTGAGGTGAGGTTTATATTATTTTCAATTGACAACACTCTCACAGTCAAAAGCATATTTAAGTCGAATTTTCAAATCATCGACGTCAATAGTGAAAATCTTAATGAAATAATCTAATAATTTTCCCCGAAGAAAATAATGAAAAAAGCTCAAAAAATATTAACAAAAAGGATCAAATAATTCTGAATTAAAAAATGTAAGAAAAAAAATTCAAACACATTTCAGATAAAAAAAATTCAAGAAAATTTTAATAAAATAATTAAAATATAGTTTACAAAAAATATAAAAGCCTAAAGATCGACTTGATGTTATTGCGAGAGTGTTCAGTATCAAAATGACTAAATTAATCAAAAGAATATCTCAATGAAATGGTGAAATCTTTGGAAAAAACAAAAGCCTATACTATAACTTAAATGGCAGAAGAGAGGCTTAGCACACGCACACAGTCTCTATTAGCTAAAGAACAGGATATCACCTCACGGTATTGATATACTCATGAGTGTGAAAATACTTGATCATAACTGGCTTGATGATTGCGTTTAGCATGAAACCTCTGAGTATTGACTTCAATGACCACTTTTATATTTACATCTCTGATATTGAGCACTTTATCTCATAAATATAGAATACCTTATGGCTAAATTTTTCATACATATATATATATATATATATATATATATATATATATGATATATATATATATATGAGGGAGAAGATATAGTCGTTCCAAATCTAGAGAGATTCCAGATTGTTGAAAATCTTCTGCTTAAAGGGAATTAACTTTAAAACAGAAGAAAATTTTCACTACAACTCCAAGAAAATTTGGATTGTTACTACACACAAAAGACAAAAGTTGAACACCAGATAACATGAGGAAAATTAATTCCTTTTAATAATATGAGGAAACAACAAATCTTTGCCTGGTGAAGGATGCTAGACCAGAAACTCGTGTAGCATAAATATAGAAAACAAAGTATAACATATATTTAAAACATCCACATCATAACCATAAATTTTTGGGATCTTTCTCTTTTCCTTAATGTATATATATATATATATATGTATATATATATATATATATATATATATATATATATATGTGTGTGTGTGTGTGTGTATAGTCCGATGATAGTGTATGTGCGTGTCTACACATGTGTGTGTGAGAGAGAGAGAGAAAGAGAAAGGAAGTATAGGCTTCTCTGACGACGCATACGGTAGTTCTGAAAAGTGTCAAGGACACCCCTAGCCGTTCCATATTGAAATAAATATGGCCACACATAAAAAAGTTAACGTCCCGCCACTGAAATAGAAGTACAACTGCGCATGTTTTGATGCCCAATCGCATGAATATATATCTTCTCCCAGCCTCGAATTGCTTATATGGATGTATTGGTGTGAACTAAAAACGCATACACCCATATGTATGAGTCTATGGGTATGATAGTACCACCCCAAACAAACTCAGAAGTATATTGCCCCTCCCGCCATCAAATATAGTCAAACAAGCATAAATAAACTCAATTTTTAAAAAAAAATAGTTTGACTGATGTCCTCAAAAGAGAGAAACCCACGCTCACAAATTCATACCCATATCCATACTACTTATATATATATATATATATATATATATATATATATATATATATATATATGTATGTATGTATACACACACACACATACACGCACACACACACACACACACACACATATATATATATATATATGTATAGTGAAATGGACAAAATCCGACAATTATTTTAAGATATTTTTATGTTTACACGTTCTTTTGATAGATACAAATATTTAAGTAAATTCTCCGTTTATAACAAACAGTATGAAACAAAATTTACTGGCCTGAATGTCCGAGAAAATTTCATAGAAAATATTCGTTCTCCAATATTCAGGCCGGTATATGTTGTTTAATACTGTTTATCATAAACAGAGCATTTACTTAAATATTTGTATCTATAAAAAGAATGTATAAACTTAAAATATCTTAAAATAATTGTCGGACTTTGTTCATTTCATAATGTGTGACGTCATTTGTTTACATTTCATACGCCATGAGGAGATATATATGTACGTGAGAGATTCATGGATGATTGAAGTTTAAAAGCAGTAAATTCGACTTTGCTAATCGAATGATCCTCTGTGGCCGAATTGGTTAAAAGGCACGTTAGGCTATATGACGGTTCCGTATATGATGCAGGTTCGAATCCTGCCGGAGGACGAATATTATATATGAAAATTTCTCGGAAATTCAAGCCGGTAAATGTTGTTTAATGTTGTTTATTATAAACAGAGCATTTACTTAAATATAGAAAAGAATGTATAAACATAAAATATATTCATGTTTCTAATGATTTAATGGACTTATCTGACATCATTTCTTATTACTATAAATAGTAACATTTATTAGATTTCTTAAAGTGTAATTGATGTCTAGCGGCTTGGACTATCGAAAGTCTTAAGAAAGGGAATGTCTCTCTCTTACACAAGTTAAGCCACAAAAGATCTCATTGAGCCTTGATTTGTTGAGAGGTCTTAAGTATTTTACCGGCCTAAAGCACACTTAGCTTAAAGACATTTTCCTTCAGTAAGAGAAAAGTATAATTTCATTGTCAGATTCTCAGACAGGTAAACATTAATTACACTGCTGAATAAAGAAAACTACAAGTAAGAATGTTTACCCAACCACGTGTATCCACTAAACATAGAGTTTACAGCAATCTATGTTTTTGTTCACTGTCTTAGTAAATTGGTGACTATGAGATGAGTGTAATTCAGATCGTTGTCTTGTAGTTCAGTCTGTTGAGTACATGACGATCGAATCTTAATGTTCCTTAGGAGACTGATAACGAACCACGGAATCATATCCCACACTATTTAAAGAAAAAAAAATAGGGGTAAGCGTAGCGAATGCCTCATCTCTTTTATTGGGATACAGAGACTGGGGTCTGGATTTTTATTTATGGAGCACCAGTAAGGAAAGAATATCTGTCAGACTGGTTTGTTTATTAACACTAATCTAGTTTCTCAAGTTGTTAATTCACTTGTATCAAGTGATTGCCTTCTCTGATAGGATAGGGAGGGAAACCTTCTGACGTAGATATCAATCTCTCCATAGAAGACAGATTTCTTGACTACACAAAATGTTAGTCTGCAAAAGCAATCAGTTGCGAAAAAAAAAAAAAAGACAAAAAAAACTTGCCAATGGACTAATTGTTCGCGCGTCAGTTCAAACCTAAGTCAGCCGCACTTATATTTATATGGATAATTAAAGAACTGATCTCCTTATGCAACGCGGCAAGATACGGCCTGTCAGCACGAAAAAATAGTTCGTCCCTTTGCGGAAAACAAATCTAGAAAGATGAGGAGAGGGGAAGAAAGGAAACTTTAGAATAAAAGAAAAAAGGTAGATAGAAATAGATACGGTGGAAAAGCATAGGTGAAAAGGACGAAGAGAAAATACATGAAATATAAGGAAATTACTTGACAAGAAAAGAGACAGATATATACGAATGGATAGATTTGAAGAAACTAATGCGTCGAGGAGTAGATAGATATGAGAAGTCTGATAGATACATAGACAGACAGACAGACAGATAGATAGATAGATAGATAGATAGATAGATAGATAGATAGATATGAACAGACTCAGCTGGCTAGCTAGATAGATATGGGCAGACTGAGATAGATAGATAGATAGATAGATAGATAGATAGATAGATAGATAGATAGATATAAGCAAACTGAGGTAGATGGATATGGGCAGATTGGCATAGATAGAGTAATGATTATGAAAAGGCTAATATGCATAGATATTAACACATACCTGAGATATACAGAAACGAATACATATGAAGAAGCTAACATATAGACTAATAAAGAGATAGGCTAGCAAATACGCACGCACGCACATAAACACATACACACACACACACACACACATATATATATATATATATATATATATATATATATATATATATATACAGATAGATATGGTAAATGGTTGATAGAGACGGTAAGCAAGACAGACAATAATAGAATGAACGAATAAAATATTGAATATATGTCTGTGTGTGTGTGTGTGTGTGAAGAGAAAGAGAAGAGAGCACGTCCGAAAAGACTTTGTAAGATGAAAGAAAATACGCCAAGACGTCAGATATTTGATGAATATAGTGTGGCGTGAACATTTTGCACCTGCGTGATCTCTTGACGCCTTCCTCAATCCGCCGTCTTATTTAAAAGCTTTCCATTTACTTCTGTGGAACGCAAGAACAGTTAGTTGATTTTTTTTCTTCGTTCTCACGTAGCACTTTTCCTCATCTCCTAATCGCATTTGGGTGGTGAACACGCATTTCTCACGGAGACCACGGTTCAATGCATAATATAAATCCTCTTTCCCTCAATCCAAGTGGATATGCTTTTAGGCTCTTAAATGATTACAAATATTTATAAATATTTTAGAAGGGGGAGTTGGAAAATTCTAAGCCTGGCTCATTTCCAAAATCTGACCAAATGAGTGTAATGTTTTTTTTAATCATTTCACCCCAAGCAAGGCAACAATGCCACTAAGACGCAAATGGATTACCGAATGTTAGAAAATATGAAGGAATAACACTATTAAGGAGAGAGAACAATAAAAGAACAATAATTAAAGAGACAGAAGATAACGATTGATAATTCTGTGAAGATTTGAAGATCAAAGGTCGCTGGAAAGCAAGAAAATATTGATTAAATTTGACAAATCAATTAAAGAGTTTATCATCTACTACTGATCAAGGAAAATGCTTTGCTCGTAAATTCATTTACAATTCTACACTTGACTCACTTGGAGTATTTCTGCACGACTGTTAACTTAGAACTGCGTGTCTACTGCGTGATATGCATATATCTGAGTCTGTAGTTTCTGATAGCATTATCAAACATCATCCCCACAAAGCATGTGGACGTGATGGTAATAACGCAATTTTCCTTACGAAATTTGCGTCTGAAATACCACCCGTCCTCTCCAAGAAAAAAAAGACGCGTTCAACAAGCGAGAATTTCGATAGAAGAAACTGTTAACATAGAAATTTCGGTTGCATCTATCCATTTCAACTGTAAAATCATGTCATCTTGCCACAAATCTACTACTGCGCATGAATCCATAAAATACAGGTAGCATAGAGGTAAGTTAATCAGAAATAATTACCATGAAAAAATATATATATATATATATATATATATATATATATATATATATATATATATATATATATATATATATATATATATATATATATATATATATATATATATATATATATATATATATATATATATATATATATATATATATATATATATATATATATATATATATATATATATATATATATATATATATATATATATATATATATATATATATATATATATATATATATATGTATGCATGTATGTATGTATGTATATATATATATAAAATTAATATCTTTCTACATTTCTGAGATGAGGTATTATGTACACTATTTACATTATTCGGACTACTGTCCACAACTTTGTCGCCATATTTATTACAACGTTTCGGCCGTTGTACCCTTCGGCCTTCTTCAGTTGGTTGGAATGTCGAACTGAACCCTTTATTTCGCTTACTAGGGTAGACTGTTCTAGTTTCGCGTGCCATGTTTAATGGATGTCAGTTATCAGTTATCTCCTGTTAATTCCCCTCTCCAAGTTATCCACTGTCTTAACCGGGTATTGAACTCACACTCTTTGGTTCATGCCACTGGATCTAACTAACGCCTTTATTCCCTGTGCCATGTCTTTGAGGATAAACAATATAATCCAAAATCAGCTGATATGGGGAGTAGCATATTTCGGCAGACGAAGGTATCGGTCGTCTCTCTTATCAACCCCTGTGTGGACTTAGTTCGTGTCAGAAATAGAAATTTAATTATGAAAAAAAAAAAAAAAACACACCCTAAAACCCCTTAAAATCAGTCGAAAAATTAATACAGAATTTAATGTCAATGTTTCAGTCAGACGAAAGGCGTGAGTAGGGCTCAAGGGACGGTGGAATGTATTTGTCTTTAAGATTTATAAAATTAAATCCGAATATTAACTTTATGATATTAATTTGGGGTTATATGAAAAACGAAATATTAATTTAAAATTAAAAGGGGAATAAAAAAAGACAATTAAAAAGGAATAAAAATAAGTTTAAAATATATAGATAAATGGTTGTAATGGATAGATTGGAAAGAGGATTGGGGAGATCTTTGAGTAGGAGAAAGTTTATAGATTATAAATAATATAGTGTAAAAAGGTGACAGAGGCGGAGAATATAGAAATAAGAATTACTTATACATTCAACATTTGAAGGGTTAGAGAAATATAATAGCTAATTAAGTAAAACCTGTATTATGGAAATTAGAATTTGTTTTTATGCTGACATTTTAAGACTAATTGATTCCTCTGATTTAATAGTTGGCTTTCATTACTGTATTTTATTATTCTAATTCTTTCTTCTAAACATGTCAAACCAATCTCTAAAACTAATAGGATTACATTCGGAACCTATAATCTTCCAAATTATCTGTGGGTTCAAACCTTGCTTCAGTTCCCAAAAGAATTATTATTTGCTTTATAATAATAAATACATTGAGCTATTTTTTTGATCAGTTTTAATATTTTCTATTACTAGGATCCACTTGGATTATATATATATATATATATATATATATATATATATATATATATATATATATATTTGTTGCCTTTACTATATATATATATATATATATATATATATATATATATATATATATATATACAGAGAGAGAGAGAGAGAGACAGACAGAAATATGAATATAATCATGTTTTATTAAACAGGACGGACAAATAATTTTTATTAAGCCTTTTGAAAAGTTTTTCCTTGTGGGGAATAAATTGTTTGAAGCTTGATTGAAATTTATGAGGCATGGTGCAGAGTCCTGTTGCCAGACATATGTTCTTCCAGAAGCCAACATTTTGACTCAGGGCAGCACTACCTTTTCAAGGATGTGTTGAATCTGAAGCCCTGTGTGAAGATGAATGGTGGCATAACATCGCCATCACTAGCCATCACTCCAAACACCTTGATGATATCAATCGGTTCTTTCTGCACTGTCCTCAGATAGACACCCAAACTAAATATTTGTATTGGAGCTTCCGGCTGGACTGCCAAGCATTACAGCATGCCGTTTCGAAATTTTGAATGGAACTCTTTTCCCCACAGACGCTATCCAACTGACCCTACTATACTGTGCTGTCGACAAAATAAAAAAACAAAGAAAGCGCATGCGCGAAATTAAAATATAAAATGGCGACAGTTTACTCATCGCACACTGTATACGTAGTCCAATAGGCATATCATGAAAACCAATCTGATATGCGTCATATTCACATTATGAAAGCGTAGTGAAATATGCGTTAAAACAGTACATATGATTGCAGGCGTTTCACATTCAGGTGGAGTAAACAAGTCCTTTCAGATGATAGCCGAGTGAGGGCATTCGTAAGTATATAGATGCAATTCGAAAGTCGCCTTGGCTACCTGATCCTTCAAGCTAAAAAAAAAAGCACAATTCTCTCGATATCGAGCCATTGTACCTAGCCGTTATTTTTGCTCATGGACGGAGATGCGTAACTAGTTCAGTCTGAAATCTGAATAGCAAATATGTATTACTGAACGGGATATTTACTATAGCCCATCTTAATTCAACAAAAAATGGATGTATTAACACTTATATTAATTAATATCAAAAGATATGACAGCCCTGCCCGGTGTAACGCCAGGGAATTCTTCTATTATTATCATTATTATTATTACTGTTATAGTGAAGATGTTATATTAAGACAAAAAAGTAAAATCATTGATAAATGTGAGCTCGCTGCCGCAGTAGAACCCAGATTTAAAATGATGCCACGATGTTTGACCGAGAAAGGGTAAGTGAGTTAAAGCTAGTCTAGATAAACTCTTCTCTTAGAACAATCAGCCCGAGTAAATCTAAAACGTGAGAGTAACGAAGCCAAAATTGCAGAACCGTTCCAAGTGCTCTGTTAATTACTGGGGCAAATGTAAAGTTATTATTACACCACTATTATCTGCTGCATAATGACAGAGATTAAAATATTTTTAAACTATTCAGAATTCCAGCAACAGGTTTTATTATTGTTGCTGTTTTTCTCTTACATTTTTATTGTTACTACTACTACTAGTAAAACTACTACTCCGAGTAATAGAAGTAGTTTTCTTGAATCTGAATTATGTGTACTGGCTATGGAGAACAGAGGCGCAACAATACCCTTCAAGGTGGTGCATGTATGTTGGTAAGCCTAACTGACTTGAATTCAGAATTTTCATAAGTTATGTATTTCCAAAATGCATTAGTATATAGTTAACGCAACAAACTTATTAGAATTGGATCTTGGCTTACCGTTACAGTACCATTGTATCTAGGCACCCACTTTAAATAGCGTGCGGAAACAGAAGTACAATACAATTATTCGAATGAGGCATGTGTTTTTGGCGAAATGCTGTTCCATCTTCCGTTTGATTTTGATGCTCACTGGGTGCCCTATCATTACATTCATGTTTCAGACCCCCCTTTGCTTATTAAATAACCTAAGGAATCATATAAAGTGTACAAGACATCAGTCGTCTTCAAGGCGATAAGCAACCTATTAAAGCGAAATGGGATAATTTTAGAAATGACTGCAGTGCGTCGCTCAGGAAATGATCCATGAAAATATTTGTACTTCGTTGACGAGCAGTAGAGTAAGTTATACGTACTCATATTATACGATTTGAGAAAACGAGTGAAGTAAATATGGCGCAGGATTAAAATAACGCTTTGTGGTCAGATTTGTAAAAATACTAAAGGAGTGTTAGCTCTATTAAAAACGCTTATGGTAGATATACTATGAAGAAATCGATTGTTTTGCGTGGCACTGGCGGTTCCAATAAGGAATGTGTACAATGAGGCAATTCCAGAAGATATGAATAGAGCATGAGACGATCAAAGATGAAGTGTGTGACTGAGAATAGAGCGAAATATGATCAAGGAAAATATGCAGCAGTTGATGTGAGAATGAGAAAGATTTCCTGCAAATGTTAGGTTAGAAATTCGCGAATTCATGAATAAGAAATACATTACACAAACCTTACTGATCATAGTTCCTTGTGGTTTTTGAATATTTCCAAAACAGAAAAAATTCCTGGAATTCACGGAAAACGAATTTCAAGAGCCTTTCCAGCAAATGTCTCATCGCCTCAGGAAGTGCATAATCTGGATTGTATTTGTGATATTGAAAGTTACTTTTTTACGACAGGAAACATATGAGGTTTTTAGTAAATTACTTCGTCGAGTTCACTGATACAGCTCTTTCTAAATTGGAGATACTAAAATCTTAAAAAAAAATGTACAAAAACTTAAATATCTGGGATTTTTTTTACCGGACGACAGAAAGAATGACTCTAAAATCCGAAGGCGCATTGGGATAGCGAAATATGTCTTCGAAACATGATAATGTTTCAAGGAACAGGAAAATTTCGTTAGAAACAAAGAAAAGAATACTGAACTGTTGTTTAATATCAGACATTTTTTTTTAAAGCAATTCACCCCAAGCAAGGAGGGAGTGCCACTAGCAATCAAGGGGTTACAGAGGGTTGAGAACAAGAATAAAAAGCCATGTTTAGGGAAAGGATACAGAGAAGGACGGGAAACAAGCCCAGGGTGTCAGATGTCGATTGACATTACACTTGAATATTTGAAGATTATAGTCTTCGGGGAAGCGAATAAGGTGAAGGGCGTTCCACAGACAGGAAATGCGGGAGAAAAATCTGTTTGAGTAGAAGAAACTGGTATATTTTACCGTTTTGACAGTGAAAGGGTCAGAGAGAAGCCATCATGGTAGCTCGCTTAAATTCATGCAGTCCGGGAACCAGCGAAAGTAGGTCGTCGGAACAGTTGCCGTGAAAATCCTTGTACAAGAGACAGAGGGAAGCTCGTCTATGGGATAGCGATTGTAGACTAGATGCCAGATGAGGACCTATCATCATGCATATTCGTCTGCAGATTTTTTTAAGAACTATATAGTAGTAAATGCTGGACAGTCTCTTCACAGATAAAGAAGAGAATTAGTTCTGCAAAAGGATGCTGAAAATATCATGAACCGAAATTTTGAACAATGGCGAAGTTTTAGAGAAAATGGCAACAAAAAAGACATTTACACTTAACACCAGGAAGTAACAGTTGAAGTTTCTGGGGCAAATAATGAGGAAAGAGGGCTTGGAGAATCTGATACTCACTGGACATATAAAGGGTAAAAATAAAAGAAGATAATCACGCATAACCTACCTGGTGAGGATGAGTAAATAGATGGTGAAGTAAGGTCTGGGATAGATAACAAAAAGATAAAACTTATTAAGAGCTACAATGGACAGGAAATTGTGGAGAGCCATGGTCGCCAAAGTTGGCTGATGGCTTTTTTTGTGGTGTATAAACCTCTATAGATTATCTAATATCGAAATCTAAATATTTTGAATGCAACTGTATGTCTTTTACTACAGATAAAATTTATTGGTCATTTTGCTATAAATAGGTATCGTTAGTAATTTTACTATAAATGGGTACTCTTGGTAATTTTTTACATAAAAATCTATTGCTGATACTTTTATATTTTCCTATTGTTTTTTTTTCAGGTTCACTATTTGCCCATAGCTAGGACCCTAACTGGTGCTACCACCCCGGATGGACATGGGAATAACAGTAATTAAGAGGTAGCACTACGCCCTTCAAAGTCTCTAATCTCTGTATCAGAGAAATGCTGCTGGATGTAGTTTAATGACATTCACATAGAATAAAAAAGACTTTCATCTCCACCTTTTGGTCTTCCAGATATTGATCGGCGACTATTTTTATGAAGAGTTCAACTTATTGGAAATATCAAATCAAAGTGAACTTGTAAAATCTGTATTTCCTGGCATTCTAAGAGAATATTTAAAATTAAAAATTATTACATTTCCACCAAATGCTACGAAAGTGATAACGTTCATTAATCATACTTGATAAAGACCAATGGTTTCGGAAATTAACTCTTGGTTCATAAATTATTTCCACTTTTTCCACAACAGTTACGTAGATTAAGAAAGTTAACTATGAAGAGACAAACGTTATTCGGTGTTCTGATTTAAACCTTGTCACGCACACATACACACACGCAACACCCCACACACATATAAATATTCATACATACATACATATATATATATATATATATATATATATATGTATGTGTGTCTGTGTGCGCGTGTGTGTGAAGAAATATAGTCTTAAGGTGTGCTATATTTATGGGATAAAGTGGTCAATATCAGAAATAGAGCGTGTTTAAATATATATATATATATATATATATATATATATATATATATATATATATATATATATATATATATATACAAGTATATGATTGGTGTATATGGAATGAATTCCAATAACCAACAATTACTATTCTTAAAAGAGTGCTCAATACAAAGTAGAGCAGATATTATTTATAAATAATTATATATATATATATATATATATATATATATATATATATATATATATATCTATATATATTAATAATTATATATATTAATAAATAATTATATATATATATATATATATATATATAGATAGATAGATAGATAGATAGATATAATTAATAAATAATTATATACATATATATATATATATATATATATATATATATATATATATATATATTTATTTAAAATATGATTCTGCGATGGAATCATATTTTTAATAAAACAAATAATTATATTTAGGCTTTACTTTTGTATCGAGCACTTGTTTTTTCAAAATAATAACAGAAATACTAAAGAACATTGGATTATTTACCTAACGAGTTCTTTCGTATTTTCTATATATTTTTACACACACGCGCACACACGGATATATATATATATATATATATATATATATATATATATATATATATATATATATATATATATACATGTATCTATGTATGTATGCGTATGTATAGCTGGCTATTCGAGTTCGTGAATACCTGGCTATTAGGGTGGCTAGCTCAGACACATTTGTCTTTATTCAACAACCACAGAGCCCACTTGTGGTTTTTACTGCAACTATGCTGAGCAGACATTTGCTACAGTATCTGGGAAAGAGCGTGTTATCTAACAATTTGAACAAGACCATGGCCACAATGACTTATGACTTCGTGCTAGCGCAACTAACGACGGAACCCAAGGGTTGTATACCCAATTTGATTCACAAGGCTTGCGACATAGGAAAGATCAGAAAAGAATCTTGGAAAGAATCACTTGCCAAATAAAAAAAACAGCTTGGATTAAAATTATGTATCAATACTAAAGATGTAATCAATCAATTTGTTTAACAATATTGATAATAAACCGAACTGCACCCTAATACAGTTCGATATCGTGGATTACTACCCATCAATTTCGAAGGATCGATGTACGACTGCCATGGATTTGCTGCTGTCTATTCTAACCTGAC
Organism: Acanthosepion lycidas; assembly: GCA_963932145.1. NCBI lineage: Eukaryota > Metazoa > Mollusca > Cephalopoda > Sepiida > Sepiidae > Acanthosepion > Acanthosepion lycidas. The sequence continues at coordinate 23,958,131 of OZ010579.1, read as the reverse complement.
AAAGGAAGAAAGAGATATAATCCTCAGCGCAAAACAATCTGTCCTCGTTCATAACGGGGACCAATGGATAAAAACAATAACGACCTATTTGACATCACTAAGGGATCATTAGACTCTGCAGGCTTCTGACCTTGTTGGTTTTTAATTGCTGTACAACTTAACCGCGCACCACGAAATTGATATTAAGGACATCGGGCTGTATAGAGATGACGGTCTCATGGTGGTGAGGAATTCTACTAGTTTTAAAATAGAGAAAATCAGAAAAATTATATTTAGTGAATTTAAAAATCTAAACTTAAAGATAATGGTATGTACTAAATTGAAAAGGGTAAACTTCCTCGACGTAACTCTAGATTTAGCAAGCAACACATACCAACCTTATAGAAAACCAAATACTAAACCCTTATATATACACCCGAAGTCAAACCACCCTCCATCCATAATTAAACATATACCCTCATCAATAGAAAATAGAATTAGCATTAAATCCGCCAACAAAGAAATATTCTAACAACACAATGGCTTCTATAACGCTGCCCTAAAAAATAGTGGTTATAAAAATGCAAACATTAACTATAGAAACAATTGCACTAGCCAGAGGAAAAAAAAACAGGAAAAGAAAAATCATTTAGTATACCCCTCCGTTCAACCAAATGTATTAAACTAGGACATAAATTCTTAGCCCTAATTGATAAACACTTCCCCACCAATAGTAGGCTTAGTAATATATTTAATAAGAACACCCTAAAATTGACTTACAGCTGCACTGAAAACCTAGAAAGTATAATAAAAAACACAATAATAAAATCCTGAACAAATCCCAGTGCTTGAATAGTATTAATAAAAACCCTACACTTAAATCTGACAATAACAGTGAAAAATTCTGTGATTGTAGAAACCCAGAAGACTGCCCATTAGAAAATAAATGCTGCATCAAATCTGTGGTATACCAATGTACTATCTCATCCACTGAGAGTCCTAATACTAATATGATATACATTGGGTCCACGAAGAATAATTTTAAAGCTAGATGGAGGCAGCATAAGTGCTCTTTCAACAATATAAATAAAAGAAATCAGACTTCTCTATCTAAATATTTTTGGCATCTGAAGGAAATAAATAGGACACCTAAAGTAAAATGGAAAATTATAAACATGACTAGAACTTGTAAAACTTGGGATGACCCATACCCTTTGTGCCTCCATGAGAAACTGCACATTGTTAAGTTTCTAAATAATAAAAATCTTTTAAACAATAGATATGAGTTAACGGTTTTTTGCCGACATCATCAAATTCACGCATTGAATAATTTATCTTAAAAACAAACATACAATAAATTAACTTTTATAATCCATATCCCCAATAAAAAGTTTAAACACCCTACAACAAAAGATAGCCCTTTATGAAAAACAAATGTTACGACAGTTTTTATATACACAAAACCCTTTCATAAACAAAAAAAAAATCTCTATAGACATGTAAACCAGAGTGGTTGAGAACATCTTCCGTTTCAAATTCAGACACCTCCAACTTACCCTGACTGGACATCTATGAAAGTAACTCTATGCTGATACAAATTATTAGCACATAACACCCCTACCTATTTTAAAAATTCGCCATGGCTGTTACCATGGAAATTTTGATTTCAATTGTAAATACACTATTAAAACACGTAGATTTGAGAAATAAGTTATTCCCAAAAAAATTTCGCTTGAAGATGAAACAGAGCTTACTTTAAGAACTTTGGATTACTTACCTAACCAGTTCTTTCCTATTTTCTATATATTTTCACACACACAAACACACACACACATACACACACACACACACACATATATATATATATATATATATATATATATATATATATATATATAAATATATATAAAGAAATATAGTCTTAAGGTGTGCTATATTTACGGAATAATTATATATATATATATATATATATGAAATGAGAAGGAATTGAATATAAATTCCGACTTTCGTAACATTAATTTAAAAGCGGGCATAGTACAATAATATTTTTGCTGCACTCTCTTCACTTCTTTCCACATTTTTTCCTTATTCTTCATTTTCTCTGATGAAGAGATGGTATCTTGTGTTTTTATTTCTTATTCATTTTCTTGTCTCTATTTTTGGCGTTAAAAGAGGCTGTATGTAGCGTCAAATTTCAATAAATTGCCTACTAACCAGTCATTTACTAACGCCTGATGAGATGAGTTAATACACATCGAACCATGATTGGATTTTTGTAGCCTTTATTCATATGTTATATCCTAATATATATATATATATATATATATATATATATATATATATATATATATATTAATGCTCTGTAAATTTACATTGAGCACTATTGTGTAAAAATAAAAATATCTATAAGAACACCGGATTATATATCTTACTATTCTTTCTTTTATATATATATATATATATATATATATATATATATATATATATCAATTTAGATACATAGCCAAACAAGGACGAATTGCCAAATGAATGATCAGAGGTGTGTAAACACCTTGACAAATATTTGTTGTTCATGTAAAAACCAGGATGATATTTTTCCTCTTCAGTTTCGCCCATAACTTCCGGTGTTTGTATATGAATGTGGTAAAGTAAACTAAAATCTTTCATCCTACCGGCTTGAGGAGACCTATCGGTCGAAAACTGTGTAGGGTGATTTTTGGTATCCCTAGTTGGGAAGAGCGTGCGTCTGACACGAAACAAGTGTAGCCTGCTCTGTTAATAGCTGAACAACTCCAGTGGTGTCAAGATTGTTAAATGTCTTACACAAAAAACTTGTAAAAAAGAAACTCAATTAGTTTCGTAGGCTTTTAGATATTGAACATTTTGTGGGATTGATTACTATACTGTTACACGATTTGGATAATTTTGATGTTACACCCGGTATATATATATATATATATATATATATATATATATATATATATATATATATATTGACGCATGTTTCATTAAATAATATAGACAAGTGTCTACTTATTTTATGTAAATTCTTTTCATAACGTCTGATAATCTTAATAACATTATCGTTAAACGAAGAAAGAAAATCACAATATTGATACATATTTTTTAATCCAATCTAAGCTTTTGGCTGACATAAGCCATTATCGAATATGTCACTTACTGTACAATATATTAAACAATACACGGACAAAATATTGATGATAGTCTGTTTCTGTTTACATGGAAGATTTTCAAGCAACCATAAACACATGCATTTAAGACGCTTTGTTTTCAGATTCTGCAGCGCCAATCTTTATTTTTTGATGAGGGGCTGTCTCCTTTAAAACCTAAAGGGGATATATGTGTCTGCGTATATATATATATATATATATATATATATATATATATATATATATATATATATATATATATATATATATATATATATATATATTAAGAAATGGACAAAGTCCAACAATTTTATTTATTAATGAAATTTTTGTTTAACATTCTTTTTATAGATACAAGTATTTAAGTAAATGCTCTGTTTATAATAAACAGTGTGAAATAACATTTACCGGCCTGAATGTCCGAGAAATTTTCATAGAAAATATTCGTCCTTGGACAGGTTAGGCACGTCAGCGTAAATGACGGTTCCGTATAGGATGCAGGTTCGAATCCTGTCCAAGGACGAATATTTTCCATGAAAATTTCTCGGACATTCAGGCCGGTAAATGTTATTTAATACTGTTTATTATAAACAGAGCATTTACTTAAATACTTGTATCTATAAAAAGAACGTTAAACATAAAAATGCCTTTAAAATATATATATATATATATATATATATATATATATATATATATATATATATATATATATATATATATATATATATATATATATATATATATAAATAATTGAACTGAGAAATCTGTTGAATATAGATGATAGTATAAAGAAATCTGAACGAGGTGGATGCCATGTATCGCATCCAATATTGAAACATTTTCTTTCACAGGGGCATTCCGTAAATTTAAATGACACCCTCCCATGCTAATTTGGCTTATGTGTTGATCTACGCAGCATATATAGCCGATTTTTTTTTACTTTTAAGATTAGCTCGCGAATTATATTAATGAAAAATAGAAACAATTCGACATCCATAACAAGTCCGCGTCTCTCATATAGTATCTAGCCATTCTAGTATGAGGTGTATGGTAAAAATCTAACCCTGTAATCTACAGCAAATACCTTGAGAAACCTTTTTACTTTTAAAAATGCGTCTTATATGACCTACAATAATTTGGTGGTGCAAGAGGTGCGTTAAGGCAAATATTCTTGCATTTCTCACATTTTACCAAATATTGGTAATTATAAGTGGTTAATCTGTCATGAAACTAATTCCCTTTGTGAAATCATTTTAAACAAAAAACAAAACAAAAAAAAACAAAAAACAGATTCATGACAATTTTCGCCGAGGGGACACTATATCATTTATGTAACTCATTTAAAATTATTAAATAATACATTGGTTAGCAGTTAAAGAATGTAAAAGATTTTTTCCAACCTGATGAATGAATTGGTGTCTCTGAAAAAACTCAGGACATGAGATTTGTAATGTAATATATATATATATATATATATATATATATATATATATATATATATATATATAAAAGTGAACCTAGAAGTCAACGCTTAGAGGCGACAGTCTGTTTCATGCTATATGCAATCGTCAGGCCACATACGCAGTTATTTTTCTCGGCTATTTATATATATACGGGTTAGTGGTGCATTGTGGGTATTCTGTTATTGCGGTTAGTTCACCGGAAGTCGTTTGTTTATCTATTTAGGTCAAATTATATTGCTTGTTTTTATTTTTTGTTTCTTATTTTATTTATTTATTTATTAACGTAGTAAAAATTTGTTTATATCACTTATTTAGCAGTTTTGTTTTGGTTTGGGAATTTAATTAAAGCTATTTGTTCAGTTTTGGGGTTGATTGTTGTAGTTCATTCTAAGTATTATTTTGGCGGAAACAGTTTTTAATTGATTATCTTTATTTGGGATTGGTTTCTTTATTTATTTACTTTGATGAATTTAGGTTAATTTATTTTACTTGTATATTTTCTCTTTTCGGTTTTCGATTTTTAAGTAACATATTATTTATTTATGTTTTATTTCTATTTTTTTATTGTTATTTTGTTTATTAGTATATTTATTTGTTTTTATTTTATTTTTTCTGTTTTTAATTTTTTAGGTTACGTAGTAAAAATTTATTTTCATGTCTGCATTTTGAGATGAGCACGGATCTTTTGTTTAATAATTTATTTTGGTCGGGGAAAGTAATGATAGCTATTTTTTCCTCCTAGCCAAGTTTGCAAGTTTTTGATTGGTTATTGTAGGCTGATGATTGTTTCCTTATCTTCCAAGATATTTTTGGTGTGATGTTCGTTTTGTTTTTAATTTCCCAGATATACTTAGAAAGCGTTGTACTGTTTGCATATTTACTATTTGTGAAAGATGTTTTGAGTGTATAATTTATTTGTTTCCAGGGTCCTTCAGTTACTCCTATGTATACTTTTTCTTCATTATCTGGTGATTTTATCGTGGCTTGGTATATTACGTTGTTTTGTAAACAATTTCCGTTTAAGGGACATTCGTTCTTTATTCTGCATTTGCACGTGGGTTTCATTTGTTCGTGTGGTTTGTTGATAATTTTCCTATTGTGCTTTTTTATTATTTGTGCCATGCTCTCGGTGCAGCTGTAGCTGATTTTTACTGTGTTTTTGTTGAATATCTTGTGTAAGGTGCTTGATTCTGGGAAGTGTTTGTGTAAGAGTTTGAAGAATATTTTTCCTACATTTGTTTTTACGTTCTTGCTGTACGGTGGGTTGAACCATATGATATTTCTTCTTCTGTTGGCCTTTTTTGTATCCTGTGGTGAGTATGTGAGTATTGCTGGGAATCCACTATCTTTTAGGGCCGTTTCATAGTCTTTCTTAGCTTTGTTAAATAGGGATTCATTGGAGTAATTGTCAGAGAGCCTTGCAGTTAATCGATTTTGGTATCTGTTTGATTATAGAAGGTGGATGGTTGTAAGATATGTGTATGTAGAGTGGTTTGTCATTAGGTTTTCTATATGGTTTATGTGTGCCTTCTCTTAGGTTGAAGGTAACATCTAGAAAATCTACTTCGTTTAGGTTAGTTTTTATATCTATTTCGAATCCGTTATTTTTAAAAATCTTTATTATTGCTTTTCTAGTTTTGTCTGTGTTTTGTTTGTTAAAGTTTCTTAAGATTATGAGACCATCGTCCCTGTAGAGTCCTGTGTCATTTCTATCTATTATTTTGCTCAGTTCGTTTAGTAAGTAAATGCCTATGATTTCGCATGCTTCTGCACCGTCAAAGCTTCCCATTGTAGTGTCAAATATCCCATCTTTCTTTACCCACGCTTCTTCATTGTGGAATAATAATGATTTACGGGAGTGCTTAATGATGTTGATTTCACTTGGTTGTATTATTACTTGTTCCTGAGCTAGGTTGATGGCCTTATCTAGCATACGTTCTGTTATGGATGGGTAAAATTCTTTTATGTCTAATTGTAAGAATTGGCAGTTTTGTTTGTTATTTATGCTGTGGAACCAGTCAATAGTTGTTTTCGTATTTTTCCACTGGTTTACTCCTAATTTCTTCCTAAGTTCAGAATTAATTCTTTCTAGTATTGTTTTACTTATTTTACCTAGTTCACTTTTGGCTGGGTTTATGAGTCTACATGCAGGATTGGTTTTGAAATTTTCTTTATGGTCTTTTAGTGTGATAAAGGCTCCTGCCTTGCTAATACAACTTATTCGGTCATCTAGGTCTAATTTTTGGGCGATTGTTTTAGCTTCCTTATTGATATCGTGTTCTGTTGTTTGGGGTGCCTTTTTGTATGTTTTGGTTATGTTGTTCTTGAGTAATTTATTGTGTGTAGGAGGACTTAGTTTGTATAAATTTCTCGTTTTGTCAGCAGCGATAAATACACTTGCTGAATTGTTTATTTTAGTTATATCTGCTTTTAGTTTTTTTTGGAATGCATCTTTTTTTTGTGGAATTTTATGTTTCTAACTAGGTGAGTTAAGTCTTTCTCGAAATCGTCTAATTCTCTTTGTTGCGGGGGGCATTTTTTTTTTTTTGAAGCCGTATTTTTCCTTAAGTGTGTTGTTATTGTAAAGGTCCCGGTTTAAAAAGTGTACTTTTCATCTCATTCTTTTTAGGAAACTTTCTATTTTTTCAATTAATTTTAGTTTATATATAGGAGGGGATGGGATGGGTATGTTTTTAGGGAGTAGTCGAGGTTAAATTTTTCCATGTCCATACTGCGTTATAAATGTAGCGAAAGTGCTCTACTGTTTACCAGGAGCTGAATATAAAGAAATATAGTCTTAAGGTGTGCTATATTTATGGAATAAAGTGCTCAATATCAGAGATAGAGCGTGTGTAAATATAAAAGTGAACATAGAAGTCAACACTTAGAGGCGACAGTTTGTTTCCTGCTATATGCAATCGTCAGGCTACATATGCTGTTATTTTTCTCGGCTATTTATATATATACGGGTTAGTAGTGCATTGTGGGTATTCTGTTATGGCGGTTATTTCACCGGAAGTCGTTTGTTTATCTATTTAGGTCAAATTATATTGCTTGTTTTTATTTTTTGTTTCTTATTTTATTTATTTATTTATTTATTTATTAACGTAGTAAAAATTTGTTTATATCACTTATTTAGCAGTTTTGTTTTGGTTTGGGAATTTAATTAAAGCTATTTGTTCAGTTTTGGGGTTGATTGTTGTAGTTCATTCTAAGTATTATTTTGGCGGAAACAGTTTTTAATTGATCATCTTTATTTGGGATTGGTTTCTTTATTTATTTACTTGGATGAATTTAGGTTAATTTATTTTACTTGTATATTTTCTCTTTTCGGTTTTCGATTTTTAAGAAACATAGTATTTATTTATGTTTTATTTCTATTTTTTTATTGTTATTTTGTTTATTAGTATATTTATTTGTTTTTATTTTATTTTTTCCGTTTTTAATTTTTTAGGTTACGTAGTAAAAATTTATTTTCATGTCTGCATTTTGAGATGAGCTCGGATCTTTTGTTTAATAATTTATTTTGGTCGGGTAAAGTAATGATAGCTATTTTTTCCTCCGAGCAAAGTTTGTAAGTTTTTGATTAGTTATCGTAGGCTGATGATTGTTTCCTTATCTTCCAAGATACTTTTGGTGTGATGTTCGTTTTGTTTTTAATTTCCCAGATATACTTAGAAAGCATTGTACTGTTTCATATTTACTATTTGTGAAATATGTTTTGTGTGTAAAAATTTCTTTGTTTCCAAGGTCCTTCAGTTACTCCTATGTATACTTTTTCTTCATTATCTGGTGATTTTATCGTGGCTTGGTATATTACGTTGTTTTGTAAACAATTTCCGTTTAAGGGACATTCGTTCTTTATTCTGCAGTTGCACGTGGGTTTAATTTGTTCGTGTGGTTTGTTGATAATTTTCTAATTGTGCTTTTTTATTATTTGTGCCATGCTCTCGGTGCAGCTGTAGCTGATTTTTACTGTGTTTTTGTTGAATATCTTGTGTAAGGTGCTTGATTCTGGGAAGTGTTTGTGTAAGAGTTTGAAGAATATTTTTCCTACGTTTGCTTTTACGTTCTTGCTGTACGGTGGGTTGAACCATATGATATTTCTTCTTCTGTTGGCCTTTTTTTGTATTCTGTGGTGGGTATGTGAGTATTGCTGGGAATCCGCTATCTTTTAGGGCTGTTTCATAGTCTTTCTTAGCTTTGTTAAATAGGGAATTATTGGGGGAATTGTCAGAGAGCCTGTGGTTAATCGATTTTGGTATCTGTTTGATTATAGAAGGTGGATGGTTGGAAGATGTGTGTATGTAGAGTGGTTTGTCATTAGGTTTTCTATATGGTTTATGTGTGCCTTCTCTTAGGTTGAAGGTAACATCTAGAAAATCTACTTAGTTTAGGTTAGTTTTTATATAGCCTTATATGTATTTATATGTATGTGTGTGTTAGTGTGTGTGTATGTGTGTGTGCAAATATATAGAAAAATAGGAAAGAACACGTTAGGTAAATAATCCTGAGTTCTTTTGTAATTTTGTCCCTCAAACATGTTTTGTTAAATAGTATTGAAAAATTCTGTCTATGATTTTTTTTAATTAAAGCTTTCAAAATTTCCGAATAGGTTGTTTTGTTTTATCGGCAAAGTTTCCAAATTCCTATTAACGTTTATTTTATATTGCTTTTTTTTCTTTCTAAGAACTTTTAAATGACACACTTTTCGTTTTCAAGGCTATATATACAGGCTGATCCAAACATAGGTGGACAGTACATCCTAATACAATTTTCACAAACAATTAAATTGTATTGTATACAATATCTATCTATCTATCTATCTATCTATCTATCTATCTATATATATATATATATATATATATATATATATATATATATATATATATATATATATACATACACACACACACACACATACATATATATATATATATATATATATATATATATATATACATTATGTATCGGGGCAGCAGATCATTATTCAAACATATATTGTTAAATATAACATAAAAGTATGTCTATTATACTTGTTCATGAGCTGTTCTAAACTTCATGTAGTTGCTTAGTTTCGGGAGAAAATGAAGACAAAAACTGGACAAAATTTTGGTAATTTTTATTATGCTGTTCCTTGATCTAAGCTTTCGGCTTACATTATAGTGAAGTGTATGAGAGTTGAAACAGATTAGTTTGATTTGGCCATATTAGTTAGATAGCCCACCATAAGAGGAGTATAAAACAAGAAAATCAAATTTTAAAGTGAAACAACACATTTATATACATATAAATCAAGTAAGGTCTCTGCAAATAAAATTAATGTATTTTGGTTGATACAAGGTTGTCAAAATATATGTAGTAGTAGTCCTTGCAAGAATCAGTTTATGTGTATGTCGGCAGGAACGTATCTGTGTATCCATGTATGTATGTATGTAGCGTTATCGTAGGGTAGGAATATCTTTGAAGTAATCGCTCAGTCTTAAAATTTTCTGTTCGTTTATCAAGTATAAAAGAGGTGTGGGAGAAATCTAGAGATAATAATAACGATCGTTTGACGTTTGTCACAGGTCTTGTTAATACGTTCGTCTCCTTCTCTCTGGTGACAGGCGAACTTGCCCGTCTTTTAGTTTGTTTGTGGGGCTTGAAAAGATCACTTGGGAATTCACTCCCGCATATGATTCGAGCCTTTCCAATCGACGACGTACAAACTTCGCGTCGGCTCGCGAAAATGTTTGTAAAAGAATTTGTTTCTGAGAATTGAAGATTATTTCAATTTTGTTTTTGAATGCTTCCTAGTTTTCTATTGGCCGAAAAACATTTCGCATCAAGGTGTGAAATTTCACGAGTTTTGTTTTGGATTCGCTTTTGCGTGTGTGTTAAGTTAGTAAATTTCTCACAAAATCAATGAGTTAGTGCTTGGCATTTGAATTTTAATTCTAGATCTTGTTTGGTTCACTACAACAGGAGCCATCTTCAGTGTGGTCATATATTCATTTAAACAAATATATTCACCATTTGAATATTTTATGGTGAATATCTTTGAATCTTATAATTTTCGACATTGAAAAATTCAAGGAAATATTGGATTTATTATATCAACACAAAATGAAACTGAATCCCATAAAGGAGTCATCCAAAAACAGCTAAATGAATTATATAAGGGAAATACTTTTACCAAACATCAACGACAACTTCATTCAGCTATCGTCGGATTATCAACTCACTCCAAATTAAATCTTGGACAAAATTTTCATGTCACAGAGAAACCTAATTTAATGTTTAAACAAACGCAAATTGAAGCTTTATACCAACAACTACTTCTATTGGAACAAGACAACCATATTACTAAACAAGTAGGTTTAAAAGAATTGCTTAATGCCGAATATATTAAACACAGTTATCATAAAAATGAGAATGGAATTATAAACACCCCTTTAATGAAAGCAGCCACACGAATAAAAAATGACAATAGTATTGATATATGATGAGCTGATAAAACTAATACTTTCGTTATTTGAAAGTTGAGAAACCCTCAAGATTATAGGCCATTTTGGACGATCATAATAAATTTAAAATGTTAACCAATAACACCACCTCCCAACTTAAAAAACATATCAATAAACTTGTTACTGCAAACAATGCTGAAACAGGATCTTATAATCCTCAAAAGATTATAGGTGACTATCAACCTGGCTACCTTAATGGGAAGGAAAAAATACATAAAAAAGATCATCCCCTCCGATATTTTTATAAATACCCACACCAGTACATTAATTTTCAAAACCCTTAACAAAATAATTACTCCCTACCTCCCAATTAAATATTTTATTACCTCCACAAATGAATTTATACAAATTCTTCATGTCAAACAACCAAATAATCGCATCTTTGGATGTACACAATTTATTTACTAATGTCTCCGTCCATTAAATAATATCATTTTCCGTGACGGATACAATCACATTTCTCTCCCACTCATCAACGTCAACCCACTATTAAAAAATATATTATTAGCATCTACCGCTGAAGTACCTTTTCATCACCCCCTAGGTAATATTTATAATCGAATACCGATATTGTGATGGGAATTCCTTTAGGCTCCATTTAATCTAATTATTATATAGCACATTTAGAAAATAAAATACTTGATTTTACTAATAAACCCTCTATATATGTAAGATAAATAGATGACATTTTCGTTTTAGTTAAAAAATATTGATCAAATTACACAACTTAAAAATAAATTTGAAAGTGACTCCGTCCAAAAATTTACACTAGAATTTAATATTGATAATAAAATTACATTCCCTGATATACTTATTTATTTCAGCACACATAAATTTACTAGTTCTCTATATAGAATGCTCTCTAGCATTAACTCGAGTCTTCTTAATTATAATAGTAAATGCCCCCACCGATATAAGTCAGCCGTTATAAAAGAAAACAACTTAATACAACGTACACAAATGATAGCATATTCCAAACCATATTCTATAAAGAATTACATAACATTGAACAAACACTTGTTAATAATGGATTCCCTAATTCCATCATTGATCAACAAAATAGAATGTATCTCAATAAACATAATAATACCTCTAACAAAATTGATAATATTAATAACTGTAACCATAAGAGTGTACTTCAAAATAAACATAATACTATTAATTTATACTATTGTAACCAAATGCATATTAATTACAAACATAATATATTATAAAACAACACTCAAAAAATTATAGTTAGAAAAAATTAAACAATTAACCTCATAGTCTTTCACTCGCCAGAAACTATCCTACATATTAAGAAATCAACGATTCGTTCTTTCTTTGAATATTGCTGCTACATATGTCCTGATCCACCTACTATATATTTAGAGATTCTCGATAAAATCCAAAGAAGAATCTACGATGTTAATGAACCTGACCTGGCATCTTGACTTCAGTCGCATTTTCCACCGCCATAACGTGGTTTCTGTGTGCTTTTTCTATAATATTTTTCAAGGAAGTTTTTTTTTTCTGATGTACTTTCCTCTGTTGCCCTTACACTTTATGAATTTAAGCGCAGGAATGGGTTTGCGACAATGTCTCATCGTTTCACATTTAAATGGCCAGATGTAACCGTAATTTCTAAGGTAACAGTTTCTTTTATCGCAAATCTTAGTTGTGGAACTTTCTTCCTGCTTATTACTTCCGAGTCAACTTTAATCTTCCAAAATTTACATGGAATGTGAATCTTAATCTGTCTTCTAAATTCCTGTTCTTTTATTGTTCTCTCTCCATAATAATCTTTTTTTTTTCTGATATTCTCTAACACACAGTTACTTCTTTCTTGTTAGTGGCGTTATTGCCTTACTTGGGGTGAATAGGATTTAATTATAGTGGTGAGCGCTAATATAGAACCAACCATAGTTTTTGGAGGAACCGATATAAGGAAACAGTGAATCTTATTGTCCGCAGTTACGACTGAATAATGAGTTCGATCATCAATGGGTGCCCCTACTTTTGTGCCTTGTGCCACATCTAAGCTACGCTGAGAAAACCAACATATATGATTGTCAACAAAAGAGTCTTAAAACGACATTTCTCAGTTCTTGAATTCAAAGTTTTCCTTCTCCTAGACTGGTTGCCAAATTTGTCCTGCTATTTAATCTCAGCTGGGTAGAGAATATATAGATTCATACGTCTTCTAAAGTTATTTGCGCGTAATTGAATGCCACAGACTCGACTGGCATTCGAACCTGTTTTTCCGGTTTCTCAGTCGGAGCCGCTACCCATTACGCAACCAAGCTACCATCGTATCTTGCGATCTATACGGCTCATTCAATACAAGTAATCGTTAAAACGATCAAGCCGCTTCTAACGGCTTGAAGCAAAATTACTTAAACAGTATTTTTCTTTCACAGCGCCATGTTGTTTCCCTGAATATTGATTCGAAAGCGAACGTAAAGATGGAAATAAAAGCGGATAGTATTGCCTGTTGCACAAGAGAAGAAGAAGAAATAACCGTAGGAGAGGGCAGGGGGAGGAAGAAAAGGATATTGAAGGCACAATTAAATGTCTGGATACCCTCTAAAGTCACCTCTGGCCATTGTAATGGATTGGTTTTATTTTGTCTGTGGGCCTTTTTGACTGCAAACCAAGTTTACTGTCCCAGAGCAAATGCCAAAAACACAAACGAATTGAATGCGGGCATATACAAATATGAGGAGCTGAAAGTTTCTATCGACTTATTCGTGTACTTCAATTTGAGCGGGGAATTATAGCTGAATTTTTGGTATTGTCTTTTTTTTTGTTTTTTGTTTTTTTACAGCGCTACCTAAAGAAATATAATATAATACACGTTAACGAAGTATCCGAGTGAAAAAAAAAAGTTAAAATCAAAAGATTCTGAAAAAAAAAACAATATTTTTTATGTTTTTGACACAAACAACGTAAATGTTCATACTGTCAAAAAAGAAAAAAATACCCTACGAAATTTCAAGTCAAAATATATAGAATGACTTCAGACTATAGAAAACAAAAGTATTAAAAGAAACTAAAGAAACCAGATACACTATAAACACAGATGAAACATTATCAGTAGCTTAATAAATAAACACATATCACCTAACGACAAAAACAAAGGAATTAACTTTATTCGTTATGGCAAACAACTAAAATCCATGATCGCCAGGAACGATGCAACAAAAAAAAAAAAAAAAAAGTAGAGTCAAAAAGCACTGCAACAAATCAATGTTAGTATCTGCCTATATTTCTGAGATGAGGTATTATGTACACTATTTACATTATTCGGACTATTGTCCTCATCTTTGTCGCCATATTTGTTACAACGTTTCGCCATTTCAGTATCTGTCTATATTTCCGAGATGAGGTATTATGTACACTATTTACATTATTCGGACTATTGTCCTCATATTTGTCGCCATATTTATTACAACGTTTCGGCCCTTCAGTATCTGTCTATATTTCCGAGATGAGGTATTATGTACACTATTTACATTATTCGGACTATTGTCCTCATCTTTGTCGCCATATTTATTACAACGTTTCGGCTCTTCAGTATCTGTCTATATTTCCGAGATGAGGTATTATGTACACTAATTACATTATTCGGACTATTATCCTCATCTTTGTCGCCATATTTATTTCAACGTTTCGGCCGTTGTACGCCCCGGCCTTCTTCAGGTAGTTGGAATGTTGAACTGAACACTTTATTTCGCTCGCTGGGGTAGACTGTTCTAGTTGCACGTGTCATATTTAATGGGTGTTAGGACATATGCTAGGCCACAAAAATCTGAGCCGACCAAGCGTAGAAATGAAGACAATATGGGAACCATAAGAAGGAGTGCCAGAGTTAAAGCTATAATAACAACAAAAATTGCAATATGAGCTCTGGTAAAAATATGTAATGATAACAGCAAAAATTGCAACAAGAGCATTTGTAAAAAATGGTTACTGAAGACATTAGGTTTATCGTACCCAGGAATTCATACACAGATGTCCTCAAGGAGACATGGCACAGTGGATAAAGACTTTAGTTAGATCCAGTGATATGACCCAAAGAGTGTGAGTTCAATACCCGTTTAAGGCAGTGGAGAATCTTTCGCTCTTAATTTAAATGGGGAATTAATAGGAGATAACTGATAACGGACATAAATTAAACATGGCACGTGGAACTAGAACAGTCTACACCAGTGAGCGAAACAAAAGGTTCAGTTCGACATTCAAACCACCTGAAGAAGGTCGGAGCGTAGAACGGCTGAAACGTTGTAATAAATATGGCGACAAAAATGAGGACAATAGTCCGAATAATGTAAATAGTGTAAATCAAAGTTAACTATGAATTCGCTGGCTCTCTAAAAATAACAATTCAGGTCCACGTACATTGGTTACACAGCCATTGCATTATTAACATGAAATTAATCAGAAAATCGTTCAAATAATCGTAGATTATCAATCGGCATAGCAATAAAAATGATTGCAATAATTTCGTGCAGGTAAGAAATTGTTGGAATCAAAAATATGTCTGCGATCACGAGAAATGATAATCATGAAATAAACAAACAAAACCAACATCAATAAAATGTTATAAAATTTGGGAAGAAAAACATGCAAAATATATTTCATAAATTAAAAAAGTAAGGCACACACACACACACGACACTGCCATAGGAACTCTCACGTGAAGACGCGATGTTTGAAAAAGATTAAAACCAATATATGCAAAAAAAGTCTTCGATAATTGATTCTAATGGCCGAAAGTACTTAGATACTGGGAAATTTATGTTTAAATTTCCATAGGAAACCTGGAAATTGCCACAAACATAGCAATTAGAAAAAAAAAACAACTGAAAAATAACTTTTGTTTGTCTTTAACTAAACTTGTACAAATGAAAAATTGATAACCCCCAAAACACCAAATTCAAAATAATAATAGGGAACTTTGTTTTGATGTAAGGGATAACGAGCTAGTATACCTAATCATTAGCCATGAATGAAATTCTTAGTTATGACAAGATGCATGGGGGATATAATAGATAGCGGCTCGGAACGAGAAATTGAAGACTCGAGTTCAAATTCCAGTTGTGTTTAGTACATTCAATTACGCAGTAATAACCTTTGAACAAGTATGAATTCATCTCCTACAGCTAAATAAACGTTAAATAATAGGAATTGTTTAAAGAAAAGAATAACTGTAATTATAAAATTTAATATTCACTCGCAATACACACACACAAACATACAAGCACGCACGCACACACACACACACACACACACACACACATATATATATATATATATATATATATATATATATATATATATGCTCCTGAAAAATTAGTAAACAGTTACTATTACTGCTGCTGATGCAAGACTCTCCGTTAAGACGAATCGAATTTTCCTGACACTGGCGTGTTTATATAAAAAAGAAATACACCTAAATTCACCTTCATCCCTGCCACAAGCCAAGGGCTTAGAAGGTAGAGTCTCCGACTAATAACAAATTGAGCGGGATTCAATACCTGCTTGAGGCAATCAGGTGTCTAGCCACACTGATGCGTTGGGAAACAGTCTGTTTGTGGATGACAATATATATATATATATATATATATATATATATATATATATATATATATATATATATATATATAGTGAGAGGAAACAAATATTCGTACACATATATAATGTTTTAATGTATTGTGTTTCCAACTAAGGAATAAACATACTTTTCATATAATTTACTGTACAAAGATGCATAATAACTAAATAAGCATAGAAAAAGAAAAAAATGATTTAATAGTAATACATTCCATTTATCCATTTTAATGGTTGAAAAAAGTATTTGTTCAATACAAATTTCAGATTTTCAAACTTTTTAAATTGCTTTAATTCTCTAGATTATTCAAGTGGAATATTCTAGAATGTTTCAATGTTATCAATAGTTACCTTTATCTTAAAAATACAAACATCACATTCTACATTGCTATTCGTGCAAGAAGGTTTTCAACATGGCAAATGGTAAATAATTGATAAATTCGCAAAAAGAACTGATTGTTAAGCACTGGAAATAAGGTAAAATTTATAGAAAACTCTCATACAATCTGAATATTCTATTTACTACCATTAGTTAATTCATTGCAATGTATAAAAATCTCAAAACTGTTGAAAACGAAAGAAGAACAGATGCTCTTCGGAAGATTTCTTCAAGATCTTCGAGGAAATTAATGCGTCAAATTAAACAGAATCCAATGTTTACTCGTCAAGATTTGTGGGATGATTTGCTTTCATTAGGAACCGGTGTCACAAAACGTATAATAAGTAAAATATTTCATAAGAACAATCTAGATTCAGCTCAGAAAACGTCACTGCTATTGAAACGACATTGATATGCCAGGTTGAAATTCGTTCATGAACTTAAGGATGAGGAAAAATCGTTTTGGAAAGTCTATCGTAGGGCAAAAATTAATTAGTTTCATCGTAACCAAGTGTACTTAAATAATAAACAGGATAAAATTGCCATTAATAATATAATTCGCCAGTATATACAATTAAACATCCCGAGAACACCTTAGATCTGTCATTTAATATAAAAAGTTAAAAACGTCAAACCTTATTATTTCCAATAACTCAGGATCTCAAAAAACTCTCACGATGTAAAAATAGGTTTAGGTTTTCTCATACATCCTCAATACCAACAATAAAAAAAAAAAAATTCTTTCATAGGTCACATATGCATCACACTCTTTCGTAGGATCACTAAATACTTATCGAAAATTGGTAAAAACTTGTGCACGTATCGATCAGCGTGTCACATAAAACCAACATAAAACTGTCGTCATTAGACAGATGTTAGTGTATAATACCAAAATATCACACAACACCCAAAGGCAAGGAAAGAAGAAATTATAAATCGAAGGCAGTTTATCTGTTAATACGTATACTGGGAGAAGAAATAACAGGAATATACTTGGAAATGGACAACTTTTAAATCTAGCAGCCATTCACCGCTTCAATATGAAAAAAGAAATCTGGTGGTAGCGTTTGATTCATATATATGTATTAACGCTTTCTCAAATATTACAATACACTTATCTTATATAGGTCACATATGCATCAAACTCTCTCGTAAGTTGACTTGTCGCATTTCGAAACATGGTAAAATTCATGCTGGTATCGTTCATTGCAATGCATAAAACCAAAATAAAACTATGAAAATAAAACAAATGTTAGTGGATAACACACCAAAATACTACACAATACCCACTGCAAAGAAGACTAAAAATGAAAAAAAAAAATTCACGTCCTTTTGCTCTATTAGTACGTTTACTGAGAAAGAAATGAGATGGATTTATTTGCAATTGGCAACTTTTATAGCCAGCAATCGTTAACCGTTTCAATACGAAAAAAAAAAAGAAGAATTTTGGCCGTAGTGTTTGTTACATATATTTATTATCGTTTATTCAAATTCTGATATACGTTTCCCTTCCATACGGTTTTTTTTTTTTCACTTTCCTTAAGGAGGTGAAATGGATCGTTTGAACGGCTCTTTTGTTTATCCTACTATTTCCACGTGTGTCTGTTTATTCTTCTATATCCTACTAACACGTAAGAAACGATTTGCAATATATACGCATTTCATTCCTCCGTAACGTTTTCGCTTTTAGCTGATATCTAATATTGATTGCAACAAGGACAGAATTTCGTTTATTTATATCAGCTTTACTTTCCTTTTCTCTAGTCTAATTGAAATATCTTACTAGACTGATATGAAAGCCTATTGTTATATATTGTTTAGAGTTACAAGCAGAAAAAAATGAAGAGTTATAGAATTTTGTGGAGCATGTGTTTTTATTCTATCTGTTATTAGCAAAGACATTATCTTTCTGGTCGTTCCCATATCTCCAGGGGTCATTTTCGTTGTATCTCTTGTTATTACATTCGCGTGGAGATGCGGATAACACTCAAATCCTCGGCTAATTACACTGGAGTCTTGTCGCCTGACCTTACTTAATCCTATGGCATTTCTTGTCACAAACATTTCCTCAGATCTAGTTAATAAAATATCGTTTATGAATTAGATATTATATATACTGAAATTAGGATACGAGAGGGTATGTTCACACTATAAGTTTCGCCGTTTAGCGCATGCATATTTAATGTTTTCGCTCAACGATTCAGCCGATGGAGTATCCGATTTCAGTCACAGTCGAAACGTGTGAAATGTGCAAATTTCATGATTCAACGAATCACAAAACATGGTTGATATTTTTCAGTTGCTACTTATATACCTTCTTTATTATTTTCTCGCTATAGATAGGTATATATATATATATATATATATATATATATATATATATATTCATTTTTAAGGCATATAATGGATGAAAGTGATAAAGCAGAGGTAAAAAATGTGAATGCAAAGATCAATACCTGAAAATTGACTTCAAACATGAAAATGACTGTCACCAGTCAGTGTTGATCCACAATTCATATATATATATATATATATATATATATATATATATATATATATATATATATATATGCGTGTGTGTGTGTGTGTCTGTGTGTGTATGTATATAAGTGTGTCTGTTCGTTTGTGTGTCTCTGTCTAATTTTCTGAGATGACGATTTTTACATTAATTGCATACAGAATTGCCTGCATCTTTGTTGTTATTATCACGGTGCTTTGGCCATTGTGTCCTTGGGCCTTAATCAAGTATTTGTCAATCCTGAGAACTAAACGTTTTATTTAATGTTTGCAGTCATTTGTGGCAATGTTGGATGAATATCTAATAGCTGTTATTAGGAGCGAGACAATGAATTCAAACATGGCTGATCATGTATGGATACAAAACGGTATTCATAATCTCCTATGTAAAAACATCATACAGAGAAGGATTCTGGTGTGCTGTATGTCTGAAAGAATGAGCGCATATACTCGGCTACGCTGACCTCATTATTAAGAATTATCTCACAGAAATAAATATGATACGGAAAACATTAATAAAGAAAGAGAAAGAAATTACAGCAAAATTCAACAGAAGTTGTAATAGAAAAGAAAAACATCGATGGGAGTATACAATCGTGACCAGCAGCATTTATCAGCAGGCGATTTGGGTGTAAGACCCCATCGACGCAC